>CM046875.1:530640335-531265335 GCA_025667525.1 Glebionis coronaria | reverse complement strand
GTCCTTAACTCATAAACAAGATGAGTCCTATCAATTACACCACTATTGACCTCCTGTCGCATCTGCTCCATTCTAGCTTTCCAGGCTGTTTCGCCAAGAATCTCATCCTGTAGGTGACAGATAAACATGTCCGCCTAATCGTCGGTCCCTGCTTCCTTCTCCAATGCATCGCATTTTTGACGATACTCCATTAGTTATTTGTTAATAAAACTTAGCTATAGCTGTGTGTGAAGATGTGTCACCTACAGCCTGCTAACACTCCTTTATATAGCAATGCCTCCTGGCTTAAAACCTATAGTGTCATGCACTAACACTCAACACTAGCACCAAAAACAGTAGCCGGCTCCCAAATTGCATGATTATCGACTTAGGTTCCCAAAAACCTATAGTAAAAAAACACTATCCCCATCCACACACTGTTGCATCATCTATTATTCTACTTTTCATATTTACTTTTTTGCCATATTTAGACAATATAGGAAAAACCATTTATGGCCAAATACAAAAAAGTAGAAATAATGTTGTTATGGGGCAGTGCATATCTTTACCACAAGTGGTGAAAAAAACAAATCACCAACAATAGTGCCATACTATTTTCTATAATGCAGACTTTTTTCTACTATTATACAACATGGTATAACACACAAGCGCAACATTTTATACGGATCCATTAGAGCCTAATGAAAGAGCATTGGTACATAATAAAAAACACATTTCGTACATTAACGACATTCGTTATATTACAAGCAACGTACAACACAACTTCCATAAAAATAACATAACAGCCAGTTTGGCCGTATAAAAGACATATCACCAACAGATACGGCCAGACTATAGACAATCGGAGCGCACACACCGTTTATTCCAAACACACAACCAAACTTCTTGCTGTAAACATCTGTTGTATGATTAAATGGGTCACAAGGATCGGATAAAATTATCCAGATCTTAAACACGCCCATCAGAATCATCCGCCAATGCCTGTAGCTTCCACAACTCCGCGACATCACGCTCTTGCATGTCACCAAGCAGCCAAAGCATTCGACTCACACGGTGGTCCGGGCTAAGGCTAGACAGCTCACTTATAAACTGGTCCCTCTGATCAATATCGTTTTTCTTTCTCACATGCAAATCTTTAATTCTGGCCCTCCACTCCATCTCAACTTCAATCTTCTTCCGCACATAGAAATAGGAAACGCTTCCAAAATCACTAGAAGAACAGAGCAGTTGCAAAGCATGAAGCACTCTTCGCCGGGTCATTTTTTTTGGATTGCCTGTTTAACCCTGTTTATTGCCTACAATGTGCTATACCCAAATAGAATGACACACTTAAATAGACCATCTCTTATCCACTGTTGGCATGTCACATTGTGTTTTTCCTTTTTTTATCACTTGCTAGCCAACTAGCCACTAAAGCTTGCAACAGTGAGATTCTCACTAGCACATTGTAGGCTAAATGAGTGGTACAGGTTCCAGGAAAAATGCCAAGCACATGTTCATAAGAAAAGTGTCCCAATACAATAACCAAGAGGCACAAATGAATACTTGGTATGATACGTTGGTTCCTGATGGGAAATAAAACACTAGCGAGATGCATTCAAAGTAATAGGTGTTCCGAATTTCAAGATGATCAACAACAACATAAACATATGGAACCATACACAAACGGACGTTACAACTGCATAGACTAGGAAAAATACACATCAAGTTAAAACAACAAAGACCAAACATAATCTTCCGACACACGCCTAGGAACAACACTTTATTGAAAACATAGAAACACACAAACAATCACTAGGTGCGCCCTGCAAACACATTCGATGATCACATATTACGGATGAAACACTCCATATCGGTCACACGATTGTCGGACGCACCCATCAATTCTTGCAGCTGGCGAAGCTCTGACTCGGCTCTGTCTTGCATGTCCGATAGCAAAGAAACCATGCAGCTCAAAAGCGGTTCTGGGTTAATACTAGATAACTCGCTTATCAAACCATCCCTATCAGCAATTGCAGCCCTTTTACGGGCATACATAGCTTCAAGTGTCCCCCTCTAATCCATCTCATCAGCCACCTGTTCACGTAGGTAGAACCAAAAGCAGTCACGGTGCTCCTCGGAACCGCAAGCCGTCTGCAAAGCACACAACCTTCTCAACCAAGACATTCTTTTCGTCGCTGATTATCGGTTACTCTGTGCGCGGTGATGTATTGCAAATACATGCCATGACATCCTTATATACAACTACCATAACCCACTGTTGCAACATACCATTGGGAGTTTATATTACTTTAAAATATACACCCAACCAAAAACCACAGCCCTTTCATGAACAGGTTGATCCTCATGATTCAGCATTGTGTCAAACTTGTAACACAGCCTCCAACACAATTCCATGTGCATGCGCAGTTACAAGAATTCAAACTAATAGCCCTTTGACTAAATCCTAACCACAAATGAAGACTGCCACCAACATAGGTCTTCAAAGTAACTATTACATACATGCCAATACACATATGCCTTTTGATTTCAATTAACTATATACAAACAGTTAAATTGTTGTGAATATATGTGAATGACCTTGCTCGAACAATAAGGATTTTTACATTCGGTGATGGTAAGAATGTATAACGATCACTAAGGTTTTTTAATCCATGTGATGCAGGCGTCCGTTTTGCAAGTGGGAAGCATAGGATTCATCAGATTCATACAAGCAACTTCAGCTTTGGCTACACGTTTTTTGTAAACGATAACTTGAGAGGTATAGCAAACTAAATGACCCATGATATTAATATCAAACCTTCAACTGATTCTTGAACCTTATTCAATTAGGCTTTTATATAATACTGTGTGTTGGTTAAAATATTTGAACAATGGTCCTTGACTGCAGGTTGAAGCGATGGTAGATCCGTTGTTCGATCAGATACGGTATCCGAATGGTCATTCATATAGTCGGAGTGCTTTAATCGTGCCCTAATTTGATGCGATGTTGCTTTCGTTGCTGTTGTACAACCCAATAACCTTTCTATTTGTTGCCATACCCGTTACCTTTGGAATACAAATTGAAAATAACAGACATTTCTAGAATGAGTGACGATATTGGCAATAATGAAATCTATATACGTGGATGTTTTGACAAGCGTGGTTTCCCAAAATCCGTATCTTGGCGGGGCGACCGTTTAGTCGCAGCCATGTCGGTTTTCTGGGTGCCGTTTCCATACCTCCATATCTGAGCCTGACTGGATCAGCAATTGAAGAAGTTCATGCCCGGATTCAAGCAAATAAATATGTGTCCGTCTCTCTAACAAAAAAATTGCGAATGATTCTCTATATTTTTTACATGTTGTTTTTAGCTTTATAATGTGAATACTTCTTAGTTGGTATAATGCATTTCTTTCGTAATCAAACATATAGACTTCGTGTAGCTCGGCCGTGCATTTTGATTTTAGACGTTAATGTCATAACTCAACAACCACTAAAAACATTACCAAAAACACCCACTCTTCGCCGCAGCGAAGTGCAGGCTTCAAGACCTAGTATATTTAGAAGTTGGAAATATATACCCTTCATCAGTGACCATTGTATGAAAGCTAATGATTTGCACACTCCCTTACATTACTTAATGTGTGCAAATATTAAAGATATAAATATTATAACACGCATATTTTAAGTGTGCAAATAACTTTGTAGAGTGTCTAAATCAACTCCCTTATATGAAACATAATAGATGATTGGTCATGTGAGAACAACCAAGCACAACAAATTTGCAATTTTTTAAAGTTAACAAACTGTAGCAATCGAAAAAAACAATACTCAAAATTAAAGAAATAACAAAAAACACGCAAGGAACAAAATGCATGAAAACATGTTGTTAGTATTAGTGTCGAGTCTAGTTAACGTATACGATAAGTAGAAGGTACCTAAGTGTAGTTTTCTTAATGTAGTATGTTTTGAGTCGGATGTGGGTTGCAGCCCAATCCTAGGTCGGTTAGGATTACCCCTCATCTCTATAAATAGAGATGAGGGTTGAAGGACTCATTATACCGTAGCTTCTTATTCTTTCATGTAATAGATTCGAAATAATAAAACATAATCGTTTGGTTACCTTTGTAGTGTCGTTCGTCTGGGTTTTCTCTATTGCATCTCTGCGATCTTCTTTAAGGGATCTAGGATTCCGCATATCGATCTTCAGGTTTGTTGGTGTCGATTCCAACAAGTGGTATCAGAGCCACGGGTTTGGTTGATCTCGAAGATTGGTGCTAGATCAAAGAGATTCGGGAAGATAAGGGTTTCGAGGTTTCATCGAAGCGTTCTTGTTTTTGAGTTGCAGGTTGATACTGACAGAGAAGACGAAGTACAATTAACGTGGGTGTTGTTTTTAGTTAATAAAACAAAGACATCACGTGGGTGCACACTAGTTGACAACTATAATTGGTTTTATAATTATTTTTGTTTTTTTGTTTCTTTTATAAACAAATATAAATAAAAGTTTTAGGTACCAATTAGCTGGTAGTTTGTCAAAGGTTTAAACTTTTAATTCGTTAAGTTTTACATCAAATAAAAGTTGATTAAATCGAAGGTTACATGTTGCGGGTTTTTTGTGGTTCAAGTTTGATCGTGGTTTGCTTGGGTTTTCAAGTTTATAATCGGGTTGCTTGTTCGTGATCGAGGTTTAGGGTTATTCTAATTAAATCAATTCGCAAGAAGGGTTTTTTATGCAACAAGGGTGAAAGAATATGTCGTCGATAGCGAAGTTTGACGTCGAAAAATTCGACGGGTCTAATAACTTCGGGTTTTGGCGTGTGAAGATGCGATGTCTATTAATTCAACATGGTTGGGAGGCAGCCTTAGATCCATTCTCGGAAACCATGACGGACGCTGAGAAGAATGCGGCGCTGAAGACGGATGTCTATAAAAAAACACACAGTGCCTTACTCTTGTACTTGGATAACAAGGTGTTGAGGGAATTCAACAAAGAAAATTCTACTGCGGGGATTTGGTTAAAGTTAGAAACTTTGTATATGACAAAGTATTTAGCCAATAAATTGTACTTGAAGAAGAAGTTGTTCACTTTCTACATGCATTCAGGTAAGAAACTATCTGAACATATAGATGAGTTTAATAAATTGATCGGAGACTTGGCGAACATAGACGTTGATATTGATGACGAAGATCAGTCACTCATGTTACTTACATCATTATTGTCCTCGTATGATAACTTTGTGGCGACATTGCTTTATGGAAGGGAGTCGCTCACTTTGGAAGATGTCTTGTCTACCCTCAATTCACGGGAGTTGAAGAAGAGGACGAAAGCAAAGGATGATGGTGATGGGTTATTTGTAAGGGGGAGGTCGGAGCATCGGGGTAATCAAGGACGTGTAGTTCGTAATCAAAGTCAAAAGGTAAAGGAAATTATTAACCGAAGTGTTACATATGATATTCTGAGGATCACCTTAAAAAGGACTATCCAAAATGGAACAAGAAAGAAATCAATTGGCTTTGTCAACAAGAATTCAAAACAGGACGCTGGTTCTTATTCTAAGGGTTATGACAATGGTGATTTGTTGATGGCTGTGTGTGAGGAAAGGTTCTTAGAGTGGATCATGGACTCTGGTGGTTCCTATCACATGACGCCTAAGAGGGACTTCTTGTATGATTTTAAGGAGCTTGATTGTGGTATGGTTTTGCTCGGTATAGAGCATGTGCCATCAAAGGGACAGGGAAAGTGAGAGTACAAATGAAAGATGGTTCAAATTTTGTGCTTGAGAATGTGCGTTACATTCCAGAGTTGAAAAGAAATTTGTTATCTTTGGGCACTTTGGATCGAAAGGGATATACCGTGAAGTTGCAGAATGGAAGAGTAAATGTGATCAAGGGTTCTTTGATGGTTTTGTCAGGAACTTTAAAGGAAAATTGTGTGTACTACTTGGATGGCTGGGCTGAATCAGGCGAAGCTAGTGTTGGTATAGATGAAAAGGAAAGTCTTGCGTAGGTGTGGCATAAATGCATGGGTCACATTAGTGAAGCAGGCTTGAATGAACTCAAAAGAAGAGATGTGTCGGGGAAGAAAGGTCTAGGTAAGCTCGAATTCTGTGAAAGTTGTGTTCTTGGAAAATCGAGTAGGGTAAGTTTGGTCGAGGTCAGCACATAATAGAGGGAGTTATAGACTATGTCCATGCGGATCTCTAGGGTCCTTCTCGTTGGAATCGATGAGTGGTTGTCGGTGCTTCTTATCGATTATTGATGATTATTCGAGGAGGGTTTGGGTTTATTTTCTTAGACACAACAATGAGGCGTTCAGCAAGTCCAAGGAGTGGAAGTAGTTGGTGGAAAACCAGACAAGTAGAAGACTGAAGAAACTACGAACGGATAATGGTTTGGAGTTTTGTAATCAGGAGTTTAATAACTTGTGTAAGGAGAGCGGAATAGCAAGACATTTGACAGTCGCTGGAACTCCGCAACAGAATGGTCTAGCTGAACGAATGAACAGGACGCTCTTGGACAAGGTTAGGTGTTTACTGATTCAGTCTGGTTTGCCAGAATCATTCTGGGCGGAAACAACGGTGACGGCATCATATCTGATCAATAGGTCTCCATCTACAGTATTGGAGAAGAAGACACCTATGGATTTATGGTCAGGACATCCGGCGAATTACGAGATGTTGAAGATATTTGGTTGTGTTGCTTATTCACACGTGAATCAGGGGAAGCTCAAGCCTAGATCTATAAATACATATTCCTGGGGTATCCTGAAGGTGTGAAGGGATACAGATTATGGAGGTTGGATGATGTTAAACCGAAGATAATCATAAGCAGGGATGTGGTCTTTAATGAGAGCCTTATGTATAAGTATACTCTCAAGGGTGTTGGTGCTGCAGATTCTGGGAAGGAAATTGAGTTTGAGGTGGAACTTCAAGGCAGTCGGGTCGAACCAACTATGGATCCTCATACTAGGGTAAATCCAGGGAATGAATATGAGGATCAAGTTGAAGATGCAGAAGATGCAAGGCCTCAATAATAGAATATGGAAAACTATGTTCTGGTGTGGGATAGAGCTAAGAGAACAATTATTGTACCCACGAGGTATAGGAATGAAGGTAATGTGTCATTGTCTAGATCATCAGGGTCTATGGAAGAAGATGATATTACGGCTTATGCGTTTGCTATTGCTGAGGAAGAAGATACACATGAACCAATCACATTTCAAGAGGCGATTAATTCATCGGAAAAGGATCAGTGGGTTCGTGCTATAGAGGAAGAGATGAGTTCTTTAAAAAAGAATCATACTTAGGAGCTAGTCGATCAGCCACATGGTTAAAAGTTGGTAAGCTGCAAGTGGTTGTATAAGATTAAATAAGGGATTGAAGGCGTTCAGAAACCAAAGTATAAAGCAAGGCTGGTAGCTCGGGGGTTCACACAACGAGCAGGGATTGACTATAACGAGGTATTCTCACCCGTGGTTCGACATACTTTTATTAGGGTGATTCTTTCATTAACTGCTTGTGAAGATTACGAGTTGGAACAACTTGATGTAAAGACGGCGTTTTTGCATGGTAGTCTTGAAGAAACCATTTATATGAGGCAACCACTTAGTTTTGAAGAAAGAACGGGCAACAAGGTATGTTTGTTGAAGAAATATTTTTATGGTCTTAAGCAGTCTCTAAGGCAGTGGTACAAACGGTTTGATGTGTATATGGTCAACAATAGGTTTAGCCGTAGCAGCTAGATAGCTGTGTTTACTTTAAGGAGTTTGCACCAGGTATGTACATATATCTACTATTGTATGTAGATGATATGTTGATTGCTTGTAAAAGCAAGTCTGAAATTGAATATATCAAGGGACTGTTGCGGAAACAGTTTTATATGAAGGAACTTGGTCCAGCTAGGAAGATACTTGGTATGGAGATTGTTAGGGATAGGGGTAACCAAACCCTGAAGGTGTCTTAGTCAGGATATGTGCCAAAAATTATGAATAACTACAGAGTGGATAATGGCAAGTCGGTCTCGGTGCCATTGGTAGCACACTTCAAGGTATCCTTGAAGGATTGTCTGTCGAGTGACTGAGATGTGGAAAGAAGGAGTAAGGTCTCATATGAGAATGATGTAGATAGTTTAATGTACTTGATGGTTTTCACTAGACCGGATATTGCGTATGTTGTTAGCATTGTGAGCAGGTATTTGGCGAATCCAGGTAAAAATCACTGGGAAGCGGTGAAGTGGATTTTGAAGGGCACTACTGATGTAGGTCTAGTGTATGGTAGAGATCAAGGGAAGCACATAGATGTTGACGGTTTCGTGGATAGCGATTATGCTAAAGACCCTGACAAGGGTAGGTCGACAACTGGGTAC
This sequence comes from Glebionis coronaria, assembly GCA_025667525.1. Taxonomy (NCBI): domain Eukaryota; kingdom Viridiplantae; phylum Streptophyta; class Magnoliopsida; order Asterales; family Asteraceae; genus Glebionis; species Glebionis coronaria. The sequence goes on along the minus strand of CM046875.1, from coordinate 531,256,986 downwards.
GTGTTTATGGTACATGGTTGTGTTGTGAGTTGGAAAGCAACTCTGCAGCATGTTGTTGCATTTTCTACTACAGAGGCGGAGTATATGGCGCTTACAGAAGTTGTTAAGGAAAGCATTTGGCTTAAAGGTCTACTAATCGAGCTGGGAACAAACCTAAGGCCAGTGGTTGTGAATATTGATAATCAAGGGGCAATTCATCTCTTAAGAAATGCTATGTTTCATGAGAGGACGAATCATATCAAGTGAGGTATCACTTCATCAAGGAGATCGCGGAATCTAAAGAGATTGAATTGGCGAAGATAGGCACGAAAGATAATGCAGCTGACGCTTTCACAAAGGTGGTTCCAGGTCCGAAGTTCATGTATTGCATGGAGATACTTGGAGTCGGGGCTAACTAGTCTTGTCACTAAGGTGGAAATTTTTAGTATTAGTGTCGAGTCTAGTTAACGTATATGATAAGTAGAAGGTACCTAAGTGTAGTTTTATTAATGTAGTATGTTTTGAGTCAGATGTGGGTTGCAACCCAATCCTAGGCCGGTTAGGATTACCCCTCATCTCTATTAATAAAGATGAGGGGTGAAGGACTCATTACACCGTAGATTCTTATCCTTTCATTTAATTGATTCGATATAATAAAACATAATTGTTTGGTTACCTTTGTAGTGTCGTTCGTCTGGGTTTTCTCTATTGCATCTTTGCGATCTTCTTTAAGGGATCTAGGTTTCCGCATATCGATCTTCAGGTTTGTTGGTGTCGATTCCAACACATGTAGATTTTTATTTATAAAATTAAAAAAATTATTAAAATAATATAATTTAAATAATAGACAGATATAATTATAAACGATAATAAAAGAAAAACAAAAAAAAACTTACTTGATCGCCAGCAAGGATGCACTTATGAGCGGAACCACGTTTTGACACGATTGGCAATAAATAGCCGAGGCATGTGTTTGGCACGCTTCCTTTAAAATAAATTCGCCGTTTTTTTGCCGAAATAATAATTTGTACTATCGGACATAATAAAACTGCCTGAAAGATCACAGAAAACTTGCATGTTTTTTTTGAAGAGACTGCTGGAATTCAGTTGCTATAGAACTTTATATTCTGTGTCTAAAACAGAATGAGAATGAGTTTAATTTGTAGTGAAAACTTTTCTTGGTCACCAATGCAGAATATCACCAAAAAAATTGAACTAATTTCGATATATCTTATTTATTAAAACATATTCTGTCAATGTTTAAAAACAAACGGTATATTCTATATATTTAGAACTGATTCTATAAACTTTCTCAAAGTTTAAATCAGTTATTAAAATAGATGGATACAAAATCTCATGATGTCTCATTCATATATACAATATTCTAACAATCCTCCACATGAATGGAGATCGGCCGAAAATACATGAAAGTTTTGGCAAAATTTCTGCGGTTATGATAGGTAGGTGTGACCCTTTGAACATTCCCTTGTGAGATACAATTAGTCTCCTAGATCAGAGTAGACACGATGTCCTTGAACTCAACATATATTTATGTAGACGACAATACACACTCACACAAGACTCTCCCAGACCTTGTCAAGTCCTCATAGACGTGTTCGTTATTGTCCTCATAGACTTCTCTCTCACATAGGTGATTTCATCTTGAATCGTTAAAAACATATGTTTTGCAAGTTCATCTTGAATCATTATGCTTTATGATTTCATCTTGAATCATTAAGCCATATGTTTAACCTTTCATCGAGTCACATTGTTATTGGAATGGACTAAGAAAGTTACTGTATTAACTCCCTCACATTGACATGACTTCCCTCACATTTCTATGATTAGGTTATCCTATTGAACCCAGATCTTGGGATCTCCAATCAAATTGGTTAGGTTTTCCTACATAGAAACTCATTCCTTTATAGGTTGTAGTCTAGTCCCTTTAGACGGATAATCAACTAACTCTCTGCTTAAGCCTTTCGTAAGTGGATCCGCGATGTTATCCTTGGACTTTACGTAGTCAATCGTGATAAATCTAGTTGAGAGTAGTTGTCTCAGCAATCACAATCTATGATGGATATGTCTTTACTTACCGTTTTACATTGTGATATGAGCTCTCTCAAGTTCTATTGATTATCACACTTTATAAACATGGCCGTAACCGGTATACGTCATCTTGGTATGTCCTTTACGAATTAGTGTAAACTTTCCCGCATATTCTATAAATTTGTCTCAAATAAATTCATAATTCATCATAGATTAGCTATAAACGTCTCTTTGAAATACTTTCAATATTTCTAAGACATAGCTTTCCACTTAGCATAAATACATCCGCTCTAGTGGATCTAGGTTCTTATATGTAAGAATCCATATTTGCATTATTCTATCACTTGATAGTAGTCGGATATCTTCCATAATGAAATATTATTAGTATCATAGTACTCAAGTAATACTTATTCAAGTGATCCCCGCTTGAATTACTAATATATTTGTTTAAACTGTTTATAAGTTCTAAATCAGGTCGCACACACGTCATTAGACACATAAGATGCCTAATATTTTTTGAGTATTCAAATTGGGTAGCACCTTTTCCCTTTATTTTTAAATAGATTTAAAAGATGTCACTGGACTCTAGCTAGGCTAGAATCTCGCACACTGAACCTCTCAATAATATTGTTTACTTAATGTTTGACTTCAAAACAAATCCATATGGGTTCAAAACAAAAACAACAACTAATGAAGTTCATGTCAAATCTTGACTCCAACATATCATTAGTGGATTTATTCATTTTATTATTACTTCTAGTGATAAGTATACCATTTCTGTATAAACACAAGAATACATATTTACGACTGATCACACATATATACATTAATTTGAATCCACATTCTCACATGATATGGTCAAAAAATTTGATGTCATTGTTTGGGATCCTTAAGCCATGTAATGACTTAATAAAGCTACAAACTTTTCTATCTAGTCTAGGAACCATGAAACCCTCAAGCTGGTTCATGTATAGTTCCTTTTCTAAATCCTGTTTAGAAATATCGTTTTCACATCCACATAAGGAACTTCCAAAATTTCTTTATACGGCAATAAAGTACCATCCTAATTAAGGTTATTCGTGTAACATGCGAATAAGTATCAAAGTAAGCTAGACCTTCTCGTTGTCTAAATTCTTTGATTACTAATTTTGCTTTGCACATGTTAATGGTGCCATCAACTTTCGTCTTCTTCTTGAAGATCCATTTATAGCCTAGTGGTTTACAAACTTGAGGTAAATCCATGAGTTTTGAAGTTTACCTTTATAAAATAGAATCTATTTCACTTCTAATGGCTTTTTCCATTGATACCCTTTCAAAGAAGTTACCGCTTCTCAATAAGAATTAGACACATTTTCGACCATACAATAACCAAAAATCCAACCAATCTCTCAGTTCATGCCATTTTGTTTCTTCTAGGTTCAACCTCTCATCGGGTCAATCTTGTCTTTCATATTGGAGATCATTATCATATCCTTGACTCTGACCTTGGACGACCTCGTCATCTATTCTAAATGATCTTCCAATTTCCTTCGTAAACAAGAAAATACATATCCAAAGAAGGAATCATTCTTTTAGTTCCATTACTGTGTCTGTTTTTTATTCATGTACAATGAAATGATAAACACTGCTATTCATAGCATATCCTGTGAACATACAATCCATGGATTTAGGTCCAATCTTTTTAACCTTAAATTTCATACGAATATTTTAGCTAGATATCCCCTCACATTTGTAAGTACTTATAAGATATTTTTCTTCTCATCCAAAGTTCATAAGAACTATCTTATTTTATTTACAATGGATCTTATCTAAAACATATGTAGCCGATAGAATCTATTTCACCCACATGTCATGGCTTAAACCATTGTTTAAGAACATGACATTAACCATATCTTCCAAGGCATAATTCTTACCCCTCAACAATTATGTTGTTGGAGTATCAAGAGGTATACATTTGTGTCTTATTCCAAGTTTAGCAAATAAATTTGGAAATTGAGACACATATTTACCTCCGATATGACTTAGAACCACCGTGTTTTACGTAATAAGTCGATTCTCAACTTATTAGTATAAAACAATCGTGTATATACCCTTACTCACAAGTAAGTATAAATATCAATATTTTGGACCACCATCACCAAATATGATGAAGTACTCGCTATTTTCTACCTTAGTATGTATCAATTACAAATCACATAAAACCTATGTGAATCATATAAAGGTGTTTTGTTATTTTCCATGATCTTGTCAATTTAGCTTCAACACAAGTTTTAAGTTTGTAATCCGTGTAAATACAAAACATGGGTATCCAAATTAGAAAACACACCGAGTTAATAATAACATGTCCGAGTCAACCATGCCATACATTTAGAGGATCAAATAAGCCGAATTCATACTCATATTACTAAAAAAACCATTAGAAAATTACATTTAGCTTAAACATATTTAAAAAATGTAATCGGTACAAACTCGCACATTGTTCTCCGTTAATTCAGATTTATTTGGTTTAAACACAAGAAGAAAGCCAAATTTATTGAGGAACGATCTGGACACATGATTCCTAAGAATCTCCGACATGTACAACGCGTTGGTTAACTAAATCCAGATGTGAATTTTAGCATCACATATCTTTTCCCATGATATTAGCAGTAGGAGAGTTGTCAAAACAAGCAATCTCTCCGGTCTTTATTGCATTTAAAGAGTTAATCAAACTCTTATCATCATATGTATGAAATGATGCCCAAGTGCTAATCCACCATTATCTAAGGTCAAATTCTCCATTGCCTCAATTTTCATGTCATTGTAGTCATTTAACACATAGTTACGACACAAAAGGTTTCTAAATGCTATAAAGCATCTACCGTACACATAACTCGGTGTCGGTCTCCCTTTTAACAAGTACAGGAGCAGGTCCTTAAGATGTCACTCGTGACATTCCAAATAATTTTTTAATACGAGGTCTCATAATTAATTTGAAACTAATATTTGTTACTATTAACAACTTTCTAAATCAAAAAGTGCCAAAAACGAATTAAATCGACTTTTGTTTGAAACCATTAATGTTTTGTAAGATCCGTTATACAAACCATTTTAAAGAAATTCTTTTGATTAAAACATGTCTCCTATAACATAATCTTTGTAACAAAACCACATATGTTATCAATTTTCCTCCTGAAGATCTTAATAGTTCAATTTCACATGATCAATTTCTACAATGAAACTCAACAAGACTTCAATAGATCCACTTTTTAAAGAACTCAACGTGGTTTCTCTAGATCTACTTTTAAACTCTATAAATATCAAAAATTATGACTAGTTTATAATTAAACTGGACCAATCTAAAACATACTAGACAAGTCAAACAAACACTTCCACTAATTTAGTAAAAAGGTGTATGTAATATGATATTTAATAATAACTTGTACAATTATAAATACCTTGTTTCAAAGAAATTTCTCTTGATTTTATTGAACACACTCCAACAATCTAATAAAATAACAACTTGCATTTTATGAGATTTGTTTCAAAGAAACTCCACATGGTTTCAATAAATACGTTTTTTAATAATATCATCATGTACCAAATTATACGTCACAAGATTAGTCTCAAATAAACTCCACTTGGTTTTAACGAATCCAAATTCACCATGACTTGCAATCATGTGAGAAACTCGTGAACCAATTACATTTATAAAATTTACTAAAGTCATAATTGTGTTACCATTAGTAACTTGTCAACATATAAACACAACACAATTAAGAACTGGTAAAACAACTTGGTGTCTAATAAACTCGGCTAGGTTTATATAAACTTGCTCCAAATCTGATTCAAAGAAACTCAATCCTACTACCTCCGTCCCAAATTTCTAATCCCCCTTTCCTTTTTCGGGCGTCCCAAAATTATTGTTCTATACTCAAAATAGATAGGGAAGTTTGATTAAGTTTACTAAATTACCGTTACTTGAAATTGTTATTACAAACTTTAAAAAAGACCTTTATTAATTAGATAAGGGTAAAAGTGTCATTATGTTAAAAAATAAAAGAGAGAATGTGATAGGTGTGTAAAGACCCATCCTTTTTACCACTTAATTACAATAATAACCGAGCCAAAACGTGTATTTTATGTCATTTATGTCGGAATTATGCGTGGTTTGTGTTTTTGTTGTGATTTAGGACGAAAAGGTGAAAAGTGGTGAAAACACGGGCATTCACGGGCTTTTATTGAAGAAAAAGATGAAAGACGAAGTCAAGAAGTCAAGAGTGCAAAAAGAACGAAAGTCCAATACCAATTCTGAAGATTTATCGAAGAAAAAGTCAAAAGACGGAAGTTTACTAAAGCCGAAGAACTCGAGTCTTATTTATGAAGAAAATTAAAGACGAGTTTAAAGAAATCCCGAGCCAAAAGTCATTAAAGTCCAAGATTAACAAAAGATTAAGAAGAGAAGGACTTAAGTGTGCAATTAAGGAAAAGAGGAAAGAGGAAGGAAGCTTCCTAAGCACTCCTTAATCTCCCCTATATATAGTTTAGGATCATTTCATTTTACTCTTGTTGGCTAGAGTGACACTAGTTCTTCCATCTTTAATTTTTGCACATTTACTTTTCATGTCAGTTTAAATACATTGTCTTGCACTTTTAATACCTTTTAATTCCAAGTAAGTGTTCTTTAATTTTCTTGTTTTAATCTCTCATCTACCTTTCTTTCCATGCTTTAATCTTATGTTTATATGCTTATTGTGTTGCTTATTTGATTAAAGGTTATGTTTTTATGCTTTTGATTGTTTTGGATTATTGATTCTTATAGCTTATTTGTGTTTATCTTTAAGTTTCTAAGTTTTTATAAAAGTTATTTTTATATAAAAGTTTGTTTTCGTAAACTTGTTTTCTTTTCGTGTTTTTAAAAGTCTTTAAATTCTAGCTTATTAGCTTTTTTTTATACTGTTTTCATTAGATTTTTCGTTGTGTGCTTATTTGATTAATAGCTTATTTGTTTTGCTTATTTTCGTTTCTCTTTACTGTATTCCGACCATACCAGTCGGAAAAGGGTTTATTATTCCGACCACAGCTTCATTTGCTTGGTCGGAAAAGGGCTTTGACATTCCGATCTGGGGTGTAAATTGTTATTCCGATCAAAGGGTGAGTTTGGTATTCCGATCAGGTCTAGGTGACAGCATTCCGATTGGCAATTCCGACAACATTCCGATTTGAAAGGTAAGGTTATTCCGACGAGGCCACATTCCGATCAGGAGGAAAGTAAACATTCCGATTTGGGGTATTGTTTGGTTATTCCGATAGGTCTTGTGGTGACAGCATTCCGACCAAGGTGTTTCCGATCAACATTCCGATTGGAAGGTTAGAACATTCCGACGAGGCCACATTCCGATCAGAAGGTAGGTTTACATTCCGATCTTGATTCCGATCGGAATGTATTCCGATTAGGTTTGTTTTAGTATTTTTGTCTTGTTTAATTTTTAAGTTTACATTTTAATACTTTGTCAAATTTTAATTCTCGTCACGCTTTAAATTTTCGTCATTTATTTTCTCGTTATTTACTTTTCAATATTGCACCCTTACTTTTAATTAGACTTAGATTTAATTTACCGCCATTTACTTTAATTGTTTTGCAATTTTTAATATACTACAACGACACAACTTTTGTTTCACCAAAGAACGACTGAGTCACACATAGAACCTAGATCAATTCGATTAGACATACTTAAACGAATCTTTTTTACACGGGCTAAAAGCCAGTTATTAACAATTTTTAGGTAAAGACCGATTTCAACGAACGAATTTTTATACTAGGTAAAAGCCTTGTATTAAATGGCGCCGCTGCCGGGGATTAATTGAGAATCCGTGAATATGATTAATGTGCTTGATGATTTTGTCGTCTACAACAATCCTCTATTCGAGTCTTGCAATGATAATCCACTTTTTCAAGATGATGTGCATGATTCTCTCTCCAATTTGGAACCTTCACCCATATATGATTCTCCACCAATCTTTGATGCTTATGATGATGATTCTAGCTCATATTCGGATGATTATGATGATTTTGCCTCCGAGTATCCCGACATGCCCACATATGATGATTTTGATGAGGCCGATACTCTTTCGAGTGATTCTTCACATGATGAAGATCCTCCGCCATCACTTGATCCTACTTTGGATGATTACTCATTTGAGGAAGACTTATCTATTTTTCTTAATACTTACTTCCCTCATGAGAGTGATGCTCCTCCTTTAGATTTTGAAGATTATCGTCTTGATCCTACTTTGGATTTGAAGAAAATTCTTTCAAAGGAGAAGCAACCGGTCGACACCAACATTCGCAGCACTTATGATTTAACACCTCTTTTTCCACCTTCTGAGGACGAGGTTGTGCATCTTCTTCGCGGATCTTCTTCAAATTCTGCTGAGCCTGAGTGTTATTTTCCCCTAAAGGAAAAGGTGTTCGATCCCGGTATCGATATTCTTCAGCCATCTCAGTATCCGTCTGATGAAATAAAAGGAAAAATATTTGGAACTATTGAAGATATGCTTGAACCACCTCACCCTTGCTACCACCGTGCTCCATCTTTGATTAAGGGAACCTTGCCTACTCTTCTTTGGCTTGCCTTGTTCGCCTTAAGCTTGTGCTATTTGATGGACGAAAACTATGTCTTTGATCCCGGTGGATATTTTTCATGCTTCTTCCTATGATAATCAAGGTCGAGTCAGGCTCACGACTCGGTAAACAAAAATCAAGCGCTTCTTGGGAGGCAACCCATGCATCTATCTTTTAGCTTTCTTTATCCTAAGTGTAGGGAAGACCCGTTGGTTTGCTATTTCCTCTCCTCTCTTCTACTAATCAGGGATTCGAGCGCTCAATGATCCACTCTTGATGATTCTTGACGACCCGTGATTCCGTGTTCCATCTTCCCGGTTCTATCCTAAACTCTTTTCGATTTACTATTTTATATTTCTCAATATTAAAATAGGAATCTCTTTAGTTGTCTCTTCCTTAGCGAGATTTAAACAACGTGCACAATGTCCTAAGTGTAGGGGAGTTTACTCCCACATGCTTAAACATTGAGGACAATATTTATATTAAGTGTAGGGGGACTTCTATCGAAGTTAAGTGGCCTTTACCTTGTATTTGTCCTCATTTTAACCGGAAAATCAATTTTTCGACATTTTTCAAAATTTTTGATCTATTTTGGCCTATTAGTTTTTCCTTTTGTATAGTTATTTTCTTTCCTTATTAGAATAAATTTTAATAAAGTGGTTTTATTTTTCAACGTTGTGAATCTTTTGACTCAACCCGAGTTTACTTATCTAAGTTTACTCTAGCTAGTTTCCTTAACGTGTTTAAGTCAAGTTTTGCTAGGCTTTTATATAGGGAGCTTTAAAACGCGAAAGTCTTAACTCTCACGGGTTAAGAACAAGAACTTTTCGCAAGTTCTTATAATTGATCCTAGAGAGTCGTTTATCAAGGGAACTTTAAAATGCGATTTCTAAACTTGAAAAAGTCTAAGAATTTGCAAGATCCTATAGATGACTCGAAAACCCAAAACTTTGATTTAATAGGCTAAGCATCCACGAGTCTCATTCCTTGAGATTTTAAACTGTGGAGGACGAGAGATGATAGAGTCAATTATAAGTTTGGTATTCTTTCGTGAATTTATGTGAGTTAATTATAAGCCTATTCTCCTATCGCCTGCTAATAAATTTATCTGCAATAAATAAGGTTGTACGATTTGAAAAGTTACTTAGCTTCTAGCCCAAGATCGTTTAAAAGTTGCTCGGTATGGATTAGAGTTCATAGCCAAGGCATAACTTATTGAAGCGGGATGCGAAGATTGGCGAGTCCGAAAAGGCCCTAACAAAGCATGAGAGCTACATTTTGTTGCTAAAAATCCAAAGTGATGTGAAGAATCATTTATCGAAAATCAATATGAAGGATCGAGACACACGACGAAAAGCAAATACTCCCCTAAAGATCATGGAGAAGTCTATCCGAAAAGACCCTAGCAAGGTATGAGGATAAATAGATCCAAGTCCTAAAAGAAGGCGGATCGTTGTATAACAAAGTCCAAAATAAAGATTGGAGAAAAATGAAGAAGTCGTGGTCCAAGTATGAAGAATCTCTCAAAAACTTCAAGTGAAGAAATTCCTATTATGAAGAGAAGACCATAATTTCAAGAACGTCTCTCAAAGATTCGAAGTATGAAGTCGCTGCCAAATATCGGTCCGAGAAAGGTCTCAAATCGCGAAGCGAGTTATGCCAAGATATGAACTTTATGAGGTCCCGAGAAGCAGTTTTAAAAGAGTTTGTCCTTTAGCTAACTATTGATTAAATCGTTCACTTTATTTTCAGCCTAAATAACTATCGAAATAAGTCAAACAATGCATCCTCGTGATCATTCAAGACAATAATAAAATATAAGAGATACCCCTAGGAATAAGGGAGTCTAAGTGAATAATTGGCCCACATGAGTTCGTGTTAGTTTGCTAACTTATAATAACAATGATCTCGTTTTTAAGCTTGGTTTGGAGAAAGTGAAAACTTGAGGATGATGATTATTCATGACATTTCCAAACCCCAAGGTATGTTTTTTATTTCTTTACTTTGAATGTTTATAGTTTTCTATCTCTTTAATAAAGGCCAAGGTGGATTGATTACGATGAAAAATGTAAACTTGCTTTGTAACTAATGCATTGCATGAGGACATTGCAATGGTCAAGTGTAGGGGATTTGATAGGTGTGTAAACACCCATCCTTTTTACCACTTAATTACAATAATAACCGAGCCAAACGTGTATTTTATGTCATTTATGTCGGAATTATGCGTGGTTTGTATTTTTGTTGTGATTTAGGACGAAAAGTTGAAAAGTGGTGAAAACACGGGCATTCACGGGCTTTTATTGAAGAAAAAGATGAAAGACGAAGTCAAGAAGTTAAGAGTGCAAAAAGAACGGAAGTCCAAGACCAATTCTGAAGATTTATCGAAGAAAAAGTCAAAAGACGGAAGTTTACTAAAGCCGAAGAACTCGAGTCTTATTTATGAAGAAAATTAAAGACGAGTTTAAAGAAATCCCGAGCCAAAAGTCATTAAAGTCCAAGATTAACAAAAGATTAAGAAGAGAAGGACTTAAGTGTGCAATTAAGGAAAAGAGGAAAGAGGAAGGAAGCTTCCTAAGCACTCCTTAATCTCCCCTATATATAGTTTAGGATCATTTCATTTTACTCTTGTTGGCTAGAGTGACACTAGTTCTTCCATCTTTAATTTTTTCACATTTACTTTTCATGTCAATTTAAATACATTGTCTTGCACTTTTAATACCTTTTAATTCCAAGTAAGTGTTCTTTAATTTTCTTGTTTTAATCTCTCATCTACCTTTCTTTCCATGCTTTAATCTTATGTTTATATGCTTATTGTGTTGCTTATTTTATTAAAGGTTATGTTTTTATGCTTTTGATTGTTTTGGATTATTGATTCTTATAGCTTATTTGTGTTTATCTTTAAGTTTCTAAGTTTTTATAAAAGTTATTTTTATATAAAAGTTTGTTTTCGTAAACTTGTTTTCTTTTCGTGTTTTTAAAAGTCTTTAAATTCTAGCTTATTAGCTTTTTCTTATACTGTTTTCATTAGGTTTTTCGTTGTGTGCTTATTTGATTAATAGCTTATTTGTTTTGCTTATTTTCGTTTCTCTTTACTGTATTCCGACCATACCAGTCGGAAAAGGGTTTATTATTCTGACCACAGCTTCATTTGCTTGGTCGGAAAAGGGCTTTGACATTCCGATCTGGGGTGTAAATTGGTATTCCAATCAAAGGGTGAGTTTGGTATTCCGATCAGGTCTAGGTGACAGCATTCCGATTGGCAATTCCGACAACATTCCGATTTGAAAGGTAAGGTTATTCCGACGAGGCCACATTCCGATCAGGAGGAAAGTAAACATTTCGATTTGGGGTATTGTTTGGTTATTCCGATAGGTCTTGTGGTGACAGCATTCCGACCAAGGTGTTTCCGATCAACATTCCGATTGGAAGGTTAGAACATTCCGACGAGGCCACATTCCGATCAGAAGGTAGGTTTACATTCCGATCTTGATTCCGATCGGAATGTATTCCGATTAGGTTTGTTTTAGTATTTTTGCCTTGTTTAATTTTTAAGTTTACATTTTAATACTTTGTCAAATTTTAATTCTCGTCACGCTTTAAATTTCCGTCATTTATTTTCTCGTTATTTACTTTTCAATATTGCACCCTTACTTTTAATTAGACTTAGATTTAATTTACCGCCATTTACTTTAATTGTTTTGCAATTTATAATATACTACAACGACACAACTTTTGTTTCACTAAAGAACGACTGAGTCACACATAGAACCTAGATCAATTCGATTAGACATACATCAACGAATCTTTCAACTGCTAAAACTTGTATCAGAATGCTGTAATAAATGTGTTTTTCTTAAACTCTGTTTTTTGTCAGGCGACAATAAATTTAGGATGGAGGGTGCAGTTTTTATAAACCTAGAATAAAATAATAACATACTTAATAAATAAATAATAGATCAGTTTGATAATAAACTCATCATGGTTTAAACATAAACCGATTTAATAAATTAATTTAAATCGTTTATAGATTTGTTATATAAAGTTTGTTTACTTGAAACTGATATTCCAAAAAAATACCATCTTCGTTTCGATAGAAAAATGGTTTATAAAAATCTATTAATTAAATTAATCCGATTTTCACAGAAAAAATGTTTACTTTTGTTACCCAGAATCTATTTTAAGACTGTAGGGAAACATGTACACGTTTATTTATAAAATCAAAAAATATTATTAAAATAACAGACAAATATAATTATAAACGATAATTAAAGAAAACAATAAAATGACAAAAAAACTTATTTGATCGGCAGCAAGGATGCGCTCACGACCTGAACCACATGTTTGACACGATTAGCAATAAATATCTGAGGCACTTGTTTGACACGCTTCTCTTAAAACATATTCGTCGTCTGCCTCCCATGGTACAACAGCTGAAACAGTATGTTGTCCTGTCGGACTTAACAAAACTACTTGAAAGATCACAGAAAACTGGCATGTTTCTGATCAAAGAGATTTAAGGAATTCGGTTGTTATGGAGCTGTATTTTATGTGTCTAAAACTGAATGGGAATGAGTTTAATACATAATGAGAACTTATCTTGGTCACCAAGGCAAAATATCATCACAAAATTAAAACTAATTTCGATATTTCATATTTATTTAAACATATTGTGTCAATGTTTAAAATGAAACGATATATTCTATTTATTTAAAACTAATTCTTTAAACCTATTCTCAAAGTTTAAATCAATTATTAAAATAGATGGGAAAAAATCCCATGATATCTCATTCATATATACAATATTCCAACACAAAAAAACACAACAAATGTATATTTCATGGTCTGGCTTTTTAGCATACTCTATAACTTATTATCCACTACTTTCCTTATAAAGTATAGAGGTATGTGAGCATCCTCAATTCACCTGATTTTTCTTGGTGCAGTACAATGATACATAAGCATTATACTTTCATTCATAAAAGTATAAAACACATACAATCCATAAATTTACAAACTTGAGTTCAATAACACTAAAGATACTATATTTTATTATTTTCCCTTTCTCTAAATAGTAGTACTGGAGTTTTCTTTTATTCAATGTATGCTTACATGTCAATTTACAATATGTGTGTACATAATCAACTTGTTAAATAATACTTTTGGCCCTACATCATCATTCAATATGTGTGTGTGCATAGCAATGTTTTAAAAACCAGTTTGACCCGGATGGTTCAATCGGTTGAACCAGGACCCGAAGGGATGATCAATACGTTGTGAGCCATGTTTTACTTAAACTCGAACCGGATTAACTCGCCGGGTTTTGGTCGAGCCGGGTTGAACCGTCGGACCGAAAATCGATCGGTTTAGCACATATCAAAAGAATAATATAATCTGCTAACAATTGGACAAGATCAATGTAGTCAAACCATATGCTTCATAATATTTGGATCGCTTGATAGACTTCCAATTTCTTGTACATTGGCGTATGGATTGACTTTCAGTTTCTTTAGATCGAGTGATAAGGACCCGTCTTTTGTGGGACATGATGAACAGTGGATGAAATATGCGGGGATCTCTGTTTTGTGACTCCCTGGTTTGGTAAAACTATGAAAAAATGGTGATGACTTGATGAGTGATGGATGCAAATGAGTTTCGGTGTGTATGATTTTTGTTCTGTGATTTTTGATACATGAGACAAAGCAAAAGTCATTATTGCACTGAATTTCTTTTGATATAGATTGTTGGATATATAAAACAAACACTATACATATTACTTAGTAGTTTGTTACTAAAACGTAGTAATGGGGTATATCTTTTTTCATATTGAGGGTAATCTCTTCTTTTAGGGTAAAACCGGTTTGATCCGATGGTTCAACCGGTTGAACCGATGACATGACCGAGTCAATTAAAAACTTAGATGTTAAAACATTGGTACATAGACAACTAGCTATTTTATGTATGCTCACATATCAATTTACAATGGACTATACTTATGTTAACTTCTTATAATGCGGATGTCACATATTAGCGTTGTAGGTAACCCGAGTACTCTTTAATATCCGTACATAAAAGGTGTAAAAAGAAAGTAAATTAGTAATAATATATGTGACTATGTGGGATTAAAAGCTGAAAGAGAAAGACAATGAGTGATTGTATATTTTTGAAACCATAATAGTTTGGCAAATATATTTTCAAACACATGTGGTAAGAAACACAAAATTTAGGCGTGCACTTATGCAGTTTTACATTAATTTATAAACTTTCCAAGCGACCATAATGAACAATACCAATATACAATCAATTTAGTTTTGTTATAAAGAACCATTTATTTTAGTTATTTCAAGCATGTTATTGATAGTTTCATTTTGGCGGGATGTCAGAGGTGGAGCTGAATCTTCACAGCTTTCCCAGATCCTCGATCTCCTTGATTCAGTGATCCTGTCTAATATGGAAGATCGTTGGGTCTAGACCTGAACGATGATTGTATCTTCCGTGTTAAAGACGCTTGTACTATTCTAGAAAATTTTTTGCTTCCTAAAGTTGCTGTCTGATAACTAGGTTTTACTCAGTTAAAAAGTTCTTTGTCGTACGTCTAATCGAATTGATCCTGGTTAACTATGCGACTCAGTCGTTCTTTGGTGAAACAAATAGTTGTGTCGTTGTAGTAAAATTAAAAGTGCAAAACAATTAAAGTAAATCTAACTCTAACTTAAAATAAATGACAAGAAATTAAAAGCGTGACGAGAAATTAAAAAGCACTAAAAGTAAATAACGCAAACTTAAATCTATCTAAGGCAAACTTAAAACGCAACTAAAACTTAAAATAAGGCAATGCTAAAATAAATCTAAGGCAAATAATATTAAAGTGCAACTAAGGAAAAAGGCGAAAAAGGTAAAGCTTGAAAATTAAAGAATTAAAAACAGAAACTAAAAAGAACCTTAAAACAGCTCATTCGGAATAATCCTTCGTTCGGAATAATCACTCATCCGGGATGTCACCTTCGTTCGGAATGATTCTTCTTCACTCGGAATATTTACCAAAATCCTTGATCCGAAATAAAATGCTCACTCGGAATAATGGTTTATCCGGAATATATCACTTATCCGGAATATTCAATTTTCTGAATGAACACCTTTGATTCGGAACTTCACTGATTCGGAACTCTTGATTCGGAACTCTTGATTCGGAACTTTGATTCTTCCGAATGAACACACCTTGATTCGGAACTTTGAATCTTCCGAATGAAGGTGTTGATCCGGAATAATTAATTATTCCGAATAAAACTCCTTGATCCGTAATATCCTTGGTTCGGAACTCCCTGCTGATTCGGAACTTTGAAAGTTCTGAATGAAGATCTCCTTGATTCGGAACAATAAATGTTCCGAATGAACTTCTTTGGTTCGGAACTTCTTTGGTTCGGAATAAACACTGACTCGGAACTTCCACTAATCCGGAATGTTCCGAATGAACACTCTTCGTTCGGAATGTTCCGAATGAACACTCTTCGTTCGGAATGTTCCGAATGAAACCTTTATCTGGAATATTATTCCGAATAAATGACTTGATCTGGAACTAATTCTTCACCTGGAATGACAACTTGGTTCGGAACAATCTCAACAAATCCTTTGATTCGGAATATTACCTAGGAAACAGAAACAAGGCGAAGAACAAGGAAGAACAAACGAAACACGAATCTAAACAAAAACTAATCAAATCAACCAAAAGATTAAATCAAACTAATCAATAAACATCTATTAATCATAAACAAACAATCCAAATCAATCAAACTAACAAAACTAATCAAAATAATCAAAACCCACTTAATCAATTTAACAAAAACTCATAAACATAAACATGAACATAAACATAAAGATTAAAGAAAGGAAGATAGGAGATCAAACAATAAAGTAAAGATTGACAATAATTAAAAGAAAACTTACTTGAAATTAAAGGTATTTAAGGTGCAAGACAATTAAGGTAAATGACATGTAATTAAATGACAAGGAAAATAAAATGGAAGAACTAATTGTCACTATTAGCCAACAAGAGAAAATGAAATCTAATCTAATCTATTTATAGGGGAGATTAGGGAGGTGCTTAGGAAGCTTCCTCCCCTCTTTCTTCTTTCCTTAATTGCACCATTAAGTCCTTAATCTTCTTAATCTTTTGACTTTAATGACTTTGTCTCGGGATTTCTTCAAACTCGTCTTGTAATTCTTCAATAAATTAGACTTGAGTTCTTCAGCTTTAAGTAAACTTCCGTCTTTTGACTTTTTCTTCGATAAATCTTCAGAATTGGTCTTGGACTTCTGTTCTTTTTGCACTCTTGATTTCTTGACTTCGTCTTTTGTCTTTTTCTTCGATAAAAGCCCGTGAATGCCCGTGTTTTCTCCCTTTTTCACAATTTCGTCCTAAATCACAACAAAAACACAAACCACGCATAATTCCGACATTTACGACATAAAATACACGTTTTGGCTCGGTATTTATTGTAATCAAGTGGTAAAAAGGATGGGTGTTAACACACCTATCAAATCCCCTACACTTGACCATTGCAATGTCCTCATGAAATGCATTAGTTACAAAGCATGTTTACACTTTTCATCATAATCAATCCACAATGGCCTTTATTAAGGAGATAGAAAATTATAAACATTCAAAGGAAGAAAGTAAAGAAATCAAAAACATACCTTAGGGTTTTGAAAATGTCATGAATGATCATCATCCTCAAGTTTTTACTTTCTCCAAACCAAGCTTAAAAGCGAGATCATTGTTGTTATAAGTTAGCAAACTAACACGAACTCATGTGGGCCAATTATTCACTTAGACTCCCTTATTCCTAGGTGTATCTCTTATATTTTATGATTGTCTTAAATGATCACGAGGATGCATTGTTTGACTTATTTCGATAGTTTATTTAGGCTGAAAATAAAGTGGGACGATTTAATCAATAGTTAGCTAAAGGACAAAATCTTTTAAAACTGCTTCTCGGGACCTCATAAAGTTCATATCTTGGCATAACTCGCTTCGTGATTTGAGACCTTTCTCGGACCCATATTTGGTAGCGACTTCATACTTCAAATATTTGAGAGACGTTCTTGAAATTATGGTCTTCTCTTCATAATAGGAATTTCTTCACTTGAAGTTTTGAGAGATTCTTCATATTTGGACCACGACTTCTTCATTTTTCTCCAATCTTTATTTTGGACTTTGATATATAACGATCCGCCTCCTTTTCGGACTTGGATCTATTTATCCTCATACCTTGTTAGGGCCTTTTTGGATATACTTCTCCATGATCTTTTGGGAGTATTTGCTTTTCGTCGTGTGTCTCGATCCTTCATATTGATCTTTGATAAATGATTCTTCACATCACTTTTGGATCTTTAGCAATAAAATATAGCCCTCATGCCTTGTTAGGACCTTTTTGGACTCGCCAATCTTCGCATCCCGCTTCAATAAGTTATACCTTGGCTATGAACTCTAATCATTACCGAGCAACTTTTAAACGATCTTGGGCTAGAAGCTAAGTAACTTTTCAAATCGTACAACCTTATTTATTGCAGATAAATTTATTAGCAAGCGATGGGAGAATAGGCTTATAACTAACTCACATAAATTCACGAAAGAATACCAAACTTATAATTGAATCTATCATCTCTCGTTCTCCACAATTTAAAATCTCAAGGAATGAGACTCGTGGATGCTTAGCCTATCAAATCAAAGTTTTGGGTTTTCGAGTCGCCTATAGGATCTTGTAAATTCTTAGACTTTTTCAAGTTTAGAAATCGCATCTTAAAGTTCCCTTGATAAACGACTCTCTAGGATCAATTATAGGAACTTGAGAAAAGTTCTTGTTCTTAACCCGTAAGAGTTAAGACTTTCGCATTTTATAGCTCCCTATATAAAAGCCTAGCAAAACTTGACTTAAACACGTTAAGGATACTAGCTAGAGTAAACTTAGATAAGTAAACTCGGGTTGAGTAAAAAGATTCACAACGTTTGAAAATTAAAACCACTTTATTAAAATTTATTCTAGCAAGGAAAGAAAATAACTATACAAAGGGAAAAACTAATAGGCCAAAATAGATCAAAATTTTTGAAAAATGTCGAAAAATTGATTTTCCGGTTAAAATGAGGACAAATACAAGGAAAAGGCCACTTAACTTCGATAGAAGTCCCCCTACACTTAATATAAACATTGTCCTCAATGTTTAAGCATGTGGGAATAAACTCTCCTACACTTAGGACATTGTGCACTTTGTTTAAATCTCGCTAAGGAAAAGACAACTAAAGAGATTCCTATTTTAATATTGAAAAAATATAAAATAGTGAATCGAAAAGAGATTAGGATAGAACCGGGAAGAAGGAAACACGGAATCACGGGTCGTCAAAAATCATCAAGAGTGGATCATTGAGCGCTCGAATCCCTGATTATAAGAAGAGAGGAAATAGCAAACACCAACGGGTCTCCCTACACTTAGGATAAAGAAAGCTAAAAGATAGATACATGGGTTGCCTCCCAAGAAGCGTTTGATTTTTGTTCACCGAGTCGTGAGCCTGACTCGACCTTGATTATCATAGGAAGAAGCATGAAAAACATCCACCAGGATCAAATACCTAGTTTTCGTCCATCAAATAGCAAAGGCTTAAGGCGAACAAGGAAAGCCAAAGAAGAGTAGGAAAGGTTCCCTTAAGCAAAGATGGAGCACGGTGGTAGCAAGGGTGAAGTGGTGCAAGCATATCTTCAGTAGTTTCAAAAAATTTTCCTTTTATTTCATCAGACGGATACTGAGATGGCTTAAAAAGTTCAATACCGGGGTCGAACACCTTTTCCTTTAGGGGAAAATAGCACTCAGGCTCAGCAGAATTTGAAGATGACCCGCGAAGAAAATGCACAACCTCGTCCTCAGAAGGTGGACAAAGAGGTGTCAAATCATACGTGCTGCGGATGTTGGTGTCGTCCGGTTGCTTCTCCTTTGAAAGATTTTTCTTCAAATCCGAAGTAGGATCAAGATGATAATCATCAAAGTCTAAAGGAGGGGCATCACTCTCATGAGGGAAGTATGTATTAAGAAAAGTAGAGAAGTCTTCCTCAAATGAGTAGTCATCCAAAGTAGGATCAAGTGATGGCGGAGGATCTTCATCATGAGAAGAGTCACTCGAAAGAGTATCGGCCTCATCAAAGTCATCAGATGTGGGCATGTCGGGATACTCGGAAGTAAAATCATCATAATCATCCGTATCTGAGCTAGAATCATCATCATAAGCATCAAAGATCGGTGGAGAATCATATATGGGTGAAGGTTCCAAATTGGAGAGAGAATCATACACATCATCTTGAAAAAGTGGATTATCAATGCAAGAATCGAATAGAGGATTGTTGTAGACGACAAAATCATCAAGCACGTTAATCATATTCACGGATTCTCTTCCATAGGATTTGCTTGTAAGCTTCCCTATTTTGAACACTTGTTGTTCATTCCCGACCCTTAAGATTAAATCTCCTTCGGCAACATCAACTAAAGCTCTTCCGGTTCTCAAGAATGGCCAACCAAGTATTAAAGGAATACGAGGGTCCATTTCATAATCTACAACAACAAAGTCGACCGAAAAAGTGAAGGTGCCAACTTTAATGAACACATCTTCGGCAATACCAACGAGGTAAGCGAGAGTGCGATTGGCAAGCTCAAGAGTCATTTTGGTGGGTGTAAGGTCGGGTAATGAAAGTGCTGTCCAAACACTTAAAGGCATCAAATTAATACTTGCCCCAAGATCAGCTAGGGCAGTAAATTCTTCGGTTTTGTTAAAAATGCAAGGCAACACAAAACGACTGGGATCTCCAAGTTTTTCCGGAAGTTCTTTAAGAATAACTACAGAACAGTTTTCATTTAAGCGTGTGTTGGCGAGCTCAACCAGCTTTTCCTTCTTGTTAAGCAATTCCTTGAATGCTTTGACGAATTTCGGCATGTGGACAAGTGCTTCAACAAGGCTAATGTTGAAATTCATTTGAGAGATCATCTTCAAATAATTCGACACTTGAGAGTCATCCTTGGTTAGCAATTTAGCCTTGTCTAGCCGTGAAGGATAAGGAATATTGGGTTTGGGTGGTGAAGGTGCAGCAGGTGAAGGTTGAGATGTTGAAGGGTTCTTCTTGGGTACATCGTCATGACGAGGCGGAGACGGTAATGGTGTACTAATACTAGGTGTGGGAGGAGTAGGGATAAATGGTGGTGTAGGAGGTGTAGATGATGGGGGTGGAATCGGTGGTCCTACTATGGTAACTCCACTACGGGTAGTAATAGCACTCACATTCGCTCGCGGATTAGTGACGGTGTTTGAAGGTAGAGAACTCGAAGTAGAGGGTTGAGTAGTGGGCAAGAAACTAGCCATCATATTCTTTAAATCATTCGTTTGATTGCTGAAGGAGGATTGAATATTATCTCAAAGCTCGGATCTAATGTCATTTCCTTGCTTGGTGATATCCCCTTTCAAATTGATAATTTGGCTCTATAGATTCTTGATTTGCTCTCCTTGGGTTCTCATTATGGCTTCAACATCTTGATTGATGGGTGGGGCTTGTTGAGTGGGTGGGTGATAAGGATTAGAAGCTCTAGGTGGGATTTGGTTGCTTCTATTGTAGTTGTTGTTGGGGTTTTGGTTTTGAGGAGAAAAACCGGGTGAAAGGTAGTTGTTGGACTGGTAACTCAGCAAATTTCGATCCCCTTGAGGTCGAGCTTGGTAATTTTTCGGTGAATAATTACCATAAGCTGCATACACGTTTTCCGGATTTCCTTGAGTAGAAGGACAATCAGTGTATGAGTGTGGACCGCCGCATGTCTCACAAGGATTGGCAACTTAACTTGATGTTGTTGGTTTGTAGCGAGAAGCAAGATATTTTTGTTCATTTCGGTCATCATGCGGGTGAATTCGGTCATATCGGGGCTTGCTAAAGTAGAAGAAACATTGACTCTCGGGTTGTTCCTTGAAGAAGCGGAGGAATCCCAGTTTTTGTGATGAGTAGTCATGTTTTCAATAAGCTCTCTACACTCCTCGGGTCTCCTTTTCATAAATGTGCCACCGGCAGCTGCATTAATCGTATCACGATCTCAAAAAGTCAAACCGTTGTAGAAATTATCAATTAAGGTCACGGGGAGCATGTTGTGGTTTGGACAACGATCGATCAAAATATTATATCTTTCCCAAGCATCAAAGAGAGATTCATCAGGGTCTTGCATGAAACCGCTGATTTGATTGCGAAGGCTCGTGACCATGGATGGTGGAAAGTAGCGCGACAAAAAGCGTTGAGTCATGTCATCCCAAGTATGAATTGAATTCTTCGGGAGACGATCAAACCATTTCTCGGCGTGGTGTGATAAAGTATGTGGGAAGAGTTGAAGGCGAAGAACATCCATTGTGGCACCGGGCAACTTCATGCTTTGAGTGATTGTAATGAATTTGTCGAGGTGTTTGTTGTTATCATCATCAGGCTTTCCGGCGAATGGATTAGTCCGCACTTGCTGAATCATGTGGTGCTTCAACGAAAAATCCGGAGCCGTGATTTGCATCGGCTCAATCGGTCCTCCTCGTCCAAACATGGTGGGTTGACAAAGCTCCTACATTGTCCGAAGATCGGGCTGTGGAAGAACATTGCTGTTGTTATTATTGAGGTGCGGTGGATTATTGTTATTGTTTACACCTGCCATAGCTAAATCTTCACGAGTCTCGGGCTCTTGATAATTTGAAGATCTAGTACGCATACACCTACAAAGGCAAAAGAAAAAGAAACCAAACACAAAGAGAATATATATACACAATAAAAATAAAATCTTTTTGGATTTTTGAAAATTTTTAATTTTTATGGATTTTTAACAATTTTTAATTTTTATAGTTTTTTTTTTAAATTTTAAGCAAGAAAAATAACGCTCACAAATGAACGGATCCCAAAAAGCAACGCGTCTCTCACAGAAAACCGTTAATCTTTACGAAAAGAGCCGGCAGCGGCGCCATTTGATAACTAGGTTTTACTCAGTTAAAAAGTTCTTTGTCGTATGTCTAATCGAATTAATCCTGGTTAACTATGCGACTCAGTCGTTCTTTGGTGAAACAAATAGTTGTGTCGTTGTAGTAAAACTAAAAGTGCAAAACAATTAAAGTAAATCTAACTCTAATTTAAAATAAATGACAAGAAATTAAAAGCGTGACGAGAAATTAAAAGGCACTAAAAGTAAATAACGCAAACTTAAATCTATCTAAGGAAAACTTAAAACGCAACTAAAACTTAAAATAAGGCAATGCTAAAATAAATCTAAGGCAAATAATATTAAAGTGCAACTAAGGAAAAAGGCGGGAAAAGTAAAGCTTGAAAATTAAAGAATTAAAAACAGAAACTAAAAAGAACCTGAAAACAGCTCATTCGGAATAATCCTTCGTTCGGAATAATCACTCATCCGGAATGTCACCTTCATTCGGAATGATTCTTCTTCACTCGGAATATTTACCAAAATCCTTGATCCGGAATAAAATGCTCACTCGGAATAATGGTTTATCCTGAATATGTCACTTATCCGGAATATTCAATTTTCTGAATGAACACCTTTGATTCGGAACTTCACTGATTTGGAACTCTTGATTCGGAACTCTTGATTCGGAACTTTGATTCTTCCGAATGAACACGCCTTGATTCGGAACTTTGAATCTTCCGAATGAAGGTGTTGATCCGGAATAATTAATTATTCCGAATAAAACTCCTTGATCCGGAATATCCTTGGTTCGGAACTCCTTGCTGAATCGGAACTTTGAAAGTTCCGAATGAAGATCTCCTTGATTCGGAACAATAAATGTTCCGAATGAACTTCTTTGGTTCGGAACTTCTTTGGTTCGGAATAAACACTGACTCGGAACTTCCACTGATCTGGAATATTCCGAATGAACACTCTTCGTTCGGAATGTTCCGAATGAAACCTTTATCCAGAATATTATTCCGAATAAATGATTTGATCCGGAACTAATTCTTCACCTGGAATGACAACTTGGTTCGGAACAATCTCAACAAATCCTTTGATTTGGAATATTACTTGGGAAAAAGAAACAAGGCGAAGAACAAGGAAGAACAAACGAAACACGAATCTAAACAAAAACTAATCAAATCAACCAAAAGATTAAATCAAACTAATCAATAAACATCTATTAATCATAAACAAACAATCCAAATCAATCAAACTAACAAAACTAATCAAAATAATCAAAACCCACTTAATCAATTTAACAAAAACTCATAAACATAAACATGAACATAAACATAAAGATTAAAGAAAGGAAGATAGGAGATCAAACAATAAAGTAAAGATTGACAATAATTAAAAGAAAACTTACTTGAAATTAAAGGTATTTAAGGTGCAAGACAATTAAGGTAAATGACATGTAATTAAATGACAAGGAAAATAAAATGGAAGAACTAATTGTCACTATTAGCCAACAAGAGAAAATGAAATCTAATCTAATCTATTTATAGGGGAGATTAGGGAGGTGCTTAGGAAGCTTCATCCCCTCTTTCTTCTTTCCTTAATTGCACCATTAAGTCCTTAATCTTCTTAATCTTTTGACTTTAATGACTTTGTCTCGGGATTTCTTCAAACTCATCTTGTAATTCTTCAATAAATTAGACTTGAGTTCTTCGGCTTTAAGTAAACTTCCGTCTTTTGACTTTTTCTTCGATAAATCTTCAGAATTGGTCTTGGACTTCCGTTCTTTTTGCACTCTTGATTTCTTGACTTCGTCTTTTGTCTTTTTCTTTGATAAAAGCCCGTGAATGCCCGTGTTTTCTCCCTTTTTCACAATTTCGTCCTAAATCACAACAAAAACACAAACCATGCATAATTCCGACATTTACGACATAAAATACACGTTTTGGCTCGGTATTTATTGTAATCAAGTGGTAAAAAGGATGGGTGTTAACACACCTATCAATGTCCTAACTCGATGGGTTAAGACTATTCCCATTAAAATTAATATCTTCGTCTAGAAGGTCTTGATGGGTCGTCTCCATACTTGCATCAACCTGGTTAGAAGAGGAGTGTCGGTGTCCCCTATCTCTTGTTTTGTTTGTCGCGTTGCCTGATAAGTGTGAAAACACTCATCAATAATGATCCATAAACCACTAAAAACACAGTCAAATACATTATGTTTAACTTTTAAATGTCAGAATTACGCGTGTATTTGTATCTTGTGTGTTTTAGGTAAAGAAGATACATTTTGGAGCAAAGACACGTTTTAAGGGATTTATTTGAAGAAAAGACGAAGAAAAGGATGAAAGATGCTCCAAGGACCTTATTTGCCAAACTTCCAAAGATCAAGGGTTTAAAGTGCAATTTCTACAATGTTAAAGGATGGAAAAGTGATTACTTAAAAGGGTTTTATAATCATTTGAAAAGAAATTAAAAGAAAAGGATCAAATGGCAAATTTTGGAAAGATAGTATTTACTTAACTTGGTCTATTTGACCAAAACCGGTCAAACAACACAAACGTGTACGCATAAACTTGCTACGTCTTCTTCTCCATTGAGAAGAGAGAGAAAGAAACAGCGACTTCATCTTTCTATCCACTCGCACCTGCAAATCCATCTCAAGGTCGATCCAGGCAGATTCAGTCGAAGCTTTCAACAGCAAAGATGCTTATCTTTTTCCCCTCTACAAGATGATGGTACTTAATTAGATCAAGACTCGAAGATAAAGAAATCCCCAAATTGAAGATGATGAAGGACGAGTTTTATCCTCGTATTTTACACGTGGCATCCAATCATTGGTGGAGCCACGTCATCCACCCTCTCTCGACGCCTATATAAAGGAGATGAAGACCTCATTTGCAACCGGTTAGCTTAGGTGTAGGTTTCACATAGTTAGTTAGATTAGAGTAGTTAGTTAAAGCTTTTGTAACGAATTCAGTTTCTTTTCAGTTTAAACTTTTGTAACCGTTTCTAGTTTTCTTCCATTAATGAATCTTTAAAAGCTTCTTATACTTTCTTCTTTCTCATCTTTTCCTGTTTACATGATTTCTGTTTACTATTCATGTGTCACTATTTTGTCGTTCAGATTCTGTTGAAATAGTAGATATATGAATTTTGTTTTCTGCCATTGATGAGGAATTAAGCTTTCATACTTTTCTTTGATGATTTTGTTTTACGATCATTTTTGTTTTCATAAGCTGGTTCGATAATAAGCTTTGATGAGCTTATTAATTGCTGTAAATCGTCTAAATAGATGTTCTTCTGAATTTTCTTACCAAATCAGTTGTAGGTTGTTAATGATCTGTTAAACTCTGTTATGTTTGAAGTGGGATTCTGCCATGAATGATTTCTGTTAGAGTTAGTGTTAGATCAGATAGAATTAGATTTTCAAGTCGGTAGCCTAAGTGTAAGGAATTTGGTAATTGCTGATATATAGGTAGTGACTGATAGATATTTCTGTAGTTAAATAGGATAAATCTGTTATCTTGTGTTTGCTTGATTTTGGATCAGTAGGAATTTAGGCTTGCGAGTATTCAGTTCTGCAAGATTTTCGTAGCAGCAACATATGTGTGCAGAATACTCTATATAGATCAGTTGATAATGTTTCGAATTCAGAGGTCTCGTTTGGTTTTTCTTTGCTTGTTCTCGTTAGTTTTGCAGAACTGATTAGGCAGGTTATCAGATAGACAGTTAGAGATTAGGCGTGGTTGGTTTTAAGCCGGCTCAGCGCCGCGCTTCTCGACATCAAAGGTCTGGCTTCGGATGAGCAGGTCAAGCTCATATTTCAATTTTCTGTATACTTGTAGTCATAATCTGCCTGCAAATTGCTTTATATGTGTTGTCGTTAAATTTCTGCTTTCGATTTCTGAATTGAAGATTCGATTATCAGTATCTGTATTTTAGAAGTTTAGAAACAAGTTCGGTAGATGCACACGTTTGGTCCCTGATGTTGTAGCGTATCATTTCAGTTACAGTCCCTCGTTAGATTAGTTAGTTTGATCTCGTTAGATTTGTTGCATCGTTAGTCCTTCTAGTTAGTTCTTGTTAAGCTTGTTAGTGAAATCCTGTTATGTATGTTACATGTTTAGTCCTTTCCGTTAAAAAATCAGTAGGCCTGTTACATCTAACTTTTGGGCTAGGCTTATAGATTAGTTGGGCCAGTTTATAGGTACTTGGGCTTGAATATTTGAATTTGTTGAATTGCTAAATTTCGTATTTGTATTTGCTAGGGAATTGAACTTTTCAAATTTTCATTTCATTTAGTATTAACTAATTGAATTTTTTTTTACTAGCTTTGTATTTTGTATTTTGTATTTTGTAGAATAAATTTACATTTTGTATTTTAATTTTGTGCATTTAAATGTGTACTTGCTAAATGTTTTTTTTAGAATAGTACGTATACGTAGCGTATATAGCTATTTTTACCTTTTTAAGTGTTTTGTTTGTCAAGTAGCTTAAATACCAAATAATCTTTAGTTAACCAAAAACAATCAAGTCTTAATTAGAAATTGTTAGATCAATTCGAATCGAGCTGAGAAGACAACTATACTAAAAAATGAATTATTAAATGGCGCCGCTGCCGGTTCTTTTCGTGAAGATTAACGATTTCGAGTGAGACGATTGGATTTTGGGATCCGTTCACTTTGTGAACGTTATTTTTTTTACGTATTATAAATCAACGAGAAAAAAAAAATCAAAAAGATAAAAATACAAAAAAAATAAAACAATCACAAAAATCAATTCTTTTCCTAAAGAATTGAACCAAAAAAAAAATAAAAAAACCAAAAAGTAATCTTTTTCCTAAAAGATTACACCCAAAAATATATATTATTGGTTTTCATCGCTTTTTACGTACATATAGTATTTTTCTTAAAAAAACAAATAAATACAAAAATATTTTTTATATATTATTATATGTAAATACGTATACGTATAAAAACAACCAAGTTACCTATTTCCATAAGTATTGCCGAGGCAATACACCGTGTTGAGGGGCGTTCCGGTCCTTGACACGCGTATCGATCCAATTTAATTAAGCAAGAATAGATAAATACTTCCAATAGGCAATAATTCGAAGAATACAAACTACTAAAGTGAATAGATAGGCGACGTGCTATAAAATGCCGTCTAAGGGTTAATAGGTACTTAAGTGCTTCGCGCCACCTAACCCCCCGTTCACTAGTGCGTATTTTGAGAAGGAAGGCTTTATTGGGGGTCTTGCACCCAAGTAGTAATTATATATATACTTTCTTGTGGATATTTCATATCGAAACTCGAGGGAGATAATCTCTTCTCCTTCAAAAGTCGACCGAGGGCTACTCCCTCATTCCTCGTGTTTACTTACACGTGTACTCGCACACGTGTAAACATACCACCTTTGGTGTATTACTTCCTTCCCCGAGGAAGCTTTTAAACGTCATTATACTTGTATATACATTCGGCCACCTTGCTAAACATGGATACTCGTTCCATGTGGGAGATTTTGCAACAACGATCCGCCAACGCTAATTATTCGCCTTGTTCGACTTGTGGTGGTCCACACGATACGTATTTATGTGATCAAAATAATGGTTATTATGGGGAGGGATATGCTTACAATGGAACCGAGAACCCTAATTTTCAACCTAACACTCAAATGGACTACACTTGTAATGACTATATGGGATATTCCGGTTTTTCATCACAACCTCCACCATCATTTCATGATCAAACCTTTAATGTGCCATACCAAAACCAAGGATTTTCCAATTATGAAGGTTTTCACAATAATGATACTTTTCAAGGCTATAATCAAGAAACCTTTCATAATCAAGGATTTTCAAACAATGAAGGCTTTCAAAATAATGATGAAAATTTTCCATGCTATAATCAAGATACTTTTCAAAATCAAGGATTTTCACATTATGAGGGTTTTCAAAATGAAGGAAATTTTCAAGGTTACAATCATGAGAACTTTCATAATCATGACTCTTTTCAAAACTATAATCCACCTAATTATGGAAATCCATCTCCACCATATTCTTCGACTTATTCATGTGAGTTTTGTGGGAACGCACCCCATTATGGTTATGATTGTAGACCGAGGGATCCGCCATCCTATGTCCTTGATAATGTCAAGAAGTTTCATTCTTTACTTGAGAAAATGGACAAGTTGTACGATGACGTTTATAAGATGCTTGATGGTATGAAAAACATGAGCTACAAGGAAATGAAAGACACGCATCGATGGTTAAAGGAACTAATTAACTCTACTGAGGAAGAGGAAATTGAGTCTCGGCAATATTTTGATAAGGAATTCGGTGATTTGTATCGTGAATCGTTGAACAAATTTTCTTGTCGCCTCAGGAAATATTCAAATGATTTCTTCCTTAAGACTCTTATAATCGAGGAAGACGGACAATACATGACTACTTTTACTCGTAGGCCTGATCCATTATTAGATGAAGATGCTGAGGAACCTTCGAGTTGTATGACACTTAATGATGACACACCTTCATCACCTTTACCTCACGTGGTACCCACCGATTCTTTAACCATGGGGGACGAGCCTCTTAGCACTAATACAAACACCGATTTGGATGAATTAACCGCTTCTAGTGTTGAGAACCTTATCCCAATCCAAAGAGAGTTTGAGGGTATTTCCATTGAACCATGTGATGAGCTTTCTATTGATACTTCTCCTCATGATCACATTGAGATTTCATCACATGTTGACCTTCATGCTACTACTAGTGATTTTGGTGATTTTGATCTTGATGAATTGTTCAAAGAAAGGGATAATGAGATTGAGGAAGAGTTTATGCAAGATATAGAGGATGATGATTGTGATTCTAGTGAGGCATCTTATGATATATTATCTGAGGACTTTTCATGTCAAGATGACATTCCTAATTTGGATGAAGATGTTGCTCATATAGAAGAAGTGGAAGATGTTCATATTCGTGAAGTTTTATCAAACGTCTATAATCTTATCTCTTCGATTGAAGCTTTGAATGGAAACCATAATGATGATTCCATAGAAGACGAACCTTTCATTGATATTTCTTCACCGGTTTTTGAGGTTGCACCTATTGATTTTTATGATGATATCATCCCTTTGAGTGATTCTCTCAATACACCTTCTTTTGAGCCTTCTATTCCCACCCTCCCACCCTTGAAGTTGGTTATTGATGAAGATCCTATACTCTTAGAGATTGATCCTTTTTCACCTATGGCACCTTTAGAACCTACAACCTTCGATATGGATTCTCATATGGATATTGATGCCACCATAGAGGCTTATCTTGTTGATATTGATATTGAGGATGATGATAGTGATTCTAATTGGGAAGAGGAGCGTCTTAGTGAGAACTTGCTTTTTGGGAACATAGAGATTACACCTCATTCACAAGACACTATTCATCTTGATCCTCCTTTTTCTATGCCTTCTATGGAAGATTACCCACCTTTTGATGATGATGAAGAGCCTAACATGGACATAATTGTTATGAATGTTTTGATACCTACACCTTCATTGTCTCATGATGCTTTGATAACTAAGGGGGAATCTTATATGGTTGATATGAGCTCATCTTCTTATTTTCCCATGAAGGGAAAGGTTTTTGATCCTGGGATACATAAATTTGAGACACCTTGGTTTTCATCTACTTCACTTAAGAGTGTGATTTCGATTGATATGGACTTCTTGTATGAGCTTACTTTGGTGATACTACCTACTTTGGAGTTGTTCACTTGTCGAGATAGAAACTTTGTATTTGATCCTGGTGTGCTTCCTATTTGAGAGATTTCGTATGTTGGACAAACTTGAGACACGTTGGACCGTTCCATTTATCGAGGCGGATATGGTAAATCTTATAGTAAATGGCAACGTGCTAAGTTTGATTGTATCGTGTGAGACGAGCTTCATAGTGATATTTTTTACTCTCCATGATGGTTTCCCCAAGGACAACTTAATTCGGGGCCGAGTCGAGCTAGCGACTTAGGGTTAAAAAAACTCAAGCATTGAATAACTAGGTTAGAAAACGTAGAGTAGATTTTCAATAGGTTAGGTTTAATTAAAAGGATGTTATAGTAGAGTTGAAGTGGAGGGGTGCCTTTCTTCGTATTTTGGTGTTTGTTTCAAGGGTTGCTCTCTCACATTTCATGCTTGGAGCTTATGGAGGAGGCCCGTGTATCTGGTTCACTTCGATTAGTTTTTGCTATCGTGATATTAAACACTTATGCTTAAAATGAATACCCTTTAGTTGTCTCTTCCTTAACTTGGGTTAAACAAAGTTATCAATGTCATAAGTGTAGGGGAGTTCACTCCATGCTCTTAAACATTGAGGACAATGTTTATCTTAAGTGTAGGGGAGACTTCTATCGAAGTGACCTTACCTAGACCATTGCCTTAACATCATGATAATTGGGAAAATTAATTTTTCGATCATTTTTCAAATTTTTGATCTACTTTGGCCAACAAAAATATGCATTCATAATTTTTGCATCAATCATTTTTCATTTGCATAACACACTTGCATTGTATATATTTCTTCTTTTATTTTTCATCAAAAATATATAAAAAGAAAAAATATAATAAAACATGGTTTTAACAAGTTTAGATTTCTTTGACATATTAGGCCCGCCATGGATATTTTGACTCAACCCGAGTTTGCTTATCTTAGCATTCTCTAGCTAGTATCCTTAACCATGTAGTCCTTCATTGGTCTATTAGGCTAAGCTTCCACCAATTTCATTCTTTGAAATTTTAAATTTGTGGAGAATGGGAAATGATAGAGTTGAAGCAAGTGTAAAAGGGCTAGATAGACTTCATGGCAATTACTTGTGGCTAAACCCTTCTCTTCTTGACCTCTACTTTCTTCACATGTATATAATTGTTAATAAATAATCAAGTACGGTTTTAATTGGTTTGTAATCTCTTATGCATTTTTGACTAATCATTCATGGTTGATATGAGTACGTCTTAAGATTCTAAGTTAGCACGTTTTATGTGTACTAGACTTATGTCATGCTCCATATTTAGCGGGTGTTTTTCCTTTTCTTCTTTTCAAATTTCTTTGTGAGGAATAAAGAAAAATAAGAGCGGCTTATGAAAAAAATGAGTGGCTAGAAAAAAAAGAAAAAGAAAAAATAATGCAAGACTCCCAAGAGGGGCAGTGTGGTGTTAATTATAGTGACTATTGAGTTCCAATATTACCTTGACGGGTTGCGGGGATTCAATAGATTGCTCCAATCCAATAATACCTTGACGGGTTGCGGGGTTGAAGA
Organism: Glebionis coronaria; assembly: GCA_025667525.1. Classification (NCBI taxonomy): domain Eukaryota; kingdom Viridiplantae; phylum Streptophyta; class Magnoliopsida; order Asterales; family Asteraceae; genus Glebionis; species Glebionis coronaria. Next base: position 531,225,080 of record CM046875.1, on the reverse strand, counting down.
TCCAAAGTCTCAAAAAGATGGCGGATGTAAATTATTGCGTGAGTTTTATTTTTCTTTCCTTAGCGAGTGTGTAGTTACTTATGAAAGCATGACATGAGGATTTTACACATAAGGCGAATGACTTATTACTCTTAATACGGACTTGTATTAATTGTGAGCGGTTTTTCAAGTAATGGATGAGAAGATTACTTAGGATTAAAACCGTGCTTCCTTATTTTTGGATTTTACATTTCTTATACTTCACGCTTTAAATAATGACAAATTTGCCCAAAAGCAATTTGCTCAAATAATAACCGGTTCCACATTTAATTGTCATGAATAAGTTGATGCACTTTTTACTTGTGAATGCAATGATTCCATTTATAAGCTTGGTATGGGGAAAGTGAAACTTGAGGGTGATAAATGTCCATGGTACCAAAGCCCTAATCTAAGTCATTGATTTCTTTATGAGTTATTTCCATCAAAACCATTTATGAAAAATCTAAAAATTATAAATAGAATTGTTTTCTTTGCATTGCATTGTAAATATTCAAAATCATTCATCATGTAGTATAGTATAGTTTATTAAATCATAAAAGGGCCAAGGTTGGTTAATTATGAGAAAAGTGTAACTTGGTGCTTTAAAATGCTGCATTGCATGAGGACATGGCGATGGTCAAGTGGAGGGGAGTTGATAAGTGTGAAAACACTCATCAATAATGATCCATAAACCACTAAAAACACAGTCAAATACATTATGTTTAACTTTTAAATGTCAGAATTACGCGTGTATTTGTATCTTGTGTGTTTTAGGTAAAGAAGATACATTTTGGAGCAAAGACACGTTTTAAGGGATTTATTTGAAGAAAAGACGAAGAAAAGGATGAAAGATGCTCCAAGGACCTTATTTGCCAAACTTCCAAAGATCAAGGGCTTAAAGTGCAATTTCTACAATGTTAAAGGATGGAAAAGTGATTACTTAAAAGGGTTTTATAATCATTTGAAAAGAAATTAAAAGAAAAGGATCAAATGGCAAATTTTGGAAAGATAGTATTTACTTAACTTGGTCTATTTGACCAAAACCGGTCAAACAACACAAACGTGTACGCATAAACTTGCTACGTCTTCTTCTCCATTGAGAAGAGAGAGAAAGAAACAGCGACTTCATCTTTCTATCCACTCGCACCTGCAAATCCATCTCAAGGTCGATCCAGGCAGATTCAGTCGAAGCTTTCAACAGCAAAGATGCTTATCTTTTTCCCCTCTACAAGATGATGGTACTTAATTAGATCAAGACTCGAAGATAAAGAAATCCCCAAATTGAAGATGATGAAGGACGAGTTTTATCCTCGTATTTTACACGTGGCATCCAATCATTGGTGGAGCCACGTCATCCACCCTCTCTCGACGCCTATATAAAGGAGATGAAGACCTCATTTGCAACCGGTTAGCTTAGGTGTAGGTTTCACATAGTTAGTTAGATTAGAGTAGTTAGTTAAAGCTTTTGTAACGAATTCAGTTTCTTTTCAGTTTAAACTTTTGTAACCGTTTCTAGTTTTCTTCCATTAATGAATCTTTAAAAGCTTCTTATACTTTCTTCTTTCTCATCTTTTCCTGTTTACATGATTTCTGTTTACTATTCATGTGTCACTATTTTGTCGTTCAGATTCTGTTGAAATAGTAGATATATGAATTTTGTTTTCTGCCATTGATGAGGAATTAAGCTTTCATACTTTTCTTTGATGATTTTGTTTTACGATCATTTTTGTTTTCATAAGCTGGTTCGATAATAAGCTTTGATGAGCTTATTAATTGCTGTAAATCGTCTAAATAGATGTTCTTCTGAATTTTCTTACCAAATCAGTTGTAGGTTGTTAATGATCTGTTAAACTCTGTTATGTTTGAAGTGGGATTCTGCCATGAATGATTTCTGTTAGAGTTAGTGTTAGATCAGATAGAATTAGATTTTCAAGTCGGTAGCCTAAGTGTAAGGAATTTGGTAATTGCTGATATATAGGTAGTGACTGATAGATATTTCTGTAGTTAAATAGGATAAATCTGTTATCTTGTGTTTGCTTGATTTTGGATCAGTAGGAATTTAGGCTTGCGAGTATTCAGTTCTGCAAGATTTTCGTAGCAGCAACATATGTGTGCAGAATACTCTATATAGATCAGTTGATAATGTTTCGAATTCATAGGTCTCGTTTGGTTTTTCTTTGCTTGTTCTCGTTAGTTTTGCAGAACTGATTAGGCAGGTTATCAGATAGACAGTTAGAGATTAGGCGTGGTTGGTTTTAAGCCGGCTCAGCGCCGCGCTTCTCGACATCAAAGGTCTGGCTTCGGATGAGCAGGTCAAGCTCATATTTCAATTTTCTGTATACTTGTAGTCATAATCTGCCTGCAAATTGCTTTATATGTGTTGTCGTTAAATTTCTGCTTTCGATTTCTGAATTGAAGATTCGATTATCAGTATCTGTATTTTAGAAGTTTAGAAACAAGTTCGGTAGATGCACACGTTTGGTCCCTGATGTTGTAGCGTATCATTTCAGTTACAGTCCCTCGTTAGATTAGTTAGTTTGATCTCGTTAGATTTGTTGCATCGTTAGTCCTTCTAGTTAGTTCTTGTTAAGCTTGTTAGTGAAATCCTGTTATGTATGTTACATGTTTAGTCCTTTCCGTTAAAAAATCAGTAGGCCTGTTACATCTAACTTTTGGGCTAGGCTTATAGATTAGTTGGGCCAGTTTATAGGTACTTGGGCTTGAATATTTGAATTTGTTGAATTGCTAAATTTCGTATTTGTATTTGCTAGGGAATTGAACTTTTCAAATTTTCATTTCATTTAGTATTAACTAATTGAATTTTTTTTTACTAGCTTTGTATTTTGTATTTTGTATTTTGTAGAATAAATTTACATTTTGTATTTTAATTTTGTGCATTTAAATGTGTACTTGCTAAATGTTTTTTTTAGAATAGTACGTATACGTAGCGTATATAGCTATTTTTACCTTTTTAAGTGTTTTGTTTGTCAAGTAGCTTAAATACCAAATAATCTTTAGTTAACCAAAAACAATCAAGTCTTAATTAGAAATTGTTAGATCAATTCGAATCGAGCTGAGAAGACAACTATACTAAAAAATGAATTATTATTGCCCTTGAAGATTTGGATCATCTGTTGTTTAGTTTCTATATGCAAGTGGTGGAACTTGGTTTGGGTTCCTTTAGATTCGTACTCTTTTTGGCTCTCCTGGTTTTTGTCGATTCAGATGTCTTCTAATTCCAAACACGTGCTTGAATGTCTGTTTTATTCTTCTTGGTGGAGCATTTGGTCGTTTAGGAATCCACTTTTATTTGCGGATTCTACCCCCAGAGAAGAAACTATCTTTGTTAATGTTGTTAGATGCTCTTTTACTTGATGTATTGCTAGAGGTAAAAGTTATATTAGTTGGAATAGTTAGATTCAACATTCTTTTTCGATTTCCTTGTAATTCTATCTCCTTGCTAGTTTTCTAATAAAGTTTACCATTTAAAAAAGGGGAAATGTTAGCTGCAATTAGGTGCATCTAAGAAGGCTGTAATTCCATCTGCTTTTATTATTATTTTTTAATTTTTTAGCTCTTTTACCCTTGATCAATGATAACAGCTACCTCTTTGGCCCCTGATAAATTTGTTTTCTAGTGCAAAATTGCAGCCAACTTGACTGCATAGACTTGGAGCTAGGGATGAGCATTTCGTCCCGAATCCCGAAATCGAACCGGAACCGTACCGATTCTCGGTACCCGAATCCTGTTCGGTACGTACCGGTACTACGAAATAAGGTGAAAAAATCGGTACCACTAATTCGGTACGGGATCGGTACCAAATCAGGAAATTCCCGAAAAACGGAAAAACCCCGATTTCCTGGTACTTGTACCATTAATCTTTGCTCGGGAAAAAATCAGTACCACTAATTTGCTACGGGTTCAATACGATACCGGTAGCATGCTCATTCCAACTTGCAGCCATGTTATCCCCTTTAAAAATGATGTAGACTAGAAAATAAAGATAGATAATTGAATCTGTTGATTTCAAAAAATGCCAGAAACAATTCTGCTAATAATCGTTGACTCTGAAGAATACCCGAAATTAGAATGAAAATCGAACAATAAACCCTAACTTGGATTTAAGTCAATTAACAGAAGACTAAAAAGTCATATTTTTATTCATATCTCAAAATAATTTTATACAATAAACCAAAATCCTAATTTTATAGGAAAACTGAACTTGGGAAAAAAGACAACAATATTCTTCCCATAAAACATAAAATATTAAAACTAAATAAAAGATACCACAAAATAAGAAAACTAAATAAAAGATATCATAAACTAAGGAAACTAAATAACCGGTTTATTCTTGTTCCTCCATCATTCTCCCTCACTTCAAAAACTTCGTCATCGAGTTTGTCTCACTCGTCCTTTGTACTCGTAGAATCCAAATTTGTATCCCTTGCATCAAATTCCCTTTATTTATAATGAATCGACCTCGAACTTTGATCGTCTTAAAACCAAACTTACCGACCATGGGTGCGGCTTCTTGATATATGTTTTTTTCAATCAAGATACTAACATCCACCCATTTACTATTCTGCAACCAAAGTAACTCATAAAGGTTTGAGACATCAGGTTTTGAATAATCAACAGTGAATGTAGTTTGGATCATTGAAGAGTAAAGATCAGTAGCCACAATTACAACGTATTCGACGTTGTCTTCTTCTCCACCAAATCTTTCTTCCCCAAAAAATCCTTCTTCATCCTCAATGATATCTTCACGATCGGTATCGTAAACTGGCATTGATTCTTCTTCTACACTCAACACAACATCCAAAGATGGCACATCATATTCTTCCTCTTGAAAATTCTGATAATTTTCAACAAAAGAATACTCCTCTTCCTCGGGTTTTTTTTATCATAAACCGGAGCTGCTTCATAATCACCACAAACGACATCATCATCATCGTCATCGGGATCAACAAATGGGTTTTCTGGCTCTTCATCTTCGGTACCCCAACCGTTACGATCACCACGCTTGTTCATCAAGTGATCCACCCGGCCAGTCAATTGATTAATTAACTGATCCAATCTCCCCTCCAATCTTGCCATAATACGCTACTCCAATTCTTGTTCATACACACCCTGAAGATTCCTACTTCTATTTGGGTACATCTTATTAGGAACTTCGGCTCTTGATACCAATTAATGTAGCAGAACAAAGATAATGACCAATTGAATCTGTTGATTCTCAGGGAAAAATAGAAACAATCAAAGGTAGATAAACTGTATCTATTGATTCCAATAAAAGAATATATGGTGCGGTTCAACTCCAAATAAAAGTTAAAACATTAATATCTTGACTTTTATTTGGAGTTGAACCGCAAAAAAAAACTTAGGGCGTGTTTGTTTTCACAAAAAAACCTCTGACCGCCTCTGACGTCTGACCAGTCAGACGCGGTCAGACGTCTGGGTTGTTTGTTTTTTTCTTGCGAGTCAGACGCTGTAAGACATTAAACATCTGACTGAGTCAGAGTTGGTGGTAAAGTCTGATTGGCTCTTAGCCATATATCCTAGCTACATCCAACCCTTAAAAGCCTTTAAGCCCACAAAAATCGTCACTGTTCTTGAACGTAAAACAACAAACACACCTTACCTGATACCTTCTTATCAAGATTCTAGCCGTGGTTGTGTTATTCCAGATTAAAGGCGAAACAAAACCATAAAGGGTTACATGTACTCGTTTGTGATCCGAATATGCTATAACTTTTTAGTGAGAAACTGCATATATTTAAGGTTTCATGATGATATGAGTCAATGAGTTTGTGGTGGCTGTGTATGCTTTAGGAAAAATGATTTAGGATAGGTTTTGAAGTGTTAGGATACTGTATCAAGTTATATTCGGCTCAAAGTTTTTAGTGGGCTGGTTTATGTTTGGGCCACATTTATGTTTGGGCCACATTTACTCATATTAAAATCTGGATTAGTCATGGTTTGAACTGATTATATGTTTGCTATTATAGTTTAGACTATAAATAGTTACATTTTTACTTTAAAAACCACGATTAAAGTCATTCAGACAATTACTAAAAAACAAACAACATAATTTCATTCAGATTCAGACTTTATGACCGCCTCTTACCAGTAAGAGGTGGTAGTTAGATTCAGACATAAAACATCTTAATGAAACAAACACCACCTTAGTTATACGAAAAAAACTCATTCACATTCACGTGTTTGAAAAAAGTGATCTTCATAGGCCAGCTATATATAACTCTTACCGTCTGGCCAAAGATGCCGTTTGGAGCATCAAACTATAAGAGATGAAATTGGACCAAAGACACATAATAATCTAGTCTCGCTCTTGCCATCTAAAGGACAATATTTGGATCCCCTGTGTCTTTTGTTTTAGCTTTGTTTTATCGTAAATTTCATAATCAAATGGAGTCACAGCTGTTCTATTCATCATCAAGAGATTATATTTTATATATTGTCTAATCAACTAAAAACAAAGCATATAAATCTTGGCATAACTACTAGGTCCAGCGGGGTCATGTGGATCAACAAATTTAACTGCAATGGCCGTCAAGTTTTTTACAAGATTTTGTACCTTGTAGTACGTTACTATAATACATGAAACTACAACATTGATCAATTAGAAATATTAGAATTAATAGTGTTTGCTTTGATGTCAAACCTCCAAAGGAGGATCCTTTTGGAGACCAGATTAGAACTCTATCGCACTCTTAGGCTAGGCAAAAGAAAGATTATGGCGATTGTCATTTTTCCGGCCACATTAATTTTCTATGTCTAATGATCATTAGACGACTTTTTACCACTAAAAAAACACATATCAGAAAAAACATATCCCACGAAAATATATTTTAAATTAATTAAAGGGTTAATAATTTAAAAATGCATATAACTTGATATTTTTTTGCGTGAATCATCTTTTTTCTTTCCCATTATAATTATCAAACTTTTAAAAGTCGATTATTGTGTGTATTTAGTCACTATTTTACCATATAAAATAACCATTCTACCTTTCAAAATTTCAAAAAATAAAGGTAAAATAGTCACAAAATACACATAATGATCGACTTATGAAAGTTTAGTGACCATAATAAGAAAGAAAAAAAATGGCTACACAAAACGAAAAAAAATGTCAAGTTAAATGTGTTTTTAAGTCAATTGCCCTTAATTAAAATACACACAAATACTCACACGACCTTGATCATGGTGGCCTCGACCAATATATGAATTCGATCTCGGTCGATCAAGATTGCCACCACAAGGACGACCATATGCAATCATTACAAAATCTTGATCGACCGATACTATAGTGTGTAGCTTTAGACTATAATTAAAAGTAAAAAATTGCACCCATAGTGGCTTGATTAGATTGCTAATCCGAAAAAAAGTTAGTAATCAATTGTAATTTTTGTAAAAATGATACCAAAACTAACAAGAATGATTTTAATCACTCAACCAACCACCCCTTTAGTGATATCTTTTATTAAAACTATAAACACAAGAAGATGAGTCCCCAACACGGATGCTCACCAAACAATACAACCAGAAAGAAAGATAGTCCCCACTAGGTGGATTCTATCAAGTCTATACAAACACTCACGCTTACAAGATCCTAACCAAACTATAAAAACTAGATCAAGATGATCTAAAACTAAAACTGCAACCAAACCAAAAGATCGTAACTGAACGCTTGAGAGAGAAGATTTCTTTGTGTGTGTGAAGATGATGAATGAATGAATGAAACGAGTCAACTCTCCAGCTATATACAACTCTCCAATATCCAAATTACACTAAGGACCCTGCACAAGTAAAAAATATACAAAACAAGAAAGATGCAAATAATACTCGAATAATAATTGCAAATAAGTCCCTGAATATATACAAGCTTGTAAAAAGTGTTATAACTTTTAACACCCTCCCTCAAGCTTGTAAACCAAACAAGTTAACCATACCAAGCTTCTTGACCAAGAGAGCATGTTGAAATGAACCCAAGGCCTTAGTTAGAACATCAACAATTTGATTTTTAGAATCCACTTTAACAGTTCTAATAAGCCCTGAATTTACCTTCTCTCTAACAAGATGCACATCAATATCAAAATGCTTAGTCTTCTCATGCATAACTGGATTAGCAGCTATTTGCATAGCAGACTTATTATCACAACACAAGCTTACAGGAAGCAAGTTGGTTATACCAAACTCACTTAACAGCTTGACAATCCACATAAACAAGCAAGAACAACTTAATCTTTCCATCTGTTTTAACAAATAGAGAATGATCATTTTTAGACTGAGTAAAACCAGCATCTAACAATGTTTCAGTAAGCTTATTATTCCATTGCCTAGGAGCCTGTTTAAGACCATATAAAGACTTTTTAAGCTTACAAACTTTGTTGTCACCAGGTTTAGAATATCCAGATGGTGGAATCATATACACTTCTTCTTTTAAATCACCATACAAAAAAGCATTATTAACATCCATCTGGTAAAGACTCCACCCATTTTGCACAGATAAATCAATCAAACATCTAACAGTACTCATTTTAACCACAGGACTAAAAGTTTCCTCATAGTCTATACCCTCCCTTTGATTACAACCTTTAGCCACAAGTCTTGCCTTATATCTTTCAACTTCATCAGTTGAAAGATATTTTATTCTATAAACCCACTTAGACTTAATAGGCTTTCTACCAACAGGAAGGTCAACAAGATCCCAAGTACCATTTTCATACAAAGCTTGCATTTCAAGATTCATAGCATTAATCCAATTTTGATCATCACAAGCATCTTCATAACAAGATGGTTCATAACTCTTGTTAAGACTAGAAGTAAAACCAAAATTTTTCATATCAAGCATAGCATGATTACAAAACTTATACAAACCATATCTTAGAGAAGTATTAAGCACATAATCATTTAGCTTAGCAGGAAACTTAGTAACTCTTTTAGACTTCCTCTGTCCAACCTCCTCTGTCTCATTGTTTAAAAAATTTTCAAGAACCTCATTGTTTAAATCAAAATTGCCCTCAGATACATCTGTTTCTCCTATGGGAGTTGCAGTTAATCTATTACTACTACTTGGTAAACTATTAACTAAGTCATTTCCAGCTTGATTAATATCAATATCTGGTTGACTATCACTGTTATTAGTTACATCCTCAGTAGTAGATCTACTACCCTCTCTACTCAAAGGAGTATCCCCTTCCTCATCATCATTGGGTCTTGAAGTTTTGAAAGTGTTTTCAGACTCAAAATAATCAAAAAAATTCAAAGTAGAAACTTCATTTGATGACTCTAAAATTTGATCACTGTTCATTTTATAAGGAAAAACATTTTCATAGAACTTAACATCTCTAGAATATATAATTCCTCTATTCTCAAGACCAAAAAGTTTATAAGCCTTTTTTCCACTAGCATAACCAAGTAAAACACACTTTTCAGATTTTTCAGAAAACTTATCATTTGTTTTTAAAACAGTTGCATAACACAAACACCCAAAAACTTCTTAAATGAGAAAGGTTAGGTTCTCTACCATACACAAGACAGAAAGGAGATTTACCATTTAAAACAGAGGAAGGAAGCCTGTTAATCAAATAAGCAGCAGTTAAAACACATTCAGACCAAAACATAAGAGGAATCCCCCCCTGAAACATAAGGCTTCTTGCAACATTAAGCAAGTGCCTATGTTTCCTTTCAGCAATACCATTCTGTTGTGGAGTATATGCACAAGTAGTCTGATGAACAACACCCTTACTACTAAGAAAATCATTCATATTTTTATTCACAAATTCAGTGCCATTATCAGATCTTACAATCTTAATTTTCTTATTAAACTGAGTTAAAACAAGATTATAAAAAATCACAAACATTTGAAAAACTTCATCTTTAGTTTTAAGCATATACACCCACACAGATCTACTAAAGTCATCAACAATAGTCAAAAAATATCTGAATCCATCTCTGCTAATCACTTTATAAGGCCCCCAAACATCAAGGTGAACAAGTTCACCAAGACACTTAGATTTATGTTCACTTAAAGGAAAAGATTCTCTAATTTGTTTTGCCTTATGACAAACATCACAAGGCAAATCATTATTAATATTTTTCAATTCCAAAGAACCCTTTAATAACTGTAAAACCTGATTAGCAGGATGACCCAACCTATTATGCCAAACATCTTTAGATACAAAACATGTAAAATACTCACAATTACTAACAGCAGGAACATTATCAGCCTTATCAAACAAATATAGACCAGCAAATTCACTACCAGTCCCCAAGACTGTTCCTTGAATCAAATCCTGAATATAGCATTTTGACTCATCAAAAACAACTCTAAGTTTACTATCTTTAATCAACTTATTAACAGACAGTAAACTAACACAGTACTCAGGAACAACCAAAACATCAAACAAAACAACACCATTATTAAGTTTCAAATTTCCAACATGTGTAATCTTAGCTAATGTGCCATTAGGATGTCCAACAGTAAGTTTTAAGTCAGACACATCAACAAGATTAAACATGTTTTCAGTATTATTAGTCATGTGTTGATTAGCACCAGAATCAACAATCCACCCAAAATGATAACTCACCCCATCAGTTTTAACAGTAGCACAATAAAACTTATAAAAACTCTGGTTAAAAAACACATTGCAATTAAAAAAGGAACAATTTCCAATACCTGCCACATTAGCCTGAACTCTTGAAGAAGAACCATTGTCATTGAGCAGACTCATTAACTTGAGCATCTGCTCATTACTCAAAGAAAAAACATTGTTGCTGTCTTTATTAAACTCCACATTATTACTCTTGTTGTTATTAAAAACATTTGCAGGTTTAAGATTAGGATTCTTTTTAAAACCTGGAGGATATCCAATAATTTCAAAACACCTCTCAATAGTATGACCCTTTAAACCACAATGTTTACACAACAAAGAATTATAATTCCCTTTGTTACTAGCATTACTTCCACTGGATTTATTACCATTACCAGTATTACCCCCAGACCAACTACCAAACTTATTCTTATCATCAACAGTCTTAGCCACAAAAGCAGAAACTTGAGTTTTCTCAACTTTAACAGAACTAGAAGGAATCCCCCTATGGGATTCTTCCCTAGAAACAATAAGAAAAGCATCTTTGACTTCAGGAAGGACTTCCCTAGTCAAAATGCTACTCCTTATGGGTTGATAAACATCATCAAGACCCATAAGAAATTGCATTAGCTTAAGTAATTTTCTATGATCAGCAATTTCCAAACCAGCCTCACAAGTACAATCAGGAACTTTAGTTAGAATATCAAATTCTCTCCAATAAGAATTAAGTTTATGATAATACTCAAAAACAGGCAAACCACCTTGCTTAAAACAATTAATTTTCTGAAGCAAATTAAACACAATAGAACCATCAATTCTATCATAAGTTTCCTTAAGTTCAGCCCAAACACTAGCAGCATTATCAGAAAAAACATGACCAAGATACACATCTTGAGTCAAAGAACCAAGAATCCAATTAAGAACAACAGCATTACATTTATCCCATTGAGCAAGAAACACAGGACTAGCAAGATAAGTATCTCTAACACATCCACCATCAACAAAACCAAATTTACCCTTAATCTGCAAAGCAAGTTTCATAGCACTAGCCCATATTCTATAATTTTCTACACCAGACAATTTAACAGAAACAATAGAAGCACAATTAGAATCACCAGGATGCAAATGAAGAGGATTACTCTGATCTAAGGCATTAATAAGAATAGCCATCAAGAACAAACAAAACAAATACCAAAAACAAAAAACAATAAAAACAGCTAAACCAAACAAACTAACAAGAACCAAACAACCAAAACAGCTAAACCAAACAAACTAACAAATAAACCAAGAAACAAGAACTCACACCCAAGTTTCTCAAAGCTAAATCAACGAGAATGGGACTGACCAGAGCAGGTATCCAAACCACTCAAACGGTGGAAGGTCAAGGTGTTAATCAGCCTGTTTGCTCCCCGTTGACTTAAGCAAGATCCACTTAAGAGAAAAGAAAAAACTTACAGAGCAAAAAACAGCAGCGGAATATACCAAGAATCAACAAGAATGACCCCAAAGAACCACAGATCAACAAGATCAAGAAACCCTAAAAAGAAAAAATTAGGGTTTCTTCAAATTGACCTTCAGAATCGATCAATCACCACGTTAATCAACGATTAACAACTCAAGAACCGTCAAGAACCACCAATTAATCAAAACCCCCAAAAATTAGGGTTTCAAGACAAAACCCTAATTATCACCAGAAATACCAATCGAGCCTCAAGAATCAACCAGGGGCTCTGATACCATGTAAAAATGATACCAAAACCAACAAGAATGATTTTAATCACTCAACCAACCACCCCTTTAGTGATATCTTTTATTAAAACTATAAACACAAGAAGATGAGTCCCCAACACGGATGCTCACCAAACAATACAACCAGAAAGAAAGATAGTCCCCACTAGGTGGATTCTATCAAGTCTATACAAACACTCACGCTTACAAGATCCTAACCAAACTATAAAAACTAGATCAAGATGATCTAAAACTAAAACTGCAACCAAACCAAAAGATCGTAACTGAACGCTTGAGAGAGAAGATTTCTTTGTGTGTGTGAAGATGATGAATGAATGAATGAAACGAGTCAACTCTCCAGCTATATACAACTCTCCAATATCCAAATTACACTAAGGACCCTGCACAAGTAAAAAATATACAAAACAAGAAAGATGCAAATAATACTCGAATAATAATTGCAAATAAGTCCCTGAATATATACAAGCTTGTAAAAAGTGTTATAACTTTTAACAATTTTTTTCTAGAATCTTGTTAGGTTTTACGTAATAGGATGGGTCGTTCATGAGAAAATGAAAACATCCACGCAAGCTAGTTTTGTGTAAAATGTTATCTGAAAACAGTATCATCACATGTCAAAGTATAAACAATTTCTAACTTTCTATCTATTTAACAATGAAAATATATAGAAATAGGAATTCAATATCGAAAGAACAATTACTATAGTAAATATACGAATCTATTCACAGTTTATAATATAATGCAAGAAGAACACATGATCATATGATAAATAATTAATGCGTAGAACACTCAAAACATTCCGCAGCATATGATTCTACGTTTATTTCAATATTACCAAGATTAATGAATTCATTTGTCTCAGTGGGACTCCTTGGTCTCTGCCTCTCTGGTGACGAAACACGGGATGATCTCGAAATCTTGAAGCCTAAAGTTTATATATTATCATATCAAGATTTCGCGATTATTGAGCTAAACATAAGATACATGCCTTCCAACGTCCACTATGATGTTGTCGTGTGATCATCCTTGACCTTGCTTCGGACGATACTTGACTGTTCTTCTTCTTATATAACGCAAAACTTCTCCCGCCACAAGATCCTATTTCTTCACTTGAGTTCAATGCTGCAATGAAGAAAGAAACTTGTTTTAACACATAACATAAGCAACAAAAGAACCATGGAGAAAGAAACTTGTATATATTTAGAATAACTTCACGGATAGGATGCTCACCCCCACCTGAACCCGCGTCGGATACGTAGAGAATGAAATTATTGATATCTGACCCAAGGATTGGAAGACGTCCACCACGAGCATACAACTTAAGGGACAAATCAATAACATTCGACACCTTATCATCCTCGTTTACTAGAAATCTGAGAGGCCCTGAACTCCCCACTACATTTACAGTGATCAAAAGACGGCTATTCTTCACATTGACATCAGCCTCATAGTTGTTCATCTTCTTTCGCGACAGAACCAATCTCATAGAGTTGTTTCTCTTGATGCTATTCTCGGTTTTCATTGTAAAAGAATAAGGGTAGATTTTGATCCTAGAATAATAGTGAGTTTGAAATACTGATATTCGAGTGATTCAAGTGTCCAATAACATGATTCAAATTAAGGTTGGAAGTAGTGTTTGTTTGGAGTGATGAACAAGATTTAGATTTTGTTTGGAACTTTTGGTGTCAAGAATTCCAAGGTTTATATGTAGTGAAGAACGAGGTAGTGGGGTGATGTACGGATATATGTATGAAACTAAGAAACAAGTAAAGTTGTGTAGCTAGATCCACATCACCCGCTACTAGAATATATACGTTCTATAAAGTTGGTACTTTATAAAGTCAGTTCACATCATATATCATGCGATCCGTTAACCCGAATGAAAATCGAAACTTCTTTTCATATATATTTACGACTACGTATTTGTTTGTATATCTTTTCCTGCCTTGCCGAGCAAGCATAAACAAAAGGGTGGTGATCCGCATACTCACAAATTTGAATGAGACACTCATATGTGCAAACATTTAAAACAGTTTGTATTTACAATACAACGAACAGTGTGCAAATTAATGCCTTAAACAAAAACTTACAAGTTTTGTACAAAATTATGTTACGTGGATGAACAAATACATCTAAAAATATGGATTTCTTTGATACACTTCTATTGTAATTTTGCAATATATATACTGATAATTACCATTATCAAAACGGTAAGATTGGATATAGTTCAAAGAAATGATCAAATCACGAATAAAATATTATAGTATAGTATGATGCAACCATGAAATCGATATTTTGTTCTAACAATATAATACATGACAAAAACATGCAAAAGTTCATTCTTGCTGTGAAATTGAGGGAATTTTTATGTCATGACTCTCAGTATCCAATGAAATTCTATGTTCCGAAAATTATGCTTGATTATTGGATATATAGCTAGGTTGACATGACGGTAAAGCATATGAATTGAGTATATGCTGAAGTAAACTCGTATATAGATTAAGAGGTATAGGGTATAATTTCACTTGTATAGAAAAACATGATCAGAGTAACCTCAAACATCAAAACCTTTTATTTATCAAAGATTCAAAGGACAAAAATAAGATAAAAGCAAAAAGTTACCAGTGCTAGTCACGTGTAACTCTATTATCTATTTGATAATAGTTTTATAATCAAGCATAAATAAAAAACGAGATCAAACTAGGGTTTACAAGATCAAGATGAATGAGAGAGAGAGAGAACTGTGTGTAACTCACACACAGTTAC
This sequence comes from Glebionis coronaria, assembly GCA_025667525.1. Lineage (NCBI taxonomy): Eukaryota > Viridiplantae > Streptophyta > Magnoliopsida > Asterales > Asteraceae > Glebionis > Glebionis coronaria. The sequence goes on along the minus strand of CM046875.1, from coordinate 531,209,934 downwards.
ATAATGAAACGATACAAAACAAAATGAGACGCTCCCCATCAATATAAAACCCTAAAGGCTTATTAGCCGTTGGGTATTAACACATTTGGGCTTGGATGGGCTTGAGCCCATCATAACTTCACTTTGGCATCTTCACACTAATGGTCCTTCATGTCCAATAAGTCCATCCTTCCAGATCCTTAAGACTAACTGAAAGTTTGAAACAAGGCAAAATAAGTCCTCATGGTTATAAGTGGTTATCAGATTAGGTCATAATTTTAATATCCCCCCTTAATCTGATAACCCATATAGGTTAATCATACCAAGTTTTATAACAAACTTGTTATGCAAATCTGTTTCCAACCCCTTTGTAAGGATGTCTGCAATTTGATTTGCAGAATCCACCTTTTCAGTTTTGACAACACCACTCAAGATTTTTTCTCTCACAAAATGAAGATCAATTTCTAAGTGTTTTGTTCTCTCATGAAAAACAGGGTTGGCTGCTATCTTGATAGCTGAATTGCTATCACAGTGAAGTGTAACTGGGAGCAAGTTATCACATTGCAAGTCATTTAAGACTTTTAGCACCCAGATCACTTCACTGGTTACTGAGGCAAAAGCTCTATACTCTGCCTCAGTAGAAGATTTAGAGAGAGTGTTTTGCTTTTTGCTTTTCCAAGAAACTAAGTTTCCATTAATAAACACACAATACCCAGTCACAGACCTTCTAGTGACAACACATTTAGCCCAGTCAGCATCTGAATAAGCATCAAGAATCATACCTGAGTTCCTTGTGAAATGAATACCCAAACCTGGAGAGCTTTTGAGGTATCTTAAAACCTTAAAAGCAATTTTAAGATGAGAGTTCAAAGGACAATGCATGAATTGACTCAAACAATGCACAGCATAAGAAATATCAGGCCTGGTGTTAGTCAGATAAATAAGCTTACCCATAAGCTTTTGATAGTCAACAATGTTGTCAAGAAGGGGGTCCTCACTAGTGGGCTGATTAGTAATGACAAGTTTAGAGGGTAAAGGAGTTTTAGCAGGTTTACAAGCAAGCATACCATACTCAGATAACAAGTCCAACACATACTTTCTTTGGTTTAAGCAAACACCATTCTTAGTGTCAACAACTTCAATTCCCAAAAAAATACTTGAGCTTACCCAAGTCTTTGATCATAAACTTGGTTCTTAAAAAGTTCTTAAACTTTTCAATTTCAGCAATGTTGTTCCCTGTTATGATAATATCATCAACATACACAAGTAACACAAGAAATAAATTACCATGAGACTTGGTGTATAAAGAATAATCAGACTTGCTTTGAGTGAAGCCATTTTCACTAAGGACAGAAGTAAGCTTGGCATTCCACTGCCTAGGAGCCTGTTTAAGCCCATACAAGGATTTTTTGAGTTTGCAAACCAAGTTATCACCCCCAGGAAGATATCCTTGGGGTGGTTTCATGTAAACAGTTTCATCCAAATCACCATAAAGAAAGGCATTATTGACATCAAGTTGAAAAATAGGCCAAGATTGAATGATAGCAAGATTAATTAAGCATCTAATGGTAACCATTTTAACAACAGGGGCAAAGGTTTCATCATAGTCAATACCCTCCTTTTGTCCAAAGCCTTGGGCAACAACCCTTGCCTTATACCTTTCAACCTCACCACTAGACTTAAGTTTTAATTTCCAAATCCACTTACATCCTAAGGCCTTTCTACCTTTTGGAAGTTCAACAATATCCCAAGTGTCATTTTCAAGCAAGGCAGCAAGTTCAGTGTTCATAGCATCAAGCCAGTGATGATTCTGAGATGCTTCAAAAAAACTTTTTGGTTCATTCATTTTGTTAAGTTGAGTGACAAAACAAAATTTCTCTTTATCCAATTTTGAATATCCAACAAATTTTTCAAGTCCATACTTGAATTTGGACTGTACAACAAAATCATTATAATTTCTGGGAAAAACAGAGGGTCTTGAAGACCTCCTTAAACCTTGATTTTCCTGAACATTGTTAGTTGAATCAACCCTAATGTTTCCTTCCATGTTTTGAACATGAATGGAAGGAATGGGATTGATATCAACATTTCCCTCAGAGTTTGCATTTTCATCAAGTGTGGCAGCCTCTTCCCTATTCAAGCTGGCATCACTGGTATCATTGCCTGAGGCAATGTGTCCAGTGTCACCTAGACTTGAAGGTGGGCTGCTATCACTTGGTGACAGATTGTCACCATTGTGTTTAGCTGCTCTCTCTTCATCATTGGGAAGTTCAGGGTCATCAAGGTCAAAAAAATTCAACAGATTTAAGTCTTGAGAAACATTTTCTTTACTAAAATTATTTTTATTGAAATTGAAAGCAGAATCTTTAAAAGGGAAAATAGTTTCAAAAAACTTAACATCTCTAGAAACAAAAAACTAATGCCTATCAAGACGGTAAATCCTATATCCTTTCTGAGAACTAGAATAACCCATCATAACACATTTTTCAGATCTGCTGGAAAACTTATCTGAGCTATTAAGAATAGTAGCAAAACATAAACATCCAAACATTCTAATGTGAGAGAGCCTAGGACAAGTATTATAAATCATTTCAAAAGGGGTTTTTCCATTCAGCACAGAAGAGGGCAGTCTGTTAATAAGATAAGTAGCAGTTAGCACACATTCAGTCCAAAATTTAAGAGGAATACCCCCCTGAAACATAAGGCATCTAGCAACATCCAAAAGATGTCTATGTTTCCTTTCAGCAATTCCATTTTGTTGTGGTGTGTATGCACAGGAAGTTTGGTGTATGATGCCATTTTTTTCACAAAAAACTTTGAAGTTTTGATTGATAAACTCAGTTCTATTATCACTTCTAAAAATCTTAACATTACCTTTAAATTGATTTTTAATCAAATTATAAAAGTTTTGAATGTTAGAAACAACCTCATCTTTGGTTTTTATGAGAAATAACCAAACAGCCCTAGTATAATCATCCACAACAGTCAAGAAATACCTATGGCCAGAGTGACTAGTCACTCTATAAGGACCCCATAAGTCAAGATGAACAATATCACCAAGCCTTTTAGTGATGTGATCACTTAGGGGAAAAGGGTTTCTGGTCTGCTTAGCTCTTTGACAAATTTCACAAAAGAAAGTTTTCTCACTTTTATCAATATTCAAGGACCTTTTAAGAGCATTAAGGGCTGGGTCAGCAGGGTGGCCAAGTCTACAGTGCCAATCATAATGAGACAGAGAACAAGTAACAAGATGGTTTTGATTTCTACAACTAATACCTTCAGTATCTAAATAGTATAAACCTCCACATTGTTTACCAATCCCCATCACCTTTTTCAGATTCAAATCCTGATTAACAAAGAAACACTTGGACTCATCAAACACAACAAATATCTTATTGTCTTTAGCAAGCTTATGCACAGATATCAAAGTAACACAATACTCAGGGATCACCAACACATCAAACAGAGTTAGACCATTAGGAAGTTTAAGGTTACCAATTTTAGTTATAATGGCCTCAGTCCCATTTGGGTGAGTGACTTTAATCTTAAGGTGAGAGATATCAAACACATTATCAAGCTCCTTATCATTATCAGTCATGTGTTGGTTAGCCCCAGAGTCAACAACCTTCCCATTATGAGTCATTCCAAGTTTAGAACTGGTGTTGGAGCAATAAAACTTATCAAAATTTTCATTAAAAACTTTGCTAGAGTTGAAAAAAGTACCTGCCATATTGGCTTGTACATTTTGCCCAGTTCCACTGTTACCTTTAAAAAGAGAGAGAAGTGTAGCCATTTGCTCATCAGAAAAACCAGTAGAACTAGCAGAACCAACAGAGTTATTAGCCACATTTTTTCCTTTAGGATTTTGATTTCCTCTTTTTTTATGAACAAAGTCACTGGGGTACCCAATAATCTTGAAACACCTATCAATGGTGTGACCATTGTACCCACAGTTTTCACAAACCAATTCAGCATTAGAGGTAACATTGGGTCTCACAACATTCTGATAATTAGGTCTAAAACCTGTATTAGCATTGTTAGGTCTAAAGTTGTTTTGATTACCAGTCTGATTATAGTTGTTGGTTATGGGTCTCAATATGTTAGCATTAGGGTTCTGATTTCTTTGAGCATTGTTTCTGGTGGGCCCATTAGATAGGAAGGCAGTGGTCTGAGTCCTTTGAGAGTGCCCAGAACCACCACTAGAAGCCATTATGTGAGATTCCTCAGCAGAAATGATGGCATAAGCTCCCTTAACATCAGGGAGGCTTTCTCTAGACAATATAGAACTCCTAATACTCATATAAGAATCATCCAATCCCATTAAAAACTACATAAGTTTCAAAAGCTGATTATGTTTTTTAAACTCATTAGAAGCAGAACAAACACAAGCAGGCAACTCAATCATAGCATCATATTGTTTCCAGAGAGCATTCAGTTTATGATAATAATCAGACAAGTTACAACCATTTTGTTTCAAAGTATTTATCTTATGATGCAAATTAAACATAACAGAACCATCAACCTTATGATAAGTTTCTTTAAGCTCTTTCCAAACATGTTTTGCCTTTTTTGAAAAAATTTGTCCAAGGAAAAGTTCCTCAGAAATAGAGTTAAGAATCCAACCCAACACAACAGCATTGACCCTGTCCCATTGCCTTGCTAAAACTTCATCAGTAACAGACCTTTTACAAGTACCATCAATAAAACCAATTTTATTTTTCCCTTCCAAAGCAAGTAACATGGCATTAGCCCAAACTTGATAGTTTTCAGTTCCCTTAAGTTTAACAGTATTAGGGTGCAAGTGCAATGGGTCACTCAAGTCAAGCTTACTAATAAGTGTAACTGGGTCAGTTACACTTATAGCATCATCATCACCATGTTCAGACATGGTGAAGGGTCAAGGGTTCAAAAAGAACTCACAATACTGCCAACTAAGTTCCCAGGAATCCAAAACCACTCAAGGGTGGTAGGTCAAGGGCAAGCAGCAAGTGAGGATCCAGATAAAGGGTATGAAGAAACAAAAAAAACAACTACCAAACCCCCAAATAATCAATCAATAGTAAAAAACAGATAAAGGCAAATAACAATTAAAGAGAGGGAAGCAGAGGTGTTACAAAGCAATAAACCAAAGCACAATCGAACTGCCACTCTTAGATTCACTTAGTCTAAGAAGTGACAGAACCTCCAAATCACAATCCCCAATAATTTTCTTCAAGGAAAAAAATTGGGGAAAATGAAAGAACCAGCCACCAATCGAACAAGTAACCAAAGAGAGTCACCACCAATCAAACAAGCCACCAATAAAGATGAAACCCTAATTTTTTTTGGGAAAAAATTAGGGAAAATCACTTTAATCAATGGACAATACCACCAATCAACCCAATCGAAAGTAATAATGAATAAGAGAGCAGATCTCAGAAACCCTAATTTTTTCTCAAAAAAATTAAAGCTTCAAAACTTTGATTCAACCAGTAATATTAACAGATCTAGCTATTTTAATAGCAGATCTTATCAAAAAAGTATGAATAACCAAAAACCCCCAATTTTAAACAAACCCTAAAAAATTTTCATCAAAAAATTAGTAACCTGGCTCTGATACCATGTAGAAAAACATGATCAGAGTAACCTCAAACATCAAAACCTTTCATTTATCAAAGATTCAAAGGACAAAAATAAGATAAAAGCAAAAAGTTACCAGTGCTAGTCACGTGTAACTCTATTATCTATTTGATAATAGTTTTACAATCAAGCATAAATAAAAAACGAGATCAAACTAGGGTTTACAAGATCAAGATGAATGAGAGAGAGAGAGAGAGAGAACTGTGTATAACTCACACACAGTTACATAATGAAACGATACAAAACAAAATGAGACGCTCCCCATCAATATAAAACCCTAAAGGCTTATTAGCCGTTGGGTATTAACACATTTGGGCTTGGATGGGCTTGAGCCCATCATAACTTCACTTTGGCATCTTCACACTAATGGTCCTTCATGTCCAATAAGTCCATCCTTCCAGATCCTTAAGACTAACTGAAAGTTTGAAACAAGGCAAAATAAGTCCTCATGGTTATAAGTGGTTATCAGATTAGGTCATAATTTTAATAACTTGTAATAAATTATACTGATATGGAATACTAACATCACAGTCCTAGTCACCGCATATGTGGTATACTTTATTTGATTTCGTAAAACTTGATAGTGAAATGAGGTGCACGCACACACACATTATAGTAATGTGAACCATCAGCGGGCATTCATGCACTTTGTAAGCTATTTGGCGGAGGAAGGTAATGCATGTGAGATATGCCTGTTTTGGGTGTTACATGACTTGCAAACTTGGCCTGATCATACACATGCTCAAGCCCTTTTACACGGGTGCACGAGGTCTGGGTTTGCCGTGGATTTAAATCTTTTGGGGAGATATAATCTAACCGAGATCTTTGGTATGAAAATTATTATAATCCTATGTAACTTTTGTCTAACCTATATCGAAGTCTTCGTTGTTTTGCTCATATATATATATATATAACTATATCTCCGCTTACGCTCTCTTAGGATCTCAGATCAATGAATAAAGAAAAACCAAACCAACAAGATTAGCAATTCAAATATATTGGTAAGACCAAAGTTGCTAAAGCCTAAAACTTCTAGAACTGAATCTGATTCAAAAGGACTAAAAGAAAAGGTGTGCCTCCAGTTCCATTTCCAACTTATAAAAAAGTACATCATACCAACTTAACAAACACTAAAATTAGTGCACCTTTACCATTGCACTAATCCTATATTATGACTTTTGGCACAAATCATCTAAGCAAATTAAGCTATGACACGTCATAGTGTGTAATCTCTAAGCAAAGAAGAAATCCTACTTTGACATTTAAAAGAATATCATTATGATCTAACCAAGAAGATCACTACAACCTGACCTGCACCAGTTATCACACAGATACTTGATTTCCTTTGATCATGATGGTCACTTTTCGCTTTTATTTCGTTGGTAGACTTTCCTTTCTTTAATTACGTAAGATGTACAAAAGAGAAAACAGCGAATCAAGTGACATGAAAGAGGCGAAAAGGTCCTTATAATGTATTAAGCAATGTTATACACTATTTTGCAGCCTCACCTAGTTACTCCCGGACCGTTTATGAACAAAAACCTTGTGGACCAGACTCAATATCTTATAAGGTTGTTCAACGAGTTTGAATTAGATCGAATATATGCCTAAGACAATGTTTTTGAAAGATAAGAGTCGCGTATATGCCTAAGACAAGGTGCTAATACAAAGATCATAAAATGTGGCAAAAAGCAGAATCAGAACAAGAAAGTGGAAGATACACAAAATCTTTGGTAGAATTCTTAAATTTCATTTATATATACAAAATGTTGGTAAGATAGTACACAATGGCTAAAAAAATTGAAGCATGCATACCCATTAAGCAAGTCCAATCGCTTCGCAAGTCATAAGTAATTAGCTTGGCACACCAGAGTACTATTCAACGATCAACAAGTTGTTCTCCATTAATCCCTCACCAACAGTTGGGTAATCCTGTGACAGAAGCCACTCTCCATCCACCAAGAATTTGATTTCATACCTTCATTAATTGTGTACAAAATGTGTCAACTAGAGATAATTTTAAGATAGAAAAGATGCAGGCACGTCCACGGTCCACAAGATCTCTTTAGTTTGCTGTTATTGCCATGTATTTTAGATATATTTGACTAACTAAAACACAGTTGCGTTAAACTATTTCTGCTTTTTTTTCTAGACGGGGTATTAATTGTGTTAGAGGAAGCGTACCTTCCAGGTCTAAGCATTACTGATGTGGAGAACCTTGTGTAAGAACCGGTATACTCTGCTGATAAGTATTCTCCATGACTCCAGCCATCAAATGAGCCCATTACTTGAACACTCTGGAACCAAAAAAGCGGATATCGGTCACTAAGTTGAAAATCTTAGCCAATGCCATGGGAATACAGCACAAAGTAAATTAAATCAAGAGATGTCAGGATTAAACACTCTGGAACCTTAATGTGTGTGAACAACCTCAAATGCTACCTAGATTACCAAAAAATAAGTTGGCTATTACTGTGAATATAAAAACAAAATAATCCAATCTGCAGAGGTTCAAATCCAGGAGCTGCTTAACTTCGCAGAAAAGTATATATTTTTCTTAGACCTTGTTTGGCAAACATCTTGCTTTCTGTTTGGGTGTTTATATTTTTTCAGATTATAAAACCTCAAAGCAAATGGTGTTCGGCAAATATTTATCTATTTATTTATGGACCAAACTCTGTTTGCAGAATGCAAATGGTAGTTCTAAACTTTGATCTTGAATCTAATTTCTTCACAATTTATAAAGCTGGCTTACAACTTGTCGGCAATTCGACCAAAAATAAGGTTACCAATTTGAAGTCCACAAAACACAATCTCAATAACATGATTCCAATAACCTTCTTTTGTCCTAGTTTCATATTATAAGTCCACATCATTTTCAGTCCGATTACATATTATAAGCGCACTTTCACTATATAGTAAATTAGGCATTATTTAATCTCGCTTTTTCTGAAATCCAGTAAGTTTTCTTAAACCACTTTATCTTATGCTTTCTGCATGACTAAGCGGATGTCGCCCTCATGGAGTGACAACTATATATCACACAGAACATGGCATAACAGTAAAAGTGTAAAATATTTATTCAAAAAAAAAAGATCGTCAGTGGTGGATGCAGAAGATGATTTGTTGTAACGCACCTCTGCCATGCCGGACCAGAATAAAGACACCTCTTTAGACTGAGCAAGTTCCACATCCTTTATTTGCTTCTTTAGTTTCTCTTGCACGCCTAATTGTGTGCGTTAACACAATATAAGACACATGTTTTTGTTAGAAAGCTGAATAGTTTCACTTTCATCGTTCTTAACCAGTGACAAACTTGTAACATATCCTCATACCTTGTAACTGTAAAAGAAGAAGAGACTGAATGTATTTCCCATTTACTTTCTTTGAACCTGCAGGAATACCATAACTAGCAATTTCCTTTGCCATATTGAGCAATGCCTGCAAGGAAGATGTTGGAAAGTTAGTTAAACTTTAGGGTTTGTTTAGTAAATTTGTTTGGCTTGTCGTACAAGCTTTCTTATTTTTAGTATGTCTTTTTTTGGTATGTTTTAGGTCATTGGTTCCCTATAAATAGAGGCCAATGACATAGTTTTTTCTTGTAGCTTTCGAATTGTAACTTTGGGTATTGAATAAAAGCTTCCGCTTCGTTTGTTCGCATTTGTTTGTTCGTTTGATTTATCCAACAGAAGACAATGCATCAAATAAAAGATATAACCACGGTTCCGAAGAAGTTTATCTGGTTGACTGGTTCCTGGTATACAGGGAAGGAGATAGGAAGGGACCGGGGTGGGTGGTTCGGTTCCTGTATAACAGGGACGGAGATAGGATGCGCCAGGGTGGGTACTCTACCCCCTAGCAATAAAAGTTGCAGTGTGAGTTTTCTAAATATTGTTACAGTTTGCCCCTCGACTCATAACTTTTTGGTTCCGCCCCTGCCAAATATGGTATTTGAGCTATTTCTAAGCTGGCCAAATGAGAATTTAATTCGCAGTGCCGAAGACACAAAGTTGGACAAAATGTTGAACCAAATTGTCTATTGAAATAAACAATCAATCAAAAAGTTATTGACTAAACTCAAGAACATAAAAGACTTATGGGAGCTAACCTGGATCTCAAGTTCAGTGACAGCAAGTTCACTTTTAAACTGAGAAATAGCATCCTCCCTTACAAGCAACTGCAGATAAATTTAATTTGCTTATCAATCAAAAGAGTTCCACTGCAACAAGATCTACTGGATATTGTCTATCTTATTTACAAAAACTTTTATCGGTAGAAAATCATGTGTAAAGTTGAAAACTTTAGCTTGAGCAAACATAAAGAGCCTGCAGTCTGTATTAAAAATGTCTCCTAAATAGCAGTTACGGACCTGACGTTTGAGATACCGGTTGTGTTGATTGGCCTCACTCAGCTTCTTTAAGAGCTTTGCCCTTTCAGCGTCAGCAAGAAGTGACTTCAACTAATCATGAGAAAAGAATACATGCAGCATCAAGAAAAAAGCACCAGATTGCAAACAAAAAGGAAAAAGATCTGTTACTGCAAGATTATGCCAAAAGGTATAAATCCGTTTGTTTTTTTTTTTTTTTTTTTCGAACGGCGATTTGTATTAAAAGCTAGCAAGAGGCTATGTTACGGTCCCAGGTCTGTGATCAAGTTATGGGATAAATAGGGCTCGTTAGAGAGAACCCGTCGATCTCTGAGATTAACTCAATTTTCTTTAATTTTCTGATTGATTTCTTGAATGAAACACAGGTTACATTTAAAGAAATGAAAACCTAACAAACCCCTAACTAATAGGAACTTGATAAACCTAAACACTTCTACTTATCCTAAATAAAACAATTAAAATAAAAGATAACTATCCTAATATAATTATTTTCTGCTGGACTGTTGGTCATAACATTACTTCCCCCATTAAAAAAGTGCTTGTCCTCAAGCACTAAGGAAAACACGAGACTCTTCAAGTTACTCCAGATCGGTTATAGTCCCCTACAGCAAAAACATCAAGACCCTCATAAGAAGCATATCCAGAGCCCTCGGAATCAGCAACATTTAGAGATCTGTGGGGACACCATCCCTCTTTTCCATGCTGATATGGTGTGTCCAGGAAGGAAGAGTACTCAAGGTCCTCAGAATACTCTTGTTGAGACGATATAGGCTCATTAGAGTAAAGAGGGAGATCAACTCGAATGAGATCCTTCACATCATTGTCTTTAATCAGAAGCTTTTCTTCTTCAGCCGGATGAGGAAGCTTTATCTGCTCATCGTCAGATGATTCGATTGTACTCGACTCCACTTCTGACTTTCCTATGTCACGGTCTTCCATCCCTGTTGCTTTCTTTTCACCTTTTTCCAAACAAGAAAACTCAGAAGAGGACTGAATCTTTTGCAAGGTTTCGAAGCTTTGTGATAGCTTCTCCCATTCAATCTGCTTCTTTAGACGATCCTCTTGGTACATCATCAGAAACTCATCAAACTTCTTGCCCCAATTATCGCTTGAAGCTCCCATAACGTTGGCTCTGGATACCAATTTGTTACGGTCCCAGGTCTGTGATCAAGTTATGGGATAAATAGGGCTCGTTAGAGAGAACCCGTCGATCTCTGAGATTAACTCAATTTTCTTTAATTTTCTGATTGATTTCTTGAATGAAACACAGGTTACATTTAAAGAAATGAAAACCTAACAAACCCCTAACTAATAGGAACTTGATAAACCTAAACACTTCTACTTATCCTAAATAAAACAATTAAAATAAAAGATAACTATCCTAATATAATTATTTTCTGCTGGACTGTTGGTCATAACAGGCTAGAACAAAAAAATTATATAATTAAGTGGAGCAAGCCTAAATCTAATTAGCATATGACAGTATACCTGATCATTGTCAACCAATTTAGTGTCTTCGGAGGATGCCTCCGAAGCGTACTCGTCACCTTTGGAATAAGTATTTGACTGCATTGATGAAGAATTGCCCTCAAGAGTGGTGGGAAAACAAAGTACTCTCCAATGGGCAGAGCGCGTATCATGTTTTAGACAATAATCTTGATCTATATAAGATAACTTCCGAAAACCCTTACTCAAACACCAAGGAACCAATTTATACTGAAATCCATTTATATTTGACAGACTTGAAATTCTATTTGGCCATAAAAACCATGATATGTGTTTGTTACCACACTGACTGTCAAGCAATAGCAGAAGAAAATTTATCAGTGAGCGTTTAACAACATTTCTGTTTTGGAAGTAGAGCAAGGTCAAATCAGAGGATCTAGACGCCTAAGAAATTATACGATATACTGTTACTAAATGTATTCAGGTAATAGTACGAAGGCTGTTACTATTGCCAAGTTGAACAAACATAATGACATACCTAGATAACAATCCTTGTGTTGAAGTGCTCATCGTATGGCACTCCATGGTGTTGGTATCCTAATACGGAGTATATAGAAACAGCAGAAAAAGTATACAGATTAGAAACACAAAAGTCTTCTCTAACGGAGCAAACAATCAGCTATTTCAAAGAAAATATACTAAAAAAAAAGGCCACTAAATAAGGTAGTGTAGCAGACTGATACGACACCTGACTGAAATTTAACATGAAGAATATAACAGATATTTTATAGAATACCATCGTTACCATTGCATCTACGAATCAAGTATGATATGTTCAGATTCTTATCACAAGAGGTGTTAAAAACATCAAATAATATCCACGCAAGGCCCCTAATCACCCTGATGTTATCGACATCTCTTCCAAGGATTAGACACCCAAAGGTCAAGGCTAATTAGAATGCAAGTATTCTTATCATGTGGATTAAGACCTTTTCTTATAAGTCTAATTTTATTATTACTGAAAAATATATTGTGAAACCACATGAAGGAGCTTGTTTAGAAATTATATGGCATTGCATTATGTTCTATTCAAAATCTGGTGGACGTTTTCAGTGCTTACTCAACCGAAAAGTTATAGAACCCTCTTGTTTTCTAGGGGAATACCAAATAGGAGCAATACTGATAGTAGAAAATATAGTTAAAAGATCAAATTTTGCCGCATATCCCATACACTTGAGCTGATTACATAAGAACCGGCCACCCAAATTAATGAATTATCATGCTAGCTCTGTGAATTGGTGAATTGTATTACACTAAGGGGTTGACAAACTAAAAGTTTCTAGCTGACTTAGTATACCTAAGCATTTAGCATTGAAGTGACACAGGTCAATAAAAGATTCAAGGGGCGAAGGTCGTTAAAAGCATGTTTTGGAGTTCCAATCAATACAAGAAAAGGAAATTAAGATGTTGTATAAAACTTTTAAATGTGCTTAAAAATCTACTCTGATTTCCACTAGTTCACAAGGGCATATGTTTTAAAGGTAACCATGGACCCTTGTACATACCCAATTATAGACCATTATGATACAGGTGAAGTAACAAGTACCTAATTCAAATCGTACCAACTTTAGTATTGACGTAAAATTTACTTGCCAATAAAGGGGCATTGATCCCTAACAAGAAGATCTCAGGCTATAACAATTACGAACGACTTCTATACATACAGGAGTCTTGGAAGGAAAATATGCTTGTTAAGAGTTCGCATACAATGACAATTACTTCTAAAATGTACAATACTGCTCTCAGCAATCATGTTATTCTGTATTTCCATAAACGAAGATGGCCTGGTGGTTAGGCATTCTGATGTCCCTAACAAGAAGTCTCAAGTTTTTTCCTCCCTATGTAAACATCTTGGGGGGCTAGGCAAGGAAAGGATTTAGAAATGGTCATGGTGATGCTTTGGGTTAGGCCGCTTACATCTTAGTCAACATCTGGTGGTTGACTTTTTTTGACTTTGTGCACCGCCTAGGCGGATGTTTAACCGCCTTTTGACTTTTCCACCTAGCTTGCACGCCTAGTCATTAATCGAGGCGGTGTATGGCCGCCTAGCGCTTAGGCGGCTGCCTAGCCCGCTTTTTACAACTAAGCCTTCAATACACTATATAATATGCTAAACAAAACCTGAATACTTGACATCACCCCACAAATGTATCTATCACCACAAAGACCATAACTAAAACAAAAAAAATGCATACTAGTCAACTGGCAGCGTAAGTAATTAGCAACTCTTGTTACGAGCAAACTAAATTTTTATCTCAACATTTCAGCAAACAAGTATCACTAACGAGATACAACTTAACAAAAGCAAACAACTTGAGACATATTCATAGGATAGAACATCAATAAGCATCTATCATTCATCAAGATAAGAACAATTAATATCAAAAATGAATTTAACTGACCTAAAAGTAATTAAGCTGGTTATTGTGACAAGCAAGCAGTCGTATCGTATGAATGGTGTTGATTAACGGTATACAGATTATGTATGGAGGGAAACAACGGTATGCCACGTGTTTAGCTGTTTATGGACCATTTCATTATTAATATCCTTTTTATTGTTTTTTTTTTCTTTACAGGAGGATAGAATGATAAATATGCTACTCATTAGAAATGAATAAACATATTTTATAAAAAGTTTTATTATTATTTATAATTAAAAGTTTAATAAAATTTTATTTTAATTATTTAATTAACGATATTTATAAATATACTCAACTGAGTTAGGGTAAAATAAAAAAGATTTTATATTTATCCCCCTACCTTTTTATTAATAACTCCAGGGGTATATTTGTCTTTTTATTGAAAACGTGAGGGGTCTTTTTGTAAATTTAACGCTAACCATAAATATTTCTTTTTTTTTTTCACACAGTTCATTTCTCCATCTCTTTAAACTTATCGAACCCCATCTCCTTCAAACCTCTCGATCCCCCCACCGTTACCACCTCCTTCCCACCTTTTACCGCCATCGTACCCATCGCTAACCACCATTATTAACCATCTTTGTTGAAGATAAATCAATAACTACATTTCAAATCTTTGATTGTTTTAAAGATACTTACTGAATCATCAACAAAAACAAGTATAGTTCTTCATGATCTGCACTTGATTGTGAGTATCTAATTCAAAGATGTAACTTTTTTTTTGTGTATCAATTTTTATTTTATCTATATTGATTTTTTTTATGTTTATCTAGTTCAATGATTGTAGTTCATCTCATTTGTAAGTTTATTGTGAATCACATAATAGTAGTAACTTTTGTTTAGATGAAAAATGTGCTTATAAAACATGCACATTAAGTGTTTGATAAATTGTCTATATGATATTCTAGTATCGTAATCTTGGTTTAAAAATGTGCGTATCAATGCGCAAATTGCATGCATTAATGCGTTGCATTTAAAATTTCGCATCAAAGTGCCTAATGCAATGTCATCCTAGAATGCGTTCGCATTAGATCGCAATTTTTCGCATTTGTGTAATGCTAGCAACGGTAGCATTTGTCGCAATCTAGTACTTAGGTCATTTTTGTCAAACTTTAACTATTTAAAAGAGACTTACCTAATTTAATGGCTTTTTAAGAATAAGACTTGTTTGGAAAACATCTAAATCAAATACAATAACAGAAATATAGTATCTTTGATTTTGCTAAGTGTTTTTGTCAAGCTTTATTGTCAATTTATTTGTTTTACAAAGGATTATAGGCCGAATTCTAATATGCTAGTAACTTATTTTGTAACTTTATTGCAATTACTTAGTACTTAAATATTCTTTTATACTAAACGCATCGCGTCTAAATTGTGCTCGCAATCGCATCACGCAATAGCTTTTTGGACCTTTAGCGCAATGGATCGCAAAACGCATTTTTAAACCAAGATTATAATGCAGTAGGGTCGTACTATAATGCGCTAGGGGCGTACAATATTAAGTTTAGTAGTTTTTCAATATGATGCGGTAGATATAAAACTGTTTCACAGTAAGACCATCAGTTTAATTCTTATAGGATTAATGCATTAGAGATAAGATTGTGATGTAGTAAAAATGAAGTAGGTGTATATCATAGTGATATAGTAGATATAAAACTATGACATAATAATGCATCAGGTCTATAACATAGTGATGCAGTAGGTGTATAACATAGTAACGCGGTAGCTTTCATTTAAGTATATCAACTTTTCTTCTTATTTGTTTGATATAACATAGCGACTAAAGTTTTATGTGTCAATCAGTTTCTTAATATGTTTTCTTCAAGCCTATGATGATAAGATGGTCGGTCTTTTCAGGGCGATGAACAAGCAATTATGGACTATGCCATTTTTGGTGATATCGTCACCTTTGATGCTACTTTTGCTCAAACAAGTACACCATATTCCGCTATAAAACATCTTAGTAATGCATCACGATTTTATTAATATTGCAATGGACTTTATTTAGTAGTTCATTTGATTTATTTAAATATTTTACCAAAGTTTATGTGCTTTTTTTAATGCAGTAGGATTTGTATTGTCATGCAGTAGGTTTTGTACTGTCATGCAGTAGGTTTTATACGGTCATGCATTAGATTTTGTATTACCATACAATAGGTTTTGTACCATCATGCTGAATGATTTTATTTCAAATATTTTGCAGGTTGATTTCTGTAAATCTGCAACGGATGTTGAATGTAGTTGTAAGCACTACGAGGCATATGGTCTTCTTTGTTGGCACATCTTTTATGTGTTAAGAGTGAATCATATTAAGGAGGTTCCTCATAAATACTTGAATAAACGCTAAGCCTTTCAATACTACAGAATCGTTGCAACCATCGATGAAAATTAAGAAGATAGTACAACCCACAAGAACAACATCTATGTGTTTTCACCATGATTTAGGGATTATTTTTTCTTATAAGACATGTCTTATTTTGAGAGATGTATATATTTTTTACCGAACTACAATACAATAACATCTCATTTGTTTTTGAAATATATTGTATATCTTTTCTTATAGTTTTTTAGTTTTGCATTCTATTAATTTTGTTTAGTGTATTATGATGTAGTAGCATTTACATAGTAATGTAGTATCTTATACATTATGATGTTGTAGCTTATACATTGTAATGCATTAGATTATACATTATAATGCATTAGATTATACATTATGATGCAATACATTATACATTTGTGATATACTGACATTTTTAGTGCATCATACTTATTAATCTACTGCATTATACTTAATAATCTTCTGCTTTAAAGTATTCAGTTTCCACAATAACCAAACACAAACCACAAATTAAAGAATTAACAAAGACTAATCATTAAAAGTAAAATTACATGGTTTGCAACAAACATTATCCAAATGTAAAAGTACCATACAAACACCATTATTTTGCTAAACACATCAGACAGATAACATTTGATGTAATGGATTTACACATTGTAATGTAGTAGATTTTGTAACATTAAATTATACAAATACTTAAAAGTAACATTCAAATACTAATAGGGATTCATATATAATTAAATTATAAATATAACTAATGCATGAAACATAACAATCTGATCACATATAAGATTTTAGGTACATCATTCAGAAGTAATGTGATAGTAATAAAACATTGCCTTTAACGATCAACACATATCATTCGAGAATCCTTGTAACGCATTAAGTAATCCTCTATGCAATCGTCTTTTAGTATGCTCTTTATTAGCAACTCTTTTAATCGTACTTTCATTTTTTGATGCTGTAGATTCTTCATCCAAATTTCTTTTTTGATCTTATATATCCATTTTCTGTTTATTCCAGGTATACTGACAACATCTTGTTGTTGTCTACTTGTTCATCGTTATTCATACCTGTGACACAACCAAAAAAATCCATTATAAAACATCTACCCCATAACTACTTTATACGGACTGCGTTATGCATATAAATACACACACAAACAACTTTTGACAAGTAATACAACCTCATGTGACCTAATCGAACCTTATATTCCGTGGACAAGAACCTATTGCATTACTACATTATGCATGCAATACATACACAAACACTTTTCGACGTGTAAAATATAGTACACATGATTTAACCTAATCTTATATGCCATATATAAGAACCTACTACATCACTACACTACACTAACCGCATCATGCATATCAATACACACATAGGCATATTCAGAATGAGCACATACTGTATCACTACGTTAAACCAAATGAATTATGCATACAAAGACACTCAAATACACTTTCCTACATGTAACACACCTCGTGCGTTAATGAACCCAACCTTATACGCCATATACAATAACCTTTTACATCATTACACCTATTGCATTACACCTACCGCATGATAGTACAAAATCAAATGCATTACACAAATAAAAAACATACAAATAGAATAACCTACCGCATTACAGTTTATTTTCTACCACATCAAAGGCATAAGCAAGCAAACACAATCAATTTTATTAAAAAAACAACGAGCCACACTTTACACTAAATCATGACTAATGACTATGAACAATGTAAGTAACCTAACTACTGCATTAAGATTAACTTTTTACCACATCAAAAGCATAAACAATCAAACACAATGAATTTCGTTAGAAACGCCAGGTCACATCTACACTAAATCGACTATATGAACAACAATTTACAACCTATTGCATTACACACATAATAAGCCACATACACTCATTTCTGAAAAACCGTTAAAGCTATTCTAAATCATCTCTATGAACAACAACAATAACTTATTGTATTATACTTTCATTTCTAGTGCATCCAAATGTAAAAGCAGCTCACCATAGTTACGAAGTCTTATTGAAGCATTATATCAAACACCTTGTAAACATCAATCACAAACACAAACTTACACACAATCTGTTACATGTTTGATATCCTACTGCAATATCAGTCGAAGTTACTATCAACGACCATCACTAGTATCTATTCTCGGATCATCATTAACATCTTCGATCACCAAAATCGTCACCATCGTCGATCGCTGCCACCGTATCCGATCATCTTCACTATATTCGAACCCATGGTTGATTTTGAGAGATAATCGATTTGATGTAATATATTTACAGATTTGATTCGATATCTCTAAGAGATTTGATAGATTTGATTCAGTTCTAATATGGAGAAATGATCGTTTCAGTGTGCATGTTTTTTAGAAAATATCCATGATATGTTTTAGTTAATTTTTATATTTTATATAAATGACCTCAAAGTTTTAGGTATTTACTCAAATGGCACCCATTTTTTTCTTATAATTCATGTAATCTAGGTAGATTTGATCTAAAGGCTAGGATCTCACCATACCCTTTTTATTATAAAATCCTTTTTATAATAACCCAACCCATACTCAACTAGTTACTTTATATATTTGGGTTTTGTATATAAATAAATTGTAATGGTGTATTTCTGATCTTCTAGTTGTAGTAGTAAGTCAGTCGATTTAGTATTAGTAATAGGTTTGATAATGTTGTGTTTTTCCATTAGTTAACTTATAATTTACGTGGATTAACTTTTATGTTACATACATTTGATCGATTACTTTTCAATTACATTTGTGGAACCCAATTTACCACCAACTTTCTTCTTCTTGTGAAGATGTAAATGCATACATATTTCCTTTATCCTTTATTTTATACATGATTTATTTGTCATTATATATAATCTTTCTTTTCTTCTATCGTACCACTGATTTGGGTCGAGGTTTAAAGTTCTTGTTTTCACACCCTTCGTTATCATTTTTGGAACGTGTCTCATGACGATTCTGGCTAAACCTTTGAAATTTCAAAGTGAGTAACTTCACTTGATCCGGGCATGGAACGAGTTCCCATAAATCAAGACGTACAAATTCATTTAGTTCTTCTTGCATAGCTTCGATCCAACAAGATTGGGTAAAAGCTTCTTGCCACGTCTTAGGTTCAACTTCAGTGAGAAAAGCATCAAAATGACAAAACATTGCACTTTCTTGTAACTGACTTCGTGTGGATACCGGACGATTAGGGTCACCAATAATAGAATCTATAGGATGATCCTTTGTCCACTTGTTGTCATGTTCACGAATCCGTGGATTGGGGTAGACCGTAGTAGGAGCTTCCTCTGAGGTGGACGACCCGACTTGATTAGGGTCGCGTATTGGTACACCAAAGAATGGAAATTCACGCATTTGAGCGAATTCCAAATTGTGATCATTATCATCATCCTCTTCATCATCAATAGGCATGACGTGGGTAGTTGATTCATGTGTTTGTTGAGAATTACTTGTAGAAGGTATATCTTGACCAATAGTAGGTATAGACGTATCTGATTGTGCTTCGTTTGCTGGAGCGACAACTTCGGTAATCAGAGCTATTACTACAGGTTCTGGAGTAACAACACTTGGAGGAGTAAAAAATTCATCAAAAACGGATGAAACAACGTGTCCCATTCAGTCCTAGTAGGTGGTGAAAATGATGATGAAGTAGGGTTGTTTGGGACAAGACCAGAGCTAATGTTACTGGGTCCCATTTCATGAAGTGCGGGTTCAGAGCTGCTTTGCTCAGAAGCCATCGTCGTCAGCTCATCAAAATCAACATTCATAGTTTTGAGGATCTTACGAGAATTACGATTGTAGATTCGGTATGCTTTCTTTGCGGGTGCATAACCAATGAAAATACCAATATCAGCCTTTGGCTGAAGTTTTCCCAAATTGTCACCATCACTATTTGGATAGCAAAGAGAACCAAATACATGAAGATATGATAAATCTGGTACTTTTCCATGTAGAAGCTCATACGGTGTTTTGCCATGGCGTTTTCGAATTAGTGATCGGTTTTGGGCGTATACTGCTGTAGATATTGCTTCTGCCCATAAAAACAATGAAGCCTTTGCGTAGATTAACATCGTTCAAGCAGCTTCCATAAGTGTGCGATTTTGCCTTTCAACGACACCGTTTTGTCGTGGAGTGTGAGCAACGGATGTTTCATGAGATATTCCAACTTCTTCATAATACTTACGCAAGGTTTGATTCACAAATTCGGTTCCATTATCTATACGAATTCGTGGACAGTAGTGTTGAGACGCACTTGAATCATCTTGAGAAATTCGATGATGACTTTAGGTGCCTCGTCTTTTGTTGCAAGAAATTTCACCCATGTAAACTGAGAGTAATCATCCACTATGACGAGGATGTACTTTTTATCACTAAGACTTTCAACACGCATTGGCCCACAAAGATCCATATGCAACAAATAAAGTTTCTCTTGGTTGGTGTCTTTAGTCTTAGGTTTTATGATTTCTTAGTGCTCTTCCCCATTGCACACGCGGAACACAAATGATCCTTATGAAATTTAAGTTTAGGAAGACCACGAACAAGGTCGTTTTTCGCCAAATGATTAATGTCGTCAAAGTTAAGATGAGATAACCGTCGATGTCATAACCATGACTTAGTCTTGGAAGCTTTTGAGAGAAGACATACAGGAGAAGCGGCCATCATGTCTTATAGAGACAAAGTGTACAAATTATTCCCTCGAGTACCTTTCAATAAATCAACCCCTTCCAAATTACGAATGAAGCAGGTATGCTCTCGAAAACAAACTTCTAGGTTTGCATCAAAAAATCGTCCCACAGAAAATAAGTTGTGACCGAGTCCTTTCACATAATACACTCTTGAAATTATAACATTCCCAATATGATATTCACCATAACCCATTATTTTTGCAATATGATCATTTCCAAATCGAACCGTACCAAGAAACTTGCTGACGAAATTTTTGAGCTGAGAGCGATCTCCGGTCATATGCTTGGAGCAACCAGAGTCCAAATACCAGAGAACAATTTGGACCACCTGTTTTCAGCAACAACAGTAGACAATGCATTGGAAACTATTGGTTCCGGAGCGTTAGCAGATACAAATATAAAATTATCAGAATTGCTAACAGTTGTGTTATTCTTAGATTTCCTGCATTTTCTAATGTGAGTTTTACCAATAACAGGTTTTATTGTTTCAACTGTCTATGGTTGATGAGACTACTTTTATACATAGTCTCATCGTCCAAAATAGGCTTAAAATATATTAAATATCATGAAATATGCCAAATATATGCTTGTGTTTGTTACATGTGCATTTTAGATACGGATATTGAGAAAATGGCAAAAGATCACAAGAAACAAGCAAAAACGAACACAGTAAACGAAGTCGCACAATGAACCATGCCCTAATGTGGATTTTCCAAGAATAACCCTTGAAGGATTGAATATTGTACAAGAAGGGTCCTCCAATATGAAAGAATTAACACTTTAAACCCTTTTTTATTCATAATTACAAGTTTGGTCCTTAAAGTTTGTCAAATTTACAAAAAGGGCCCTCCACTTTGAATATTTGGCAAGAATGGTCCCTTATTTATGAAGACTTGTCAATATTAGTCCTCCATGAAGTCAACAATACAAGTCAAGACCATAAAGTTTAAATAAAATGCCAAAACAGCCCTTCAAGTATCAAGAAATGGCAAGAAATACCCTTGATAAACTTTCGGAAAAGTTTTTGTGGCCAAAGTGTGAAAACTGAAACTTGAAATACAAAGGGATTCGGATTTATACATGTTTTATCCACAAGTGAAAGAAAGGAAAGAAGTGAGGGGCTAAACTTGGCAGACAATGGAAGTTACCTTAACCAACCATAGCCTGCCACCTCATCCACCAAATCCCACTAGCCAATCACACCTCTCCCTTTTGCCATGTCACATCCCACTCACCCTAACCATTTAACTTAATATTAATTAAGTTAAAAACACGTGGTTAACATATATTTAAACTCAAAACCAGATTAAAACATGCACTATTCATCTATGAACACAAATTGGGTATTTCTTAATCCCATGGAATTAACCCTTAATCTTGTCCAAATTTTAGATTAAGGTGGTTATGAACATAACCCAACCTCTAAATTTGCCACATCACCAACACACAAGTCACATGTTCTATCCCATGCATACGTTTGTGAAGAAGATGCCAAAAGGTGCCAGCCATCCAACGCCCCACAAAGCTGCTTCAAACTTAAGCTCACTATGGACCATTGATCAAATTCCAACCAGCTTTACACCCTCACAAGCTGCCAAGATACTTCACATGATCAACCAAAATTCAAACTGCAAGGGCAATTTTGGGACTTCACCATTAGGGTTTACACTTTATTTTCAGCTTTCTTAGTATCCATGTAGCCTATATAAAGGCATAGGGCTGCAACATTTACATTTGCTCTTGGTTTTTCCTTTATTCACAAATCTGTAAATCCTTCTTTCAGTTTATGAAAAAGTGTTTGATATTGTTGAAGAAATCCAAGTGCCAACCTTAATCTTTGCTTGTTTATGTTATATTTTTGTGATTGTTAAGTTCTAAAACCTGTTTTTAAACATTGTGCAAGAAATTGCACAATTTTCGAAAACTTGATATTTTGCTAAGTTCTTGGTTCAAGCCCTTGGAATTTTTGGATTGCAAGTGATTATAGCACCCTGATAAGAAGATTATCAAGGTGTTGTAAGCTTGTGGTTTGGGGATAATCAAGGAGTGGGAACAAGGTTGCATTAATCAAGCTTTTTTTTCATTTTTCTGTTTCATATAAATTATGCCTTTAACCATGTTGAATCTTAGCAGGTGTTATTGGAAGCTTGTGTCTTGTTTAGCTAGACACATCAGCTCAAAAATTCGTGAGTGTGGATGTACATTCATGAGGTTTGAGTCTCATTTCCCAAAATCTATTAAAAATACTTGATTTTGAGATTTTGTGTTCTGCTGTTATGAGTGTTGTTATTGTGGCTTAAATCTGCTTGATAATGCATGATATTGATGTTATGATGCTAGATTAGGCTTGGGTAAAACTGAATCACACATTTGCTTTGTTAAATTTGGATTTAAAAAGTGAAAGGGGTGTTTGGGTTTACTAATTTAAGGTGCTTGTTTGATTTTGAGTTAGGATTTGTGTTTGTTAAGTGTTGGTATCTGCTATACAAGTGATATTGTGCTGATATATGCAAGTCTTGAGCTTTTAAACATCAATTTCTTAATTGTGCTATAACTTGTTTGATTGTGCCTGTTTTGACCTAAGATTTTGGAAACACATAGATTGTATGCATGCTTAGGGCTAACAAGTGATTAAACAAAGTTTATATAACCTGTTTAAGAGATTTGAGGGTTTGAAATTGGATTTGTGTTCAAGTATATCAGCAAAGTTCATAATTTGCTTGTTCTTTGTTCATCAGTAACTTTTTTAAGCTTGAATCTTGTTCTAAACTTTGAATCATTGCATGAAACTAGTTGATTTATGTTCATTTGAATTTATTTAAACTTTTGTGTGCATTTGGTTCAATTTGGTTGGCTTATTCTGGCTAAAACTGCTTATTTGTTGAAAACTGCTTATTGTTCATGTTTGTGTGATATCTGGTGATCTTTTGAATTAACTGTATCATTTGGCTTGTTCTTTTTGTGATTTTGTGATTGATATTGACTCCTTATAACCCACTAGTTATAAGGGTGCCTTTTTGTGCCTTGAATCCAACAAAAATCCATATAAGACAAAAAGTCACAGAAGTCAAGTAGTGGAAACTTTTACCAATGTTGGACCCCCAAAACTAGCCACTACTTGTGTTAAATCTCAATCAGCTTATTCATAATCCATTTTAGCTTATCCAGACTTGCAACAACTTATTTTTTGTGATCAATCTTCCTTATTTGACCCATTGAACTAATCTGGAGCATATTAGGGTTTGACTTTTAGGTTTGACTAGAAAACCAAACAAGTTAACTTTTTCATAAGTGCTTATTTGCTTATTCCAGCTTATTCTTTGTGCTTATTTGAAAACTTTTTGTTGATTTTGCTTAGTTAAGTCATTTAAAACCTTTTGCAAGTTGAATCAGCACTTGAGGTGGCCTAGAACTCAAAAACGATTATTTTGTCGTTTTCTATAGAGAGCTTTTGCTTATTTCAGGCTTATTTCTTGGGATTTTTCAAAAATTCCTTTCACATATCTCTTTAGTACCCCAAAAGAAGCTTGTGTGTCAAATTAGAGCTTATGGCATTAGCTTATGGCTTAATGGGCCAAAAAACCCATTAAGAATAAGTTGTTGACAATTAAGCTGTGATAAGCTCACTTTCAGCTTTTGGGCCTTTATACTTTGTGCTTAAAATCAAATTTTGAGTCAAGTAGGTGATTTTGAGCTTATTTGGACAACGTTTTGCTTATTGGGCCAAAAAGCCCAATTTAGTGGACTGCTTTTCATTTCAGCCCATTTGAAGGCCCAATAGGGGTATTTTGGTAATTTCAAGTTCATTTCTGTGTTTATTAAGTTAAAATAAACTAGTTTACAACTTTTTATAATTTTTTATAAATTTTGAATTTTTAATATTATTTTATTATTATTTTATTATTAAAAATTAAATTTTAGATTTTTGCAATTTTTTCATTTTTCCTAGTTTAAATACATTAAGTTAGGAATTTTAAAAATTTTAGATTAATTTTAGTGTCATTTAATTAATTTTTAGAATTATTTTAAGATTTTATAGTTTTTAATCATTTTTAAATAGTTTTAATTAATTTTAAATTTTTCGAAAATAGTTTTTAATTTGGTTAAGTCATTTTAGAGGTTTACAAAGTGAAAAATCTCATTTTGGTCTTTTTGTTAATTAAATTGATTTTTTGGGCTTTAATTAGCATTGAAAAATTAATATTGAATTAAATAAAAGGTTTGAGTGATTTTTGATTTTTTTAAACTCTAATTACATTTTTTAGGATTTATTGCAATTTTCTAGGAATTTTTAGGTTAATTTTTAAATTTAGTCACTTTTTACGGTTTTACGTGCACGACTTTTCGTCTTAGTTTAATTTTATCGTAACCGTCATTCTTTTCTATTTTCTTTCTTGATAATCATAATCTCAAACACTTAATCATTTCTTACACAACACACTTGCCTCCTTAGGAAACGAACTTTTTCACCTAAGGGTCATTAGTGCTTGGTTTTCCTAAACCGACACTTAATATTTGCCCTTTTTACGCCTTTTTCCTAAAAGGTCGTATCATACTACTATCAGTGGTTTTGGATTATTAGCGGGCACTACAGTGGGAGTAGACCTATTTAAAGGGCACTGTGTTCCTATAGTAGTGTTGGTGTTCCTAGTTAAAGGACACGCTTGTGTTTTGGTAGCCTTGGTACTCCTAGTTAAAGGGTACGTTTTCTTCGCTTTAGTGGGAGTGATCCTAGTTAAAGGGCACGCATTTCCTACTATAGTGAAACTTCTACCAGTGGGACGCCACATCCATCCAACTTGGGTTAACATTTTCCCAGTCGGTTTCCATTCTAAATTGTGCTTTCGGGCATTCATCTCATTCACATGGTCAGTAAGGCAAGAATCGTGACTACTAGAAAACATACATTAATTACAATTCCAACATTTCAAATTAGAATTCACAATAGGCTTAGAACGCTGCACAACCGTAGAGCCTTTAGGTTTAGCTACATGATTCTTTTTATTCAAAGCAGAAATAACATTCATAGGATGGTCTTCTACTTTCTTCTTCACTTGACTACTAGATGAGGGCAATATCCTATCATTCTTCATGTTTCTTTTATGCTTAGATCTTTGAGCCTTAGTAGTGGTGTTTACTCCTGTAGAAGGCAACACGGGAATATTAGAAGCTGATTTTGATGTTGCCTTATCTTTATTGACCAATGTTTGAGATGGTTTAGTCCTAGAGCCCTTGTTAAGTGGTGTGACGGCAATAAGGTTCCTTTTGATTGCACTAGAGGACGATGCTGAGACAGTGGCTGCATTATCCACAACATTCTTACCTTTTAGGGTACGAAGTGTTTCCTTTAACTCAACCAAAGCCAAGTTTTTATCACAAATTTGTTCTCTCAAATCAGACATTTCCACCGACTTTCGGTTCAATCGTTCAATCAATGATTGATTCTGTGCACTGGTATTAGCACATGCGGGCTTTCTTGAATCGAAGAATCGTGTATTTTTCTGTTTTAAGTGATCAACTTTGGATAAAATCTTGGAAACTCGATTATCTAGTACAAGTGTAAAATTCTCAGCGGCCTCAAGTACGTTCACACATTTAATCTCCTTAGATTTCTCTATGTCTATTGGCCCACATTCAGCAACCTTATCACTCGTCTGGCGCTGTTTGGATTATAAGTTCAATCGAAAATCCTTTTGAAAATTTGGATCATCTATATTAACACCTTCGAATGATGTTTCAAAAATCTATTGAATAAATTGTTGCTTACATTCAAGCGAAATACAATATTTTTGAATCTCATCAAAACGTTTTGAAAGCGAAGTATAAGAATCTTGAAGCTTTAAAAAAATAGCGTCAGATTTGTGACAAGTATTATCTACCACATTATCCACAGATTCAATATTATGCACAATAGAATAATTATCAACACTATTATTCACATAGACGGAAACAATATCATGAGACATCACTTGCTTCAGAAGCTGATCATTTTGGCGTAAAATACGTTCCTTTTCAGGTAAACCGTTTTCATAAGCATCATCCATTTCACTGAAAACACGTTTAACTTCATCTAATTCCAAAACCAAATTTTGATCAATATTGCTAAAACACGCTTTAATATTGTCTACAAACGGAACAATTTTGTCTCGAAACGCAGCTCTAGTGTGCTCAAAAATCCATTCACCTTCCGTTATAGCTGAAGCCGTCGTACGTTCCTGAATGACCTTGTCAAAATCGGCAAAGTGTTGGTGCAATGCATTTAAGCTATCAGACACCTTACTTACTGGTGGAATTAACTTAGTTAAATCCTTTCTGACAAGTGTAGGAGACGTACTAGAAAGGTTTTCATTTGACGAACTTGGGGGCACACATGCTGATAATTGAGATAATTCCTGTTGTAGTCTAGAGCGGGTCTTTTTATCAAATTGATCTTTGTTATGCTTAACATAATCAAGCTTATGGAATGTTGAAAGCATTTTAGATCGAGTTTCTTCCGCAAGTAACATTGTCTTCTCAGTACTATGAACATAAGGTGCTTCTTTCGATTTGCCAATTAGGGACGTATCATAAAGACAAGGAATATATTCCTGAGCTTGTTTTGCATAACCGAGATTAGGTGGTAAATCTTGAAGACACTTAAGTTCTAGTTCTTTAAATGACTTAGTTAAAAGATAAACCTTTTCTGTGGAAGCGTATTGTTTTAAAAGTTGTTGTTCCTTGAACTTAAGAAGTTTGGTAGCATTAATTTCTGATTCAAACTTTTTAGACTCGAGAGTTTCGAAATTCGTTTTAAGTTTCTGAAAATTATTTACAACCGACTCTTTTTCTTTTAATTCATTGAAAAGATTAGCTTTAATGATTCTATTTCTTTTAAGTGTTCAATCTTTTCAAAACGAAATTGGTCAAATTCAGAATAAGTTATTTTATCTGCTTGAGGGACCACTTCAAAAGCTTTGACCTTTTCCTTATATAACGCAAGCTCAGTTGTTAGGGTGGTATTCGTATCTACGGTTTGTCGGACAGCCATATTCATGTTATCAATAATATGTTTAGGCACCATTGCCAAATCATGTTGAGCATAAGATTTCATACTTGTCGTAGCATTTGGTTGAGTTTTACTCAAATGTGTAGGATTGGATACCGCATCATTTGAGTTACTAATTCTCGAATGCTGTTCAAGGTTGTTATTTTCATGCCCAACTTGATCTTTGTTATCATTAACAATATTAGATGTGGTTGGTACCTCACTGGCGACATCAGAACCGTAGTGAGAGAGATTAGCAACGAGAGCAACTTGGGCTGAGTGAATATCATCGCAATCCGAATCATATGTATCAAGATCATCTGCTTGATATGTTGCATTAGAAGTAGAAATGACTGCAATGCCTTCATTATCAGCTGCCCCTGGGTCTGCAAGAAATGCTAATTCCTCTGAATCCAAAATCTTTCCTTTAGATTGAACATCGACCAAATACATCTTCTCACGAAACCACGTTGCATCCCTTCTCCTTTTCGGCTGAGTGCAATCCCTAGCCATATGACCTTGTCCTCGACAATTGTAGCAAGTCACAACCTTTTGATGACCAATAGGACTTCTATTTCCACTTGCTTGAGAGTTTACAGCTTGAGCGTTCACGGTCCTTGTAGTTGGTCCATATGAGTTTTGCCTTCCTTGAATGGATCGAACCGTTACTTGACCGTCTTGAATAGTGGGTTGTTGGCGAGGATTTAAAGAAGTGTGGAGCTGATTGTTCATTGGTGGAAATCCTCTAGTAGCAACAAGTTTTGACAAGTAGGCAGTGAGATGGTTTAAGACATCAGTAGGCGTATCATTTGGAGTAAAGAAAGGTGCTTGAATTGGTGGAAGTTCATTGGAATAGAAGGCTTGTGCTTGTGGTGCTTCAATTGGAAAATATCATTGCTGAGGAGTATAGCCCATAGGAGAAGTGATAGCTTGTGATGGTGATGCCTGATGTGTTGGTTGCTGTTGATAAGGCTGTGGAAGAACACTTTGTTGAAATGCTTGTTGTGGCATCATTAGTGGTTGATAAGATGGTTGTTGTGGTTGTTGATATGTGTGTTGTGGTGGCTGCTACAAGTATGATGGTTGTTGATAAGTGTAAGCCATGTTTTGTTGGGGAGTCATTTATTGAGAAGCATGCATGGCAAGTAGATCATGAACTCGAGGTGTTGATAACCGAGCCTCAATGACGTGGCATTCGTGTTATTGAAGAAAAGCTTGAAGTTGATCCACGTTGTTTTGATGCAAATCCTTAGCCAATTTAACAGCCGTCACGTACTTGCTCTATTCTAAAGGAAGAGTGTTCAAATACTTGGTGTTCAATTGAAACGTAGAAATTGCCAGGCCATAGATGTTGAGCTCATTCATCAATAATGTGAATCTCAAATAGTAATCATTGAGAGTCTCCCCGGGGACATAAGCAAACTTATCAAACATATCATATAGCTTACACTCCCGTTCTTGTTTAGTTAACGAGGTGCCTTGCATTAGAACACGAATTCTATCCCATAACTCTTTGGCAACTTTATATTTACTCACAAGTTTGTAGACATCTGGATGAAGGGCTTGGAGAATGATGTTTTTTGCTTGTTTATCACACTTGTCTTGAATCTTAGCATTTCCAGTTAATTCACCCGTTGTGCGAGGACAAGTAACAGTACCTTCCGTCACAGTACCATATACCAATGATCCATTGAGCACTGATGCCCAAATGAGATGTCCGTTTTCTTTGTTCAACATATAAAGTTCCATTCGGGAAGCCAAATCCTCGTACATGGTCTTCACCAACATTGGTGGACGATTATCCGTACCCGAGAGGATGGACTTATCCGTACGAGATGTGTACTCCATTTCGATAATAAAAGATTTACAACTGTGGATCGAACAATGAGAGAAAGTAAATGTGCTTTCTTGTGTCGAAGTTAAGAAACAATGTTAAAATCCCTTAAGATATGTTCACGATAAACCAAAAATTCCAAAGCAAACTCAAAAACTCACGAATAACTTGATGTTTTTGGAATAAGTTGTTGTTTTCGGAAAAAATGAAGTTTTCGGATAAAGTAATTGTTTCGGATAAAATGGTTTTCGGATAAATTAGATATTCGGAATAAATCAGATTTTCGGATAACTTCTGATATCTGGAATAAATCAGATTTTCGGATAAATGGTTATTTTCGGATAAAGTGGCACTTTCGGAATAAATGGTTATTTTTGGATAAAGTGGCAATTTCAGAATAAAGCAGTATTTTCGGATAAAGTAGGGTTTTCGGATAAAAAAAGGTTTTCGGATAAAGTTGGGTTTTCGGAAACAACAACAATTTCGGAATAACATTGGTTTTTCGGATAAATGGGATTCAGATTCACATTCCAAAAGAAACGCACCTTCGGATAAAGTCTTCGAATAAATCTTCGAATATAATCTTCGGATAAACTCACCTTTTCGGAATAACCCACCTTTTCGGAATAAACTAGAGAAACACCTTCGGATAAACCCAAGAAGAATTATTTCGGATAAACCCAAGAAGCTTATTTCGGATAAATCCAAGAAGAACACCTGACTTTTCAGATAAACAAAAGATATTTATTTTCGGATAAAGTCACCTTTTTGGAATACAAAACCCTTTTCCGAAAAAAACAAAATGGAAATAGCAAAATGTCACCCTTGAGCTATGAATTTTTTGTGACTAAAAAATTCCACTGTTAAAAATTAAAACGTTTCAAAATACCTTTGAGACCACATCTCACATCAAAAGCTTTGAAAAAATGACCACATGTCACAAAAAGATCCAAGATATTCAAATTTCTATTTAAACTTGACGTCTTAAGCAAATTGTTTTGCATGTTTATGACTTACAAAACACTTAACCATGCACTTTCTTATATTGGTATTCATTATTTGAAAATTTTAGTCCAGCAAAGTGACGCACATGAATGTAACCATGATATTTTCTTGACATGATTATAATCAATATATTTAAAACTAAAATCGAATACTAATAAAAAAAAGTTCAAACTATGAACATTATCAAACACGCAAACACACATTTACAGTTGATGTAATCTTCATATGTTGCTTTCAATATTTTTATATTAATGCTATAAATAAGTTAATGTCTTAAATAAATGTATATATATGGTATGTTTTTATGGATGTTAATACTACGCGGTATGTGAAGATGGGTGTTGTTTCTAAATGCAAATGCAAGATGTATGTATGTGACACGTCTGTCACTACCACAGTAAAATCTATATTAGGAAACAATTAATAAAATGGTTGAAAAAGGTGTGGTATAGTTATAAGGGGATGATATGTAATTTTTTTTATCTTTACATGAAAAATTGCGATGCATGGACAAATATACCTATGCAAAAATTTTGACTCTCATTTGTTTATTCATCCTTTATCCTTTACGAGATTTAAACCTCGCGCGTTGCGGCGGAGCTTGCTAGATTAATGGTGCAGTAGACCATTAATGCAAAGGACTGTTTGTGTCAACGTTGATCTTGAAAGAATGTTTACGTAAATATGTCGTGCTTTGTGTCGACACTGTTTTTTTTACCTGTATTTTCGTAATAACTTTTGTAAGAACTAAAATCTCATAAATTTCTCATAAATCTGTTCAGAATTAGCCTCGTGACCGTATGTACCTTTACATATTTATATTTCATTAAAGTGTAGGTAGGTTTTAAAGCTCATATATAGATTAAGGTTATGCGTTGTGAACATATTTTATTAAACGTATGTTAATCGAAAAATTTCTTTAAAAACTCGTCCGTATGTCAAAAGCGTGTCAATAGGTCTCGTTTTGTTCGTAATCCAAAGATGTACCGCTAGTACACTTTTTATCGAAGAATATGTTAAATGTTTGTCAAAGAGAGTTTTGAAAGTTTCTTAGATATTCGTCTGAGTAAAACATACTTTTATGAAATTATATATATGTCAAAAGTATTGCAATATTGGGCTTGTTTTGTTCGAAATTCGAAAACCTTTTCCATGATATATTTTTTAACGACTCATCATATTTTTGTCATATATTTGATAAATGAAATTTGTTATATTAAAAAGACATAAATACGCAAAAACTAACGATGTAGTTGACCGATAATTTAAAAGATTATTCGCGTTAACTCAAAATTGTAGTAATGATTTTTTTTAAAATACGCATCAAGTTTCAACATTTTTATAAACTCATATGTAGGTCAGGAGCGTTGCAATATTGGGCGCATCTGGTTAGAAATTCGACGATCTTTCAATGATATTTTTCGAATAAATCAATAAGTATACGTTCCATTTTTTATAGGTAAAATCTGTTATATAAAATATCGTAAATAGCTAAAAGTTTCAGGTCATTTTTGTAAAACGTCATAGCGTGCGAGGTGTGGTATGTTAATTTGGTTTGGTAACAGGTGGGAATGCTTTTATTGGCTGGGTGTCCAAACTCCAAAACGACACAAACGAAAGAAATAAACGACAATTGTAACACCCCCAAATTTATACAATTCAATACAGCGGAAGACTCGTTGGTGTTACGGGATAGCACATTACTCACATCATAGACAATGCTTAAAAATCGCTTCGTTTAATAGTAAAGCATTTCCATTCATAAATATCAAAGTTACATAGGTCCCAAGTCATAGTATTTCATACAATTTTTACAAAACATTTGAATGGAAATTATTTTTTAAGTGCGGGCCATGAATTCTTGTTGTCTTCCCGAGAATTACCTTCAAGTACCTGAGATAAAACATGTTAAAAGAAAAGGTCAGCGAAAACGCCGAGTGAATTCATAGAGTTTTAATTAAATCCATCAATATAACATCGGTATAAAATTATTACCGAAAATCATTTTGTACAAATCTTTGTAATAGGCCATAAAATAGCCAAAGTCATTTTATACAAATCCTTATCAAAAATCATAATATAGGCATTTGCCTTCAAAATCATTATACGAGCCAATGTCGTAAAAACATCATACAATACGTCTTATGACGTTGTATAAAGTTAAATAAAAACCGTTATATGAATATGGTTATGTAAAACCAAAACACGAACATAAAATCAATAATAAGACCCTGTATTGCTAGTCAGGCAATATATCGTAATTCAATGCATAAAGCAGTATTTCGTTATCTGGATTATTATAAGCCGCATGACATTGTTACCTTACTACAACAAACAACGGGTAGCTAGCCCGAAACTCAATTAGCCCATCTAAATTAGCGTGTCGTCACAATAATCACGCTTGTGTAAATCTTCTCATACATAAATTCGCTTACCAATCAATGTGGTACGACGGGGATCAACCGTCAAGGCGCGAACTGGGGTGATCGTCCCC
Organism: Glebionis coronaria; assembly: GCA_025667525.1. Taxonomy (NCBI): domain Eukaryota; kingdom Viridiplantae; phylum Streptophyta; class Magnoliopsida; order Asterales; family Asteraceae; genus Glebionis; species Glebionis coronaria. The sequence goes on along the minus strand of CM046875.1, from coordinate 531,176,595 downwards.
AAATAGTACTATTATATGCATAAGCGTCTACCAAATCCCGGTAGTTCACAATTCATGCTAATGGGACTTTAAGTGACATAACCTAACTTTAATAATCTATTTTATTTCATCTATCGGGTCATTTAATCATTCATCGGGTCATACAATCATTCGGGTCCAAATCAATAAACAGACAATCGGGACAAATGGTGTCCTATTTTATCAAAACTAACATGTTATCTCCCTCGCGGGTTTATAAAACATTTCATAAAAACATTTAAAAGAGTGTGAGGCTATGAACTCACGTTGATGTGGGAAGGCGGGTTATCGGCAATTTGGATGTACGGTACGTGCTTCAATCACGAAAACCTAGACAAATAATACTCGTCTTAGACTCTTGTCCAATGACTTTATCAAAATAATAATATGTATACATATGATGATTTTATATATATGATGATGATCAAGTGGGTTTATACATCTTTACTCATTCATTATAGTGTTTATGTGTTGGTAATTTTCAAGACTAGTTACACTAGTTCAACTTGTTTACATTTTAAAGCCCAATGGGCCTATTACAAGCCCAATACTATTCATTAGCCCAATTATACTTTTATTATCAGTATTATACTTTATATGTTGGGCCCAAATGGGTTAAGCCCAATAAATAAGTTTATAAGTGTTTTACCAAATTAGTCGGGTTTATTGTCCATTAAGGCTACTTTGGCCCGTTAATGTCTATATGTTGTAAAGCTCGGGTTTTATCGATTTATACTTGTTATATATGTTTATATATCAGTATGTGAGTTTATAAAAGTTTACATTAGACGGGTCCAACCGTCTAAATTTTATTTAACAAAAACGTTAATCTTTCGGTTTTAGCCGAAAAGACGTAAAACTTAGTATATAGTTTTTATAACTTATAAAACTTACCAAACTACCGTTTTTATATAATGTCCATTTATTTATCCTTATTTATTTTTATATAAATGAAATATATAAGTTAGTGGGTTTTAATTCACATTTTATACTATATTTATTTGAGTGCTTATATAATAATATTAAACTTTAATTTCACAAAATCAGTCCTAAAAATCTAGTTTACTAAAATGATCATATCTAGAGTTCTACATGGATATAGAACCCAAAATTTTTATCACAGAAACTATATGATATGTGCTTCATTTCATTCCTTTATAGCTACTGATGAATCAACCTCTAAGTATTTTATAAAATTTGTCCAAAACAGTGTACTCAGATTTGCACTCTAAACTTGTTTTGATCATATCTCACTCATTTTTATAATTCCATTGTATGGCCAACTCTCACATGTGTACAAGTCTCAATACTCACTGTATATCAATTCATCTATACCATTTTATCAGTTCATCATATGGTTATTTACTGTTTTTATACAGCCAACTCATTAAGCAAGATTTTAACCTTTTTACATATGGTTTTCCATCTTTTTAACCATGTTTATCAACACCAAATCCCCACACAATATTTTTATCATCATATATTAATCATATACATATACAATAGGAAAGAAAATACAATATTACATAATCAAAATAACAAGAAGGATAGGAAGAATGATCCATATACCACCATAGTGATGAAAAGATGAGGTTGATGAACAAGGCTTGGATTTTGATGGCAAGACTTGTGATATACCAATATCAACTTCAAGATCACCTATCTTCATGAACATCTTGTGGAAAATCAGCCCCAAGACACCAAGTAAACTTCTTTTTGGATGTTATAATCACCACCATTTAATAGAGCTTCAAAAGGGCTTCATCATATGTGTGAATAACACATGATTTCATGGTTAAAATTGATCATATGAGGGTGTTTTTGGTTGAAATGGGACTAATTTAGAGAGAGAGATGAGAGGATTTTGAGGTGGTTTGCATGGGTTGAAAGTGTGTAATGGTTTGTTGCAAGTGGTTTTGATGTTAGGTAGCTTACAAGTTAAGCTCAAGTTAACAAGTGTTAACTTATGGCTTGAAATTTTGACACCTCATGGTGTTGGTGTTAGCTAGTTAACCGTCCCATGTGTGGGGTGAGGCAAAACTTGTTTTGTCTCATCCCACTAATTTACGGGTACTCCTCGATTCTAGTTTCCTCGATTTGCGTGCCATCGGGTCGTTTTACGAAAAACATTTTTATAAATTATGAATCAACGACACAAAACGAATCTAATAAAAATTGTCTCATCAAAAACGGAGTTCAAAAACGTAAATACGTAATCCTAAGGTTTCCGGTTTAGTCGTAAAGGACGTTAAATTATAATCGTAAGTCCTAATCTCTTCTCGTAAATTTGTGAGTTTATGAATCAACTCAAAATTAAAATCCCAAAATAATATTCACGGATAAATTTATTTCTTGAAATGACGGACTGTCACCAAAACGGTGTATGTAAACGTAAGCACGTAAAGTAGAATCCTCCGGTATAGACGTAGTCGATGCTACTTCAAGACGTAAATCCAAATTTCTTCCCAAAAATAAGTGAGTTCATAATATAACATTAAAATAATGTTTTTAAATAATATTTGAGAATAAAATATCAACCATAAATTGACGGATTGTCACAGCATTTACCCCTAAACAGGATCTTTGTCCTCAAAGATCATCTTATTTTACTACTCGCTTCTTATAGAGTTAAAGCCATGTGGGTATTTCCTCCACATTCGGTCTTTTCTCACAAGTGTAATTCATTACAATACGCGAGTTTCATCAAACATAACTACGGGAATAAGATCAGGCTTAATGTTGACTTACTTTCTCTATCCATGATGTTCACGGGTTTTTGATGAATGTAACTTTTCGCCGATCTAAACTTCATCAAGAAGTGATCAGATTCTCACTTGATATACATTTTATCAAGTTCGATATACAAAACATAATTCACGCAGCTCTTGAAGTCCTAGGGTATATCCAGCTTATATGCCTTTCAAATCAATCTTTTACATCATCTCAATGGTCCCATACAACGGGGACTTATATCCCATGATCTTTCAGATCATCAATTCATTTTTCCATGGTTAAAATTTTGGCATAACTTCGCTACCCATCTGGCACTTCAAGATCTACATTTCATATTCACATAACCTCCTACCCACTACCGGCAGTCAATAATCAGATCCTAATTTCAACAATCATTTCAGGTCTCGCGGGTCGAGTATTATGTAAGGTTAGGTTCGCCATCATTAAACCTAAAAGACATGTCCAACTCACAATGGGTGTTTGTCGGGTGTCTTTATCCCAACTCCTGCTTACAGATGCTCTAATATATATCCTCACAAGATTCGATCTCGATCCTAATAAGATAGTTTTCAATGATAATCTCTCCAAATGAAAACGATTATACGGTTTATTACCAATGGTCAATTATTCAAGCATAACACAAGACTTCTAGTGTTTTGTATCGTTACTTTACCTCGTCCCTTTGATTGGGGTGGTAAATAGTACTCTCATCAAGGTTCATTCCTAATGACTTCTGAGCAAATATCTAGAAATTCAATGCGAAGCGAGGATCTTCATAGAGATGATCGATACAGGCACACCATGTTTACACAACTCCTTTAAATACAAAAGAGTCAATTTTTTCATCAAGAATCTATCATTAACAGGAATGATATTAGCAGATTTGGTCAGTCTGTCGACGATGACCCAAATCGAATCAAATTCAGATGATGGCCTTTATAATAGTTAGACGTTTACTAATGTATGAGGCTATGTCTGCCTTCATAATTTTGCCATTAGTACAACTTCTTTAGATAAAGATATATTAAATCCGAAATGACAGGAATAGAATACTTAAACTTATAAGATTCCAACATAACTAAATCTCAAAATCTCCATATTTAGGTAACCATAAACGACCTTCTATACATTCAACGCCATCGGCTTCTCAATTCTGATGGTTCACATTAGCCGCGAACCCCTTTTTTTATCTATATTATCCTTTTTACAAACATTGTTTATTTTTATATCGTTCGGCAATTTATTTTGCACATTCATTATTAAGGAACATGTCCTAATTGGTTCTTTATCTTTTCTACATAATGTGTCAGTATCTACATTCACTTTCTTGATGAAATAAATATCATGGTCAATATTACTCAGAAATTATTTCCTCATATTTTCTAAGTTTTAGTTCTATCTCAACTATTATTTTTATCATTTTTGCTTGATCCGACGTTTTAAAGCGTCGATAATTATTACACGTAAACTAACAATAAATATTAAGCTTTTATGAAACGTAAACGTTAAAAGTTTAAATTTCTTAGTTCGACCAATTATAATAAAATGTTAAAACAAATTTGAATTTAATTAACACGATTTTTGCTGATTTATCGAAAATAATTAGTGAGATTCGTAAATGTTCGAAAAATCTTTGGTTATACTTTGGTCAAAATTTTCTTAGTTGAAAAGCAAACATTGTCGTTTTAAGTCTTGTTTTTAACGGTTTCCTCAATCCCTCTTAGGTTGTCTTGAGGTATACACGAACATTTACCCCTAAACAGGAGTTTAGTTAAATGTTCTGGGTATAAGGGAATAATCCCTTAAAAATCCTTTGTGAAAACATTTGTCAAAACACATTTGCATTTTCTTTTTGGTAAAACCCAAAGTCTTAAAAGGGCTCTTAATTTTTGAAGAGTCAATATATTCCATTTTCTATTAATCACACGGTCAAATAATGTAAAGGATTAAGTCTTAAATCACATGTTAAATATTCAAGGTACAGGTTTTCATTTCTCAGCCATCTAAGGGCAATCTATAAATGATTATTAACTCATTCTTATACTTATAAACAAACAAGTGGTCCTTAATGATCACAAGCATGAAGTTATCAAATTACAGCCTACACACGTGATTCACCAATTTATGAATGCTACACGTGCATTGATCCATCCAAACAACATAACATGAAACTCATAATGTTCATCACGAGTTCTGGATGTAGTGATTGGAATAGATAATCTTTTTCGCGGACGCGAAGTTGATGATAACCATGCAGAGGATCAAATCTTTAAAACATACGCTAGAACCTTGTAAATTATCGAACAAATCTATCATCTTGGGTAGTGGATATAGATTTTTAATCGTCAATTTACCTAGTTCACGGTAATCAGTAAATATAAGGAATGATAACACCATAGCTCTTCATAATTACAAGCTTGGTAGAATAAAAGTTTTCCCCGACAACTCTTTTAGTTGTACGGTAACACTTTCGATTTAGATGGTGCTGATGTACGGTGCACATGCCACAGGTACAGCACCGGGAATATAATCAATACCAAATTCAACTTGCCTTAATGGCGAAAGTCTAGGTAATTCACCAACAAATACCTCCTAAAGTTTCAGATAACAGAAACATCTTTTAATAAATTCATATTAGGTTCTTTCTAGATTATAATATCTATGACTAATTCACAACCATTCACGGTATAATTTCAAGTCTAAATGCAGGATATGGTCATCCATCAAGAATTATTTAGATCACTTTTGATAATCAACATCTTATCATTTAGGTGAATTATATTCGAGTTCCCATCAATTAAGACAATGTCGCCATGTCATAATCAATCAATCCATTCTACTGGCACTATCAACTTTTCAGTTTAATTGCCGTCGATAAGATGTGAACTTCTCAAAAGACTAATAATAACTCATAATCCTTCATAATTCAAGGATATCTGGAGACATAACTAACCTTAAAAGAGTAAGGTCAACGCATAATCTACGCGATAGAATTTCAAATCAGATACAGACGAAAACATTTAATGAATATGAATATATCCTATGTTTTCATAATTTGAGTACGCATTCGAAAGCTCCTTGGATCGTTACCCAGGTCATTCAAATGAAATCAAATCAAAAGAAATGATAGGAATGTCGATATATCCAGTCGGGTATCAATGCTCGGTAATCATATACTTTTCCTAAGAATCTCACTACGGGAGAATTGGACAAGAATTGTCAATTGTCAAATAAGACAATTTCCACAGATGAGTAAATTCGACTCAGAAGAATAAATGCTACAGGCACATATGTAGGTGTCCCTAACACTATGTCCCTATTTTTCACTTCTTGCAGATCTCATAAAATTTAATCTTTCACAATCTTCAAAGAAAATTTAGTGTTTATTAATAATTTCATGGTGACTACTAATAAGCCTTGCATGGTCCATTCCAAATTGTATGTAGGCGCGCAACTATATACAATTTCAAGATTAACGATGCAATACTCAGTTCGTCAAAATTTTATCATCATGTTTATAATAAAAACATTTTCATGCTTAATTCTTAAATAAGAATCAAAAATAAATTTACAGAGATTTTCTTTGTTATGAAAACAATTAAGTTTTCCAAGGTGTTTTATAAACAACTTCATTTCGATAACAATCATTTATAAATCTCACTTTGAATAATCCTTATAGTGATGAAAATTCAATTTTCTCAAAGGATACGGTTTTAACTTTATAAAAACAATGTGTGATCTGCAAAAGAGTGATGAAGATTTGTTCACCAATAACTAACTACAATATAATAAGAAATGAGCTTAGCCACTTTATCATGAGGTTCATGACCTCGATGGCACTCAGGAAGAATAATCCACAACGTAACTCAAATCGAGATGAGTACTTGTTCAATGGTTGCATCACTAATGCGAGCATTAGGAAGAAGCAAGAAAAGATAGATAACATCGATACATGTAGAAGTTAGCAATCAAAGGTAGTCTTTTCATTAATCACAAACAAGTCAGAATTGTACCGTAACACATTATCTGTCACTATGTCATACAATTCCAAGAACTCATCCTACCAACTGATGTCTCAGTTAAGTTAGGGATTTTTAAAAGATAACACAATGAATACTAATCTACAAGAGTCATGGGGGTTCCACCTGTCCCGGAAGATCCATCGGTCCCTATTCAGAAGAAGATTTCTTCAATTTATTTCCTGGACACTGGGCATCCTCATTATTGGATAATGGCCTAGGAACAACCCTTAACACGAACCAACAATCATTTAAAACCTTATAATTCAATCACAGGACTTAATGACTTCTTCTTAACAATTTCATATTCCATACGAGTTAAATTTTACTTTATTCAAGTTTCAATCAACTTATACTCAATGTGATATTCTACCTCATTTTCCAATAATTCAACTTTATTTTTAAACCTTAAAAGGGCAATAAAAGCTCGATACGATCAACACTTAATTTCCAATCCTATAGCTCTTACAACAACAATTATCAAATGAGTCACTAGTATGAAATGACTCGATCATTCAATTAGACTTCTCAGAAAGGTACTAGTGGCATGAGGCTTTTGGGTAATGGTTTCATTGACAGCCTCAAGTGCGACATTCACCCTTTCGATTCTCAAATTTAAGAATTGGGTGACAACGAATCAGATGACATATTTCTAGGTGGTAACGTTTTTTCAAACTCCACTCTATAAGGAAAGATCGTCATGACATCGATATCAGTTTTAATCTTGCCAATTCTTTTTCAATATCTTAATCAACTACTATTAACATTTATACGAATATCAACCATTTTGTTGGGATCATAAATATCCACAACTTGGTTTAGATCTGGAATAGCTAGAATTCCTACGGAAATAGCTTCGATTAATTACTAGGGAAGTTAGGGTTTCTTGTGACAATCTACGTCGTATAAATACCTCTTATAAATATCAAAATAATCATCAAACAATCATGTAATCAAATTACATCATATATATAATCCAAGTTATATATATATATATATATATATTAAAATAACACTTCTCAGTATGGCCTTGTCGGTAACTCGGGAATTCTTCGGCACCGTTATAGTCAAAAGATTTTTAGACATTTTTAGAAAAATGTTTATAGTTAAAAGATTTTGAAATGTTTTATTCAAAACCTTGATTTTAAAAATCTTTCGTTCTCTATAACGAGAGCTCTGGTACCAAACTGTAACACCCCCAAATTTATACAATTCAATACAGCGGAAGACTCGTTGGTGTTACGGGATAGCACATTACTCACATCATAGACAATGCTTAAAAATCACGTCGTTTAATAGTAAAGCATTTCCATTCATAAATATCAAATTTACATAGGTCCCAAGTCATAGTATTTCATACAATTTTTACAAAACATTTGAATGGAAATTATTGTTTAAGTGCGGGCCATGAATTCTTGTTGTCTTCCCGAGAATTACCTTCAAGTACCTGAGATAAAACATGTTAAAAGAAAAGGTCAGCGAAAACGCCGAGTGAATTCATAGAGTTTTAATTAAATCCATCAATATAACATCGGTATAAAATTATTACCGAAAATCATTTTGTACAAATATTTGTAATAGGCCATAAAATAGCCAAAGTCATTTTATACAAATCCTTATCAAAAATCATAATATAGGCATTTGCCTTCAAAATCATTATACGAGCCAATGTCGTAAAAACATCATACAATACGTCTTATGACGTTGTATAAAGTTAAAGAAAAACCGTTATATGAATATGGTTATGAAAACCAAAACACGAACATAAAATCAATAATAAGACCCTGTCTTGCTAGTCAGGCAATATATCGTAATTCAATGCATAAAGCAGTATTTCGTTATCTGGATTATTATAAGCCGCATGACATTGTTACCTTACTACAACAAACAACGGGTAGCTAGCCCGAAACTCAATTTGCCCATCTAAATTAGCGTGTCGTCACAATAATCACGCTTGTGTAAATCTTCTCATACATAAATTCGCTTACCAATCAATGTGGCACGACGGGGATCAACCGTCAAGGCGCGAACTGGGGTGATCGTCCCCAAATAGTACTATTATATGCATAAGCGTCTACCAAATCCTGGTAGTTCACAATTCATGCTAATGGGACTTTTAGTGACATAACCTAACTTTAATAATCTATTTCATTTCATCTATCGGGTCATTTAATCATTCATCGGGCCATACAATCATTCGGGTCCAAATCAATAAACAGACAATCGGGACAAATGGTGTCCTATTTTATCAAAACTAACATGTTATCTCCCTCGCGGGTTTATAAAACATTACATAAAAACATTTAAAAGAGTACGAGGCTATGAACTCACGTTGATGTGGGAAGGCGGGTTATCGGCAATTTGGATGTACGGTACGTGCTTCAATCACGAAAACCTAGACAAATAATACTCGTCTTAGACTCTTGTCCAATGACTTTATCAAAATAATAATTATGTATACATATGATGATTTTATATATATGATGATTATCAAGTGGGTTTATACATCTTTACTCATTCATTATAGTGTTTATGTGTTGGTAATTTTCAAGACTAGTTACACTAGTTCAACTTGTTTACATTTTAAAGCCCAATAGGCCTATTACAAGCCCAATACTATTCATTAGCCCAATTATACTTTTATTATCAGTATTATACTTTATATGTTGGGCCCAAATGGGTTAAGCCCAATAAATAAGTTTATAAGTGTTTTACCAAATTAGTCGGGTTTATTGTCCATTAAGGCTACTTTGGCCCGTTAATGTCTATATGTTGTAAAGCTCGGGTTTTATCGATTTATACTTGTTATATATGTTTATATATCAGTATGTGAGTTTATAAAAGTTTACATTAGACGGGACCAACCATCTAAGTTTTATTTAACAAAAACGTTAATCTTTCGGTTTTAGCCGAAAAGACGTAAAACTTAGTATATAGTTTTTATAACTTATAAAACTTACCAAACTACCATTTTTATATAATGTCCATTTATTTATCCTTATGTATTTTTATATAAATGAAATATATAAGTTAGTGGGTTTTAATTCACATTTTATATTTATATTTATTTGAGTGCTTATATAATAATATTAAACTTTAATTTCACAAAATCAGTCCTAAAAATCTAGTTACTAAAATGATCATATCTAGAGTTCTACATGGATATAGACCCCAAATTTTTATCACAGAAACTACATGATATTTTCTTCATTTCATTCCTTTATAGCTACTGATGAATCAACCTCTAAGTATTTTATAAAATTCGTCCAAAACAGTGTACTCAGATTTGCACTCTAAACTTGTTTTAATCATATCTCACTCATTTTTATGATTCCATTGTATGGTCAACTCTAACATGTGTACAAGTCTCAATACTCACTGTATATCAATTCATCTGTACCATTTTATCAGTTCATCATATGGTTATTTACTATTTTTATACAGCCAACTCATTAAGCAAGATTTTAACCTTTTTACATATGGTTTTCCATCTTTTTAACCATGTTTATCAACACCAAATCCCCACACAATATTTTTATCATCATATATTCATCATATACATATACAATAGGAAAGAAAATACAAGATTACATAATCAAAATAACAAGAAGGATAGGAAGAATGATCCATATACCACCATAGTGATGAAAAGATGAGGTTGATGAACAAGGCTTGGATTTTGATGGCAAGACTTGTGATATACCAATATCAACTTCAAGATCACCTATCTTCATGAACATCTTGTGGAAAATCAGCCCCAAGATACCAAGGAAACTTCTTTTTGGATGTTATAATCACCACGATTCAATAGATCTTCAAAAGGGCTTCATCATATGTGTGAATAACACATGATTTCATGGTTAAAATTGATCATATGAGGGTGTTTTTGGTTGAAATGGGACGAATTTAGAGAGAGAGATGAGAGGATTTTGAGGTGGTTTGCATGGGTTGAAAGTGTGTAATGGTTTGTTGCAAGTGGTTTTGATGTTAGGTAGCTTACAAGTTAAGCTCAAGTTAACAAGTGTTAACTTATGGCTTGAAATTTTGACACCTCATGGTGTTGGTGTTAGCTAGTTAACCGTCCCATGTGTGGGGTGAGGCAAAACTTGTTTTGTCTCATCCCACTAATTTATGGGTACTCCTCGATTCTAGTTTCCTCGATTTGCGTACCCTCGGGTCGTTTTACGAAAAACGTTTTTATAAATTATGAATCAACGGCACAAAACGAATCTAATAAAAATTGTCTCATCAAAAACGGAGTTCAAAAACGTAAATACGTAATCCTAAGGTTTCCGGTTTAGTCGTAAAGGACGTTAAATTATAATCGTAAGTCCTAATCTCTTCTCGTAAATTTGTGAGTTTATGAATCAACTCAAAATTAAAATCCCAAAATAATATTCACAGATAAATTTATTTCTTGAAATGTCGGACTGTCACCAAAACGGTGTATGTAAACGTAAGCACGTAACATAGAATCCTCCGGTATAGACGTAGTCGATGCTACTTCAAGACGTAAATCCAAATTTCTTCCCAAAAATAAGTGAGTTCATAATATAACATTAAAATAATATTTTTAAATAATATTTAAGAATAAAATATTAACCATAAATTGATGGATTGTCACAACTATACTGTAGAAACTAGAAGGGGGGTTGAATAGTTTCTAATCGATTTATCTCCTAATTAAAGTTCCTTTCAATTAGGTAAGTGCCAAAACTATCTTTTACTTAAAATCTAGTTGCATAATGATTAGGTTCAATTATAATGCATTAACAATAAGTAGTAAGTGTAATGATGATGAATGTAAGTGATGAATAAGGAAAGAAACAACCTAGTAGGAAGACACCAAGATTTATAGTGGTTCGGCAACGAGGCTCTATCCTCGTTCCTACTCCACTCCTCGAGTACACCTTACTCGAGATTTCCACTATATCCACAAGCTCCCTTCTTGGCGGAGAAAACCTTACAACGTCGCTTACCTTATTTTCCGACACTAAGCTAAATGTCGAGACCTAATCTTAGCTAGGACCAATCTACACAACGTCGCCCACTTCACCATTTTATGACACAAGGCTAGATGTCGAGTTCTAATCTAAAGCTAGAACCAATCTTCACAACGTTGCCTACTTCACCATTTTCCGACACAATGCTAGATATCGAGTTCTAATCCAAAGCTAGAACCAATCTTCACGACTCTTCATTTTGAAGCTAAGTGAGAACTTCACACAACACAACTTCACATCACTTTATAGTTTATTGAGAACTCACAAGACACAACCACATCACTTTATAGTTTATTGAGAACTAACACAACTTATTACAACTCAAGTAAACATATCCAAGTACACACATGTAGCTTGGATCTACACAACACAAATCCAAGCACACACATATGCAAAGGATGTACACAAATTTAATCCAAGTATTTACACATGACTTGGATGAACACAACTAGTCTAAATATTCATAAATACATTAGATCTACACAAGACACAAATAAACAAATGATGAACATGATTAGATCTTTAGGAGAGGATGATCTTCATCAAGGCATCATCTTTAATCACATCACAAGTGTTCGAGTGATCTTCTCTTTGGACAAGGTAAAGAAGGAGATCAAAAGGATAATCATAAGTAAACATACTTAACACATTAAGTGATCATTTACAAATGACTAGGATTAGATAGGAGAAAGAAGGCTGAAAGAGATGTCCAAAAAGGGTTAATGAAAATGCAGATTTGATCCACTTTATAGGAGACAAGATCCCAACGGCTATCTTGGGGTGGTTCCTTAACCAGGCGGTTCCTTATCGATAGGGAACCGCATAGGTACTTAAGGAACCGTGGAGTGTAGACTCCGCTCCTTTTTGTCTTTTAGTGAATTTGAAATATATGAGGATGTTTAAACCTTCAAAGGATATTCTTATGGCATTTGGAATATGCCATATTCAAATTTATATTTTCATTTTAATAAAACATTTTCTTAAGAATAAAGTTTATTAAAAATCTTTTGTTACATTTGACAAAAGTGAGTTTTAAGGCTAATCACTTTTATGATCACTAAACATGATTAAGATATGTTAGTGTAATGATTATTACCTTGATGATAGTGTTTGTTAGATAATTCGTTTTATGATTGAGTTTGACAATAAATGTCTTTGTAATTTGTCGTGATCAAAACTAAGAAAGATTAATTAGTACTAACATTGCTTTTTAGGCATTGCTTTGCATTAACAATCTCCCCCTTTTTGATTACGGCAAACTATAAACTCATTTACGTAAAACATAAGATTATTCGAATTATTAACGAGTTTATCACTATCATTTCTCACCCTTTGTCGAAGCAAAAAGGTTAGCAAAAGTCTTTGAAGGATAAAAGAACCGGACTTTGCTAGTAGCTCCCCCTTGGTGCTTACTCCCCCTTGCTTGGGGCACCAAGTAAATGAGCTAAGGTGACATGCTACACAAAGGTTAGAAGAAAGAAAAGAAACACCAATGTATATATGTGTGCTACCTACTAACTAACTTGAGAGGGAGAAGGAAAAGAAATCTCAAATTAGAAGCAAAAGTTTTTGCTAAGTATGTCCAAAGAGTGTGTGTTGACAACATCATAGTTCAATTGGTGGAATAAAGGAAGAAAAGAAACATCTGAACTAATCAAAGATGATTAAAATGTCAAGGGGTTAAAATTTAGAACTTATGAATCACCCATAATTAATTGTAATTTTTAACCATGATCAACTCTTTAACAAATGTGTGAGAAAGAATTATAGGGAAAGATAACACACATAACATTCATATTACACAAATATGAAATAACATACAAGATAAATATTCATACACACAATATGAATATTTAAAACAAGAAAATATGGAAAATAAACCACAAAGCATAAGCTACTCTAATAGTGATAATCTTCCAAGATTGCTTAAGTTTTATTGACTCAAACAACTAAAGTACAAAATATGCCTTAGTTGGAAAAGAAAGACGACGAGGCATCATTCAAAGTTTTGTTCACGGGAACGAAAACTTTGAGAGGAGGTCGAGTGAGAAGGAATTCAATAAAACTTAGCTTGTCATAAATATGAGAAAGTTCAATTTGTTGAAACCGACAACAAGCACACGAGAAACCATGATGCAAAAAAATTCGTTAGATGGGGGAGGTCCATCAAAATGAGAGTTTGGTGGAGAGGGAGATGATGGATAAGAGATGTTTTCACAATGACTAGAAAGATTAGGGAAAGAAGATAGGTCATTGAGTTGTGGAGAGTTAAAAGGTTTAGGTGGCGGTGGAAGAATTTCCTTTTCTCCGGTAATTGGATTTATAGAGTAAGTCTCATTCCAATATTTGATCGGAGAAAAAGAAGAATTCTTGGAGGGTTTTGGAGAAGAGGAATCATGAGGATTCTTGTTCTTCTTGATCCAAATAGGTCGAACCGAGATTTTCGGTTTATTTGAAAGCTTAAAAGAAGAAGCTTTAGGTGTGACAAAGATATCTCAAGGTTAGGAATAGAAGAGTTAGGCATTATGAGGGATGAAGAGAAGAACTCCCAAAAGAAAAGAATTTATAGAAAGTAGACAAGGCAAAGATTTGAAATGAAAACAAAAGGTTTTAGGAAATGTTTAGCCAAATTGGGTAAACAAAGAATCTTAACCAAGACAGTGGTCAAAGAAGAAAGACCAAAAATAAGCCAAAAGTGGCTTTTCTGTACGCGGTTCCTTAAGGGGGCCCGCGGTTCCATATCGATATGGAGCCGCCTAGAGGCTAAGGATCCGCGTCCAGTGGACAGCAAACCATGATTTTCAAAATTTTTGGAGAAAAATAATACTTTTTCAAAATTTTACAAATCTTGGATTTTTACCTCTTTTAGCACTAGAGTATGCTAGGGTTGTATAAAAGCAACACATTCACAAAGAATGTCTTGACAAAGGGTGAAAAAATATTTAGATAACATTTTGATCCAATTTTAAGTCAAGTTTTTAGAGCTTGTGATAGATTTCGGTTCAACTTTAAATAAACTGAAGTTGATTAATGTGACCACATAGGTTGAAACACATAAAACTAAATCCATAGATCATCTTCATGAAAAGCTCACAAAGGAAAGGAAATACAAGAAAGGAAATAGCAATAAACTAATACAAAGATAGCTTAATCTAGGTCTTGAATGCATAGTCCTCTTTAGCTTGACCTTATTTAAAAACATTTGATTTTGAAAACCATCATTCATCTCCTAAGAGGAGGAGGCATGGAGAACAAGGTAAGCAAGAAATCATACAACCTTCTATGAAGACCAAGCATCTCCAATCTTATGTTTTGAATGATGTAGTTGTTATAGAGACAACATGGGTAATTTGCACCATGAGCTTCTAGGAAACCAAAGAAGTAAGGATCACCCATGAAGTGTAGAATAGGAATGCCCAAAATGGGAGCATTAGTATTTGAGGGAGGAGGAGGTGGTGGAGGCATAGTGTCCAAGGGTGATATGGGAGAATTTGGTGGAATGAAAGGAGAGGTAACCAAAGGCTCAAGGACAAAGGTAATACTTTGTAGTGGTTGAGGTTGAGTATTCTCATCCAAAGGAGGATTAGGAGTGAAAGGTGATGACAACTCATTTATTCTAGATTGGAATGAAGATGAGGTAGAACCATGTGAGTGGTTGGTACCATGATTTGAGTTGGTCTTGCATGGAGCAAGAGGTGGTTAAGGTTTTGAGGAAATGAGAATAGGATAAATCTCATTCTTAGGGGTATGGTAAGAAGAAGAAGAACCAAGTTTGGGAAACTTGATCTTGATTTTGAGGTTCCTTTTGGAAGAGGAAGTTTTGGAAGAAGTGGATGACCTAGTAGACACCATAGTTGTGTGTTAAAGGTTTAGAGATGAGTTGAAGGGATGAAGAACACAATCAACAATGGAGGGTTTAAGAAGAGAAGGGGATGATCCAAACTAGTAATAGGTTGAAATCATTTTATGTGAATAATGAAATTAGGTAGCCTAGTTTAGGAAAGTGCATGTTTTTGCAAAAGTTTTATCAAAGTTTTACACATATTAAGGAAAACAGTGTAAAGCAAAGATTCTGTTGAAACAGTAGTCGGCGGTTCCTTACGTAGGGCCACGGTTCTTTATCGCTAAGGAATCGCCGGTTCGATATGGAACCGCGACCAGAGGTGTTCAAAAATTGCCTTCCTCAAACTTTTGCTAGCCCATATTTTATACAAGATTTATCAAGGCAAAATGAACTATAAATCAGAAACTAGGAAGCTAACAAACACATAATATGCATAAAGCTATGCGAACTGAAGAGTCAATAGCATAGACGATTAGGATTAAAATACTAAGTAATCCAAACACAAAGTATTAGATATTACACAAAGCATCCTAAGAGGCAAAGAAGGACAAATGAAATAGTGGGAACATTCAAAGGTCAAGTAACATTCATCCATAAGCATTTACTCATTTCCTTGATTCACTTCTTATACGTTCTCGAACACGGTGATTAAGGTAAAAGTGATAGTCAGAATCAATGTCTAGAGAAGAAAATTGAGAGATATTGGATGACAAATCATAACTAGAATTAAGAGAGTTGTCTTGAGAGACATTTCCATCTTCATTTGAGTGACTAGTGGGTACAGAAGAGATATCCCCTTCAATAGAAAGCATGACTCAATCCACGGGGTGAAATGATGAAGTATTTAAAGGTGGAAAGTCAAGAAGAAGTTTCTTAAGAAGCCGTGAGAGAATCATGGCATAAGGAAGACAAGAACGAGATCCACTGAGAACAAATCTTATTCTTCTAGCTATGAAAAACGTAAGGTTGCATGGAGTGGTGGTTGCAACATAATACAACATATGTGCAAGATATGCAGGCACATGGTTGCGATCACCATCAAGACACATTGCATTTTCCCTAATGATTTCGGCCCAAGGGGTCGTAAAATCACTAAGATCACTAGTTAGTAATTCCCAAGGAGTGAGAGCACGCAATTCTCCCTCAAAACTACCAAGAATAGGGTGTTAACGAGGTTTAGATATGGCATAAGAGATGGCCATAGCCGAAGGTATCTCGGTCACATAATGCACATCAATAGGGCCGATTCTAAGTAGTTTAAACCCTAAGCATCGGTGAACCTACATTGACCTTCGTATGGAACTTTGAGAATCTTACCAAATTCTTCAAGAGTGTATACAAAGGTCTTCCCCTTGATAGAAAATTTTATAGATAAGCCATTATTGATGCACATTAATGTGTACGAGTTAAAGAATTTCATGAGGAAAGAAGGAAAGATTGGCTCATTAATATCAAGCAAAAAGTCAAAGCCAATGGTTTTGAACATGAATCGAATGAAGTCAAGTCCAAGAAAGTTAGAAGCAACAATGCGTCCTTCATGAAAACAACGAGATTCAAGACTACGATAAGTGTTTTGAGTAGAGCGAGTTTGACTGAGCAAAGAAGGATTAGGCATGTATTCTCTAGTACGTTGGTGGTCATTTTGATATCCCGAGGTTTTGACAGTACCTAAAAATAACATACAAACATATTTCCCCAATTACTCATATGTTACATATAAATCCAAATTTAAAAAGACGAGAATGTGTTTTATCAATCTCTTGACAAACAAAGGTTTAATCCTTATCATTCTCATACTCACAATGTACCTAGTTCATTGATGTGTCGTGTATAGTATATGTTAATTAGATACGTTATAGGGTAAATTAGAAAATTACCTTTAGGAAAAAGTAATAGACTAAAATTACCAAAGACGGATTCAATTAAACACGTTGGTGAACCAAGTTCGTTGTACACGAAGATCGAGTGAATTTGAGACGTTTTGTTTCAATATGGACAATTGATTTGAATGGTTTGTCGGTTTTTAAACTAAAATTAATCCTACAATTTATCCTAAAGTGCATGAATCGTTTCCCACTATTTTTAATCTAAAAGCAATACAATTATTTAAAATTAACACTGCGTAAAAATTTAGACTATTTAAAAATTCTCTTTAGAAAAAAAACTTATTTAATTAAAATACTTTTACACTATTTTAAAAATCCATAAAAAACTATTTTACTTCTAAAAATTAATTAAATCAAATTTATAAAAAAACTAACTTTATTAAAATCTAATTATTTTAAATACTAATTAAATTTCTAAAATTAATAAAACATTTTTATTTTTATTTTGTTTTTATTCATTTATTTTTTTAAACTTAAAAAAAAATAATTTTATAAAACTAATATTTAAATTTACTTAAATGAAAACTTAGAATTTAAATCTATATAAAAGCTGACAGATAAAATTTAAAAGACTATAATAATGAATAAAGCTGAAAGTAAACACAAATAGGTAGTTAGATTAGCTGGTTAACACGTTGGGCCCATGACCAGGAGGTCATGGGTTCGAATCTGTCTGGAGATATTTTTATGGTAATTTAATTTTTGAACAGTGAAACAAAATGGGAGTCACAGGAGGTGACTTTATGTAAATCTTATGACTGATCAAGAACTAGCAAATTAATAGAATCTGCTAGCCTAATTTAGCAAAACATAGAATATCAGTAAAAGATTTATAACAACTAAAATAGAGATTTATAACACATCAGACAAAGAAAATAAAGTTTAAACCAACAGCTATATGATCTAATAATTCAGCAAATATACTAACTCAAATTCTCTATTGAATTTAAATCAGAAATGAGACTAACTTCTTACAATCAGATCCTAAACATCCTAAAGCAGGTTCAGTTTATCAGCAATACTTAGAGCAACGTAAACAAAAAGCATACTCTCATAAGAAAATATCTCATCATATCGGTATAACTAATAAAGCAGATTCACTTAAACATGAGTCGAAAACATTTTTATCCGCACAAATCGTAAGCAAACAGATTATTCATAAATATCATAAGCATATACAAGCGATTACCCTATCGTTTAAAAGAGACAAAAAGTAATTCCAATGCATTCAATTAAATCAGCAACTTAGCAGTGATTAGGCAAATTCAGTTCTATAACAGATACAGAAAATTTAAAAAAAAAAACTCACCTAAACAATTATGAAGAACAAATCGATAAATCAAAACAAGCCTATCAAACATAAAACCAAACAACCAGTTCAATAGCAGTTTGATACATCTAACAGATAAAACTAACATAGAATTAACTTAAACTAAATCAAATGAGCAGATTCATTTAAAAATATTTAAACAATGAAAATAAAAGAAGGTGAAACCTTTTGGAGTACCCTTTGGGAAGTAGATCGGCGTTGAGCCGTCTAATTAGACCGATTCAAAACCACCATTAAACTCCATACGAACACCATTCACCATCAATCATCATGGAAAATGTATGACTCACGAACCAAAACTCAAACTCGAACCAACAGTTTATATTTATAACAATCATTCAGTGGGAATGAACTTGTTTATCCCTAATCTTAATCAATCGTTCATTCAAGCTAATTTTTGAGCTAAAATGAACAATTCGTCAGTTATAAAAGTCACTTGTGAAATAGAAAGGTGCAAGTAAATCTAATACAGTAAAATAAAAAACCGCGGACAAAAAGAGTTTAAATCTGAAAATCACTTTTTATTAATTCAAACTAACATTACATCATTCATAAAAAGAAAATTACAAATTTCTAACTACAATTAAACATTATAACAGTACTAAGAAAAAGGATGAAAAAATACAAGAATGAGGGGGGTTTTTATAGCTGAGGTAGAGGTGTTGGTTGTTGATGAAGAACGATTTTCCACCCTTAGATCTTCTATTCTTCTTCTCTCTCTTTTCTGTTTTGATCTGAAGGCTAAAAATGGCCTATGTCACACGGATCGCCAAGGTGGAAATCCGTTGTGCTACTTGTGCTTCTTTGAGGTTGATTTGGCTCTCTCTTATTGGTGGATTGATTTTTGTGAGGTGTATTAACCAATCACGGGCTAGAGAAGGAGACACGTCACCAACTCTCCTCCATCTTCTATCTCCGGAAAAGGGGGATAATTAATTAAGGAGTATGGTTGTCACGCGCCAAGGAAAAGTAAAGCCCCAATTGGATTTTTTATCTAGGGTTAGGGAATAGTAAAGTGACTGGTTCATTTGGGGGTGAAAGAAGATGAGAGAGTTCTTGTTTTTAACAAAAGAGTGTAAATGTGTGTGGTGAGAATTATGAGCGGGTAAAGTAATAAATGTTGACTTGAGAGACGTGAAAACTTTTCACTTATAACATTTTAATCGTCCAAGTTAGTTTGACCTAATGGGCTTGGCCCAAAAATCAAACGTCTCTTGTTAATTTACTTATGAAGTGTAATGGGCTTGTAGCCCAATCCGTCCATTTGGTTCACAACAAGGGCTTTGTTTTGGTTTATTGGTTACAAAGTGGATAACTTGTTTTACTAATGGGCTTTTAGCCCATTAATTCAAACGTGGGACCCGCAAGCTCAAATAACTTCATAAAAGGTTAAAATCCACTAAAACGAGCTTAACTTTGGCTTTGTCGATCTTTTCTTCAAACTCGTGTCGGTTTTTGTCGATTTTCGTGATCTTTGGTACCTACACACATGAAACAACAAACAATGCATATACAAGGCATATTTCATACATTTCATGCATTTATTAATGGTTTATTGACATAAATGATATGAGTATTTAAGATCATATCAAACTCCCCTTGCTAAGCAATTGCCGTGTCCTCACGCAATGATAAAATAAAACACTAACTACACCATTATTCAACTTTTGAAACTTTATTTTGCAAAGACATAATGTATTGCTTTCATTATTTGAAAAATAACTTTTAGGATCACAAAACTCAAATAGGTTCATCGTCCTCGACTTTTCACTTTTCCATTCCAAGTGTAAAAACAAGATCATTGTCAATCATAAGCCCCAAAATTAAACCAACTCATACAAGTAAATTTGTGTTAAACTCAATCTCCTATTATTCCTAATTGTATCTCTAGATTTTATTTGTCATTCACCCAAAGGCTCATTTGACTTTATTTGATAATTATTAATCCAAAAATGAATGCAAAAACGGTGTAAACTCAACACTCAAAACCTAACCTCGACTTTAAAAACCGTTGTCACTAAAGAAAGCCCACATCAAGGATAACTTAACACGATTTGAGGGATAAATCCCCGGACCCGAAATTTGGCTAATAGGACTACTTAAAAGCAACAAAAAAAACCTCTAAAGTCAATTATGACCTTATATGGAGTTAGCAACAATCACATCATATCACCTTGTGGCTCTTTAAGATGCAATTGTGCTCCTTATTTAAAATCCACACCCGAAGGCTCCTTGGACAAAAACAAGGGAATTGACATCACCATCCCACCTTATGGCTCATGATGATGAAGCAATTTTTATTCAACACGTCCCCTTGCCATACACCCTAAGGCTCTAATGACAAGGTTAGTGCTACATGACTCCCACCCGAAGGCTCCTAGAGAACATGTTTTTATTTATTCTTCTTATTAATATGATATATATAGTAAGCCAAATTTTCGCAATCCCATGATCAAAAGTCCATGACGCTGACACCCTTAATGTGTTCTCACTTTAATTACAAGGGAAGAAAAAGAAGGAGTTACGAGTTAAGATATCAAGCCTAGACCGCTAAAAACTTCATTTATTAAGCAATTATTATTCAAGCGTGAAAAATAAATACGAGGAGATTAAATCAAACACAAAAATACTTGCACAAAGAAGAGTTAATCTTAGAAACTTATGATTAAACTCTATCATCTCTTGTTCTCCATATTGTAAAATTTCAAAAATGTGAAATCAATGGATACTTAGCCTATTAAATCAAAGTTTTGGGTTTTCAAGTCATCTATAGGATCTTGCATCTTCTTATACTTTTTCAAGTTTTAGAATTTGCGTTTTAAAGTTCCCTTGATAAATGACTTTCTAGGATCAATTATAGGAACTTGCGAAAAGTTCTTGTTCTTAACCCGTATGAATTAAGACTTTCGCGTTTTAAAGCTCCCTATATAAATGCCTAGCAAAACTTAATTCAAATACGTTAAGGAAAAGCTAAGGTAAAAACCAAGTCGAGTCAAAAACTTTTTTTATTTTCACCAACGGAAAGCCTACATTTGTGTCAAAAGCACTTATTTTATTTATTAAAACTTAAAAATAACACTAAAAATTTAAAATTTTTATGAAAAACGATTACGTTTGGACACAACAAAAGCAAATGCAAGCGATTATATCGATTGACTCCCCCATGCTAAAACCAAACATTGTCCTCAATGTTTCTTAGCTCAAGAGTAACACCCCCTTGCTAAAACACGAAGAGTCTAATGCAAAATCCTAACATGGAAAGAGCACGCAAATCTATAAGCCGTTTATTAATTATGCCTCAAGATAAAACGTTAATCGATAAAAATCAAAGGATAGAGAGTGTGCCCCTTTTTGGCAATCAAAGATTGGAAGATCAAGTGGACCGGCAAAAACCGAACACGAGCATCTTCAA
Source organism: Glebionis coronaria (assembly GCA_025667525.1). Taxonomy (NCBI): domain Eukaryota; kingdom Viridiplantae; phylum Streptophyta; class Magnoliopsida; order Asterales; family Asteraceae; genus Glebionis; species Glebionis coronaria. The sequence goes on along the minus strand of CM046875.1, from coordinate 531,154,350 downwards.
TGATTAGGGTCATACCTAAGATTCACAACACAACAAAACACGAGCACGAGCTTGAAAGATTAAGCCTTATTAGTATTAGAAAATAGAAAGAAGATAGAATGTATGGGACTCCCCCACAAGGCACCTCGTTTTTGTTAACTGAGTCATGAGCTCGACTCGATCCCCGCATTCATTGGTCCTTAGAGAAAATAGTGAAACCGGCATAATGGAATAGAATCCAACATAAAGCACGATGCCGGGGTCAAAGATTACATCCTCGTTGTCGGATGACAAACAAAAGGATAAAACTCCAACATAATTCTCTAAAAAGAGATGGTAGTTAATAACTGATATTTGGTTAGTTAATAAAACAGTGGTTGCAAGATCTTTCTTTGTGTTGCTTGTACCTAATTATATTTGTCGTTGTTTCGTTCTCGGTATCTTCTCGAATTGATCACGGTTCAAAGTGGAATTGTTGTTCTTGGTAACTAAAAGGGGGAGCTTTTTGTCTATATCTTATTAAAAGGTAAATGCGTGAAGTAGTAAAAATAAGCTAAAAGCAATTAATAAAAAAAAAACTTGAATTAAACTAAAACAGTAAAATACCTTAACTCAGAAAAATTGCTTATTCGGAATAAAATGCTTGATCCGGAATATTGGCTTCATTCGAAATAAATAACTCATGCGGAATAAATAACCTTCATTCGGAATAATTCTGTTGACTCGGAATAAGCTTCATGCGGAATAATTTGTGCTCATCCGGAATACTTGCTTGGTTCGGAATAACTTTTGAAAAACCTTGGTTCGGAATATTGCTTTGATCCGGAATAATTAGCTAAACTGTTGATTCGGAATAAACTTACTCATGCGGAATAAATAAACTAAAATGCTGATTCGGAATAATTGCTCATCCGGAATGTTTGTCCTTCATTCGGAATAATTTGAAATCAGCTTCATGCGGAATAAATTCTTTGGTTCGGAAAAACGTTTATGCGGAATAAAAGGGCTGAGTCGGAATAACTACTGATCTGGAATAAATTTGCTTATTCGGAATAACATCTCATCCGGAATAATCTGTTGGTTCGGAATACTTTTGCTCATGCGGAATAATGAAAGAAAACTACTGGTTCGGAATGAATGCTGATCCGGAATAAATTGCTTGACTCGGAATAATGCTTGACTCGGAATAAAACTCTTTATCCGGAATAACTTAAACAAAAACCCTTCATTCGGAATGATCAGCTCATCCGGAATAATCTTAATAGAACCCTTGGTTCGGAATCTGGGCTGATGAAACAGTGCGAAGAACAAGGGAAAATGACAACACGATTTTTACCAAAATCAACCAAGTTTTTAACCAAAGATTAAACCAAACTAACCACTAATCATCTACTAATGATAAACATCAAACCAAATCAATAAAAACATAAAACCCACTTGTTTTTAGGAATCAAAATCAATAAAATAAAAACTTAGAACTTAGAATCAATAAGAAAAGGAAGAACAAGATTAAAAGGAAACTTGATATTGAAAGATTAAGGTTTAACAAACAAAAGGAAAGATTAAACTTACATGATCATAAAGGAATCAAAGGAAAATAAAAATCACCAAACACCTTAAGGGTGTTGGTTTTCCCTACGAAATAGGAGAAGAAAAACAGAAAAATGAACTAGCTTTCAAGTTGTGAAGGAGGTCACTATTTATAGGCCTTGAGTTGGTTGGAGAGTGGGCTTTCTCCCTTTCTTTTTGTCTCTCGTCTTTTCAGTAAAGTTGACGTTTTCGACTTCGATTCGGGATTTGTCGACGAATAAATTCAACTCGTCTTTTAATTTCTTCATTTAATAGACTTGAGTTCTTCGACATATATAAATCTTCCATCTTTGGTCCTTTTCTTCGATAAATCTTCAAATAGGCCCATTGACTTCAAATCTTTTGCATCTCTTGGACTATGGAATTCGTCTTTCATCTTTTTCTTCGATAAAACCCGTGCAATCCCATGTTTTCTTTAACATTTATCCGGTTGGCTCTGAAAACACAACAAACACACAAACCACGCATAATTCCAAACAAATGACATTAAATACGCGTTTTGGTCTCGTTTTAGCAAGCAATAAGTGGTAAAAGGATGGGTGTTTTCACACCTATCAGTAGTCACAAATCATGATATGGATGTAGCATGCTCCCCGAGATACACTCGCACCTAGATGATCGAAAAGTCTTTCAATTATTGCATCGGTGAAAGTCTGAGATTTCCCTAAATCAATGATTCTAGGGTCGAATACCTCGTCCTCAGAAGAGAAAGGAATAAACAACACGGTGTCTTCCCCCCATGCTAATCCAACATCATATAAAGCACATGGTAAAGGTGTGGTAAAAGTCTCAACACTAGTGGTATCAACTTGCATGACTTTGTTGACCTTATCACTCTTATGAATGTGAACAAAGGGGTCATGGTACTCAAAATGAGTCGCATGAAAAACCCGCACATTAAGATCAAAGCGAGTGGGAAGGATAATTGGAGTAAAGGTAATTTCTCCCTCCGGGTCAAAATTATCATCATCATAAATCGGGTGATCAAACCAAGAATTTTCATCACTATCATTAGACTCTTCCTCAAATTCCGAAGGAATGTCTATATAATAAAACTCATCAACTTCCTTCAAGAGAAGTTCATCATCACTAGGATTGTGAGATGTAGGAAGTATGATGCTCTCAAAATCCTCTTGAAACAATGGATTATTGTCCATTGAAGCTTTAAAGAGAGGATTTGAGTAAGTTACGAAAGTATCATCAATCTTGTCATCACAAGAAATATCCGACAAAGTATCAAGTGTGTCACACTCGGATACAAGATCATCATTCTCATTAGAAGGAAATTCATCGGAGAATTCCTCGAGAAAGGTAGGTAAAAATTGAGAATCACGCTCGATCTCGAGATCGGTAACGTCTTCACTTCCCCGTGGAAGTGGATCAACAAGTTCATTGGCGAACTTATCGAATGAATGGTCACTAACATCACTCGGTGTGAAGTTAGGAATCAAAGGCTCTTCAAATGAAGACTGTGCCTTAGGATCATCAATTTGGTCCTTCGAAGAGAGTGAAAATGAGTTCATTTTCAATGATTTTTCAATTAAAGAAATATCACTCTCGGGATCAAAATTCTCACTATCAAACTCACTAGCATCAAATGGTGCACTAAGGTATTCATCAATTTCCTTTTCAATCTTAGAACTATCATCCTCGTGTGGAGTCGAGATAATTTTACAACACGATTCAACAAAACAAGCATCATTCTTTGAAATTAACTTTTCTTCTTCACAAAATGAGGTTTCCATAGTTGGCAAATCACCTTTACACAAGAGATATTCCTTGTTTGTGTTACTTTCAATAGGTTTAACAAGTTTCACACTTTCCACTTTCTTAGAAACCAATCTTGGAATTTTTTTCGGTTTGAAAATCATATGTTTATCCCCATACCACAATTTAATCTCCCCTTTCCCCATAACAACTACAACATCAGCCGTGTACAAAAATGGTCGTCCTAAAATTATAGGCACACAAGGATTTGGCTCATAATCAATGATTGCAAAATCGCCTAGGCAAATGAACTCCCCCACTTTAACAAGGACATTTTCCGCTATACCAACCGGACGGGTGCTGGTACCATTAGCAAGCTCAATGATCATTCGAGTGGGCCTAAGTCGTTCATAGTCAAGAGTCTTCCAAATGGCTAAGGGCATTACGTTAATACTAGCTCCTAGATCGGCTAGAGCTTTGTATTCCCCAAGCTCATAAAAAACACAAGGTATCAAGAATTGACCCGGATCATTATGTTTCTTAGGAAAGAAATCAAAGAAATCCGAGGTACTAATCACATTTAAAGTAGCCTTGGTGACATTAAGAAAAGTTTCTTTAGGTGGAACATAAAGCTCAATCACTCTTTCTACATTATCATCATCATAAGTGGTGATAGCCTTAAGCTCTCCCCTCGGGTTTGGAATGGTATTACTAGGTAAGCAACCCGAAGAAGAGGATGGTTTGGAAATAAATCCCTCTAACATCGAAAGCAATTTGTTTTGACTTTGTTGCATACGATTTTGACTTTGCTCTAATCTTTGTTCAATTCTTTGTTGGTTAAGCTCAATCTTGTTATTTTGCCCTTTAATCGTATTTTGAAACTCATTTTTCAAAGTTGCCATTTGTCCTTGAATATTATTTTGAAAAGCATTCAAATTTGCCTCATTCGTTTTAATGTAGCTTGACAAATCATTTTGGTTATTGTAAAAACCTTGATTGTTTTGATTAGCATTAAACCCATTTCCTTGATTGAAATTCCCTTGGTTACCACGGTTAAAATTATTCCCATTGTTCCCATTGTTGTACCTATTTTGAACCGGTGGAAAACCCGGTGGAGAAACATGATTTTGACGAGGAACTTGACCGTTGCAGCCATAAGTTCCCGTCGTGGCAAAAGCACTAGCTTGATCAAACCCCATGGTTGAACAAGCATAATTAGGATGTGCTCCACCACATGATACACAAAAATTCTCAACCATATTAATCGATCCATGAGGATTCTTCCTAAGCTCATTCAAAATCGTGTCAATCTTAGAGTCCAATCTAGCAATCTCGATATTAGATGAATTCACATTGGAAACAACCGGTGTGTTTCGTGAATATTGCACTCTAGACTTATTCTCAATTATACCCCACGCGTCTCTCGAAGTTTTTCTTAAAAGATTACCACCCGCGGCGGCATTTAAAGAATCTTGTTCAATCATATTAAGCCCATTATAAAAAGTATTGATTTGATGCAATTCCGAGAAACCGTGGTGTGGACATTGTCTTAGCAAATCTTTAAACCTTTCCCAAGCAACCCCAAACGATTCATGCACTTTTTGTTCAAATCTAGTGATCTCATTCTTAAAGTGTGTTGTTTTGGATGGTGGAAAGAAATAATTCATGAACTTAGATACTAAATCATCCCATGTCAAAATCGAACCCGGTGGTTCTTTCTCATACAAAATCTTAGCGTTACCCTCGAGCGAGTACAGAAAAAGCATGAGCTTAATCGCGTCATTCGGCACATCTCTAAACTTGAGAGTCGAGGTAATTCGAAGAAAATTCCGAATGTGAGAATGCGGGTTATCGGTCTCATTGCCATGAAATTGGTCGGCACGAATGAGCGATAAAAGACCCGTCTTAATCTCAAAATGATCCGCCAAAATAGCCGGCACAACGATTGCTTCTTCATACCCTTTGGTGGGTGCACGGAGCAATTCCTCCATTGTTCGGTTATCGTCCATCTCTACAACAATAGGTGGAAGCTCGGGTTCCACTATTCGTTGTTGACGATTTCTATTTCTACGAGGAATATTTTCAAGTCTATTAAAATCAATCACAAGTCTAGAAGAACGTAATTGCATAAACCAAAGTGACGAGAATTTTAGAGGGTTGAAGAAAAGAAATTAGACAAGAAGAAGATTATTGTTGGTATTTTTATTTGGTATTGCACAATAAAAAATGATCAATAAAAACAAGGAATAAGGATAACTACTATAGAAGTAAATTACCCTCGGTCGACTTTGAAACGATAGGTGAAAACCTAAACGTCTCGAGGTTCAATAAGTAAACTACAAAAAAAAAGATTTAATACTACTTGAGTTGGCAAACCAATAATCGGTCGTCCCTCTCAATATACGCACAAGCAAGCGGGGAAACGAGGTGGCACAAAGCACTTAAAAACCTTTTTCTTTAGACGGCCTTTTATAGCACGTCGCCTTATACCCACCTTATAGTTTGTATAAATCGAGTTCAAACTTCTTATTAGTATTTATCTATTTCGCCTTTTTTTCGTTTTGGATTCGAATACAATAGCTAGGTGATGAAATCCTAACTAAGGTCTTATTTGAAAGTAGGTAAATTTATTGTTCTACGTAATATAATATCACAAAAAACGAGAAAAACGATACATACTATTATAATAGAAAAATAACAAAACTTTCCGAGGACGGAAAGGGTCTTCAAATCAACGATCAACAAATCTCCACGAAACGAATCGTACACAAGATCCCCGGCAGCGGCGCCAAAATTTTTGATGTTGATGTATGTGGTGGATGTATATGTATTAATTAAGATACGTTATAGGGTAAATTAGAAAATTACCTTTAGGAAAAAGTAATAGACTAAAATTACCAAAGACGGATTCAATTAAACACGTTGGTGAACCAAGTTCGTTGTACACGAAGATCGAGTGAATTTGAGACGTTTTGTTTCAATATGGACAATTGATTTGAATGGTTTGTCGGTTTTTAAACTAAAATTAATCCTACAATTTATCCTAAAGTGCATGAATCGTTTTCCACTATTTTTAATCTAAAAGCAATACAATTATTTAGAATTAACACTACGTAAAAATTTAAACTATTTAAAAATTCTCTTTAGAAAAAAAAACTTATTTAATTAAAATACCTTTACACTATTTTAAAAATCTATAAAAAAACTATTTTACTTCTAAAAATTAATTAAATCTAATTTATAAAAAAACTAACTTTATTAAAATCTAATTATTTTAAATACTAATTAAATTTCTAAAATTAATAAAACATTTTTATTTTTATTTTGTTTTTATTCATTTATTTTTTTAAACTTAAAAAAAATAATTGTATAAAACTAATATTTAAAATTACTTAAATGAAAACTTAGAATTTAAATCTATTTAAAAGTTGACAGATAAAATTTAAAAGACTATAATAATGAATAAAGCTGAAAGTAAACACAAATAGGTAGTTAGATTAGCTGGTTAACACGTTGGGCCCATGACCAGGAGGTCATGGGTTCGAATCTGTCTCAAGACATTTTTATGGTAATTTAATTTTTGAACAGTGAAACGAAATGGGAGTCACAAGAGGTGACTTTATGTGAATCTTATGACTGATCAAGAACTAGCAAATTAATAGAATCTGCTAGCCTAATTTAAAAAAAACATAGAATATCAGTAAAAGATTTATAACAGCTAAAATAGAGATTTATAACACATCAGACAAAGAAAATAAAGTTTAAACCAACAGCTATATGATCTAATAATTCAGCAGATATACTAACTCAAATTCTCTACTGAATTTAAATCAGAAATGAGACTAACTTTTTACAATCAGATCCTAAACATCCTAAAGCAGGTTCAGTTTATCAGCAATACTTAGAGCAACGTAAACAAAAAGCATACTCTCATAAGCAAATATCTCATCATATCAGTATAACTAATAAAGCAGATTCACTTAAACATGAGTCGAAAACATTTTTATCCGCACAAATCGTAAGCAAAACAGATTATTCATAAATATCATAAGCAGATACAAGCGATTACCCTATCGTTTAAAAGAGACAAAAAGTAATTCCAATGCATTCAATTAAATCAACAACATAGCAGTGATTAGGCAAATTCAGTTCTATAACAGATACAGAAAATAAAATAAAAACTCAGCTAAACAATTATGAAGAACAAATCGATAAATCAAAACAAGCCTATCAAACATAAAACCAAACAACCAGTTCAATAGTAGTTTGATACGTCTAACTGATAAAACTAACACATAATTAACTTAAACTAAATCAAATGAGCAGATTCGTTTAAAAACATTTAAACAATGAAAATAAAAGAAGGTGAAACCTTTTGGAGTACCCTTTGGGAAGTAGATCGGCGCTGAGCCGTCTAATTAGAACGATTCAAAACCACCATTAAACTCCATACGAACACCATTCACCATCAATCATCATGGAAAATGTATGACTCACGAACCAAAACTCAAACTCGAACCAACAGTTTATATTTATAACAATCATTCAGTGGGAATGAACTTGTTTATCCCTATTCTTAATCAATCGTTCATTCAAGCTAATTTTTGAGCTAAAATGAACAATTCGTCAGTTATAAAAGTCACTTGTGAATTAGAAAGGTGCAAGTAAATCTAATACAGTAAAATAAAAAACCGTGGACAAAAAGAGTTTAAATCAGAAAATCACTTTATATTAATTCAAACTAACATTACATCATTCATAAAAAGAAAATTACAAATTTCTAACTACAATTAAACATTATAACAGTACTAAGAAAAAGGATGAAAAAATACAAGAATGAGGAGGGTTTTTATAGCTGAGGTAGAGGTGTTGGTTGTTGATGAAGAACGATTTTCCACCCTTAGATCTTCTATTCTTCTTCTCTCTCTTTTCTGTTTTGATCTGAAGGCTGAAATTAGCCTATGTCACACGGATCACCAAGGTGGCAATCCGTTGTGCTACTTGTGCTTCTTTGAGGCTGATTTGGCTCTCTCTTATTGGTGGATTGATTTTTGTGAGGTGTATTAACCAATCACGGGCTAGAGAAGGAGACGCGTCACCAACTCTCCTCCATCTTCTATCTCCTGAAAAGAGGGATAATTAATTAAGGAGTGTGGCTGTCACGCGCCAAGGAAAAATAAAGCCCCAATTGGATTTTTTTATCTAGGGTTAGGGAATAGTAAGTGACTGGTTCATTTGGGGGTGAAAGAAAATGAAAGAGTTCTTGTTTTTAACGAAAGAGTGTAAATGTGTGTGCTGAGAATTATGAGTGGGTAAAGTAATAAACGTTGACTTGAGAGACGTGAAAACTTTTCACTTATAACATTTTAATCGTCCAAGTTAGTTTGACCTAATGGGCTTGGCCCAAAAATCAAACGTCTCTTGTTAATTTACTTGTGAAGTGTAATGGGCTTGTAGCCCAATCCGTCCATTTGGTTCACAACATGGGCTTTGTTTTGGTTTATTGGTTACAAAGTGGATAACTTGTTTTACTAATGGGCTTTTTAGCCCATTAATTCAAACGTGGGACCCGCAAGCTCAAATAACTTCATAAAAGGTTAAAATCCACTAAAACGAGCTTGACTTTGGCTTTCTCGATCTTTTCTTCAAACTCGTGCCGGTTTTTGTCGATTTTCACGATCTTTGGTACCTACACACACGAAACAACAAACAATGCATATACAAGGCATATTTCATACATTTCATGCATTTATTAATGGTTTATTGATATAAATGATATGAGTATTTAAGCTCATATCATTCATCATTGACAATAACACATTAATTATGTAAGATCAATGATGAACTTGAACATTGGTTTTTCAAAACAAGGGTTTTAGGTAAGCATTTAACAATGCTATTACAAATTTGATCATGGGTTTTGTAAGATATTGTAAATCTTGCTTATATTCTAGAGAGAGAAAGAGATAGAAAGTTGGTAGATTTCACACACTTTTAGAAAGATAAAGTAAAGAAACTATGTGTTTATTGAATGAAACTACACCCTCTCCAACTAAGGAGAGCGTTTATATACCCAACCCACAAGACGGGCTTGGGCTTACAATATGGGCCGACCATACATGACATGAACCGGGGTTTTCCTTCTTAGTTAAATATAAAGATACATTGACTACGAGCTACTAACTAATATATTGTTGGAGTGAACGAATCTTCCTAAATACGTAAAAACGTATTTCTAATAATCTCCCCCTAAGGGAGGTCACTCCAAAGTACAAGGGGGTTACCCGAGTTACAATACAATAAAGATAAACCTAGCATTCCTATGCTTGTCTTGAGCTCGTAGTCTTCGTCTTTCTTTTCTTTTTCTTTTCTGGTGAATATGTTGATGTGATCTTTGATATCAATCTTCAGCATTAATCTCTTTCCTTGATCTTGTGCATCTACCACTTGTGATATTCGCCTCTTCGTGACTTCATATCCCACATACTTATACCTTTGTAATTCTTGAAAGCTTTAGAGTTTGATACAGCGGAAGACTTGACTTCTAAAATTTCTTGAATTTGTTGAAGTATATAATGTTGAAAATATAAGCATGTGGGGATGACTTCTTCTCGGTCACTGCAACACCACTGTCTTCAAATGCCGCAACATAAGTAGACACGAACGAAATGACTTTGAACATTTCATTCTAATTCGGTAGCATTTTACCTCCGGTCAGTGAAGACCGTTGGACGATATATAAAATATCGTACTTGTGACAGGTAGATTTAATTAAAAATCTCCTTGACAAGATTTCGCGAGTAAACCCGTTCTCTTTACTCGACCGCCCAAAGCTGACTGTGAACGTAAAGAGTGAATCATTTGGATAAAATTATCCGCATGATTGAAGCCGTCAATTCTGATTCCTGGAACAAGTTTGATTCATTAAAGAACCGCACCATCGTTGCTTTCCAGTTGTCACGAGCTTGATTCAAATTGAATCTTGCAAGTTACCTACCAAGTGCCGTTTGACGTTAACACTAGAAGGATTTCCATTCGTCACTGTAAATACAAAAAAGTATCACTCTGAATGTTCTGGCAAGATCACTAAGATATTGCGTAGAGGCCTGGAATGTGTTTAAATTCAATTAAGAATTAAACCACTGTTGCTTACCAGTTATCACAAGTTTGATTCATAAAGAATCACACAAGTCACCTACCATGAGCTTTTTGATGTTCGCTCAAGAAGGATTTCCATCTTCATTGTAAATACTTTCGTATTACTCGGATGTTCAGGCAAGATCATGAAGATTTTGCGTAGGACTCGTAAGATCTTTCTTACTTTTCAAGTGTGTGAAGAAGCAAGTAAATATGAAAGTGCGTCCTAATGAGATATTTGATGATCTTAAATGGCTCTAGACTCAATCGTACATTTTGGATTTTTAGTGATCGGAGGCTGGAGAGGAGTGCCACCTTTTCAATACCAATTTACTCGGAGTGAATAAATCGATAGATAACGTGTTGATCTCCATGTGATTAAAACAAATACCTTTTGAGAGATATCTAAGTTAGCTGTGATGGGTTGTGCATTGCATCAATGGGTCCATGAAGTCTTTCTTCAATATCAAGAATCATTAAAAATAATCTCAATAGCATATGCGTTGACCCGGTTTCTGCCTAAGTTGTAAGGAGGGATTCTTTCTTTTCACCCTTTATCTTTACAATTCGTTTTCATTCTTCAACCCCTTCAATGCTTACCAATACGTCATAACTAGCACCTTGTTGTGATTGTTCCAGTTCTAGCTTAAGTACTTGGTCGGCATTCTGCTACGTTCACAATCTTTATCCATCTTTTCTAAGGACTACTATTTCTAGCTATGGAATGTCCTTGGGAAGATTCCTTCGGTTATGGAAGAATCATTGGACTTAACCTATCATACCATCCTTATGTCACCACAATCTTCATCGTCGTAAAATAAATGGGTTTAGGGTAAGTATATGTCACCATGAAAATCCATTTTGATATAGCAAATCCATTTTTCTCCCCCTTAACATATGCCACGATATTCGAAAACATTTCGCACATGTCGGGATGAGCTATCACGTTAAGTCAAACCGTTTGTGATTAATCATTTCCCATATTAAATCACATTTTCTCCCCCATATTAAAATATTAACCCAACCGATATTTCTGATGTCAATTGATTTAATGAAGTGTTAACAAAGTTTTTGGGAAGAAAAATGCAAGTCCGTTTTATCTTCATGATACCAAATGTTGAGATATGATACCGATTAGTAAAATAATCACATATTCACCATACAAGAATGTATTGACAAGGTTGGACCTGATTATTGAGAACATCATATGATAAAATCAAATGGTTCTTGTTGGCAAATGTTTGTCGCCTCGTCACGTCTGAAGTCATCTCTTGACACCACATGTACGATTGGTATTGTTGTCTTGACACCAGTTAGTGAGCTTGGCACTTTCGGCATCAAAGATTCTGAATTCTTGACAATTGCTCCCCCTCAATTGTTGACCCGTATTCTATCGAAAGAGCTGTAGTCGCCGTTTGAGTAGTCGCATCGTCGAGTATGTAGATACCAATTGCAAAGAACTTCGGTTTGTAGAGATGATAACTTCATAAAAGCAAGATTTCTTTCGTTTTAACAAATAAATGCACTGAAGCGTACATATATCCGTGTTAGATTGTGTTATAACGTAAACACAATCCCTTACATGGTTATAAAGTAAACCATGCCCGAGAAAATTAATTCCCGTTGTTGAGCCAAAGCTGTCATAAGAAATACTTGACTTTAATATGAAAAGCGGGTTGCAGTCTGAAATAACTACAAGCCAAATAGGCATGTTTATGAAATAGTTACAACTTTTGTACAAACTCTATTTATGGCGTCGTGTCAATATTAATAAACATTTCTAAAGTCGTAAATATTATCGTACCAAAAGACATGCCTTTGAAAAATAAAGTAAAATATTTTTTGATTTTTTTGATTTTTTTTAGTTTTTTATGGTTTTGATATGGTTTTATATTTTTGTATTTTGCTTTTGTGGATAAAAATATAAACAATATATACGAATGATCACCAAGGATACGGAGAATAGTTTACCACCACTATTCTTTCGCTTCATCTGCCAATTCCTTTAGAGTCTTGGGCGAGAAAGTTCTCAATCCTAGCTTGTCGGCTAAAAATTCCATTCGAGCGCGGTCTAAAGCCTTCGTGAAAATTGACGCCAATTGATACTCAAATCAGAAAAAGTAAAGCTCGATCACTCCATTTTCCACTTGCTCCTTGATAAAGTGGTAGCGAATGTCAATATGCTTTGACCGGGAGAAATGAACGTTGTTGCAGCATAAGGCAATTGCACTTTTGTTGTCGCAGTACATCGGGATTTTGTTGAAACCTAGACCATAGTCGGTTAATTGCGATCTCATCTAAAGAATTTGAACACAGCAACCGGACATAGCTATGTATTCTGCCTCCGTACTAGAAATTGTAGCGCTTTTCTACCTGTTCGATGCCCAACTGATTAGTCGATCTCTTAGTAGTTGCAAAGTTCCACTCGTGCTACGCCTTGTATCTTGAAAACCCGCGTGATCTGCTTCTACATATGCCATAAGTGCAATCAAAGAGTCCTTTGAATACCAAAGTCCCCGATTAATGGTTCCTTTAATATACCGAAATATTCATTTAACAGTAGCTAAGTGTAACTCAATAGGCCGAGTTTGATACCGAGCACATATACATATAGCAAATTGAAGATCAAGTCGACTAGCTGTGATATACAGAATGGTACCGATCATTCCACGATAAAGTGTCAGATCAGTGGCAATCCCATTTGGACTTGCATCTAGATTAGTTCGTTCCACCATTGGAGTATCCATGGGTCGCAATATTCCATCTTATATTTCTTAAGCGATTCAAGGGCATACTTGGATTGATTGATAAAGACGCCTCTAGGACTCTGAGATATCTGAAGACCTAATAAAAATGATACCTTGCCCATCATTGACATCTTAAACTTGGAAGACATGAGTGTCTCAAACTCATCCGATAAGATTTGGGTCGAGGCAACAAATATAATATCATCAACATATATTTGTACCATAATTATATCTTTACCTCGTTTCTGAATGAACAGCGTTGGATCCACCTTGCCTTTACCGAAGCCTTGCGTAACAAGGAATTGTGAAAATAGATAATACCACGCGCGTGGAGCTTGCTTCAACCCATAAAGAGCCTTCTTAAGCTTGTACACGTGATTAGGATATTTAGAATTCACAAAACCATCTGGCTGTTGAACATAGACCTCTTCCTTGATTTCACCATTGAGAAATGCCGTCTTCACATCCATCTGATAGACGATCATATTCATGTGGGCTGCATAAGCGAGGAATAGTCTAATAGCTTCCAAACGGGCAACGGGTGTGATGTGTCGTGGATAGTATATGTGATAATTAGATACGTTATAGGGTAAATTAGAAAATTACCTTTAGGAAAAAGTAATAGTCTAAAAATACCAATGACGAATTCAATTAAACACGTGGGTGAGTCGAGTTTGTTGTACACGAAGATCTTATGAATTTGAGACGTTTTGTTTTGATTTGGACAATTGATTTGAATTGGTTTTTGGTTTTTAAACTACAATTAAAATCTATGAATTTTAAACTATTTAAGTTTAACCTAAAGTGCATTGAAAGTCCCTAATCAATGCAAGAAACCCTAATCTTAACTTTAATCAACACAAGGTATTACTTTTCAAACGTAATCTTATTATTGTATAATAAAGAATTACAAGTGTTATGGATAACACCGTTTGATGACAATGTGTTGTGCACACTTTGAACAACAATAAACCCTAACTTATGAATACAGTCGTAGCTGTTTGATTCACTAAGTTATACGCACTAATGTTCTTAATATCTCAAAGTGTTAAACATTAATGCATGGATACACATCCTATTTATAGTGTTACGAGTTTGACTTGAACAGTACTTGATGTCGACTACACAAGCTTTTACAAGTTCCCACATCAGTCACATGATGTCCTTCTATTCTTGGTAGTCTTCCATTATGCTTTAAGGAACAGTTGTCAAAAACAGTTTCCTTATTCTTCATAGTCTCGAACACACAAATGGCATGTCCAAAGTGTGCTGAGAGTTATCAAGGTATTGCCACCCCTGTTAACTCTCAACCCCTCAGAGTCCCTAATACATCTTGGCTGTTATCCATCACAGCCAAGGAGTATGTCTTCAGGTAATCTTCGACTTCCCTGACAATGTCTCTGACATGGACTCCTCTGAGGTTGCTCACAGAGACTTGGATCTCTGTGAGTCTTGCGAAACTTGCCTGCCTCCTAGGCTCAGGCAAGGGACTATCTATCAGCCTAATTATGTTTAAATCAATGATCAGGGAATCTAATAAGTTTAGATTCCCAACAATCTCCCCCTATTTAAACATAAATAATGCTAGATCTAACTAAGTTAAGGTAAGTGAGTTTAACAGCTTCTTCTTACACATAACAGATCTAAACAAACATACCTCATGATTTTATTAAGACTTAAAGAAAATTACAAGTTCATTACATAAGTAAAATAAAAGATGAAGGTAAAAAGGGCTGACACCATCTTCAATAGTCATCATTTTTTATTCTTTCTTCAGCTTCGGCCACATCTAATCTATTATCAATTTCATCCTGCAAAGTCTTTGCAAACTTTTTGGAATACTCTGTGTTGATCTTGAGACACTTCTTGTGACAGAGTAGCTGAATAGTTGAAGCCAAGCATAGCTCATCTTCCCTCTGAAAAGCATACTGGCAAGCCTTGTTCATAAATGCCATTCCTCTTTCAGGCACTGAGTATGTCTGACCATCAACAGGGCCAACAATACCATTTAGAAGGATCAAATCCCTGTGCATACCATCCACACGAACATCTTCAGTAACAAAAGTTTCATCAACAATTTGTGAAATTCTTCTTCTTTTGTTGCCTGTCTTTGGGGGTTCTTGTTCAAAAAGCTGTGGTGGGGGATCAATCTTGAGTTTGGCAGCTGTTTCCTTGATCCAGTTAAACTTAGCCTTAAGAGTTTTAAGCAGAAGGAAATTTGCCTGTCCAGACTTTTTGGCAGCTAAGGCTTCGAGTTCAAACCATTCTGATAACCCAAGTGTCTTTAACCTGAAGTTGTCAAACACATCCATATTCCTCTGTTGGTTTTCCCTCCATAAGATCATCTGTGGGGTGTTTGTGGATTTGTGAATGGTATATTTAAACTTGGTTATCTTGCCAGCAGCATACCTGTTGTTCACGCAGGCATCATAGTCAGCTTTGACTTTCTTTAAGGCCTCAGCGCGTTTTAGTTCCATTTCCCTCAACCTTTGTTTCTGTTTTTCTCTTTCAGGTGGTGTCATCTTCCTCAGAGTAGCTTCATTTAATTCTTTGGCTGTCTTGAGCTCATTTAGTCTTTTGAATTCTTCAGCTTGTTGCTCTATTTCTTCTGGGGTTAAAGGAATCTCATCGGAAGGTGTAAAGGTTGAAAAGTGGGAAAGGTCTGTGGTGGATCCTCCTGTCTCTAGCATCGCAGCTATCTTCTTAAGTTTGGTATCTGTGTCAACCAAAACTATTTCCTTTCCTTTCTTTGAGACAGAGGACTCCACACTTATGTTTTTCAAAACATCGGCTCTTTTGAGAAACGCTGTCTGAGCCTGAGTTTGAATAGATTTCAGGAGAGAGCTAACAGTGAATTTTAATTTCTTGGCCGCTGGCTCATCATCATCCTTAGGCTTGCTGATGTTAACTAGGATCATAGATTTAGATGAGTCAGCTCCATCTTTTGTTTGTTGCTCCCCCTGAGTATCATCCTCATCATCAAGTACTGTAACTGGTGTGATGACTTGTAGAGGAACATGTGTAGTTGAGGGATTGGCTGATGATGAGCCTTGTTCAGCAGATGCAAGGCTGAGTGTGGTATTCTTCTCCCCCTCACGTTCATCCTTACTTCCCTGATGCTTGGATGAACGTGCCTGAAAACGTCTTGCAATCTGCTCCACAGAGGCAGCCATGGCACGTTGTCTTTTTCTTGAAGCCCTGGCAATCTTCAGCAAGAGGTTGGCATTGGCATTAGTATTTGCCTGAACACGCCTGACAATAAAGTTAGCATGGTTGTACTGCCTGTTGCGAACCGCATTGAAGTGCCTGTTCATGGTGTTTTCTTGTGCATGGAACATAGCAGGGACAACTGAGTCAATGGCATCCTTGATTCGTGTTGAGAGATGACTGAGTCCCTGGGCCACACCTTTTCTGGCACCCTCCTGAATTGGCTCAGTGACAGCCTCAGTCACAGCCTTCTTTATGATGCCTGGAAATGTGACAGTAAAATTGTGCATCTCTGACTTGATCACATCCAGCTTCCTTGATAAGCGCTCAATATCAGATTGATGATGTACGGGCTGAAGGTTCTTGATATTGATGTTGGGAATAAATTATGGGTCAGTTCACTAGACGCTGATAAGAAGAGTTCAAGCGCTGATAAGAAGAAGTTGGACGCTGACAGACAAGCGTTGACATTTGAAGAAGTCAACGCTGACAGCCTTGAAGACTAGCACTGATGGAATATATCTTCATACGAATCTTTTTGTTTATTTGTTTCTTTATTTGTATATGGTAAAGATAAACTCGACATTGTATTTTCTATTATTATCTTTACCTAGAATAGTTGATTCGTAGCTTCTTGTACAAGACTTCTTAATCTATAAAAGAAGATCTTTTAGGTTAATGTTTGATATAAAAATTACAATCAATTATCAATAAGTTTTCACAAGTATTCGACTGTTAAACCTCTTTCATTGTAATCAAGTTCGATTATTCAATACAAGTGAAAGTTCGTTTAACAACTTTGTGTTCTAGGCTAAGTGTTAATTCCGCATAACACTTTGTTACTTTATTCACAAGCAAAGGTTTCTCTACGTGTATTACTTGATCTAATCTCGTTTACACAAAGCTTAATCGATCTAAGTTTGGAATCAACAAGTGGTATCAGAGCTTGTTGAGAAACTTTTGATCTTTAAGTAACGCAAAAACCCTAAAACACCAAAAAACCCTAAAAACATCATGTCTGGCACAGATCAACCTGCTGCTCCTGCTTTGCTACAAAGCAACACCACAAACCCTAGTATCAAAATTCCCATGTTTGATGCCAGGAACTTCGAGCTTTGGAAGTCCAATTTTGAGCAATATGTAGCCATCCATGACTACACTCTTTGGGAGATTGTTGAATATGGGAACACATTCAACAAAGCTCAAAAGATTGCCAATGCTATTGCCACAAGGTCAGCCGTTCCTAATTGTCCTGAAGCTGATAAGAAGGAAAGGCCTAAAGATGGAAGAGCTGTATCTGCTGAAGATATAGCCAAGAAAAGGGTGGACATGAAAATTTTGAACATCATGAAACACGCCTTGGGTCATGAGAATCAGCACAAGTACAAACGCTTTGAGTCTACAAAAGAGCTTTGGGAAGCTCTTGAAGTGGCACATGGTGGCAATGCTGACACTAAAGAAGAAAAGAAGAAGCAACTCATGCATGAGTATGCTGTCTTTAAGGCTCAACCCAATGAGAATCTCAGCAGTGTGAGAAGTAGATTGCTTGACATTACAAGTCAACTTTCCTTCATGGGAACACAGATTGATGACCCTGACTTGAATGCTACTTTTCTCAAAAGCCTTGGTGAGGTTTGGAAGATTGAGGCAAGATCCATTCTTGTCAATAACACCCACAAAACCTCTAGGTTTGATGACATCTTCAACAAACTAAGACTGTTGGAGAATGAATGGCTTTTGGAGAGTGATAATAAACCTTCCAGTAGCAACATGGCCTTCTTCTCACAAAGTGAAGGTCAATTTGATTCCATGAACTCCTATGGACATCCAGTCACTGGATCTGCATGTGTCAGCGCTGGATCACATCCTATCAGCGTTGGATCACATTCTGTCAGCGCTGGATCATATCCTGTCAACGCCTCACACTCAAGCGTTGACACTCACAACTTTGGCGCTGATGGAACTAAACCTGCTGGTTTAGATCTAGATAATGTGTGTGCATTCATTGCTTCTTTGCCCAGTGATTCAAGGATTACATATGAGGATCTTGAGCAAATAAGTGATGAGCAATTGGAAGAGATGGACATCAAGTGGACTATGGCTCTTGTAAGTTTAAGAGCAAATAGGTTTAATAGAAGGTTCAAGAAGAAGATGACCTTTGATGCTAAGGATGTTGTTGGATTTGACAAATCCAAAGTCGAGTGCTACAATTGTCATCGTATGGGGCACTTTATGAGGGAATGTAGATCTCCAAGAAGATCTGATGCTGGTAAGCCTTCAAGCCAAATGGTTAAGAGCCAAGATTCCAAGGCCATGGTAGCTGTTCAACAAATTGATGGTGTTGGAGGATGGGACTGGAGCTGGAACTTTTTGGCTAAGGATAAGGAAGAGGACAAAGCATTGGTTGCTGAAGTTAAAGAAGAGCATGTTGAATATGCTCTCATGGCACACTCCTCCTCTTCCTCAGATAATGAGGTATATGATGATGCTTTCTGTTCTAAGGGTTGTCGTTTAAATACTGAAAAACTAAATAATGAGATACTAAAATTATTAGATGAGGCAAGTTCTGAAAGATGCAAAGTATCTAATTATCAAATTGCTCTCACCCAAACAGAAAGAACAGTAGCTGAGTATAAGAAAATGGAGTTTGACTTAAAGGATAAAATAAATATCTTAAAACATGAGTTACATCAAAGTAAAGATATTCAAGATATCACAAACAGGGTTAATCTTGATTTGATAGCTAAGTTAGATGAGGCTAACAAAAATAAAGACAATGTGAGTCTTAAAATCCAGAGATTTGATAAGGCCACACAAGCCCTAGGAGTGTGTGTTAGTAAGCAAAGAGACTCTAAGGACATGAGTGGGATTGGGATGAAAGATTATACTGGTGTTCCACCACCAGCTGGGGATTTCTATGGTGTCCAATCAAAGGACTTATCTTGGACTGGCTTGCCAGAATGCCAAGAGAAGGAATTCAATCCTCCACCTAGAGTGACTTCCCCAGTTGAAGAGTATAAACAAAAACTGACTGACCTAGATGAGTGGAAGAAAGCTAACCACACTTTGTTTGTTAAGGGAGGTTTGTTGTGTAAAAGTCCAAATGAGCCCACACCAATCACGAGCCATGATCCTACACCTATTAAAATCACACACCCAACCACTGGCAAAGCTGTTGACATTGGCTCACACACTGTTAGAAAACCTAGTGTTAAGTATGCAGAGATGTATAGGAATACTAGGTCACCAAAAAGCCAAGTCAGTAACCCTGGAACAGGCTTCTTTGCTTCTAGACCTAAGACTAAGTCTAGAAAAGCCTGTTACACTTGTGGTAGCTTTTCACATTTGGCATACAAATGTGTCAACGCTTCAGATGTCAACGCTGACAAGAACCATTTCAGCGCTGACAAAAGTCAACATAGGTCAAACACTGTCAGACCCAATACCTTTGTGAACAAAAGTTCACAAGTTGTTAGACCAGCCCCATTCTTTTCTAGAGGGTCTAACACATATGGCCTAAGACCTTTCCAAAAGACAAACACTTGGTCCAATAGGCAATGGGTTCCTGTAGCAAACCCTAGGTTCAACGCTGATAAAGGCAATCGGGGCGCTGACAAGAACAATCTCAGCGCTGACAGACACACTGCCAAACCTAGGTATTTGCAACCACAGGGAAAGGGGTCTAAAGCTTCTACTAGCCTAACATGGAGACCAAAACAAGACCAAAACCCTAATTCTACTGGTCTTTCTATGACATGCAACAGGTTTCATTATATTTCAAAGGTCATGTCAAGACCAATTGGGGTTAACTGGGAATTTCTTCCAAAAAGGGATGAAAATGGGGTTGTTATAAGAACCAAGTCTGTTCTTGTTGAACAACCAGATGAATCCAAGTCTTCCAAGGCTTGGGTTCCCAAAGAAAACTAATTTGTTTTCTTATGTGCAGGGCATTCAAAAACAGGTTAATGACTATGGATATTGGGACAGTGGATGCTCTAGGAACATGACTGGGAAAGAAGATTACTTGAGTAACTTCACTCCCATTGAAGATGGTGATAAGGTTCTCTTTGGGGGCGGATATGGAACTATCACAGGCAAAGGAACTCTTCTCACCAACAACTTACGTTTTGAAGACGTATTTCTGGTAAAAGAACTTGACTATAATCTTTTTAGTGTATCACAGGTGTGTGATAACAAGAATAAAGTTCTTTTTACTGATACTGAATGCTTGGTGTTAAGCAAAGATTACAAGCTCCCTGAGGAGAAATACATAGAATTTAGAACACCAAGGCATAAAGACATATATAATGTGAATCTTAATGGAATTAGGATGAATAATAAAATGTCATGTTTTTATGCTAAAGCTTCAGTAGATGAAAGTAATCTTTGGCACAGGAGATTAGGGCATATAAACTTTAAAAATATCAATAGACTTGTGAGACTTGGTTTAGTTGATGGTTTGCCTGAAAAGGCTTTCCACAATGACCACACTTGTGTTGCATGTCTTAAGGGCAAGCATCACAAGGTCTCATTCAAATCTAAACAGGTGCACTCTAGTTCTAAACCACTTCACTTATTGCATATGGATCTCTTTGGTCCAACTAATATAGAAAGTTTAAAGGGTAAATCATATTGTTTTGTCATCACTGATGATTTTTCCAGGTTTACATGGACTTTCTTTTTAGCCAAGAAAAGTGAAACTGCCCAAAGTTTGATTAATTTCATTACCCAGATTGAAAAGAAGAGTGGTAATGAGGTTAAAATTCTTAGAAGTGACAATGGGGGTGAGTTTAGAAATCAGTTACTAGATGATTTTTGTGCCAAGAAAGGGATTACTAGGCAGTTCAGCATAGCTAGAACCCCACAGCAAAATGGGGTTGCTGAAAGGAAGAATAGAACCCTAATTGAAGCAGCCAGAACCATGTTGGCTGATGCCCACTTTCCTATAGCCTTTTGGGCTGAAGCTGTTAACACAGCTTGTTATGTTCAAAATAGGGCATTGGTCAACAAAATACACAATAAGACACCTTATGAGTTACTTTGGGGAAGGAAGCCAAATATTGGCTTTCTCAAGCCTTTTGGTTGTCATGTAGTTGTTTTAGAAACTAGTGATGACCTAGGTAAATTTGATGCAAAAGGTGATGAAGGCTATTTCATGGGTTATTCAGTGCAGAGCAAAGGATATAGGGTTTACATTAAAAAGGAAAAACGTATACTTGAAAAAGTACATGTTAGGTTTTTAGAGAGTAAACCTAGTGATCCTGAAAGTGGTCCAAATTGGTTGTTTGACTTGGAACCTTTATTTAAAGCTTTAAATTATATGCCTGTTACTAATCCAGACATTGTGAAGGTAACTTCAAGTGTTTTGGAAAAGAGAATTGGTAATGTTTCAGGTACACAGGTTGCTAAGAAGAATGGATCACAAGCAGTTGAGTCATCTCCCACACAAGAATTTGTTACATTTCCCATATGGACAGATGAGTATTATGCTGCTGCTGCTGCTGCTAGAAAGGATAAAGGTGGTTCACAAATACCACCAGTTGAAAACATGCATGGTCAATCAGACGCTGACAAGAACAATTCGAGCGCTGACAAGACCAATTCAGACGCTGATGGCTCAAGCGTTGACAACAACAACTCTGGCGCTGACAAGCATAATTCCAGCGCTGACAACTCCAACGTTGACAACATTTTTGGGCATTTCATGTCTTCCACTTTTGAACAAGGTGAACCTTCCAGAATTAATGAAGAGGTTCAAGATGGAAGTGAGTCTGAAGGAGATATTGGCAACTTGGAGGATGATATTGAAGACACCAGAATTCTTGACAATGGAATTCCTAGGTATACTATGAAGAATCATCCTCCCTCACAGATTATTGGGGATATCATGACTCCTGTTCAAACTAGAAGATCTCACCAGACTCATGATAGCTTCATTGCCAATATCCACAAGAAGGTTGATACCCCTCTTGTACAAGCATGTTTGTTTGCATGTTTTCTGTCACAAGAAGAACCCAAGAAGATATTTGATGCTCTCAAAGAACCAAGTTGGGTGGAAGCAATGCAGGATGAGCTTCACCAATTTGCAATTCAGGATGTTTGGGAGCTGGTTGATTGTCCTAGATATGTTAGACCAATTGGGACAAGATGGGTTCTAAGGAACAAGAAAGATGAAAGAGGCATTATGGTCAGAAACAAGGCACGTTTGGTAGCTCAGGGATATACACAAGAGGAAGGAATAGATTATGAAGAAGTCTTTGCTCCTGTTGCAAGAATTGAAGCTATAAGAATTTTCTTAGCTTATGCCTCTTGTATGAATTTCACTGTTTATAAAATGGATGTAAAGAGTGCTTTCCTCTATGGAACAATTGTTGAGGAAGTATATGTTATGCAACCTCCTGGTTTTGAAGATCCTGAGAATCCAGACAAGGTTTATAGAGTGAAGAAAGCTATGTATGGACTTCATCAAGCCCCAAGAGCATGGTATGGTACATTGTCCACCTACTTGGTGGAAAATGGTTTTAAAAGGGGCACCATAGATCAGACACTATTTACAAAGAAGAAAGGAAAACATGTGTTGCTTGTGCAGGTCTATGTTGATGACATCATTTTTTGGTCTACTGATCCAAAAATGAGTGAGGACTTTTCCAAGCTCATGACAGATAAATTCAAGATGAGTGCAATGGGTGAGATGAACTTCTTTCTAGGATTGCAAGTTCAGCAGAAAGAAGATGGTATCTTCATCTCCCAAGACAAGTATGTAGCAGAAATCTTGAAGAAATTTGTTTTTTCTCCACATGAAAAGAGTGCTTCCACTCCTATGGATAGGGAGTACCCTTGGGGAAAAATTGGAGCTGGAAAAGATGTGGATGTTAGGCACTATAGATCAATGATTGGTTCATTGATGTATCTTACAGCCTCAAGACCTGACATCATGTTTGCTGTGTGTGCTTGTGCACGCCATCAAGTGAGTCCCAAAGAATGTCACCTTTTTGCTGTGAAAAGAATTTTTAGGTACCTCAGATGTTATCCAGATCTTGGTTTATGGTACCCAAAAGATTCTCCATTGGAGCTTATTGCATATTCAGACAGTGATTATGGTGGTGACAAGTTTGATAGAAAATCCACAACTGGTGGATGTCAATTTCTTGGGAGTAGGTTGATATCTTGGCAATGCAAGAAACAAACAGTGGTGGCAAACTCTACAACTGAAGCAGAATATGTTGCAGCAGCTGCTTGTTGTGGACAAGTCTTATGGATTCAGAACCAGCTGTTGGATTATGGGTATAATTTCATGCATACCAAGATTTTTGTAGACAATAACAGTACTTTATGCATTATTAAAAATCCTGTACATCATTCTAAAACCAAACACATAGAAATTAGGCATCATTTTATAAGAGATTGCTTTGAGAAAGGTTTAATACAACCAGATAGGGTCAACACAGAAGATAATGTGGCTGATTTATTAACTAAACCTTTTGATACTGGAAGATTTCAATATTTGGTAACAAATATTGGAATGGTTAATCTCACTTAATATGTGTTTTGGAACCTTTTTTTGTAAAAGTATGTACAGGATAATGCATTGTTATTGGTCTTTGTGATGATTTAGATTTTTCCACTTTATTTTTCTAACACTGACAAAGGTAAATGTAACGCTGACAAGTGTTATTTTGCCGTTGTTAGAAATATTATTGTCTAACGCTGACAAGAGTTCCTTCAACGCTGATAAGTGTTGTCGGGGCGCTGTCAGCGACATTGTTAGTTTTGTGGTTTTTAATCTAAATGTGTAGGTGGTGGTAGCTTTATGCCATTGGATACAGAGTTGCTTATGGATCTTTGAAGAGCTATTTGGACATGTTTTTGTTTATGGATGATGGTTGGAATATTTATATTCCTATCTTGACATAAATTTTTAATGTTCACATATATTTTGAGAAACTCATGTATCATAGTTTAAGGGGAGGTTTAAGGAACCTTTAGGACTTTTGGGTATTCTTATAATACTCTCATCACAATTCTAGATTGTGTCCACAGGTGAGTATGGGTTAGTTTTACTAAACCATGAGGCACTGTAGCATGCAAAGTTGACAAACTATGCATGCTGCCAAGACATTTTTGGCCTAGAATTGGTTGTGGTCTGATGAGAGACTTGGGAATAGTTTTGTTATGGGTTTACCTGGGAGTTACAAAGAATTTTATGAAATAACATTGTTGGTAAGTATTTTGGTTAGCAAGGGACACTTGAGGACATTTGTGTCTATCTTGCTTAAGCAAGTGTGCATAAGTGGACAGTGCTTGCCGCCCAGTAATTATTATCAACTTGCAAGATATTTCCCTTAGGATAAATTACTTTGTTAAGGTCTTTTTCTTTTTAAATATTTTTATTTTTAGACGCTGACAAGTTTTTCTCCAAACGCTGTTACGTCCAATCGTGACGCTGACAAGGCTTTAGGCAAACGCTGACAAGAAAATATAGCCGTTGGGCGTTGATAGGCTATTTTTGACCGTTGACACCTAGTGGGCCCTACCCAGTTGTTATTTTTTGACTAATCTTTGGCCGTAATTTTGGGGAGTTGTTACTTTTAATTAATGCATGAGATAAGTTATATTTGATTCAATATTTTCATCATTACTCTCTGAATATAACTGCCTCATTTTTGACCAATCAAACTCATGCATCTCTCCTATAAATTTGGCTAACTTTTTATTCTGGGTATTCATATTTTCTTGTCTAACATTTTTCTCCTAGATTTTTCCCATATCACATAACCTAAACAGCTTTAAACATGGCACCAAAGTTCAACTCAAACAATCTGACATTGGAGTTCAAGAGCCAACATAATATGGTAGCTTATTTGGCCGCTGATAATGATTTGTTCCCTCAGTATTCCCAAATGGTGGCATTTTTAAATGCATCCTCAATAAGGTATGCACTTTCTCATGAACCACTAGTCCCTGTCGCACACATTAGACAGTTTTGGAATAATGTCAGTTCCACAACAGCTAATGGAGTGACCACATTAACATCTACTGTTCATGGAAGAACATGGGTGGTCACTGAAGTCTTGGTTCGCCAAGCTTTGCGTCTTAATGACGCTGATGGTGTGACTACCCTTGCCATTGCAACAATAGAACAAGGTCTTAGGGAATTGGGTTATCCTATTCCTGCTGGTAAAACTTTAAATAAATATCATAAGCAGGAATTTCCCTCGGATTGGAAATATTTGATACATGTCCTTCTTCAATGCTTAAGTCCAAAATGTACTGCTTTTAATGAAATAAACAGGTCCATTGCAAGTGCTTTGGTTTGTATGTCACGTGGGCTTAAGTATAATTTTTCAAAAATGATTTTTGAAGGGATGTGTAAAAATAAGGGAAGTAAAATGACTTTGGCTTACCCAAGATTTTTGCAAATGGTGTTTGATTTACAAGCATATTGTACTAGGGATCATGACACTTTTTATGAGATCCCTAAGCAAAAGAAAACCATTTTTGACAAGATGAGCTCCACAAACAGATCTATACCTCTTACCCAAGCCATGCTTGACGTAATTTAGGCTGACCAACCACAACCAGACCCTGCACCTCAACTTGAGCCTATCCTTGAACCATTACCTTCACCTGACCACATGGACGTTGACCAACCCAATGTCATCGCTGACACTCAAAATGTTGGCGCTGACACAGCCAATCCCAACGCTGATGACATCCCTGAACAATCCCAAACACCCCTTAACCAACCAACACCCACACAATCTACCTCATCTTCCACCCCATTACAATCTAGGTTGAATAAACGCCAAAGGACTACTGGAGTGTTCTCCTCTAGTGGTCCTAGCCTTGTTGCAGAGAGAACCACCTCCACAAGTGTGGCTGGTGACATGGATGAGGCTAGGGCTATTGGCACAAGCTTAGATGCTGGTCAAGACAGTCCCAACATCATTAAGACCTCCTCCATGCCCTATGATTCTATTTTGGGAGGTCAAATCCCCATTCTAGCTGAGGGCAAATTGGAACCTATGACATTGAATGAATTGACGGCTGCTGTCATTAGCTTGCAAAAGCAAAATGTCAGCCTTGTACAAATTTTCAATAATCAGGGCCGTGAACTCCAAGTATTGAGGGAGCGGGTAACTGTTTTGGAGAATCCTAGTAGCAGGAGTAGAATGGAGGAATCTTCCAAAGGGGAGGATGAAGAGGATGAGCTGATTCATACAGCCAGTGAGAAGAGTTCACAATTTAGTGAATCTTTAAATGTTGCTGAAGTACTCACTAACTTGAAGAAGCACCCAATTATTGATACATCCAAGGTAACTTCATTGAACTTGGAAGGATCTTTCACAGCAACAATGGGCGCTGATACAGGTTTGGACGCTGACACATCCAGCGCTGACAAAGGTAATCGTGGCGCTGATAAAAGTAACTTGAACGCTGACAAAGTTGCAGGTGGTGTTGATGTATTCCAGTCATCAGCAATCATCAAAGATGTGTCCACACAGGTTTCTTCTTCTATCTTACCTATTATTGATCCAAAAGATAAGGGTAAGGGGATTATGGTTGAAGAAGATGTTCCAAAGAAAGATGCAGCACAAATTGCATTTGATGAACAGTTGGCTGCACAACTTTTGGAAAAAGATTTGAAGAGGAGTGGTAGATCACCATTTGTTGCCACTTCTGAGAGTGAGGAAGAGAGTGATGATGAAAAAGAAGGAGATAGCTCAGATTCAAGTGTTCAAATTATTGAAGATCCAGAAAGACTTGAATATGGGGATGAGTTGGCAAGAGAAAGATTGAGTGATTTGAAGATGCAGATTGATTGGGACCTTCCAGAAATCACCAGAATGTACCATGCTTGGGAAGATAAGGTAATGGACAACCCAGGGATGAGCTTATCAGATCAAATTTGGGGGTTGGAAATTCTTCTCAGGGTATAAGATGATATAAAGGTGATTTTGAGGTATAATGCACAAGAGGTCAAGACTTGGCTTAAAAGAGATAGAAGGCAGTTGTATTACAAGTTGCTTAGATGCCATCAACCTAGATGGACATACAAGAAGTTGCTGGCTTTATCTTTTGAGGAGCTAGAGTATAGGGCACATCCTATTTGGAGGAATGTGCAAGAACATAATGTCTTACAGTTTCTTTCAGAAGAAAGGAAACAAGAGCTTGCTGAAGAAATGCAGATTGAAAAGGAGATGAGGATTGCTCAAAGACCAGTGAAGAAAGGAGATCCTGTCCAATTTCCCAAAGATATGGATGTGTATTATCCAACTGAAACTGTCATAAGGAAGCATCTCAAGCTTTCTCCATTGGAAGCTTCAGATTTGGTTAATGTAGTACCTCTAGATGACAGAAATACAATCATAAGTTTTGATGAAGATGAGTGTGGATTTTGGAAGATTGGCAGATTTGGGAAGGAGATACACACTTTCACTTCAGTTATTTCTATCTTTGCAAGCATAGACAGAGAAGACTTGGTGCATCTATGGAAGTTGATAGAGGCCAAGTATACGGCTGAAGCACCTACTTCAGCAAATGGAATAAGACTATGGCACACATTTTTGACTTTGTGTGGTCCAAGGGAAGCAGATCCTGCCATATGGAAGGATCTTGAAGATGACCTCAGTGGTCTTCATTGGAGGCTTTATTCTACTTGTGGTGTGTTTCATTTGAGCTCTACAAAGTTTTCAGAGTATCTACTTGTGGATGCTAACTATTTCTTGTCCAAAGAAGTATTGGAGAAGATGAAGGAGACACCCTTGGAGATTGATTATACTAGTGACGTGGCCAAGGACTTGATTAGATATGTTTATCACCAACATAAGAAGTTTTTGTAAGATTCCTCCTAAGCCTTAAGTTTTTATTCAGAAACTTGATCATTGGAATAGATATCAAGTTTAGGGGAGGATTGTTAGGAATAAATTATGGGTCAGTTCACTAGACGCTGATAAGAAGAGTTCAAGCGCTGATAAGAAGAAGTTGGACGCTGACAGACAAGCGTTGACATTTGAAGAAGTCAACGTTGACAGCCTTGAAGACTAGCACTGATGGAATATATCTTCATACGAATCTTTTTGTTTATTTGTTTCTTTATTTGTATATGGTAAAGATAAACTCGACATTGTATTTTCTATTATTATCTTTACCTAGAATAGTTGATTCGTAGCTTCTTGTACAAGACTTCTTAATCTATAAAAGAAGATCTTTTAGGTTAATGTTTGATATAAAAATTACAATCAATTATCAATAAGTTTTCACAAGTATTCGACTGTTAAACCTCTTTCATTGTAATCAAGTTCGATTATTCAATACAAGTGAAAGTTCGTTTAACATCTTTGTGTTCTAGGCTAAGTGTTAATTCCGCATAACACTTTGTTACTTTATTCACAAGCAAAGGTTTCTCTACGTGTATTACTTGATCTAATCTCGTTTACACAAAGCTTAATCGATCTAAGTTTGGGATCAACATTGAGGCTTTACTGAGCAAAATCATCCCCCCTTGGAATTAAGTCAAAGTTGGTCTGGGCAGGATGATCAAACATGAGGAATTCGGCTGTTGGATCATATGTTGGTCTTTGGAAGACTGTTGTTGCAGATGTAGCAGAGTTTGGTGTGTCAACAGCTTCCTTGAGAGGAGAAGTCTTATCATCAGCTGGTGTGGACACAGCTATATCTTTAGGAGGAGAGGCTGACAGCTGGTCATCCTCATCTTCTTCATCCTCTTCATCAAACATTCCCTCAGGGAATTCATCTTCAGGCATGGGCTCAAACTCAGAGACATAATCTTCTACTGAGAGCATTTCTTCATCAGCATTGAGCACAGGTTCTTCTTCATTTGGATTGTCCTGAGTCATTGTTTCAGCCTCCGTTTCTTGTTGTACCTGAGGTTCTTTGACTGGCTGTACAATATCAGCCTGCAAATTTGTTGTAATTAGTAACAGGGAAAAATATAAGGTGAATGGTCGCCATTTCGCTGTCCCAGAGAGGCTGAGGGTGATTACTCAGCCACTCCAAAGGATAAATCCTTGGGATTCTTTTCAGTGTGAATGAAGTGTGGTTAATGGTCGCCATTCGCTGCCCCTAAGAAAGCTGAGTGTGATTATTCAGCCCCCCCAAAAGGTAAAAAACCTTTGGGACTCTTTTGATTGTGAAACATATGTTGTTTAATGATCGCCAGTCGCTGCCCCTAGGAAAGCTGAGTGTGATTATTCAGCCCCCCCAAAAGGTAAAACCTTTGGGACTCTTTTAAGAGTGAAACATATGTTGTTGTAGGTCGCCTGTTATGCTGCCCCTAGGAAAGCTGAGGGTGATGATTCAGCTCCCCCTGAAAGGATAAATCCTTTGGGACTCTTTTAAGGAGGGAACCAAGAGGCTGTGTGAAGTACAGCTGATCAAGGTTGAGACATTAGTATATTCAGGTTGTTGTTAGCCTGAATACTGTCTAGAGGGTTCAGGGTCATCGGGGTGCTTTATAAACACAAATGAATCATTCCCTGGTGCAAAGACAGGGTGTACAAAAGTCTTAAAGTATTCTAAGTGTAAAGACAGACTTCTATGGGTCGAGGATTACCCTAACTTCACCACTCTCTCCTACAGACAAATGAGAGTGGTTGCTTGTGAACCTCTAAAAATGTACACTGATTACCTGTGAGATATCAGCTTGGTTTGGCTGGTTTCCTGTTGTCTCTGCTGACCTAGACACACTAGACTCCTGTTGTTTGTCAGCCAAAGATTCTGAGTCCACACGAGTATCTGGACCAGAGGCGGTGTCAGTCTTCTTTTCCTTGGCCTTAATAACAGCTTTGGAGTGGGAAGAAGAGGGGATTTTCTTCTTCTTAGGCTGTTGGCCAGATGAAGCCTTGGACTTAGTAGTGTGCTGCCCAGAGGTCAAAGACATAGACTTGACAGCGACACTAGAAGTATTCACCTTCTCAGAGGAAGGGAGCAAGGGCTTCTCAGCGTTAGGTACCTGGTTGGCCACGTTCAGCATGTGGGCGGTGACAGGGATATCCTCAGCCCCTATTTCCTTGTAGATGGCGCCTGTGATGCGATAGGGCTTAAGAGCTGTCAAGGCCTTGTTGTGGTAATTCTCTCCCAGCAAACTCTCAAAGATCAGGGACAGGAAGCGCACATAACAGATGTTCTTTTCCCTGACCTGATTCCTTCCCTTCAGTTGTTCTACCAGGTTTGAGAATAGGATGCTTCCAAAGTCAACATCAGCTCCCCAGATTAATCCATACGCAATAGCCTGATGATTGGACGACATCTGATCCTGTGATCCCTGCATTCCTCCCAGGGACTTCACAATGTGGGTGAAGAGGACACGCCACATAGGAGTGAAATACTTAATCTTCAGAGGGGATTTGGCGAGGACCTCAGCTGGTGTAAGGGCAGGGTTAACATCATGGCAAGGGTTTAGTGTGGCCAGGGCTTCCTTGACAGCCTTTTTGTCAACAGTCTTCAAGCATTCATCTCCATGTTTTAGTCCAGCCACACTAGAAAAATCTTTAAGGGAAAAGGCAAAGGGATGTTCATTGCATGAAAGGCTAAATGTAATGGTTTCTTCTACTACTTCAGCAGAATACCAGAATTCCCTAAGGTATTCTTGGTAAAAAGTGGATGGAGATTTGGTGAAGGCTTCATTTAGGTCACAATTCTGCATGAAATTTACCAGATCTGAATAGGTGCTATTTGGTGCCTTAATCCATCCAATGGCGTTGTTAGAGGCGATGATGCTCTCGTTGATCTCGAAGTTCACATTGGAGGCTTTTGGAACGGGAAACGCCATTGATTTGAGGTTGAAGGTGAATAAAAATGGCGGATGGTTGAGAGAGATAAGAATTTAGAGAGAGAAGTAGATTTTAGAATGGTGGTGGGTGAGAAGAGAAAGAAGACAATATATATTCAAACTTAAGTGAACAGTTATTCAACCGTATTAAATGCAAGGGCGAAAAAGACTGCTCAAGTGGGTCCCCTTGACCTTTCAAAAAGTTTGTCTCCTCGTTATCCGAAAAATAAATGATTAAATATTTGAGAATGTTTTTTGCATTTACTTGGAAAGTAACTACCTAGTTTCATGTGAAAAACATTTAATAAACATTTAATATAGAATCAATCATTTAATGAACACATTTAATATCAAGCCACAGGCTTTGAGATATTGAGCATCCCTAGCTCAGCAACTAGCCTGTTGAACGAAGGTTCAGCCAAAGGCTTTGTAAAGATATCAGCTAGTTGCAGCTCTGTGGGAAAAAAATGCAGCTCAATATCTCCCTTCATTATATGATACCTGATAAAATGATACCTGATATCAATGTGTTTGGTACGAGAGTGAAGAACAGGGTTGTTGGATATGGCAATGGCGCTGGTGTTGTCACAAAAGATTGGTACTTTGTCATACAAGATTTCATAGTCAGCCAATTGACTTTTCATCCAGAGCACCTGAGCACAACAGCTGGCTGCAGCGACATATTCTGCTTCAGCTGAAGACATAGCCACAGAGTTTTGCTTCTTAGCACTCCATCCAACCAATTTTCCTCCTAGGATTTGACAGCTTCCTGAAGTGCTTTTCCTGTTAATACAGCATCCAGCATAATCTGAATCTGAATAGGCCTTGAGATCAAAGCCTGATTCCTTTGGATACCATAGACCTAGGGATGGTGTTCCTTTGAGATACCTGAAAATTCTCTTAACAGCCACTAGATGGGATTCTTTTGGGTTAGCTTGGTACCTTGCACAGAGACATGTGGAGAATTGGATATCTGGACGACTGGCTGTTAGATACATCAGTGACCCAATCATACCTCTATATAAAGTCTCATTGATAGAGACCCCTGACTCATCAGGGCCCAAGTTGTTGGGTGGAAGCATGGGGCATTTCACTGATGCACAATCAGCTAAGTCATATTTATTAAGTAAATCCTTAACATACTTTTCTTGACAAATAGAAATTCCCTTAGGACATTGTTTAATTTGAAAGCCCAAAAAGTAAGTTAATTCACCCATCATACTCATCTCATATTTCTTGGTCATTAATTTAGCAAAACGTTTACTAAGATTGACATTTGTTGACCCAAAGATGATATCATCCACATATATCTGCACAATGATGAAATCACTCTTGTCCTTGAAGGTAAAGAGTGTTTTATCAATAGAACCCCTGATAAATTTATTTTCAGATAAGAAATTTGAAAGAGTTTCATACCATGCTCTTGGAGCTTGTTTCAGACCATACATTGCCTTGTGAAGTCTGTACACATGGTTGGGAAACTCGCTGTTCTCAAATCCTTCAGGTTGTGCAACATAGACTTCCTCAGCCAAATCACCATTGAGGAAGGCACTCTTTACATCCATCTGATACACAGTGATGTTCATATAGGCAGCATAAGCAAGAAAGATTCTGATGGCCTCAAGTCTAGCAACAGGTGCAAAAGTTTCATCATAATCAATTCCTTCAGTCTGAGAGAACCCCTGTGCTACCAGTCTTGCCTTGTTCCTGATGATGTCCCCAATTTCATCCATCTTATTTCTATAGATCCATCTAGTGCCTGTGATATTCTTTCCAGGTGGAGCTGGCACTAGTGTCCATACTTTGTTCCTTTTGAACTGATTGATTTCTTCTTGCATAGCAGCTACCCATCCTTCTTCTACCAGAGCCTCAGCTACTCTTTTAGGTTCAATTTGTGAAAGAAATTCAGCAAATAGACATTCATTGGCTGAGGCTGACTCTGAGTCTTGGATTCGCTGTCTGGTTGTGACCCCTGCATTTGGTTCCCCAATAATGTTGACAAGAAGAATGTGTTGATCTCTTGACCACTTATTTTGAGGAGCTGGGGATTCAAGAACAGGGGTACTTGAGGGCACAACTGGTACAATTTGAGTCTCATCCTGCTGACTAGGAGGGCTTTCTTCAAAGACTATTTCAGTGTCAAAGTCTTCTTCAGCCATATCAAGGGAAGCTATTTCATTATCAGCAGGAGAATCTTCAGAGATTTGAAGAATTTGTGAGTCATCAATATCATGAGAAGGACCATCAGAGATTTGAGGTTCTTCTTCATCAAGTTCCTGAGAGGTAGGAACTTCTATGTTGTGAGTAGACAGAGGGTCAAAAGCAGGAACATAAGGAGTGAGAGTGTTGGAGTGGTGATGACTGATAGGTCTGGGTTCTGTGAACTCATCACTTGGGAAAGAAATATTTTCATTAAAATCTACTTCATCACCCTCTGTTCCTGTCCTCTGTATGACTTCATCATCTTCATTGAATCTGACATGGAAAGTTTCTTCTACTTCTTGTCTTCTGATGTTGAAAACTCTGAAGGCTTTGGCTGTTGGAGAGTATCCCAAAAAGAAACCATCATCAGCTTTTTCATCAAACTTTCCAAGTTTATCCCTGTAGTTATAAATAAACACAGGGCATCCAAACACATGAAAATAGCTGACGTCTGGAGATCTTTTTCTGAAAACTTCATAGGATGTTTTGCCATGTCTTTTGACAATGATTGATCTGTTTTGAGTGTAGCAGGCAGTGTGTACAGCTTCTCCCCAAAATTGCTTTGGTAAGGCTGCACCATTTAACATAGTTCTTGCTGCTTCAATCAGAGTCCTGTTTCTTCTTTCAGCCACACCATTTTGTTCAGGAGTGCCAGCTGAAGAGAAGTTCTGAGAAATCCCTTTTTCATCACAAAATGATTCAAGTTGATGATTCTTGAATTCTGTACCATTATCACTTCTTAGAGCTTTGACTCTAACATCATTCATATTTTCAACCTGTCTGATGAAGGACATGATGGTTTCAGCTGCATCACTTTTCTTTCTGAGGAAGAACACCCATGTATATCTTGAAAATTCATCAACTATGACCAAGGTGTATTTGTTGTGATTAATGGTTTGAGGTTTGACAGGCCCAAACAAGTCCATGTGAAGGAGATGTAAGCACTTGTCAATAGAGAATGATTGCCTAGTCTTGAATGAAGACCTGTGATGTTTTCCTTTGACACAGGCAGAACAAGTTTTGTCTTTGGAAAACATTACTGAAGGTAGACCAGCAACCAAGTTTTGAGTGGCTATCTTATTGATGTTCTTGAAATTGAGACGAGACAGTCTTTTGTGCCACAGCCAGTTGACACTTTCATAGGCTTTGGCAAGAAAACAATTTGAACTGTCTTCAGAGCACACAGCCATGTTGATGACATAAACATCTCTCCTTCTAGGTGCAACCAGCACAACATCATTGTTTTTGTTGAATATGGTTCCCTGAGTCTTGGTAAACAAAACCTTATAGTCAGCATCACATAATTGGCTGATGCTAATAAGATTGTGTTTAAGACCATTCACATATGCAACCCTGGTAAATGTGATCCCATTGCAGTTCACTGAGCCATATCCTTCTGTGTCACCTGAAGAGTTATCTCCAAACACCACTTTGGGACCTGGCTCCTTTGAGTATCTGTGCAGGTATTGTTGAATCCCTGTCATGTGTCTAGAACAGCCACTATCTAGATACCATACCGATTCCTTGAGATATTTCTGCACAGATACATAGAAACAGATTAGTTCCTATGGTGAACCCACTTTCCAGTGGGTTCCCTGAATTGCTTGTTAGCAACTCTTGTGTTCCTGAAAAACTTTTGGCGTTGGGATGGACAGTTCATTGTTTCATGGTTATAACTCCCACAGATATCACACCCAGGGAAGTCACCACACTCGTCTGAGTGATGGTCTGTGAACCCATAGAATTTACAGGGAGGATAAGATTTGTAATTTCCCTGTTGTCTTTTGGAACTCTGTGGTCTGTCCCTAGAGGGTGTCTGAGCTCTTTTAGTTGCCATGTGTCTGTCATGATCTAAGGTCGAATGGTGAGAATTTTTACAAACATTGCAATAAGGTTTGATTAACCTTTCCCCTTTGGGTTCACCTAGGACTGACTTAGGTTCATGAGAAGTAGAGCATTCAGCGGAAGGCTTAATGTGTTGTTTCAAGAGTTCTACTTCTTTCATAAGAGACAACAGGCGATCTTCAGTGGTAGGGTCAACCTTATTCACAGCTTTAGTAGTAACAGGCTTAAAAGCTACTTGTTTACCAGTTTGTTTAGCAGGCACACGAAAAACTTTGGCTGGAGGATTCTCAATATCTGTCCTAAGTTCGTCCTTAGCAGATCTAGAAGAACTGCTAGGTTCAACTCCAGAGAGTTTGGGCAAAGGTGGTAGCTCAGCCACATCTTCAGAGACAGGGTCATTAGTCAAAGAGGTATCTGACATATGAATAGTCTCTGTAGATTTAAAGACAATGTCTTTGGGTTTGGTGAGAATCCTCAGCTTTTTGTTCTTAGCAGTTATATCCTTGTTTAAGTCAGCAGGCACTTCATCCCTAAGCAATTCATCAATAGTAAACCTAGCACACAACCATTTTTCAATAATCTTGTTCAATTCAGTGACTTGATCATTTAAAGCTATGTTTTTCAAGGTTAATCTAGTTACTTCATTTTGCAGGGATATTTTCTCTAAGTTAACCCGCCTGAGAGTTTCACATTCAGCCTTAGCATTTATCATTTCAGTTTTAACAGAGTGAAACTTATCAAGTAGGTTCTTTCTTTGTTCCTCAACAAAGTGCAAATCAACAATGGTGTAATCAAGGACATGCTTACGTTCATCACTATCAGACATAGATAAAAGCCTGTGTACCTTTTTCATTGTGATGTCAACCCATTGTCCTGATCTTGCATCACCTTTTCCAACAGCTGGTTCATCCTCAGCTATTGCCATAAAAGCCCTGACTCTTGTGGTGTCTTCTTCATCTGAAGTCAATGGTTCATCATTCCAATCATAAGTTTTAGCAACTAACCCTTTCTCTGTCTTTTTCTCACCACCTTTCTTTTTGGACATAGCTTCAATCTTCAAGTTTATTTGTTCTAACTCAGCTTTAAGTGCCTTGTACTTATTTTTGTAATCTTTCTTCTCAGTGTCTGAAGAATTGGATTGAGATGAGTTGTTATGTTGTTTGAACTTGTAGGGTTTGGATGAAGATGATGGATAAGAGGGTGAGGATGTCTTGGTGGAAGGACAATCTTTTTGATAATGTCCAAGCTTTCCACAGGCAAAACATGTTTCTTTTGACCTGTCAGTTGGTTTGCTAGCTGATCCTACTCTTCCAGATCTTTTGTAGTATCTTCTTTGGTTGGCTAGCAATGCTCTTTCATGGAATTCTGCATTGAGGTCTGACAAGAACTCTTGGCTGCTACGGGTATCTTCTTCAATATCAGAATCGCTGTCATGAGGATGTGTTGCAGAGATCAAAGCTTTGGAAGATGCTCCTTGGACTACAAATCTTTCAGTCTCTGATTTGTAGATAGTATCGATCAGCCCTTCTTCATAATTGTACTTACCATAGAGCTGAGCATGGGTATCATTTTTGATTGAGTTGTTAGCTCTCTGAGTCTGGTTCATGCTCAGCCACTTTCTTGAAAGACTGTTGACAAAAGTAGCATTGATCTCAGCTTGACCAATGGTGACATCATTCATAGCCAGGTCATTTAGAAGAATCTTCAGCCTAGTATAGGTTTGCTGAACCTTTTCACCTTCAAGTGACTTAAAGGCATTAAACTGAAGTCTGAGTGCCTGAATCTTTGTCTCTCTTGTTTCAGAGGGTCCTTCATGGCCAAGAATGAGGTCTGTCCACATTTGTTTAGCTGTGGGACACTGAATGACAGACTTCATGATGTGCTTGGGAAGACAGGAAATTATGATGCTTTTGAGACGTTTATCTTGGTTTGCTAATTTCCTATCAGCTGAAGTCCATTGTTTGACAAGTTTGGGAAGAGGGTTTTCTTCAGTGGATGTAAGCGCCATGGGAATATATGGACCATTTTCTAAAATTTCTAAGAGAAAAGGTTCAAGTCCATCAAGGTAAACACGAAATTGACTCTTCCAACTGGCAAAGTCTTCTTCAT
The DNA here is from genome assembly GCA_025667525.1 of Glebionis coronaria. Taxonomy (NCBI): domain Eukaryota; kingdom Viridiplantae; phylum Streptophyta; class Magnoliopsida; order Asterales; family Asteraceae; genus Glebionis; species Glebionis coronaria. Next base: position 531,117,033 of record CM046875.1, on the reverse strand, counting down.
CAAAGACTGGTACACTGGTTACGTGTGATCCACCTCTTGAGTCAAGAAGTTGGGGTAGATCATCGTCATTAGCTGGAGGGTTAAGTCTTGGTGAAGATGGGTTTGTGGAAGGTGATAGTGGGCTAGAAGTTTCCGGCATGGTGGATCTTGATTATAAAACTGAGAACGATGTTTCTTGAAGGTTTTAATATCAAACACCGCTCTGATACCAATTGAAAGTCCCTAATCAATGCAAGAAACCCTAATCTTAACTTTAATCAACACAAGGTATTACTTTTCAAACGTAATCTTATTATTGTATAATAAAGAATTACAAGTGTTATGGATAACACCGTTTGATGACAATGTGTTGTGCACACTTTGAACAACAATAAACCCTAACTTATGAATACAGTCGTAGCTGTTTGATTCACTAAGTTATACGCACTAATGTTCTTAATATCTCAAAGTGTTAAACATTAATGCATGGATACACATCCTATTTATAGTGTTACGAGTTTGACTTGAACAGTACTTGATGTCGACTACACAAGCTTTTACAAGTTCCCACATCAGTCACATGATGTCCTTCTATTCTTGATAGTCTTCCATTATGCTTTAAGGAACAGTTGTCAAAAACAGTTTCCTTATTCTTCATAGTCTCGAACACACAAATGGCATGTCCAAAGTGTGCTGAGAGTTATGAGGGTATTGCCACCCCTGTTAACTCTCAACCCCTCAGAGTCCCTAATACATCTTGGCTGTTATCCATCACAGCCAAGGAGTATGTCTTCAGGTAATCTTCGACTTCCCTGACAATGTCTCTGACATGGACTCCTCTGAGGTTGCTCACAGAGACTTGGATCTCTGTGAGTCTTGCGAAACTTGCCTGTCTCCTAGGCTCAGGCAAGGGACTATCTATCAGCCTAATTATGTTTAAATCAATGATCAGGGAATCTAATAAGTTTAGATTCCCAACATGCATGAATCGTAAACCCCGCCTATTTTAAAAAATCTACAATCACAATTAATTACTTAAAATATAAATCTAATTAAAATTTAATCTATAAAAATATAATCTATTTAAAAATCTATTTAAGCTTTTACTTTATCACAAATTTCTTAAAAATAAATCTAATTTAAAAACTATTTTCATTTAATATTTAAAATCTAATTATAAAAATTACCTAATTAAACTTTTAATAAAAACATTTTTTATTTATTTTTATATTTAATCTATTTTATTTATTATTTACATAAGCTTACTTTATTAAAAATATTAATTAAAAATTTATTTAAAACAAACGGATTAATAAGTAATACAATGTTACTTAATTAAAGAAATCTGCCCACCAGTTACACTATATAAAGAAGAAAGCTGAGAGTATACTCAAAAGGGCTTGCAGCCCAGATGGTTAACACGTATGACAAGTGAAGGGGAGGTCTCGAGTTCGAGACCCCCAAGTGACAACTTTTTGCGAATTAATTCCTTTTGACAGATAAATAAAAAAACAGTCACAAGAGTGACTTATGAAAGCTTATTGGCTTATAGCTGTGAGGACAACAGCTTTTTGGGCTTATCAGATGATTGATTCTGATAAGCTGAAGTTACTGAACAATTTAAATAACAAGAACATTTAAGAAATAAATCACTAAAACTAATCCAGTAACAAATTAGCAACAAGAAAATGATTCAGAAATCAGCTTTAACTAAAAAATCATATAGGACTTCATATCAGCAAACCAAAAGTAATTTCTAAAATTAAAACTTATAATAATCATTCCAGATTTAACTCACAAATGTAACAGCAAAACAAAATCAAATCAAACTGATCTTACCCCAAATCTATATTGAGCACAAATTCAGAATTTACTGAACATTTAAAACAGTAAAGCTACACTAAAATAAAAACAGATAAATGATGCCTAGCAATCAAATTAGACCTCAAAGCAACATTCAATCATTTTAGGAAAAATAACCCCAAACTGTTTATAGCAGTAAATCAACTAAACATAAAAACTTAACAGCTATAAATCAGATATACAAAAGGAATAGCAGTTACGCCAAAATCTATCACTATTCTAAACAAGTATTTCATTTACCATTTAAACTTAAGACTCTCGGTTCAAATAAATCCCAATCTAGCAAATATAACAATCCTTAACCGAACATCATCAGAACATCAAATCACATATAATAAACTTAGCAGAAACATCAAAGACCCAAATTCAATCCATGTTTATAATCCTAACAGTAACTAATTTAAACTACTAATAAACTAAATAACATTAAAAATCTGAAAGTAAAATGCACCTTTTGAGATATCCGTTGAGCCGAAGGTTGTGCTGAACAACCTTATGATCCGAAACTCGAACCTCCATTAACCACCAAACATCATACGCACCACCATTAACACCATAAAATGAACAGATTCTTTTATACTTTTCTAGTGGAGAAAAGTATTGATCCAAACTTTAACTTTAATATTAATTATAAACTATTATTTAATTTATAACCAATATCATAAACATCATCATGTGAAACAGATTATTAAATTAATTCATATATCCTTTAAACAATAATAAAAACGAGACCAGATTGAGACAAAATAAACTGAACTTTTATTTAATTTGAAAGGATTATAAGATTTAATGAAAAGAAATACAAATTAATTCTAACACTATTTCTACAGCATGATTTTAAAGTAAAAGAAAGGAGGCCTTTACAAGGAAATAATGGGGGTTTTTATAGCCTCCCCAGGCTTGCTGAGGAGCGGATATTCGGATCTTGTGAAGAATATTCTTCCTTAATCTTGGCCCTTGATCTTCCTTCTTCTCTCTCTTTATTAATCGGATGGCTGTGATGATTCCAAATAGAACACGGATCGCCAACGTGGCATCCGTGTGCTAGTTGTGCTTCTTCTTTGGGATTTGATTGGTGGAATAGGCTGGATGAGGTGTTCATTCCAATAGCAAACCGCCACGTAGCAATCTCTTCCATACCCGCTCTTCCTTTAAACTTGGGGTTTTATTTCTTTTTGGTGTGAATTAAACGAATAGATAAAAAACCCCATGTAAAACTGCTTTTTACCCATCTAGGGTTTGGAACAGTAAAGGTTTTTTTACAGGTTTTTTTTTTGGAAGAAAAGTTGGGGAAGATGGTGCATAGGTAACATCGAAACTTTTATTTAATGTGTGTGTGAGGTATGTGAGTGGGTAAAACGAGAGGGTTTTATTAAAATGAGTGGATATGGATAAATGAACGTGTGAATGGGTGTTACGGTTTTGATTATTAAATGAATGAAAAGTGAGTGGACGATTTGACTGAAAATGGAATATATAACGTGTTTACACGTTTTGTAAAAAAAAAAGTAAACCCTAGGCCCAATAACATTCATCCGTTTCATTCCATTTCTTTTCAATCTTGGACAGATGGGCCTTTAGCCCAATAACATTCATCCGAACAAAAGTTCTCCCATTTTGGGCCAATGTCTTGGGCTTCATTTGGTTAAGTACCAAAAGTGTTAACATTGTATCCAAAATTGGGCTTTTCAAGCCCAATAAGCTCTTGTGGGTCCCACTTGGCCAAAATACTTGTCAAACGATAAAATCCGCTAAATTCAAGCTTGATTTTGGCTTCTAATATCTTTTTCTTCATTCTCGTGTCGATTATTGCCGGTTTTCGCGAACTTGGTACCTACACACATGAAAACAAGAAACAAGCATATCCAAGGTATTTTTGATACAAATCATGCATAATTTTATTGTTTTAAGCTACTAATGATATGAGTAAAATCAATCATATCAAACTCCCCCATGCTAAGCAATTGCCGTGTCCTCACGCAATGATAAAATAAAACTATATCTACACCATTATTCAACTATTGACATTTTATTTTGTAAAGAAATAAAATAACTTTAAAGATCATAAAAAACTCAAATAGATTCATCGTCCTCGACTTTTCACTTTTCCATGCCAAGTGCAAAAACAAGATCATTGTTATTATAAGTTGGTATACTAACACGAACTCATGTGGGCCAATTAATCACTTAGACTCCCTTATTCCTAAGTGTATCTATTATATTTTATTGTTGTCTTTAATGATCACGAGGATGCATTGTTGACTTATTTCGATAATTTATTAGGCCGAAAATAAAGTGAACGATTTAATCAATAGTTAGCTAAAGGACAAAATCTTTTAAAACTGCTTCTCGGGCTCTCATAAAGTTCATATCTTGGCATAACTTGTTTCGCGATTTGAGACCTTTCTCGGACTGATATTTGGCAATGACTTAATACTTCCAACCTTGAGAGACGTTCACGAAATAATGGTCTTCTCTTCATAATATTTCTTCACTTGAATTTTTGAGAGATTCATACTTGGACCACGACTTCTTCATTTTTCTCCAATCTTTACTTGGGATTTTGATTTACAACGATCCGCCTCCTTTTTGGACTTGGCTTCATTTATCCTCATACCTTATTTTGGTCTTTTTGGATAGACTTCTCCATGACTTTTTGGGAGTATTTTGCTTTTCGTCGTGTGTCTCGATCCTTCATATTGATTTTTGATAAATGAGTCTTCACATCACTTGAGATCTTTAGCAATAAAACATAGCCCTCATGTCTTGTTAGGACCTTTTTGGACTTGCCAATCTTTGCATCCCGCTTCAATAAGTTATGCCTTGGCTATGAACTCTAATCCATACCGAGCAACTTCTAAACGATCTTGGGCTAGAAGCTAAGTAACTTTTCAAATCGTTCAACATTATTTATTGCAAGTAATTTATTAACAAGCGATGGGAGAATAGGCTCATAATTAACTCACATAATTTCCGAAAGAATACCGAACTTATAATTGGCTCTATCATCTCTTGTTCTCCATATTGTAAAATTCCAAGAATGAAATCAATGGATACTTAGCCTATTAAATCAAAGTTTTGGGTTTTCAAGTCATCTATAGGATCTTGCATCTTCTTATACTTTTGCAAGTTATAGAATTTACGTTTTAAAGTTCCCTTGATAGACGACTTTCTAGGATCAATTATAGGAGCTTGCGAAAAGTTCTTGTTCTTAACTCGTATGAATTAAGACTTCGCGTTTTAAAGCTCCCTAAATAATAGCCTAGCAAAACTTAATTCAAATACGTTAAGGAAAAGCTAAGGTTAAAAACCGAGTCGAGTCAAAAACTATTGTTATTAAAAACCTACATTTGTGTCAAAAACACTTATTTTCTTTATTAAAACTTAAAAATAACACTAAAAATTTAAAATTTTATTGAAAAATGAGAAAAACAATACGTTTAGACACGACAAAAGCAATTGCAAGCGATTATATCGATTGACTCCCCCATGCTAAAACCAAACATTGTCCTCAATGTTTCTTAGCTCAAGAGTAACACCCCCTTGCTAAGACACGAAGAGTCTAATGCAAACTCCTAGCATGGAAAGAGTACGCAAATCTATAAGCCGTTTATTAATTATGCCTCAAGAAAAACGTTAGTCGATAAAACTCAAGGGATAGAAAGTGTGCCCCTTTTTGGCATTCAAAGAATGGAAGATCAAGTGGACCGGCAAAAACCGAACACGAGAGTCTTCAAAAATTAGGGTCATACCTAAGATCACAACACAACAAAACACGAGCACGAGCTTGAAAGATCAAGCCTTATTAGGTGTTAGAAGATAGAATGAACTCGTTTTTGTTAACCGAGTCATGAGCTCGACTCGATCCCCGCATTCATTGGTCCTTAGGGAAAGATGGTGAAAACCGGCATATTGGGATAAAATCCATGATAAAGCGCGATGCCGGGGTCAAAGATTTCATCCTCGTTGTCGGATGACAGACGAAAGGATAAAACTCCAACACAAATCTCTAATAAGAGATGGTAGTCACAAACAAAAGTATGGATGTAGCATGCTCCACGAGATAAACTCGCACCAAGATGATAGAAAAAACTTTCAATTATTGCATCGGTGAAAGGCCGAGATTTCCCTAAATCAACGATTCTGGGGTCAAATACCTCGTCCTCGGTGGAGAAAGGAATAGACAACAAGGTGTCATCCCCCCATGCTAATCCTAAGTCATATGAAGCACATAGTAATAATGGTACAAAAGTCTCAACCATAGTGGTTTCAACTTGCATGACTTTGTCAACCTTTTCACTCTTAGGAACGTGAAAAAAAAGATCATGGTACTCAATATGAGTCACATGAAAAACCCGCACATGAAGATCAACGCGAGTGGGAGGGAGATTGGGAATAATGTAAATTTCTCCATCCGAGTCGACATACTCATCATCACAAAAGGTGTGATCATCATCATAAACCTCATCAACCTCCTTCATAAGAAGATCATCATCACAAAGGTTGTGAGATGTAGGAGGTATGATGCTCTCAAAATCCTCTTGAAACAATGGATTATTGTTCAATGAAGCTTCAAATAGAGGATTTGAGTAAGTCACAAAAGTGTCGTCATTCTCGTCATCACAAGAAATTTCCGACAAAGTATCGAGTGTATCACACTCGGATACAAGATCATCATTCTCATTTGAAGGCAATTCATCGGCGAATTCCTCGAGAATGGTAGGTAAAAAACAAGAATCACGTTCGATCTCGAGATCGGAAACGTCTTCACTTCCTCGTGGAAGTGGATCAATGATAGCAAAAAGTTCATCGACGAACTTATCCAACGAATAGTCACTAACCTCACTCGGTGTGAAACTAGGAATCAAAGGCTCTTCAATTGAAGATTGTGCCTTAGGAACATCAACATGATCCTTAGAAGAGAGTGAAAATGAGTCCATTTTCAAAGATTGTTCAATTAAAGCAATGTCACTCTCGGGATCAAAATTCTCATTAACAAACTCACTAGCATCAAATGGCTCACTCAAGTAATCGTCAATTTGTTTTTCAATCTTGTCATCCTCGTGTGGAGTGAGTATAGATGAGGTAACATTACAACATGATTCAACAAAATTAGGTTTATCAATTTCTACACTTTCCAATTTCTTAGGAACCAATCTTGAAATTTTCTCCGGTTTGAAAATCATATGTTTATCCCCATGAAACAATTTAAGCTCTCCTTCTTTCATATCAACTAAAACACCGGCCGTACACAAAAATGGTCGTCCTAAAATTATAGGCGCACGAGGATTCGGCTCATAATCAATGATAGCAAAATCGGCTAGGTAAACGAACTCCCCCACTTTAACAATGACATTTTCCGCTATACCAACCGGTCGAGTGGTGGTTCCATTAGCAAGCTCAATGATCATTCGAGTGGGAATAAGTCGTAAATAGTCAAGAGTTTTCCAAATGGACAAGGGCATTACGTTAATACTAGCTCCTAGATCGGCATGAGCTTTGTATTCCCCAAGCTCATCGAAAACACAAGGTATCAAGAAGTGACCCGGATCATTATACTTCTTAGGAAAGAGATCAATGAAATCCGAGGTACTAATCACATTTAAAGTAGCCTTGGTGACATTCCAAAAGGTTTCTTTAGGTGGCACAATAAGCTCAAGCTTCCTTTCTAAATTATCATAAGCGGTGATAGCCTTAAGCTCTCCCCTCGGGTTAGGAATGGTATTACTAGGTAAGCTACCCGAAGAAGATGACGGTTTAGACATGAATCCCTCAAGCATCGAAAGAAATTTATTTTGACCTTGTTCCAAACTTTGTTGCATACGATTTTGGTTTTGCTCTAGCCTTTGTTCAAAACGGGTTTGGTTTTGTTCAAGTCTTTGTTGATTAAGCTCAATCTTATTATTTTGCCCTTTAATCGTATTTTGAAACTCATTTTTCAAAGTTGCCATTTGTCCTTGAATGTTATTTTGGAAAGCTTTCAAATTTGCCTCATTTGACTTGATATAACTTGACAAATCGTTTTGATTATTCCCTTGAAAACCTTGATTGTTTTGATTAGCATTAAAACCATTTCCTTGATTATAATTCCCTTGGTTACCACGGTTAAAATTATTCCCATTGTTTCCATTGTTGTACCTATTTTGAACCGGTGGAAAACCCGGTGGAGCAACATGATTTTGACGAGGAACTTGACTGTTGGAGCCATAAGTTCCCGTCACGGCAAAAGCACTAGCTTGATCAAAACCCGTGTTTAAACAAGAATAATTAGGATGTGCTCCACCACACGATACACAAACATTCTCAATCATATTAATCGATCCATGAGGATTCTTCCTAATCTAACTCAACAAAGTCACAAATCCACTATCAATCTTAGAGTCCAATCTAGAAATCTCGTGATTAGATGAATTCACATTGGAAACACCCGGTGTGTTTCGTGAATATTGTGCTCTAGACTTATCCTCAATTATTCTCCACGCGTCTCTCGGTGTTTTTCTTAAAATATTACTACCCGCGGCGGCATTTAAAGAATCTTGTTCAATCATATTAAGCCCATTATAAAAAGTATTTATTTGATGCAATTCCGAGAAACCGTGGTGTGGACATTGTCTTAACAAATCTTTAAATCTTTCCCAAGCAACCCCAAATGATTCATGCACTTTTTGTTCAAATCTAGTGATCTCATTCTTAATGTGTGCTGTCTTAGATGGTGGAAAGAAATAATTCATGAACTTTGACACTAAATCATCCCATGTTAAAATCGAACCCGGTGGTTCTTTCTCATACCAAAGCTTAGCATTACCCTCGAGCGAGTACGGAAAAAGCATGAGCTTAATCACGTCATTCGGCACATCTCTAAACTTGAGAGTCGAGGTAATTCGATTAAAATTCTGAATGTGAGAATGCGGGCTATCGGTCTCATTGCCACGAAATTGGTCGGCACGAATGAGCGATAAAAGACCCGTCTTAATCTCAAAATGATCCGCCAAAATAGCCGGCACAACGATTGCTTCCCCATACCCTTAGGTGGGTGCACGGAGCAATTCCTCCATTGTTCGGTTACCGGCCATCTCTACAACAATAGGTGGAAGCTCGGGTTCCACTATTCGTTGTTGACGATTTCTATTTCTACGAGGAATATTTTCAAGCCTATTAAAATCAATCACAAGACGTGAAGAACGTAATTGCATACACTACAAAGACGAGAATTTAGAGGATTGAAGAAAAGAAATTAGACAAGAAAGAAGATTATTTTTGGTATTTTATTTGGTATTGCTCAATCAAAAAATGATCGATAAAAACAAGGAATAAGGATAACTACTATGGAAGTAAATTACCCTCGGTCGACTTTGAAACAATAGGTGAAAACCTAAACGTCTCGAGGTTCAATAAGTAAACAACAAAAAATAAGATTTAATACTACTTGAGTTGGCAAACCAATAATAGGTCGTCCCTCTCAATATACGCACAAGCAAGCGGGGAAACAAGGTGGCACTAAGCACTTAAAAACCTTTTTCCTTAGACGGCCTTTTATAGCACGTCGCCTTATACCCACCTTATAGTTTGTATAAATCGAGTTCAAACTTCTTATTAGTATTTATCTATTTTGCCTTTTATTTTTGTTTTGGGTTCGAATACAATAGCTAGGTGATGAAATCCCAACTAAGGCTTATTTGAAAGATATGTAAAATTATTGTTCTACGTAATACAATATATTATTCACAAAAAACGAGAAAACCGATACATACTATATAATAGAAAAATAACAAAACTTTCCGAGGACGGAAAGGGTCTCCAAATCCACGATCAACAAATCTCCACAAAAGCGAATCGTACACAAGATCCCCGGCAGTGGCGCCAAAATTTTTGATGTGTCGTGGATAGTATATGTGATAATTAGATACGTTATAGGGTAAATTAGAAAATTACCTTTAGGAAAAAGTAATAGTCTAAAAATACCAATGACGAATTCAATTAAACACGTGGGTGAGTCGAGTTCGTTGTACACGAAGATCTTATGAATTTGAGACGTTTTGTTTTGATTTGGACAATTGATTTGAATTGGTTTTTGGTTTTTAAACTACAATTAAAATCTATGAATTTTAAACTATTTAGGTTTAACCTAAAGTACATGAATCGTAAACCCCGCCTATTTTAAAAAATCTACAATCACAATTAATTACTTAAAATATAAATCTAATTAAAATTTAATCTATAAAAATATAATCTATTTAAAAATCTATTTAAGCTTTTACTTTATCACAAATTTCTTAAAAACAAATCTAATTTAAAAACTATTTTTATTTAACATTTAAAATCTAATTATAAAAATTACCTAATTAAACTTTTAATAAAAACATTTTTTATTTATTTTTAATTTAATCTATTTTATTTATTATTTAACTAAAGCTTACTTTATTAAAAATATTAATTAAAAATTTATTTAAAACAAACGGATTAATAAGTAATACAATGTTACTTAATTAAAGAAATCTGCCCACCAGTTACACTATATAAAGAAGAAAGCTGAGAGTATACTCAAAAGGGCTTGCAGCCCAAATGGTTAACACGTATGACAAGTGAAGGGGAGGTCTCGAGTTCGAGACCCCCAAGTGACAACTTTTTGCGAATTAATTCCTTTCGACAGATAAATAAAAAAACAGTCACAAGAGTGACTTATGAAAGCTTATTGGCTTATAGCTGTGAGGACAACAGCTTTTTGGGCTTATCAGATGATTGATTCTGATAAGCTGAAGTTACTGAACAATTTAAATAACAAGAACATTTAAGAAATAAATCACTAAAACTAATCCAGTAACAAATTAGCAACAAGAAAATGATTCAGAAATCAGCTTTAACTAAAAAATCATATAGGACTTCATATCAGCAAACCAAAAGTAATTTCTAAAATTAAAACTTATAATAATCATTCCAGATTTAACTCACAAATGTAACAGCAAAACAAAATCAAATCAAACTGATCTTGCCCCAAATCTATATTTAGCACAAATTCAAAATTTACTGAACATTTAAAACAGTAAAGCTACACTAAAATAAAAACAGATAAATGATGCCTAGCAATCAAATTAGACCCCAAAGCAACATTCAATCATTTCAGGAAAAATAACCCCAAACTGTTTATAGCAGTAAATCAACTAAACATAAAAACTTAACAGCTATAAATCAGATATACAAAAGGAATACCAGTTACGCCAAAATCTATCACTATTCTAAACAAGTATTTCACTTATCGTTTAAACTTAAGACTCTCGGTTCAAATAAATCCCAATCTAGCAAATATAACAATCCTTAACCGAACATCATCAGAACATCAAATCACATAATAAACTTAGCAGAAACATCAAAGACCCAAATTCAATCCATGTTTATAATCCTAACGGTAACTAATTTAAACTACTAATAAACTAAATAACATTAAAAATCTGAAAGTCAAATGCACCTTTTGAGATATCCGTTGAGCCGAAGGTTGTGCTGAACAACCTTATGATCCGAAACTCGAACCTCCATTAACCACTAAACATCATACGCACCACCATTAACACCATAAAACGAACAGATTCTTTTATACTTTTCTAGTGGAGAAAATTATTGATCCAAACTTTAACTTTAATATTAATTGTAAACTATTATTTAATTTATAACCAATATCATAAACATCATCATGTGAAACAGATTACTAAATTAATTCATATATCCTTTAAACAATAATAAAAACGAGACCAGATTGAGACAAAATAAACTGAACTTTTATTTAATTTCAAAGGATTACAAGATTTAATGAAAAGAAATACAAATTAATTCTAACACTATTTCTACAGCATGATTTTGAAGTAAAAGAAAGGAGGCCTTTACAAGGAAATAATGGGGGTTTTTATAGCCTCCCCAGGCTTGCTGAGGAGCGGATATTCGGATCTTGTGAAGAATATTCTTCCTTAATCTTGGCCCTTGATCTTCCTTCTTCTCTCTCTTTATTAATCGGATGGCTGTGATGATTCCAAATAGCACACGGATCGCCAACGTGGCATCCGTGTGCTAGTTGTGCTTCTTCTTTGGGATTTGATTGGTGGAATAGGCTGGATGAGGTGTTCATTCCAATAGCAAACCGCCACGTAGCAATCTCTTCCATACCCTCTCTTCCTTTAAACTTGGGGTTTTATTTCTTTTTGGTGTGAATTAAACGAATAGATAAAAAACCCCATGTAAAACTGCTTTTTACCCATCTAGGGTTTGGAACAGTAAAGGTTTTTTTACAGGTTTTTTTTTTGGAAGAAAGGTTGGGGAAGATGGTGCATAGGTAACATCAAAACTTTTATTTAATGTGTGTGTGAGGTATGTGAGTGAGTAAAACGAGAGGGTTTTATTAAAATGAGTGGATATGGATAAATGAACGTGTGAATGGGTGTTACGGTTTTGATTATTAAATGAATGAAAAGTGAGTGGACGATTTGACTGAAAATGGAATATATAACGTGTTTACACGTTTTGTAAAAAAAAGTAAACCCTAGGCCCAATAACATTCATCCGTTTCATTCCATTTCTTTTCAATCTTGGACAGATGGGCCTTTAGCCCAATAACATTCATCCGAACAAAAGTTCTCCCATTTTGGGCCAATGTCTTGGGCTTCATTTGGTTAAGTACCAAAAGTGTTAACATTGTATCCAAAATTGGGCTTTTCAAGCCCAATAAGCTCTTGTGGGTCCCACTTGGCCAAAATACTTGTCAAATGATAAAATCCGCTAAAGTCAAGCTTGATTTTGGCTTCTAAGATCTTTTTCTTCATTCTCGTGTCGATTATTGCCGGTTTTCGCGAACTTGGTACCTACACACATGAAAACAAGAAACAAGCATATCCAAGGTATTTTTGATACAAATCATGCATAATTTCATTGTTTTAAGCTACTAATGATATGAGTAAAATCACTCATATTAGGGTGCAAACCCGTTTCAAAGTGACAAGATCTCAAACCACGAACACGATTTTTATGCTAAAAATTGACCCAACACCCAAATGTTTTGTGATTTTAACCAAAGTAACAATACCAAATCTCTACCACAACTATGTAGATGATTTGTATCAACAATAATCCATAAAAACACAATTTTTTTTGGATTAATTGATTTTGGATCAAAGTAGACACAAAATCAAGAACACAAACACAAAAACAATACAATCATCCCATGGCTCTTGATACCATTTGTAGGATATTGTAAATCTTGCTTATATTCTAGAGAGAGAAAGAGATAGAAGGTTGGTAGATTTCACACACACTTTTAGAGAGAGAAAGTAAAGAAACTATGTGTTTATTGAATGAAACCACACTCTCTCCAACTAAGGAGAGGGTTTATATACCCAACCCACAAGACGGGCTTGGGCTTACAATATGGACCGACCATACATTGTTGGAGTGACCTTATCGATAAGGAACCGCGCATTGACTACGAGCTACTAACTAATATATTGTCGGAGTGACCGAATCTTCTTAAATACGTAAAAACGTATTTCTAACAGGTTCATATCAATTCCATCAATCAACCAAAATTATTTAGTCAAAATTCGGATTTGTTCTACAAGTAGGTTTTAGTGAAATCTCAATGAATATGAACCTAAGGAATCATAGTAACAATACTATGTCAACTCTTATTCCTAGTAAGGTTATAATTCAATGTTAATTTTAAAAATCCCCAATTATGAATGTATGAACCCTAGAACAAATTATATGAAATTGAAAGAAATAACTTATAATTAAATGATCTTGGATGATGGATGAGTAAAACCCACGAATTTGAATCATTTAATATTGAGTAACTGAAGGTTTTTGAAGAAACAACAATTGTGGAAAGTTAAGAACCCGTCGGCTGGGTGTGTGAAGGAAAGAGAGGGTTTTGTTTGAAAAGGTTATTTTAATAAAACTGGCGTTATAGCGAAGATTCTGCCCGCGGTTCCTTATCGATAAGGAACCACGCATATGAACCGCGCATGATAAAGAACCGCCTATAGTGGCTGGTTTTTATCGAAGAAAAACAAAGAATTTTTGAAAACCAAAATTTTTAAAGTACTTAAAAATATATCTTATGCCTTTAGGAAATCATTGGACCACCACAACACTAAGTAATAATGCCTTATTAAAGGATTACGAGTTGAATCGAGATAGGAAAAGACTGAAAAGACCGAAACGAACAAACGACTACTCGTAGAGAAAAAGAAAAGTGGAGAGAAGTCAAGGGAAGTGAATCAAGACCAAGTACAATGCTCAAGGGATAAATGACAATCTTCAAATCGTGGAGACGAAGAGCTTGTGTCATATATAGTGGTTTAAGACGTGCCTTTTCAGTGAAAGTCTAAACGGTTTTGGTAATGATTTACACTAAGCAGTTTTGATGCATGGAATAAGATCACTTTCAAGAATAGTCTTATTGTATTTCAAAATGTGAGCAAAATATAGATTCACTTTCTCTCCCACATGATCGGACAATTATCATTGCTAGAGTTTACAATAACAATATCCTTGGAATATTTCAATTCCAAATGTGTAACATCCAACTACAACTTATGAAGTAGATTGGTATCTCAAGGGATTCATCAATCATCCTAGAGATTGTAAAACCCGCATGCTTTTACCATGCATAGTACCTTAAGTTCGTACGTACTAGTTAAAAACTTTCCTAATATAGCATGATTACGTTTACGTATTAGGAGTTATGTATTACGTACGTGTTAGAACACGATAAGTATTTTATGTGAACGATCACGTAATAATTATTTAGCAATAATTAATCACGAACATACGATCACGAAATCACGAGCGTAATTTAAACACGAGTTATTATTATTACGTATATATATTTAATACGAGCGTAATTAAATATATAAGTGTAGGATATTTACGTAACGAGAACTTTTAAAACACGAACTAAATTAAACGTAAACGTGTACGAAATTACAAGACACGAAACGAGGTACGGGACCCCCACAAGGGAGTCCCTACCCGCGGCCAACATAGGACAATGGGCCAAGCCCATTGTCAATTTTTACTAAAAGGAAGGGATTAGTAATTTCACTACTCATATAATTTTTACAGAAGAATTTCAAGAAAACCTAAAATCCCTTCCTCCTTCTTCTTTGTGTGCCGCCACCTACAAACCACCATAAGGGGGTGATTTTGATCTTGGATCTTGGTGATTTAGTAATTGTTCGTGTTTGTTCTTCACCCTTTTGATCCACGAACACGGTAAAACCTTTTTACTTGTTTTCTTTTTAATTAATCTTATATTAATTAAGAACACGTGATGTTTTTCATAAAAACATATTAATTAAACCTAGATCTAACATGTTATGGTCATTAATTAATCAATGGGATCGATCTAAGGGGTGTTTGTTTTGGGCCGCAGACCGACCCCAAGGGGGTTCGGTTTGTTGCTAACCGACCACCACCAAGACCTTTTTGGTCTTGGTTGGTGCGTGTGGGTCCCACGGCATCAAGGGGGTACCCCGATTTGGTTCGGGGTACGGTGTTTGTTCATATCCGGTGCATGTTTTTAAGCTTGGATCCGGATCTTGATTATGTTAGTTTTTTTATATGTTATGAACTTATGTTAAGAATTAAATTAATAAGATGTAATTAATTTAATAACATGACTTAGGTTAACTAATTATTAATAAACATGAATTATTTTAACCTAAGTATTTTTATTATTAAGACTTATAATTAATTAATTATTTTAAAAACCATGGATATAATTAATTAATTAAACATGACTTAGGTTATATTGTTAGTATTTAAGAATACATATTTTAACCTAAGTATTTAATATATTTAATTAAAAACATGTCATACTTTAATTAAATATTATAACCTATAGTTTAATTAAATTACATGAAATAATTATTAAACTATATAATATATCATATGACTTAGGATATAATCATGAAAACACTTAGGCTTATTTACTTAGCTTATTTAACCAGCTTATTTCTAATTATGGAAACTTTCTATTTTTAGAAACTTAATTAAATAAGGCAGCTATTTTATTTATGGAAACCAGTTATTTTTAGAAACTCATTTAATTAAGGCAGCTAATCTATTTATGGAAACTTTCTATTTTTAGAAACTTATCTATTTTAAGCAGTAAATCTATTTTTGGAAAATTTCTATTTTTGGAAACTTTCTATTTTTGGAAACTTTCTATTTTTGGAAACTTTCTATTTTTGGTAACTTTCTATTTTTGGAAACTTTCTATTTTTGGAAACTTTCTATTTTGGAAACTTTCTATTTTTGGAAACTTTCTATTTTAGGAAACCTGCTATTTTTGGAAAGTTACTTATTATTACACAGTAAGTATAATAACACATGAAATATCAGAAATACTTAAGCAGATTGAACAGAATATAAGATTTAACACAGTTTAAGGCTTTAAACAGTGTAAATAGTAAGAACACATAAAATAAGCTAAGACATGATATAAAACCAGTTATGTATATAATAAGCAGATACTTATTTCATGTACGTATTTATGTAGCACTAGTGTTTCGGAAGTAGGATTCTCGCAGTTCATCGTTCTCGTTCACTGGACATAAGGTACGGATTCCCGTCCTTTCAGTATGGACATTCTTTCCTTATTAGGATCTCCCCGTATGCAGCCAACTGTTTTCCCGTAGTATAAGTATGAGTTTGATTGCTTATGTTTAAATATGATTACCTATAGCCATATACATGCATGACCAGTTTCACCTAGTTATGGAGGTACCATAACCATAACATTAGAGGCACTGATGTTATGACTTCACCACGGTGGAGTGATTGCTCGTGGCGTCCCTTCAGCTTTTGGCCATTTATTTATATTTATCATGTGGGGCGTATGGGTGCATCCTAGTTACACGTTTTTATTCAGGATTACATGGTGAATGTGGTGTGTGCCTTGCATCATTCACAAGGAGCTGATCCCTCCTACCCATAAAACCAGTATATTAAATTAGAGGCAGCCCCTCTAATTTGCATGATGAGGTCACCCCTCCAATTATTCATGCACGGTGGATACTCATGACCTATATTGGCTAATGGTAAAATATGACAAACAGTTTTTATAAGATAAACATAAGACTTTCAAACTATAAAACCAGTTTTATTAAAACTTAACCAGGTTACTCGGGACTTAGTTTTCTTCCGCTGTTATTATGTTTTATGCTTATCCTATTCATGCTTTATTGTACATCCGTGCACTGAGCGTATTGCTCAGCCGTTTTCCTTTTCTATGTTCCCAAAACGGCAGGTACTCAGGGACGCTCGTAGGCACTAAGAGTACGTGCATATGGACTGGAAGCTGTCTAGCCTTCTTTACATTATGCATTTCCTTTCTTTATGATACTTATGCTTTGGACATTGTTTCGTCCTTTTCCTTTACTATACTATGTTTGTGTGTGATGAGCTTTACTTTTGGACTACCGATGTTTGATTCCGGTATTTTCCTTTATATGGTCAAGTAATGTTTAGACATTTTACCTTGTATGCTTTGATGACACGCTATAATTACTGTGATATTTCCATTTCCAAAATGGGGTGTTACAATTATGGTATCAGAGACCAAGGCTTCGACATGTAGGCTCTCAAATATGACCTGTGATTAGTGGGTAGTCACTACGGTCTTCCTAGAACTGACAGTTGTTTTCATGCATTCATCATTTTTAAGCATACATATATATGTCATTGTTACAGGGTTTTTGACTAAGTAACGGTTGGTACAGGACTGGCCCTATTTAGTCGCATGTGTTTTATCGAAACTTTTAGATTTGGGACCGACCCATAGGCGTCCCGTCGATATGTCTTTTGTTTTGAGTGAACTGACCAGAGGCGTTCACTCTCGAGCATCCAAAGTTTTCATAAAACTGCATCATGTATTCATACAAAAATTTTCTTGCATAAAATTTTTCTCGTGAAATTTTAGTAGAAATTTTTTTTTCATGTATATATTTTATATTTTATGTTTTGAACTGTTAATCATATATTTTATGTCATACTGTCAGATGGCAAACGCAAACGATATCTGGGCAATATTTGCAGCTGCTGATGCAGAGATGCAAGATGCTCTTCTTCATAACGACGGTTATCCTCCTCCGCCCAACATCTTCCCTATGGAAGGAAGGAATCGACTCATGAGGGAATACTATAGCATCAGACAGCGACCTGACGAAGACAGCAATGACTTCATGCAGCGTTTCCTTCGCTATACTGGTGTCCTGAGAGCAGCTGCGGGCACCACTGAAGAACAAGCAATACATTTTCGTTGGGCTCTAAATCCAAGGATTGCTAATAACTTGTCAGGTGCTCTGTTGGATACGGTAGCACAAGTAGCAGATGCGGCACGTAGACTGGAGATGCTGCAGGAGAGGGATGAGTTCGGGGAAGCTGAAAGACCCGACAAGAGGTAAAACCTTCATATTCAAGCGGTGATCAATCCGTATATCTTTCATATGTCAATTATTCATCTCTTTAAATGTATCTTCCAGGCAGAAAACTGGGGACCGGTCTCAGCCGGCTACTCAGCAGCAGCCTCATCAGCCCAAGGGAAATGGTCAGACTAATGACCGATCTGCTACGGATAGGCGTGGCGGTAATGACAATTATCGTAACAACGTCGGGCAATCCAACAACAGCAGGTCCTAATACTTACGGAATCTCTTATGTTTTATGTTATAACTCATATTCTGACACTCTAGCAAAATTCTACCAGGAACCATGGAAACGGTAGGGACCAAAACCAGAGAGGTTCGCAGCCTAGCCGTCCAGCTATCACTGGTATTCAATCTTACGATTATCCTCTTCGTCCTTTGTACACAACTATTATGTCTCATGAAAAATGTTTTATCAGGTCCTCAGCCAGCCAGAACACCTGCTGGAGGATACACTCATCCTCTTTGCTCTACTTGCCACCGTAGGCACCCAGGACCATGTCGCCGTAATACTGATGCGTGCTTCAAGTGTGGTCTTCCTGGCCATATTATGAAGGATTGTCGTAAGGGCGAGATGGAGGGTACATCGGGACATGCTGATACCAAGCCGCCTCCTACTGCCGGGCGTGTCTACACGACATCTCGAGACCAGGCCAACAAGTCTACAGGTACCATCACTGGAATCTTGTATATGTATGGTCGCGCTGCATGTGTTTTTTTTGATACGGGTGCTACTCACTCGGTTATTTCTACTGCTTATGCTAAGAACATTAGGATGCCTCCCTTGCCACTAGAAAATAGGCTTACTATTTCCACGCCTTTGAGGGACTCTGTATTAATCACCCATGTATACAAGAGTCTTCCCCTAGAATTTGATGATAAGGTTCGACCTGTCGACGCACTTCCGCTGGACATGAATGACTTCGACATGATTTTGGGCATGGATTGGCTATCCAAGTATCATGCTACCATAGACTGCCATTCATATCGAGTTATCTTCGGTGATGTCAATGCACCAGAGTACATTCATAACGGGTTCATACCCGGACGGTCTGTACAAGTCATATCCACTCTGCAAGCGCGTGCACTACTGTCACACGGCTGCGAGGGTTATCTAGCTACGGTCCACGACATGGATGCTGAATCTCCATCGATTCAGGATCAACCAATAGTGTCGGAATTCCAAGACGTGTTTCCAGCAGAACTTCCGGGCATACCACCTGCACGAGAAGTGGAATTCAGTATCGAGCTGGTTCCAGGAGTTGAACCAATCTCCAAGGCTCCTTATCGCATGGCTCCCATAGAGCTGAAGGAGCTGAAGGATCAATTACAAGAACTTCTCGAACGAGGTTTCATTCGACCGAGCACATCTCCATGGGGCGCACCGGTTTTGTTTGTTAAGAAGAAGGACGGCAGTATGCGTCTTTGCATAGACTATCGCGAGCTCAACAAGATTACTATTTGGAATAGATATCCACTGCCACGCATTGACGATCTGTTTGACCAACTCCAAGGGGCCAAACACTTCTCCAAGATCGATCTTAGGTCAGGCTATCACCAGTTACGAGTCAAGGAGCATGATATTGCTAAGACTGCCTTTCGTACTCGTTATTGCCACTACGAGTTTGTAGTTATGCCATTTGGCCTGACAAATGCTCCAGCAGTGTTCATGGATCTGATGAACAGAATCTTCCATGAATTTCTGGACAAATTCGTCATTGTTTTCATCGATGACATCCTGATTTTCTCTAAGTCCAAGGAGGAACACGAAGACCATCTTCGTACAATACTACAGATTCTTCGCCAGAAGCAGTTGTATGCTAAATTCTCCAAGTGTGAGTTCTGGTTAGACAAGGTGGCATTCTTAGGTCACATTGTATCAGCAGAAGGAATCACTATGGATCCAGCGAAGGTTGAGGCCATCACTAAGTGGCCGAGGCCGACATCAGCGACGGAAGTCCGCAGTTTCTTAGGCTTAGCTGGCTATTACCGTAGGTTCGTGGAGAACTTTTCCCGCTTAGCACTACCATTGACCAAACTGATGTGGAAAGGGGAGAAATTCGTCTGGACTGAAGATCGAGAGAAGAGCTTTGAAGACCTGAAGCAGAAGCTAGTATCTGCACCTATTCTTACTCTACCATCTGGTACGGGTGGATTTCAAATCTACAGCGATGCATCGGGGAAGGGACTTGGCTGTGTTCTCATGCAACATGGGAAAGTGACCGCGTACGCTTCACTGAAGCTTAAGCCTTACGAATAGAATTACCCCACGCACGATCTGGAACTTGCTGTAGTCGTGTTTGCATTGAAGATATGGAGACACTACTTATATGGAGAATCATGTGACATTTTCACGGACCACAAGAGCTTGAAGTATATCTTCACTCAACGTGAATTGAACATGAGGCAGAGGAGATGGTTAGAACTGTTGAAATATTATGACATTAATCTTTAGTACCATCCCGGAAAGGCAAATGTAGTAGCAGATGCCCTTAGCAGGAAGTCCGGAATGATCAACAGCATTAGAATCGAAGAGGAAATCATAAGAGACTTGGAGCGACTAGACATCGAGATCATGGTACGTGGACAACATGGTTACTGGGCTAATCTTAGAGTAGAACCCGAGTAACTATCTAAGATCAAGGAAGCTCAGAAGGATGACGGAGAATTATGGGCGATAGTTCAGAATTTGGAGAAGCAGACAGAATTCAGAGTAGATGCAGATGGTATCGTATGGCAGGGCACTAGACTTTGTGTTCCTGATGACCAAGAACTCCCGAAAGCTTTGCTAGCAGAAGCTCATAGCTCCCCATTCTCGATACATCCTGGTTCAACCAAAATGTACCATGACATCAAGCAGTACTTTTGGTGGAGTGGTATGAAGCAGGATGTGGCAACTTACGTCTCCAAATGTCTTACCTGCCAGCAGGTTAAGATCGAGCATCAGCAATCTGGCGGTCTCCTTCAACCGTTAGATATTCTAGAGTGGAAGTGGGATAAAATCACCATGGATTTTGTTACCGGTCTTCCGCCTACCAAAAGGAAGCACGATGCAATTTGGGTTATCGTTGATCGACTTACCAAATCAGCTCATTTCTTACCGATCCGCAAGGAAGATCCGGTAAGTAAACTCGCAGATACGTACAGACGAGAGATCATGAGACTACACGGTGCACCATCCAGCATCGTCTCAGACAGAGATCCTCGATTCACTTCGCGCTTTTGGAAAAGTCTGCAGAAAGCTTGGGGTACACAACTTAAGCTTAGCATGGCCTTTCATCCTCAAACGGACGGACAGTCGGAGCGAACCATTCAAACATTGGAAGATATGTTGAGGTCATGTGCGTTGGAATGGACGGGTGATTGGGACGAATACATCTGTTTGGTGGAGTTTGCGTACAACAACAGCTGGCACGCGAGCATCAAGTGTGCTCCTTTTGAGATGTTGTATGGCAGAAAGTGTCGCGCACCAATCTGCTGGGATCAGGTTGGCGAGCGAACACTTGAAGGACCAGAAATCATCGAGATGACAAACGAGAAGATCGAAGTAGCTAGACAGAAGATTCAGGAGGCACGGTCACGTCAAAAGAGTTACGCCGACAAGCATCGTAGGGATTTACACTTTAATGTAGGAGATCACGTCTTCCTTAAGGTTTCGCCGGCACGTGGTGTTAGACGCTTCGGGATTAAAGGGAAGCTCAGTCCTCGTTTCATCGGACCGTTTGATATCATTGAACGAGTCGGTGAAGTATCTTACCGATAGGCGTTACCTCCGCAGCTTTCGCATGTGCACAATGTGTTTCATGTGTCCTTACTCAGAGGGTACCAATATCATCCCCTTCACATGGTTCAGTATCCACTGGAACAGATTCGTGAAGATCTCACTTTTATAGAAGAACCCGAACGAGTTCTTGACATGCAAGAACGAGTCATGAGAAAGAAGACGATTCCATTCGTCAAAATTCTATGGAGGGATCATACCGAGCGGGAAGCCACTTGGGAAACAGAGGAGTCTATCCGGACTTCTTACCCTCATTTCATATTTTGAATTCGGGTATGTTCTTCTTTTCCAGTTTACTTTATCTATAATTCGGGGACGAATTATTCTTTTTAGGGGGGAAGAGTTGTAAAACCCGCATGCTTTTACCATGCATAGTACCTTAAGTTCGTACGTACTAGTTAAAAACTTTCCTAATATAGCATGATTATGTTTACGTATTAGGAGTTATGTATAACGTACGTGTTAGAACACGATAAGTATTTTATGTGAACGATCACGTAATAATTTTAGCAATAATTAATCACGAACATACGATCACGAAATCACGAGCGTAATTTAAACACGAGTTATTATTATTACGTATATATATTTAATACGAGCGTAATTAAATATATAAGTGTAGGATATTTACGTAACGAGAACTTTTAAAACACGAACTAAATTAAACGTAAACGTGTACGAAATTACAAGACACGAAACGAGGTACGGGACCCCCACAAGGGAGTCCCTACCAGCGGCCAACATAGGACAATGGGCCAAGCCAAGCCCATTGTCAATTTTTACTAAAAGGAAGGGATTAGTAATTTCACTACTCAAATAATTTTTACAGAAGAATTTCAAGAAAACCTAAAATCCCTTCCTCCTTCTTCTTTGTGTGCCGCCACCTACAAACCACCATAAGGGGGTGATTTTGATCTTGGATCTTGGTGATTTAGTAATTGTTCGTGTTTGTTCTTCATCCTTTTGATCCACGAACACGGTAAAACCTTTTTACTTGTTTTCTTTTTAATTAATCTTATATTAATTAAGAACACGTGATGTTTTTCAGAAAAACATATTAATTAAACCTAGATCTAACATGTTATGGTCATTAATTAATCAATGGGATCGATCTAAGGGGTGTTTGTTTTGGGCCGCAGGAACAACCGACCCCAAGGGGGTTCGGTTTGTTGCTAACCGACCACCACCAAGACCTTTTTAGTCTTGGTTGGTGCGTGTGGGTCCCACGGCATCAAGGGGGTACCCCGATTTGGTTCGGGGTACGGTGTTTGTTCATATCCGGTGCATGTTTTTAAGCTTAGATCCGGATCTTGATTATGTTAGTTTTTTTTATATGTTATGAACTTATGTTAAGAATTAAATTAATAAGATGTAATTAATTTAATAACATGACTTAGGTTAACTAATTATTAATAAACATGAATTATTTTAACCTAAGTATTTTTATTATTAAGACTTATAATTAATTAATTATTTTAAAAACCATGGATATAATTAATTAATTAAACATGACTTAGGTTATATTGTTAGTATTTAAGAATACATATTTTAACCTAAGTATTTAATATATTTAATTAAAAACATGTCATACTTTAATTAAATATTATAACCTATAGTTTAATTAAATTACATGAAATAATTATTAAACTATATAATATATCATATGACTTAGGATATAATCATGAAAACACTTAGGCTTATTTACTTAGCTTATTTAACCAGCTTATTTCTAATTATGGAAACTTTCTATTTTTAGAAACTTAATTAAATAAGGCAGCTATTTTATTTATGGAAACCAGTTATTTTTAGAAACTCATTTAATTAAGGCAGCTAATCTATTTATGGAAACTTTCTACTTTTAGAAACTTATCTATTTTAAGCAGTAAATCTATTTTTGGAAACTTTCTATTTTTGGAAACTTTCTATTTTTGGAAACTTTCTATTTTTGGAAACTTTCTATTTTTGGTAACTTTCTATTTTTGGAAACTTTCTATTTTTGAAAACTTTCTATTTTTGGAAACTTTCTATTTTTGTAAACTTTCTATTTTAGGAAACCTGCTATTTTTGGAAAGTTACTTATTATTACACAGTAAGTATAATAACACATGAAATATCAAAAATACTTAAGCAGATTGAACAGAATATAAGATTTAACACAGTTTAAGGCTTTAAACAGTGTAAATAGTAAGAACACATAAAATAAGCTAAGACATGATATAAAACCAGTTATATATATAATAAGCAGATACTTATTTCATGTACGTATTTATGTAGCACTAGTGTTTCGGAAGTAGGATTCTCGCAGTTCATCGTTCTCGTTCACTGGACATAAGGTACGGATTCCCGTCCTTTCAGTATGGACATTCTTTCCTTATTAGGATCTCCCCGTATGCAGCCAACTGTTTTCCCGTAGTATAAGTATGAGTTTGATTGCTTATGTTTAAATATGATTACCTATAGCCATATACATGCATGACCAGTTTCACCTAGTTATGGAGGTACCATAACCATAACATTAGAGGCACTGATGTTATGACTTCACCACGGCGGAGTGATTGCTCGTGGCGTCCCTTCAGCTTTTGGCAATTTATTTATATTTATCATGTGGGGCGTATGGGTGCATCCTAGTTACACGTTTTTATTCAGGATTACATGGTGAATGTGGTGTGTGCCTTGCATCTTTCACAAGGAGCTGATCCCTCCTACCCATAAAACCAGTATATTAAATTAGAGGCAGCCCCTCTAATTTGCATGATGAGGTCACCCCTCCAATTATTCATGCACGGTGGATATTCATGACCTATATTGGCTAATGGTAAAATATGACAAACAGTTTTTATAAGATAAACATAAGACTTTCAAACTATAAAACCAGTTTTATTAAGACTTAACCAGGTTACTCGGGACTTAGTTTTCTTCCGCTGTTATTATGTTTTATGCTAATCCTATTCATGCTTTATTGTACATCCGTGCACTGAGCGTATTGCTCAGCCGTTTTCCTTTTCTATGTTCCCAAAACGGCAGGTACTCAGGGGCGCTCGTAGGCACTAAGAGTACGTGCATATGGACTGGAAGCTGTCTAGCCTTCTTTACATTACCTTTCTTTATGATACTTATGCTTTGGACATTGTTTCGTCCTTTTCCTTTACTATACTATGTTTGTGTGTGATGAGCTTTACTTTTGGACTACCGATGTTTGATTCCGGTATTTTCCTTTATATGGTCAAGTAATGTTTAGACATTTTACCTTGTATGCTTTGATGACACGCCATAATTACTGTGATATTTCCATTTCTAAAATGGGGTGTTACAGAGATGATCTCAATTGCACAAGTTACACATGATAAAGGGCATACTAACCGTAAGGGTGCAAACCATAAAAATCATGCTTGATACTTTAAGCTTCTACTAACTCACTCTACATCTCCATAGTGAGTCAAGTATCCAAGCAATGAAGGTTTGAGAGGGAAAAAGGGAAGAATCACAAACCACAAACAAATGTCAAGGCAAGGATGTCAAGAACAAACATATAGTCAATTAATGATCAAAATAATGATCAATAGGGGGTGTGGAAGAACGAAAACGTACCTTGGCCACAAATTGCATTCCAAGTTATCAAGGAACAAGTGCAAATTCCAATAATGACTAAAGTGACTACTAAGTCTTCAAGGACTAGTATCACTCCCATCCATCTTGATATCATCATTCAATGATGTTGGAAATCAAAGAAGATGAGTCTTCTACAAGTGTAAGTAGCTCAATCTACAACCAATTGAATGATTGATCTTAATGAGTACCTACACATAACAAGATACAAACTAGTAGATACATTTCAAGAGTAAATCTAAAATGCATAAATACTACTAATCTAAATGGGATGCAATATTACCAATTAAAAGGCCTATTTTCAAATAAAAAATAGTTTTGACCAAAGAGAAACTTTAGTACAACTTAACCTTCTAATTTGAGGAGACAATGGATCGATCCAAGTTTTAAAGTACAATATACTTTAAAGATCTTGTGTCACCATCTCTCTGATACCAATTGTAGAAACTAGAAGGGGAGGGGGGTTGAATAGTTTCTAATCGATTTATCTCCTAATTAAAATTCCTTTCAATTAGGTAAGTGCCAAAACTATCTTTTACTTGAAAGCTAGTTGCATAATGGTTAGGTTCAATTCTAATGCATTAACAATAAGTAGTAAGTGTAATGATGATGAATGTGAGTGATGAGTAAGGAAAGAAACAACCTAGTAGGAAGACACCAAGATATATAGTGGTTCGGCAATGAGGCTCTATCCTTGTTCCTACTCCACTCCTCGAGTACACCTTACTCGAGATTTCCACTATATCCACAAGCTCCCTTCTTGGCGGAGAAAACCTTACAACGTCGCTTACATTATTTTTCGACACTAAGCTAAATGTCGAGACCTAATCTTAGCTAGGACCAATCTACACAACGTCGCCCACTTCACCATTTTATGACACAAGGCTAGATGTCGAGTTATAATCCAAAGCTAGAACCAATCTTCACAACGTTGCCTACTTCACCATTTTTCGACACAAGGCTAGATGTCGAGTTCTAATCCAAAGCTAGAACCAATCTTCACGACTCTTCACTTTGAAGCTAAGTGAGAACTTCACACAACATAACTTCACATCACTTTATAGTTTAGTGATAACTCACAAGACACAACCACATCACTTTATAGTTTAGTGAGAACTAACACAATTTATTACAACTCAACTAAACATATCCAAGTACACACATGTAGCTTGGATCTACACAACACAAATCCAAGCACACACATATGCAAAGGATGTACACAACTCTAATCCAAGTATTTACACATGACTTGGATGAACACAACTAGTCCAAGTATTCACAAATACATTGGATCTACACAAGACACAAATAAACAAATGATGAACATGATTAGATCTTAGGAGAGGATGATCTTCATTAAGGCTTCATCTTTAATCACATCACAAGTGTGTGAGTGATCTTCTCTTTGGACAAGGTAAAGAAGGAGATCAAGAGGATAATCATAAGTAAACATACTTAACACATTAAGTGATCATTTACAAATGACTAGGATTAGATAGGAGAAAAAAGGCTGAAAGAGATGTCCAAAAAGGGTTAATGAAAATGTAGATTTGATCCACTATTTATAGGAGACAAGATCCCAACGGCTATCTGGGGGCGGTTCCTTATCTACCTAAGCGGTTCCTTATCGATAGGGAACCACATAGGTACTTAGGGAACCGCGGAGTGTAGAATCTGCTCCTTTTTGTCTTTTAGTGAATTGAAATATATGAGGCTGTTTAAACCTTCAAAGGATATTCTTATGGCATTTGGAATATGCCATATTCAAATTTACATTTTCATTTTAATAAAACATTTTCTTAAAAATAAAGTTTATTAAAAATCTTTTGTTACATTTGACAAAAGTGAGTTTTAAGGCTAATCACTTTTATGATCACTAAACATGATTAAGATATGTTAGTGTAATGATTATTACCTTGATGATAGTTTTTGTTAGATAATTCATTTTATGATTGAGTTTGACAATAAATGTCCTTGTAATTTGTCGTGATCAAAACTAAGAAAGATTAATTAGTACTAACAACGTTTTTAGGCATTGCTTTGCATTAACAAATACCAAAAGCGAAACAGCGTCGTTTCCTTCACCCCATAATATATATATATACGAGATAAATAGTCCGCGCTTCGTGGCGGAGGGTGCAAGACTAACAGTTGCAATGAACCAATAGTACGAAAGATTATTCGCATCTAACTGGTCTTGGAGAGCATAACCTTAGCAACTATTTTGATAAAAAATATGTTAAATGTGTATTAAGTTTCAACATTTTTTATAAAATCATACGTGTGTTAGAAGCATTACAATATTGGGCTTATTTGGTTCGCAATTAGACGATGTTTTCAATGGTATTTTTTCCTCAAAAAAATCGATAGTTATACTTTTCATATTTGATAAATAAACTTTGTTATAAGAAGTAAATGGTTAAAAGTATAGGGTCACTTTTATAACATGTCGTATAATGGAAGGAGGGGTTGTTTAGTAATTTTTTTATTCACGTGCGGTCTATTGTATATGTTTGTTGGAGGGTTTTCAAAACGACAACGCTATATGAACAAAACGGTATAACAAAGGCTAATACGACGTCGTTTGCGTTGATAAATAATATATACGAGGTGTTTAGCTCGTGCTGTGGCGGAGCATGTGGGATTAATGGTGCAGTAGACTGATAATGCAAAAGGTCATGTCAATGGCTGATCTTGAAAGAAGGAAGTAATCTCAAGGACTGTTTACGTAATAATGTCGTGTTTTGTGTCGAGGCTATCTTTCTTTGTTTTATGAAACTGTTTTTTCATAATAATTTTTGTAAGAACTAAAATTTTATAAATTTTTGAGAAACAACCTCTTTTGTATTTTTACATATTTATATTTCATCAAAACTGTAGGATGAGTTTTAAAGCTCATATATAAATCAAAAGAGTGTTTTGTGAGTGTATTTTATTAAATGTATGTTAATCGGTGAAATCTTTTAAATTTTTTTATCTTGCTAAAAGTGTGTCAATATTGGTCTCTTTTGTTCGCAATCCAAAGATGTAGTCGTCAGTATACCTTATATCAAAGAATTTCTCAAATGGTTGTCAAAGAGAGTTTGCTATATAAAATAGAGGTAGGTAAAAAATTATAACATTATGCTTTTTATCTGACGGTTTATTTTAACATTATTAGATAGTTTATGAGTACGTTTTAAATTTTCTTAAGTATATGTTTGAGTAAAACAATTTTTTTTATAAAATTGTATGTATGTCAAAAGCATTATAATATTTGACTTGTTTTGTTCGTAATTTGAAGATATTTTCGCTAACATATTTATTCTAATAAATCTTTAGATTTCTTTCACATATTTGATAAATGAAATTTGTTATATCAAAAAGACATAAATATGTAAAAGCTAACGTTGCAGTTGAACCGATAATATTAAAAACTGTTTGCGTCAATGACTTGCTTTGCAATAAACAAAATACCGCAAGGACTATTTTTTCATAATTTTTTTAAAAAATAAGCATTAAGTTTCAACATTTTTATAAAATCATACGTACATCAAGAGCGTTTCAATATCGGGATAATTTGGTTTGCAATTTGACAATTGTTTATGGTTTTTTAAAATAAATCAATAGGAATATATTTCATATTTGATTAGTTATTTTTTTTATATAAAAAAGTAGTAAATACTACTCATCCGTAATAGTTTCATTTCGTTAATAATATGTACTAACATATATAAAAGAAAAATTGTAAACGTAAACACTGCGTTTGTAGTCAATCATTATAGAGACCCTTTATTATTGGTTGAGTGTCCAAAACGACACACCCTCACACATAAAACGACAATTACAAAAGTTAAACGACGTCGTTTGCGTTAACATATAATATGTATATGAGGTATGTAACTCGTGCTTCGCGACGGAGTGTGCAAAACCAACAGTTGCGATGAACCAATAATATGAAAGACTGTTCGCATTGTGTATGCCGTTGTAAGAAACGAATAACATCAATGATTATTGTGATAGAAATATATTGTAAATTAGGAAGTCTCAACATTTCTTATAAAATCATAAGTATGTATGAATCATTGCAATATTAGGTTCATTTGGTTCGCAGTTAAATATCTTTTCTCTCCAAAAGAATCGACATATATACGTTCCATATCTGATAAGTAAATTTTGTTATATAAAAAAGGTGTAGATATTTAAAAGTCTAAGGTCGTTTTTGTAATATGACGCATAATCTAAGGGGTTATTTGTAAAAAAATTTCGTCATTAAGTGGCGTTGAAATGAATAAATTTCAAGGAGTATTTTGATAAATAAATATATTTAAAATATGTATTAAGTTTCAACATTTTTTTATAAAATCATACGTATGTTAGAAGCGTTACAATATTGGCTCATTTGATTCGTAATTCGACAATCTTTTCAGCATTATTTTTTTTCAAAAAGAATTGATAGATATAGGCTTCATATTTTATAAATAAAAATTGTTACATTAAAAAGGTGTATATATTTAATAGTTAAAGGTCTTTTTTGTAATAAGTCTAATAGGGTAAGGGATATTTTTTTAATTTGTTTTTTCATTCAGTTTGTGCCTTTGTGGACCCACTTGTTTCTTGGCGTGTTTCCAAAACTACAATGGCACCTTAGCAAAACGAATTCCCGACGTCGTATTGCATATTGGGCTCCCGGTTGGGCTTACGGTTTTATACTTTTCCAAACACAGACAAACACCAAGAAGAATCTTGTTGATTACACACACAGAGTTGAGTTGAGCTATCAACAAAAGTCAGTCAGTGTTATAGGTTATGTCGGGGCTTTCGAGGCTACAGTCTGCAGGTAGGTATAATGCTTCTTCATCTTTTATTGTTGAATTAGCGGGTTCATATGTGTGTTTAATTTTAATGTTTTTCGAATTTATATCATGTTTGGATCTGTGTTTTAGTATCAGTTATCAAAGTACAAGTGTCGTTTTTTTATGTGCAACAAAATTGGAAGTTGGAACCTAAATTCTTCTTATTACACTGCCCACTTTGCTCAGATCGATTTAATTACAAAAATCTGAAACAAAAGACATGCTAAATAATCTAACAAAAACATGCCCGTCTTAACGCAGTTCAACTTGTATATACTCAATCCTAGCCATTATTTATTCCATCAAAATCCTTACATTATTGGGCCATCCGATTTTTAAAGTGTAGGGTTTAACAATCGAGATTCCAATTAAAACTCGTTTTCCATGAAAACCCAACACCAAGATAGACAAGAACAACAACAAAAGCAACACAAGTCGAAACTGGATGAAAGATGTTACTTTAAAGATTTACCCGAGGAACGACTGTGAGTTTTACTACTATAATTTTCAAAACACAATGTTATATATATAGTTTCTTTTATACTTGTAATTCTGTATTGCTTATTGTTTTTGTTCACGACAGGATATCATCATTCGGTAAAGTTCCCAAGTTTCGGTTTGTGCTGTCTAAGGTTTTTCTTAGCTATAACAGTAATGATGCAGAGACTCGTAGAGTCTACGAGCAGCATTCATACAAGTTCTACACATATAGTCTTCCAAAAGACACTGCCCACGGCACAATGATGGGTAGTGGTCATCAGCTTTTTGGGAGTATTCAGGCAGCTCGTTTCTCTCTAGATCCGGCGTCACCTCTTTTCAATATATTCAGCCATAAATACAATGATCCCATAGCTGTACCCAAACTCGGATTTTTATCTCCAGACTATATCTGTTACTGTTCGATTCCTTTCTCTACCTCCGTTAAGATCGCTGCGAAACTCTATGTTACCACTGACAAGGTGGTTGACGTGGATACTGTAGATGAATTTTATTCTTGTTTTAGAAATAGAACTGGACCTGAACAATACAATGATGCGTTTGAAATTTGCAATGACTCTGCGGTTATAAACTTCTCAAATTATTTTGCCAAAATCCCCGATGGCGGTTCGTGTTCTTATACTTTAAAAGGAAGAGATGGCCATTTAAAGCTGTATTACCTTGCATTAAAGTATGCCGTAGACGCAGCTCTGGAAGTAGTATTTGATGCGCCTTCTGCGGAAACAAAAGTTGCTGGAAGAGTAATGGCTTATTATGGCAGAAATTTTGATTATGGCTGTTCTCCTGCTGAACTAGATGATTACAAGACAATGCTCTTTGAAACCGAACAACCTGAGGTTAAGCCTGGCAAAATAAACCTGATGCGATCTGTGTTGTCTGTACCAGCTTAATTCTCCCTCATAAATGATGCAAACTTAACTGACTCCACATCTGGGGCTATAATTTTGTCTGGTGTTTATGAATTCTTTGTCCCAGCTGATGGTGACATCAGTGTTGGTTGCATTGAAGGGAATGATTGCTCTTTAAAACTGCAAGTGGACTGGAAGCTGCCACCGTTTGCCAAAGAAACAGCACTGGCTAAAAGATCCTACTATTCAGATCTAACCAGGAAACAAGTGTGAGTTTGCTTTAATTTAACATTAGCATCACCAGTGAATCAAGCTAAAACGACAAATCTACCTAGTTATCAAATTAAGTACAAAATAGAAGATTAAAGACTGTAACTTCCAAAAGCCATTGGACTGGTTGAATTGGTCAAACTGCCAATCTAGTAGTTCATGGACTATCTATTCTCCGGTCGCTTGGGTCAAAATTACAAAAATAAGAAATGCTAACTGAATTGTCATATTATTTTTGGCCCTTCCTTGTGCTAAGCAACTTATTTGTTACTCTACAGATTTTCGCAAAGAAGCCCAGTGACCAAATATGTAAGCATTATCATGCTCATACCTATATCTGCAGCTGTCTTTTGCTGTCACAACTCACACGTCAACTATCGCAATTGAAGAAACTTAATATATAAAGCAAATTAGAGGATATGTTAACACGTTTTTGTATTATCATACATTACAGGAAGAATATATTAGATGGAGCCTTCAAGAAGTAATTTCAGATCATTTTGAAGACCTTGTGAATTGCAGTATCCCTGGTCGAAACCCTGATGCCCCTGTTAGTATTTCTACGGGCACCAAAGCCGATGATTGTGATTACTTATGGTATATACGTTCTTTCTCATACATACTTATGCACTTTTACTTTCTTTTGAATGAAATGAGTACTAACTCAGAAATTTACTTTTGGTAATAGCACCAGCTTCTTGGACATATGGCCTGAGATAAGAAGCATTTCTTACATCCGTGGACCAAAACGTGCCGCACTGGTAAAATTCTATTGTGAGTTAAATCTCATGGTTTCTGAAAAATATAGTGCTTAGGTTCTTTTACGCTGTTTTGTAGAAAGTCAACCAACTTATTTCACCAGCTGGCAGGCTGGAAAGATGCGTCGTAGGTGGTCCTGGTTTTCTGAAGTTTAATTTATCTAGGACATGGATTGCTGAGGTATTTTCTTTAAGTGTTTTAAAACGCACATTACAATTCTGACCCAAATTCTTGTCTACTTCAATATCTGTCACTTTTTTCCGCTGCAGAGTATTCTTAGGATGCTTAAGCGTAGTATACTCTCATGGGCACCAAAACTCCCTATTTAAACAGCAATTATACACATTTTGCCACGAAATATAGCCAAGGAAATGCATATGGGTCATTTACAATCTGCTATTATTGGAGAAGCATTAGCTGGTGTGCTTGAGTATTCTGGAGTTAACGTGCGCTGAAGATTCCATTATGGGGATTATCTGGACAATGAGGTACATGGTGTTGATCTTCCTGTTTGAATGTTTGTTAAAGTAAATCCATATTATACCTGCATCTAACATGATAAATGCACCTTTTTTTAGCCTGTTATTATTCTAGAGTATACGCACACTTACATGCTTCGACTAAAACATGTTATCTTTTTGCAGTCCAAAATGATGATGACAGAGTACCTAATCGATAGGTTCCCTGATGGGGAAGTTAACGATCAAGCTATTGGAGAACTTGAGGTGAGCACAATTTCGTTAACGTTAAATCACATGTGGTCTTTCTGGAGAGTGCAACGGCACCTGATGCATCCTGAGCTTTTAGATATTAATATTTATCTGTCATTCTCTATCAACTGGTTCGTTGATAGGTGTTGTATGAGGATTCTAAGACGAGGTTTGCTCAAGATGTTGAATTCAGAGAGAGAACCCAGCCGGTGCAAGTAAGTGTGTGATTTAAAATATTCATATTGGTCCTCTTTACTTTTCTATATATATTTAAATTATTTAAAATAATGAATTTTGGAACAGGATTGGGATGAAAGGCACAACTCTGCATGGGAGCAAATCCGTAAGATAAGCCGAGAACGTTACCGAAAAATATATCAGCGTCTGGGAGTCCGAGTGAAAGAAGAGGTGTCATGTTTTTCACCATTATGATATTAAATAGCAACATTCCTCGTGTATTTGCAGTTTATGAGTTTAGTTTCATTATTTTTCAGGGTAAAACACTTCATGAATTTTACATTGGCGAGACTCGAAATTTATTGACGGAAAAGGGTTATAATACAAAAAATGAAGGAGATGAGGTGATAGTTATTGAAGGACAAAAGTTACGTCTCGTGGATATTGCAGCTTTGTGGTTAGTTTACGTGCAATAATTGTTGATTTTACCAAAACATACATGAGTTTGACCGAACCAGACATTTAATACCCGTTGAGTTTCTTTTTGTTTTTCTGGTTCTATACTTCTATTTACCCTGCTATATAAAATGTTTCAAATTATTTTTTTAATAATTTATGACAAAAATAGTATCGAAATTCAGGTTTAACACATTAAAAAGGACAAAGAATGAAAGTATTTTTTACGTAAAACATCTTTCGATTTCTCACCAGTCACCATATCTATATGTATCTATATTGTTATTTTCTAATTTTGTAAGCATATGTAGGCATTCACTTAAAAGAGGAAAAGCAGATCAGATATTCTATGTCGCTGATGTAGAGCAACGAGACAAAATTGAAATGTGTATTAATGTAAGTAACTATTATACACCATAAATGATAACATCTTCAAAAAAAATAAAAAATTGATAAGAACGAATACTTCTTTCAGGCCGCTGAAAGTCTAGGGTGGACCGCAACTAATCATTGTCATGACCTGTTAAGTCATGTCGGATTTGTTCAAGTTGAATGGTTTGAGAGATTTGGTCTGTTTCAATTACTTGAGGAAGCTAAAAGTCGTTGTAAAGCAATTCTCGTGGAGAAAGGTACACCAGATATTTTTAATATTAGCCTTCAACCCTTTGACATATTTTTATTTTATTTAATTAACTTTCTTATCACAAGAAAAAATCCATAGATAGGTTAAATGGTCGATACTAAAATGACAACAATTTCATGATTTTTATTAACAGGCAAAGAGCGTGAGCATACTGCCGAAGCACTTGGATATGGTGCTGTCAAGTAAGATTTTATGCATTACCACAAATATAGCGACATACTTATGCTACAAATACCGATAATACATGTAGTTCTGATCCATAAGAAGTGGTTGTACTCGAATTTCTATTTCGAAAACCAGGCGTAGATAAACTCTATAATTTTATTTTTAATGAATTAAGCAACACTTATGGTCTATTATTTCTTTCGTTTTATAACACAAACCTTACTTTATTGTCAAGATTCTTTTTTATTCAGATTTAACGCTTGTGCTCTCAACAGATATGAAGTCTTGAAGAATGACAGATTAACAGACTATGCATTAAATTTACATGACATGCTTAAGGAAACGGTATTTTTATGATGCTTTTTCATTTCTAGTAACACCAATTATATATATATATATTCTCCATGATAAAAATTCTTTATATCGCTCTTGTTTCTTATTTGCTTACATTCATTGATAAATAGGGTAATACCGTGGTATATCTACAGACAACGCTTGCTCGAATTTGTTCAAGTTTTAGGAAATCTAAAGACACTCGGCCATTATCGGTAAGAATTTTTTTCATTTAAATGTTATTACATACACACAAAAAGATACACATAGACACATACACAATGTATTCGTGTGAGAACTATATATCTGGTGAGAACCTTTTTATCGACATGTCCTGAATAAATTTCACACGTATGGAACATTGGTGAATGAAGAATGCCTAGCTTTTTTCTTTTGATATACTCATTTGAATATTTATGAAAAAACAAGATGAAATTTCTTCGTCTATATTTTCATATGTAAAGAAACTTTTTGCGGCAATTTACATTCTGAGTTTCAAATTTCTTATTTGTGATTATTCATTATCTAATATCCTCTACTTTTTTTGGATGTCTTTCAAAAAAAAAAATTGGCATACAAAGAAAATTTGTTTTGGGAAGTGGTTATTTTTGTGATGTGAGAGAGCTATATATATGCAGAAAAGGATATACGATTTAAAATGCCTAGGATAACCTTTTTGTCTAATCAATCATTTAATTTAATTAACTTTAAGCTAACAATTCAATATGTCTAAGATATGGTTCTCCTTACCGGTATTTTTATTTTAAGATGTTTCTTGTTCCAAATAAGATTCGATCTGTATGTAATATATTATAATGTTAATTGTTTGAAACAGGAATTACCATGGAAGGACGATTTAACATTGAAGGATGATAGAGAACGTCAGTTGGGATTACATTTACTCCGGTTTACTGAGGTAAAATCATGATTGGTTAAATTACCGGACGCTCTAGCCTTTTCAAATAAATTAGTAGCAATATATTTGAAATATGGGTAAAAACTATAAAATACCATCTTACTTATTGATTTGTGTCGACTTTAAACATTTACTATTTAATCTCGTAACATTACCTTTCTATTTTCAAAATCGTTCCGAAGTTACCAATTTGGTAACTTGTTACCGACACCGTGGCACGGTAATATCCACGTCATTTTTTATTTGCTTTTAATACATCCACGTTTGATTTCAATGATACAAAGTTTACTTTGACTATTGACAACAAAGTCACCACCAACTAAAAACACCAGTACCATTTACACACACACCTTATGAAGAATCTCAAATCCTATCATTTATCAAACATGACTATAACCAAATCTCAAATTACCATTTACATATATGTCTTACTTTATTGCTCAACGTGAATCAACAAACATAATATCTTAAAACAAATCACTATAACCAGATCTCGTCTAATCATCTTCAATCCTGTAACACACGAATCCAAACGAATTTCAACTACACCGTGCACCCAACGAGAAGGACGAAGACTTTAAGATCACTATGTGGTCTCGGGTAGGTTTAGTGCATGATCTGTCTTTTTGTTTTAGATAGATGATGATGATGATCTCTTTCGTGGTTCTTGATCTTTAATTAATGGTCTAGACTTTATTATAACACACGAAAAGATTGAAATTGAAATCAAACATATATTTTTTTTCTTTAATTCGAGTTTAATGGATGGTGATATTAGTCGGTGATGGTGATGATGGGATTAGGTAGATATGAGTTGACTTTGATTGTTGGATTTGTTGTTGATGAGGTTGGGAGTTGTTATAAATGTTGTATGTGTATATGTTCTTATCCTCTGTGAATTTTCATATTCACTATGTGTGATTTGTTAAGAGAAATTAGTTTTGACCCGATTGATTATATCCACGTGGTATATTAATTGATTTTTGATTTTTAAGATAATTAATTTGATGACGTGTAAGTATAAACGGCCATGATGGTAATATTATTACAAAACAAACAAGTACAATGGTAAAGTTACGAGATTAAATAGTAAATGTTTAAAGTCGGCACAAATCAATAAGTAAGATGGTATTTTATAGCTTTTACCCTTAAAATATTTACTTACCAACTCAACAATTGTTACAAATAGGTCAAACTATTTACATGACATCTTAATGCTAGTTATATAATAAAATTTTGTCAAATTAGTATACATGTTGCACCCTTGACTTAATGTTGAATTTCTACAGTACCCTAATAGCTGAATATCATTGTGTAAAGTATATTATTTTATTAATAATCCAACTATCCTTTTTAGGTTCTTGGAGAGGTTTGCATAGTTCGCGCACCACATATCTTGTGTGGTTACTTTTTTGTTTTATGCGATAAGTTTAATGGATTATACTCCGACAGCGGGCAGGTATGTTAACTTACATATACGTTGTTTCTCATTTAATAATGAATTTAAATCCTGCTTATCCTAACCTGGATAAACTTTTCTGATAGTTTATTTGATATATATATAAAGGAAAATATGATAGATTGTTTTATAAGGATTTCATGTAACATTAAACATTTTGGCAGGTTCTTCAGTCTGACGAGGATAGTAAAATACTATTATTTGAGGCAACTGAAGTGGTAATTGCGTCGGGCCTTAAAATGTTGGGAATCACTCCTATCTACAATTTCTAATCTCTAAATTTTTTATTGTTTGAACTATTAAGGTGATAATTTGGGAACATTTTTATGATTAGTAGATTATGATTGTAACTCAAACATATATTTTCACCTTTAGTTTCCTAAGTTAACTATTATAAATAAGTAGTCCTTAACTCCTGTACTCCTGCACAAAAGACGTTTTAGATTTGTTTTAACAAATGCATACAGGTTTTGTGGTGCTTTGGAATCTATGACCAAATAACCAATTTATTATATTATATATCTTAATAAAAGATGATATCGATGTGTAAGTGTGTGATATCTTAGGCCCATACTCTTAATCGTATAAAATACTAAGTATGACTTACGCACATCCCAACATAACATGCATAACGAATAGTTAACACTCATCACGAATAGTTAACATTCATCACGAACGTCTAGCGTACAACCATAGCATATCGATTCATCCGTTAAACATAAAAAATGTTGTCGGGAAAATGTTGATCGGAAAATGTTGGCGGAAAAAGTGTTTGCGGGAAAATGTTAACCATTACCCTCACTTTTTTTTTTTTACCATAAAAGCTCATGTTATCTTTATAACACACATTCTTACCAACACTACCACCAGCAGATCACACGCGCGCGCACACACACACACAAACACACACTTATCATAACAACGACTCACAAACACATAGTTATTATGAAATGGTGGAGCATGAATCTTTTTCATGTCGTTTTGGAGCTGGAGATGTAGTTTTACGAGAATCGTATCATCCTAAAACCCTTAGTAGACCATACTATGCATGTCCACCTTCAAATGTGAAACCTCACATCTTAAGTGCAAAGAGAAGAACACTTTCATCACTAAGAAGTGTTGGGTTCACAACATGATGAACATCTCTCTTTCTATAGATCTAAGTTATGTTCATAGTTTTACTACAATGTAAATTATGAAGATCCAAGTTGTGTGTATGCTTGGACTTTATGTGTAAAACCTGCATAAAATACATGAAGACATTTAATACACGAAAACACGAATTAATTAAAACTTTATATTAATTAATACACGACAAGTATCATGAACATTAATTAAATAACGACAAGTATTACATATATTATTTATTTATTTAATGACAAGTAGTTACGTATAATAAAAATGCACGACAAGATTTAACACGAACTTAAAACACGAACTTACGTCACGAATATTAATACACGAGAATTAATAACACACGAACACGAAAATACTTTATACAAAGGGGTGTTTGGCCGGCCTAAAAAGAAAAGAAACAAGGGGGCCCAAGCCCGATCCGTTAACCAATTATCTAATAACAAAACTCTTTCCAGGAAATTCATTATACAAGTTGAAAAAAATAAAATAAGAAAACCCTAAAAGTTGAGGTATAGCCGCCGACCAAGAGAACAAGAAAAGAAGAAGAGAAAAAGCTTTTGATTGATTGTTCAAGTGTGTGTTCGTGTTTGTTGTCTTAAGTTATTACGCATTCGGTAAACCTTCATCTTTACTTTCTTTTAATTTTTCAAGAATCTTAAACATGTAAATTAATTGTGAAACATATGCTATGATTAATTAAAAACATGGAATTAAATCGGTTTTGGTTGGGTTTTACACGGGAACCGAGACCACAAGGGTCTCGATGGGGTTTCAGCCGGCCAGCCGAGACACAAGGGTCTCGGTGGCTGATTCCTTTTGGCAGACGCAACAGCGAGGACCCCCAACGGGGGGTGTTTGTGCACAACAGTGGCAACCGAGAGCCCCAGGCTCTCCGTGGGAATTTTGGGTCGACAGGGGAGAACCGGCTACTATCGGTGGCAACAGGAAACCAAGCAGCTGCATGCTTTGGGCTGCGGCGGCTGCTTTGGTTTGGTCAGTGGCAACCCCGGCTAGCCGGTGGCTAAAGGCCACAGCTGGTGGGTATTCGGGGTGGTGTTTGTTTCGTGCAACCGAGACATAAGTCTCGGTGGGCTTAATCTTGGGGCTTGGTAATGTGGAGGAGTGGGGCATTTTTCTCGTTACTGTCCCAATGTTCAGACGGACGAATGCTGCTGGGGGTTAAACGAACACAAGGGGGTGTTTTGGTTATAATTTTGAGACTTAGGATATAGTTATTTTATTAATTATTGTTGTACCCATAATTATTCACTTTACCATGATTGATTATAAGAAATAAAGAAGAAAGAAAGAAGATTTCTAGAGAGAGAAAGTAGTGAGAGAAAGTAGAGAGAGATGGTGATTAACTAGGAGAAATTAGATTAAAAAAATGATTACTTGCCCACCCTCCTAACATGCTAGGAGGGTGCTTATATAGTCCACCTACATGCATGCTTTCTATTGGAGTATATTTGTTTTAGGCCGGGCTTGAATAAATGCTTAGTACCTTGAAAGAGGCCTTTTAAGCTAACCATCAAGCCCGTAATGTCACGACTATTTTAACTAACTATTACAACGTTCTAATAAATATTACAATATAAACCTATGACCGAACATTCTTGTTTGACTCAATATTTTTGAGGCTAACAATCTCTCCCAATGTGAGGTCATTCCTATTTGATATTTGGAGATCAATGGAGATTATGAATTTCGTCATAAATGAGTCTTGAACGTGTAATAGTAGTTTTTTGTTCCTTCATGCTGTGATCTTTGAGCCTTTGTCATTGTCTTTCGACTTTGTCTTTTATCTTGAGATCTTCAAATTATTCTTGACATGTCCTTGTCATCTTGCGATCTTGTGTCTTTATCCACATGCTCATACTTTGCACCATCTTGAAAGCTTGCTAACAATATCCTTTGAATTA
This sequence comes from Glebionis coronaria, assembly GCA_025667525.1. Lineage (NCBI taxonomy): Eukaryota > Viridiplantae > Streptophyta > Magnoliopsida > Asterales > Asteraceae > Glebionis > Glebionis coronaria. Next base: position 531,076,207 of record CM046875.1, on the reverse strand, counting down.
GCTTTCTTGATTGTTGAATATCTTTGGGCATGAGTATGTGGTTTTGAATCTTTGACTTTGCCGAGTACACCGTAACGCCAGCTTCTCGATACAAAACTTAGACACGGACTGAATGGCTTTAACATTCATCCTAAATCGGTAGCGTTTTACCTCCGGTCGGTGAAGATCGTTACACGATATTAAACATCGTACCCGTGATTAGGTATATTCAATTAAGAACCTCCTTGACAGGGTTTCACGGCGGTACTAGCCATTCTCTTTACTCGACCGTCTCAAAGCAAGACTGCCAACATAAAGAGTGAATCAATTGGATAAATATCCGATTGATTAAAGTCGTCAATTCAAATTCCTGGAACAAGTTTGACTCATTAAGAATCTTACCATTGTTTCTTTCCAGTTGACACAAGCTTGATTCATAAGAATCTCGCAAGTTACCTACCGTAGCGCTGTTTAATGTTGACGCTAGAAGGATTTGCATTCGTCACTGTGAATATTAATAAATATCACTTTGAATGTTCTGGCAAGACCATAAAGATATTACGTAGAAACCTGAAACGAGTTTGAATCAATAAAGAAACAAACCACTGTTGCTTTTCAGTTTACACATGTTCAATTCATAAAGAATCTTACACATGACCTACCACAGTGCTGTTTGATGTTAACACTAGAAGGATTTCCACTCATCATTGTGAATACTAAGTAGTATCACTCTGAGTGTTCTAGCAATATCGCAAGGATATAGCGTAGGACTCTCTTGATCTTCATCCGTGCGTCCTAACGAGATTTGATTGATCTCTTAGCTCTAGACTCGATTTGTGCACTTTTAGTGATCGGAGGCTGGAGTAGATGCCACCTATTCATATCAACTATCTCGGAGTGAGAAAGTCAATAGAAGTCGTGTTGATCTCTGTGAAAATAAAACAAACTTCTTTTGAGAGAAGCCTGAGTCAGCTGGGGAGGGGTTGTGCATTACATCACTGGGTCCATGATGCGTTGTCTTCATGATGTGTTGACCCGGTTTCTGCCTAAGTTGTATGGAGGGATTCTTTCTTTAGACCCTTTATCCTTACATTTCTTTTTCATTCTTCAACCCCTTCAATGCTTACCAAGACATCATTACTAACACCTTGTTGTGATTGTTCCAGTGCTAGCATCAGTACTTAGTCGACATTCAGCTCCGTTCACATTCTACTTCATCTTTCCTAAGGACTTCTAATAATCTATTAGATTATCCCTGGGAAGATCCCTCCGGTTCTGGTTGGATCATAGGACTTAAACCTAACCACCCTTTTGACACCAATAACATCGTGAATTAAAGATGTTGTGGGTATTTGATCGTAACAATGAGTGCTTGAGTCTTTAGATCACATTTTAATCACATTTTCTCCCCTGTCTCTAATATGTAAAATCTATTAGATATACCAAATTTGATTAAAATATATTGTGAAACATATTGTTGAAAAACTTTCGGGAGAAAAATGTGTCAATCTTAGCATGAATTTGGAACGCTCCCCCTCAAAATTGATCTAATTGGATTGTCATTGTGAGGATATGATCCACATTTCTCTTTTTGAGGATGGGAGTTGTTGAACACACAATTTTTGAAAGATTTTGAATAATCATTGAGAAATTCTTGAAAAAATTGTGTTCAACGCTTTTTGAAAAACTCTATTTCTTTTTGGCGAAAAAGTTTTTCTAAAGCATAAACTTGAGTTCATAGACTTTGAATGTCTTGACAAATCCACTCAAGTGTAAGAAGATTTAACTTCTTTTGCTGAGGGTAAGGGCACTAAAGCGTACACTCCCCCGTGAATATATATCCGGATTGCAATCTGAAAGTGATTACAAGCCATTGTGTTGAGCTCAAAACGTTGAATTTTTTGTAACAAGCTCAACCCAAGATAGATTGCTCTACCCATTTTTAGGATAAGTTTGTTAAACATAAGATTCAAAGCTATTTAGGGGTGATCCGGAGGTTGGGAGGATAAAACAAATGGTTAGACATTTTAGAGAGAGAAAGATTACAAGGTAAAAGGAGTGTGTGTATTTAGAGAGAGAAAGTGAAATACACAAAATGAAAAATCCTCACCCCTCCATGGAAGTATGGAGGGGTATATATAGGCTAAACAAGGAGTAACTTTGACAACATGTCAATAGTAGTCCCTCCACATTTTGCCTATCTGAATCTAATGTAATTCGTAAATGACGCTCACATTTTAGGGCTAACAATCTTCCCCTAATGTGGAGACATACGGAATTACTTACAATGTTACAAGTAAAAATACAACAAAATAAAGTCTTCCAAGGCGCTTCCAATGCTGAGGATGTCTTTTAATTCTTCTGGTCTTCATAACTTGTACCTCAGCTTGAATCCTCTTTGTCTTTGCTTGTTGTGGAACAATTGTAATATGCATGATTTGGATTAACTTCCCCCCAATTCATGCAGCATGTATTTAAAAAACTTTCTTCATAGACTTCTTTTTAACGAAGTTTCTGAATCAGCTTCCCCCCAAACCAATATCTGTATCTTAAGCAGATTCTGACAATTTGATGTAGTTTGAACAATCTTCTAGCTCATCGGTTTAAGTGCACAGCGGAAATTTGTAGAAGAACCACACCAGATAATACTGCTTCTATACTGTCTCATGTCGTTTGGTTTTTGGTGATAATTCGTTTAGGGTAACATGCAGGAATCAGCAACAATTCTTCTCACGCATGCAAAATACTTCATAAAAATCATATAATGTAAGTAGATACCATTCCATGTACACTACTTCCCCCTGGAAGTTGACCGATTACTTCAAAGTACACGATCTCCCCCCATGATGATTTCGAACTCTCGGAAGCATCATTATCGTGGACGCCCATATACTCGAGAAGTTCTTAGTCTTAAGCACATGTCTTGAAAAGTTTTGAAAGTCTTTGAGAAACTTTGAAAATTTATGCTTAGACTATGAAGTACCATTGTCGTTGTGTAGCTCAAAAATATCCCGTGAGAATTGATTGCTGATTCCATCTCTCTCTGTCTAACTTACCAACCTCGAATTCTTTCGGCTATTTGTTGTGACCACATGTGAAGTAAACCCGATATTCCAAACTTGAAACTGAAGTACAATCCCCAAATTTGTTACTTAAGCTTGCACTTATGTCGACTGAAGAACGGTGTAGAAACAAGTCTCTTATACCTCTTGAAGTTATCCACACGAGCAACTGCGTGTGACACTGAGAACTGCAACAAGGCTTCCAAAAATGATAGTAATCCATGTCATCGACCATCCACCCCTTGACAATGGAAACTAGATAATTCAAGTCTCAATCATAAGTTTTATCGCCCAAGCAAGTCATCAATCGATAGACTGGGTTTGAAGAAAAGGGGTAGAAAAATTGTAAAACCCGCATGCTTTTACCATGAATAGTACCCTTAAGATCGTACGTACTAGATTAAAACTTTCCTTTTATAGTACGATTACGATTACGTGTTAGGATATTACGTATTACGTACGTGTTAGTACACGATAAGTGATGTGTCGTGGATTAACACATATACGTTATAGGACAAATTTAGGTAATTACCTTTAGGAAAAAGTAATTAACCAAAAATAAATCAAAGACGGATACGATTAAACACGTGAGTGAGTCGAGTTCGTTGTACACAAAGATCTTATGAATTTGAGACGTTTCGTTTTGATTTGGATAATCGATTTGAATGTGTCGTTGGTTTTTAAATCTACAATTAAAAACTATGAATTTTAAGCTATTTAAAGTTACCTAAAGTGCATGAATCGTAAACCCGCCTAATTAAAATAAAACAAACAATTAATTACTTAAAAATTCAAAACTATTTAACAATTGAACAAATTTAATTATCTATAAGAAATTAAAATATTTAATTAAAATAACTTTTAAACTATTTTAAAAATCTAATTAAGCTTTTTAAAACTAATTTACTTTTTTGAAAATTACTTTAAAACAAATCTATTTTAAAAAAACTATTTTTATTTAAATCTAATGTTGTAAAAATCTAATTAAATAAAATTAAACTAATTAACCTATTTAAATTTAATAAAACATTTTTTTTTGTTTATTTTATATTTTTACACTATTAATAAAAATTGAAAACATAATAAAATCCCTTTTTAGAATTCAATGTTAAACTTTATAATTAAACGAAAATAAAGTGAAACTAGATACTTAATAAAAGCAGTTAAACTAAGAGTCACTATATTAATCAAATTACTAGAAGAAAACTCAAAAAGGCATTGAGCCCAGCTGGATATCACGTTGGATTGTGAAACGCGAGGTCGCGTGTTCGAGTCCCATGGTGGACTTATTTTTGGAATTTCAACTTTTTGACAGATTATGGAAGTATCAGTCTCAGGAGAGACTTTTTGTGGGCTTATTTGCTAAAGCTGCTCGGAACAGCTTATAATGAACTTATCAAAACGATAGGTTTTAATAAGCAATATACATGAACTAGATAAAAGAAAATAAGCAGTGACAAGTTAAGCAATATCATTATTTCAGAAACCAATCATAAAACAAACATAAATCATTTTCATGAACTAGTAAATCAACATGCAATAAAAACTCAGATTAGACTTCTTTCCAACACTCAGATCTCACAGCTTTATCTAAATAAATCTTACAGCAAATCATCTAACATTTTTAAACCAATTCTAAACTTAACACACTGATATCTTAGCTTATCAGATAATTCAACACAAATATAGCAGAAACCAATTCAAGTTTAAACCTGGACCAGACTGATTAAATCTACAAATCGAAAAGAAAAACAATTAACTCAGATTCTCCTACAGCTACACAAGATTAATCCTCAATCCATTCAGTTTAAGCTATAGCAATCGAAATCAAGCAAAACATCACTGATAATATAAGCAGATCTATAACCTCACTCTCGAATAACAGATCCAAATCATACCGATAACTAGCATTCAATAATACAGTAACATCTAATAATCGGTATTATCAAAAGCTAAACAGATTAGAACAGATTTATAAGCATTCAACAAGCAGATTTAATCACATAAACTAGCAACTATATTTATAAACTAAAACAATTAAAAGAAAAGAAAGTGGAACCTTTTGGAGATAACCTTTGAGAAGTGGTGCAGCGCTGAGCTGACCTGATTAACCGGATCCTACACCACCTTAAAACGAACCTCCAACACCATCTTTTCGAACCAGATTCATATCATTCGGACAGATTTTTGATTCAAACTTTCTAGTGAGAAAGTTTTCCCCAATTTATTACTTAATTATTTAACAAAAGCTATGATAAAGCTTAATCAAATAACTTGAGCATTATTATTATAACATAAATAGATTTAAAGATAAATTGCAATACTGATTTTAAACAAATAGAGACACGAATATATTTAAACAGAAATAAATTTTATTAAGAACCAAGATGATTACAATTCGACAGAAAAGAAATCTACAATTTATTCTACACCTATTTAAGCATAATAACTCTAAGTAAAAATTGGAATACTTTACACAAGAAATTTGGGGGGATTTATAGCCCCCCCCAAAGGCATCCTTGAACGGATATGCGAATCTTCAATCGGATATTCCTTTCGAATTGTAGCCTTTGATCTTCACTCCTTTTCTCTTTCTTCAATCTAAGGGCTGAGATGATCCCAAATAGCACACGGATCGCCAACGTGGCATCCGTGTGCTAGTTGTGCTTTTTCTTTAGCTTTTGATTGGTGGAAAAAGCTGGGTGAGATGTTTCTTCGAATCAAACAAAGCCACGTAGCCATGCTTCTCTTCTGATTCTCTTCCTTAAACCATGGGGGTTTAATTTCTTTCTTTGTGAATTAATTAAATACATGAGAACCCTTTGTAAAGTTTGATTTTACCCGTCTAGGGTTAATGATCAGTAGGGTTTTTTAACTGGTTTGTTTTTGGGATGAGATGAAAAAAATGGAGAAGAAAGGTTCCATAGTTTTTATCGAAAATTTGTTTTGAGTGAGAGAATGAGTGGGTGAAAAAACGAGTTTTATTAATTGTGAGAATGGGAGTGGGTGGAAAAATGTGTGATTGGGGTTCGGGAATGTGACGTGTGAGAGTAAAAAAAAAGAAAAAGGACGGTTATATTTGTGAAAGTAAATACATATTGACAATTTTGATAAACCCTAAAGCCCATAACACTTTCTTCGTTTCTTTCTTCTGAATTTGGCTTGAGGCCCAAAAGCGACATAATACAACCGTGTGAATAAATATTGGGCCAAGAATGAAGTTGAACCAAATATTCACAAGTATTAACATGTTTACCAAATATTGGGCTCTCAGGCCCAATTAGCTTTTGTGGGACCCACTTAGCCCAAAATACTTGTCAAATGATAAAATCCGCTAAAGTCGATCTTGATTTTGGCTTCTATGATCTTTTTCTCCATTCTCGTGTCGATTTTGCCGATTTTCGCGATCTTGGTACCTACATACATGAAAACAAGAAACAAGCATTTCCAAGGCAATTTTGATACATTATGTGCAATATTCCATTGTTTTAAGCTACTATTGATATGAGTAAAATCACTCATAACAATAAGTATTTACTACGCACGAACACGCAATAATTATTTGACAATAATTAATCATGAACGTAATTAAATCATGAGCTAATATTAATTACGTATATATATTTATTACGAACACGAATAAATATATTAAGTCTCGATCGATAACTGATTAAAACACGTAAAACACGAACACGAGAACACACGTGAACACACTAATATTTTAGACACGGAAAACATTTGGGTTACCCCATGTGGGGCCCCATACCTACGGCTACAAAGGAAGGAATGGGTTAAGCCCATTAAGTTTTACATGAAAGGGGGGTAAAGGTAAAAACTATTTTCATTTTTCACTTTTCAAGAAATAAACACAAAACCTAAAAGTTTTCTCTTCTCCTCTTCTTCTCCTTTTGTGGTCGCCACCTTCAACACACCAAGGAGGGGTGTTTTTGTTGATTTTGATCTTGGATATTATACAAGTATTAGTGTTTGTTCATCCTCCATTAATCTACACATTCGGTATACCTTTTTAACCTTTCTTTTTAATCTTTTCTTTTGATTTGATTTAGTAAAATTAATTAAGAACATGATGTTTTTAAAACCTAATTAAAAACATAAAATAAACATGTATTTGGTTAAACGGTAAAATCAAAAAGGGTGTTTTTAGGATTGTTGGTTGGCCGACGCCTAAACCGTACCCCAAGGGGGTTACGGTTTGGCCATTAAGCCACCACCAAGACCATATGGTCCCGGTTTGGTGGTGTGGGTCCCACGACAGCAACAAACCAAGGGGAACCCCGAAGTGGTTCGGGGTATGGTGTTGATTTCATGTCCGGTTCATGGTTCCTAGTCAAGATCCGGTTCACGGTTTATGTTAAGATTATTATTATTATATGATCATATGTTATAATTAAATTAATGTATATGACATGATTGATTTAATAAACATGACTTAGGTTATAATTTAATTATTAATATCATGGAATTATTAACCTAAGTATTTTATATTTTATAGACTTTATAATTAATTAATTATTAAAAACCATAGTTATAATTAATTAATTAGCATGACTTAGGTTATATTATTAATAAATAATAATACATGTTTTAACCTAAGTATTTAACTTTATTTAATTAAAAACATGTTATACTTTAATTAAGTATTTTAACCTATAGTTTAATTTAATTACATGAAATAATTATTAAACTATACATTATATCATATGACTTAGAAAATAATCATGAAAACACTTAGGCTTATATACTTAGCTTATTTAACCAGCTTATTTCTAATTATGGAAACTTTCTATTTTTAGAAACTTAATTAAATAAGGCAGCTAATCTATTTATGGAAACCTTCTATTTTTAGAAACTTATTTATTTCAGGCAGCTAATCTATTTATGGAAACTTATTTAATTAAGGCAGCTGATCTATTTATGGAAACTTTCTATTTTTAGAAACTTATCTATTTTAAGCAGTAAATCTATTTTTGGAAACTTTCTATTTTTGGAAACTTTCTATTTTTGGAAACTTTCTTCTTTTGGAAACTTTCTATTTTTGGAAACTTTCTATTTTTGGAAACTTTCTATTTTTGGGTACTTTTTATTTTTGGAAACTTTCTATTTTAGGAAACCTGCTATTTTTGGAAAGTTACTTATTATTACACAGTAAGTATTATACATGAAATACCAGAAATACTTAATCAGATTAAACATAATATAAGATAAACACGGTTTAAGGCTTTAAAACAGTAAAACTTGGTAAGAACACATAAAATAAGCTAAGATATGACATAAAACCAGCTACGTATTTAGTAAGCAGATACTTATTCATGTATGTATTTATGTAGCACTAGTGATTCGGAAGTAGAATTCCTCTCAGTTCATCTTCTTCGTTCACTGGACATAAGGTACGGATTCCCGTCCTTTCAGTAAGGACATTCTTTCCTTATTAGGATTCCCCGTATGCAGCCAACTGTTTTCCCGTAGTATAAGTTACGTGTTTGATTGCTTATGTTTAATTAAGATTACCTATAGCCATATACATGCATGACCAGTTTCACCTAGTTATGGAGGTACCATAACCATAACATTAGAGGCACTGATGTTATGACTTCACCACGGCGGAGTGATTGCTCGTGGCGTCCCTTCAGCTTTTGGCCATTTATATTATATTTATCATGTGAGGCGTATGGGTGCATCCTAGTTACATGTTTTCAGTCAGGATTTCATGGTGAATGTGGTGTGTGCCTTGCATCCTTCACAAGGAGCTGATCCCTCCTACCCAAAAACCAGTATATTAAATTAGAGACAACCCCTCTAATTTGCATGATGAGGTCACCCCTCCAAGTATTCATGCACGGTGGATTTTCATGACCTATATTGGCTAATGGTAAAAACATGCTAAACAGTTTTTATAAGATAAACATAAGGCTTTTCAAACTATAAAACCAATTTTATGAACATGTTCCAGGTTTTCTAGGACTTATGCATTTCCGCTGCTATTAAGTGTTTATTATGCTTAGTCATTCATACTATGTCTATATCCGTGCACTGAGCATTTTGCACAGCCGTTACTTTCCTTTCCATGTCCCAAAACGGCAGGTACCCTAGGAGAGACTCGAGCATTTGGAGGACGTACATAGGATGGAAGCTGCTAGAGACTTCTTTTCCTTTTTGCCTTCATATACTTATGCTTGTTTAGTCTTTCATTCATTTCTTTTGCTTTATTATGTTTTGGGCTTATGTTTGGGAACCGATGTTTGATTCCGGTTATCCCCATGGTCATGTAATGTTTTATACATTTATCCTTGTATGCTTTGATAACACGCCATAATTACGCGTGACATTCCATTATCAAAATGGGGTGTTACAAAAATAGAAGGAAGGATCGACGATGAAATAAGTAGACGCCTTCATGAAATCCCACTTCAACTTCAAATATAGAATACCAAATCCACTCTGTGATCACTTGTCTTTGTAGAACAAAAACTAGCCATTGTCGTTTATGTGAATCTTATATCGGATCATTTTAGCGTTAAGTGTTTTGTTTGCTTTGGTGTTGTGTGTTGAATGTCGTTATCTAGAACAAATGATAAAATATCATTAAAGGATAATTTGTCTAGATAACTTGTCATTTAAGCTCAACGTCAGTCACATGCCCACCTGATGCGCGGAACGACCTCCGTGGTGAGGTCGTCGAAATTTTTTCGAAAATATTAGGTTTAAAACCTATAATTTTCTTTGTCGTTTAAACATTTTCGATCGAGACATATCCAATACCCGATTACAATTCAATCGTTTCAGAAAAGTAATATTCAGATTAAAATCCAAATATTAATTCACCTTTCGTACCCGAGTTATTAATTCATGAAAGTAAGGATTACTTGTCGATCGATCAATGAAAGAAAGTAATTGTGTTTGTTGTTGTGTGTAGAAGTCGAGAAATAATGTTAAAATCCCCTAATAATTGTTCTCGATAAACCAAAAATTCCAAGACAAAATAACACACGAGTTAAAATTTTTCAAAAACACGTTTTTGAAAAATGTTGGATCGCAACTCTTGATCGTAGTGGGTGATCGCAACTCTTGATCGCAGTGGGTGATCGCAACTCTTGATCGCAACACCTGGTCACAACTCTTGAGCTCAGTCGTGAACGCAGTCGTGATCGCAGTCGTGATCGCAACTTAGATCGTAACTATTGATCGTACGAAGTGATCGTGATATTCGATCGCAAGTAGATACCCCAGGTTTATGCGATCGCAATATTCAGATCGTAATATGGAAACAAAAGTACCACTTTTCTCGGATAGTACTAGAACACAACAAATTCGAGATTTTTAGCCTAAAAATGAATCAAATACCCAAAATTTTTGTGTTGTTAACCAAAGTAACAATACCAAATCACTACCACATGTATGTAGATGATTTGTCTCAAGATTAAACCATAAAAACACAAACACAACTTAATAAAAAATTTGGTACGAATGTATTTGGATCAAAATAGGCGTGAGAATCAAGAACACAAACACAAAAACAAAGCAATCATCCCATGGCTCTGATACCAATTGTTAAACATAAGATTCAAAGCTATTTAGGGGTGATCCGGAGGTCGGGGAGGATAAAACAAGTGTTTAGACATTTTAGAGAGAGAAAGATTACAAGGTGAAAGGAGTGTGTGTATTTAGAGAGAGAAAGTGAAATACGCAAAATGGAAAATCCTCACCCCTCCATGGAAGTATGGAGGGGTATGGAGGGGTATATATAGGCTAAACAAGGAGTAACTTTGACAACATGTGAATAGTAGTCCCTCCACGTTTTTCCTATCTGAATCTAATGTAATTCCGTAAATGGCGCTCACATTTTAGGGCTAACAAAGTTATCTTTAAAGATACACTTTCTTTTATTTGAGGTTCGAGTTATAGTCTGACATTTAACTGTAAGTCGTTTACATGAGCTTAAAAACTTTGAATGTTTTTATTGAAAGCTCATGACCGAGAAAAATTAATTTTCCCGTTGTTAAAGATAAGTCATCTTCGTGATAAACTTTCCTTTCTTTGAAGCACGAGTCACAATCTGAGGTAATTGTAAATTATGAAAATGAAATGTTTTGAAAAATATTTACAACTTTCATTCGAGCTTTATGTACACACCCGTGTCGTTATTGAGCAACATTTCTAGGCGCGTCCATATTATCGATACTGAAAGACATGTCGAGAAGAATATTTTTGGCATTTTCAAAGATTTCTCATTTTTTGTTTTGTTTTTATAATGATATTTACATTTTATTTTATTTTTGTATTTTTCAAGTTTTTCGAAAATAATCCAAAATAGACTTTTATACAATAGAATAAGGTGATATCGAATATACAGAATTGGAACCCTTTGAAGAAGGAGAAGTGGGTTCAGAATCCGCTGTTGTACCTGCAATGACAGAAGAAGAGTTTGCAGAAATACTAGTGTTAGGAGTAACAAATTCATTGTCTACATTCAGAACACCCGCATTAGTACTAGAGCAGGTTTCAACACTCTTCTCTGTGGGAATCCACCTAAGGCCAACTACTTTGAAGATCCTACCCGTTGGTTTCCACTTAATACTAGATTTAGGAGTAGTTTTCTCTTGCACAACGGAAGACTTCTTTGGAGAGAAACTATATCCTTTTTGAATCCACGTTTCAGATTTGTTGTTATTGTTTTTCTTTGCGACGGGTTTGTATCTCCTTGTTGTTTTATGGGATTCTGTATTCGATCTCCGTTCAAAGGAGATTTGACCTCATAGAGGCATTGCAGAATGCAATGGTCATGATTTCCATTGTGAATGCCCTTTTTGCAAGTGGGACATACAGGGAATTTGGGATTCACGAAAGTACTTGTATCCCTTGGTTTTCCAAATCGTTGAGGCTTAGTGTTCGAAACACGACTATTCATGGATGCTTTCCAATTCCTAGATTGCTGGTGAGAGATCCTATGTTTTGGTTGACTACCGTTAGGAGTGTGTGGAACTCTAGCGGGATTTGGTGAACTAGGTTTGGAATACATGGGTTTGTCTTTCTGAATCTTCCCTTTTTGCTTAGCATCCTCTAGGTTGTGGGTATGAAGTAGGTCATCTGAACCTACAGATTCCTAGAAGTGGTGGGTGCATTCACATGGTTGGGTTTACCAATAGTGTGCTTTCTAAATGGAGGAACATAGGGTGAAATGGATGGTTTTAGAACACTTGGTTGCACATCAGTCTTAGGGGGTAACCTAGATTTTACATGAGAAGAATTGGAGAAAGGAGTCGGTTTTCCTAAGATAGATGGCTTTGGATCCTTGTAGGCATTGGGTTGTCGAACAAAAGGTTTCACAACTTTAGGTTCCACTGTTTTCCCACCCATTTTGGCAACGAGTTTTTTCAATTCTTCTATCGCTATGTCCTTTTCTTGCAAATGAGCTTTCAAGTCTGTAATTTCCATACTCTTTTAGTTCATTTCTCGACACAAGGTGGAAAGTTTTGCAAGTTATTATCATTTGGACCTTTTCCGACTTTGTCTTGCAAAGCAAGTTCAAGAGTATGATAGTGTTTTTGAAGGAATTCACATCGGTCTTGAATTAACGCAAAAGCCTTTTGATCAACATTATCTTTGTGTTTTGAAAGCTCCGTTTCAAGACGTTCACACTCTTTAACTTGATCAAGATATTTGCATGCCACGTCAGAATATTCATCTATATCTACACAAGATGTAAGAGTAGCACACAAAATATCTTTGGAGAGACATTCGTGTAAGAGTAGATCATATGCTGTAGAAAACTCGTCTCTTTCAGGTTGATGGTCGTTCACTTCTTGTTCAAGAGATTCCACATATTTCAAATCATTAAACATTTCTTGCTTAATTAATGTTTCAAATTCCAAAATATGTTTTTGCGTTCTTTCCACAAGCGGAATCAAAATACTTTTCACAAGCACAGTTATATAGTGAGGAATTTCTTTGTTGCCTTTCAAAAGTTCACGTTTTTCCAGTCATCATCAACAACTATTTTGAAATTTTCAATGTTACTCTTGAGAATACTAAGTGCTTGCTTACTCTTTCTTACAAAAGCTTTATATGGCAAGTACTCAATAAATTTTGAAACATTAGTTTTCTTAGTAGCAAAAACTTGTCTCCATTTAATTCATATTTGTTCACATTCGAAAAATATTTGCTCACGAGACTTCTGTGTTTGCGGTTTGAAAAGACCATAAAGACTGTTTTCATAAGCATAATTATATGGTTTTACAAATTCTTTATTAACTTTTGGTCTACTCTCTTCTTCCAAATCGTTTGTCGCTTCACTATCCGGTCTAACAACAAGGCAATCAAGATCGGTCCATTGGGACTCATCAAGATATAAGTGCTGATTCTCAGATTGAGCTTGCTCAAGGTACTTAGGATTTGCAAAACTAGGTCTATCCTTAAAAAACGAACGAGGTGCCAACATTCTCATGATTTGAATTGATTGATTAGTTTTGTAAACAATTTTCTTGCAAAAATCAATTTGAGTTTCAAGTTCCACCATTTTGTCGATGTCATTCTCTTATTTAATTTTGAAATCCTTTTCCAACTTTTCAACCACTGCTTTCTTTTCATTAGCAAGTTTAGTTTTTTTCTCTTGAAGAAAACCATTTACTTGAGTTAGCTCATTGACTTTAGTGGTAGCAAGATATGTTTTGTGACGTTCAGTACTCAAAGAGGTGTTATGATTACGTTTCTCTTGTTCTAGAAGCTTAAGAGTTTCGTTATATTTCTGTTGATAATCGTCCTTTTTGACGTTAATTAAACACCCTTTGTACCCCTCAATCTCATTGGTCTTTTGAAGAAGCTGAGCTCTGTAGCTATCAATGGTCTCACTAGATTTAATTAGTGCAGCTATGCATTCTTCAAAATTTTGAGTGAGCGTAGCATTTGCCTTTTTTAATTCCTTTTGACTCTTTCTAGTTTCTTTGACATCTTTTTGTAAAGTGTCAATTAAATTAGCAAGCACAATACGCTCCTCACCATCATACTCATTTGCATGTTGATCATCGTCAGACTCATTATTGTAGGTGTCTGAGGGATCAGGTATGGTATTGCTATCAACCTTTTCCGTCATACATGTGTCAATACGGGTTTGAGTTTGATCACAATTCTTATGCGTATTAGTATTGACAAACACATTATATTCATCATTGTGTACCTCTTCCAATGGGTCAGAGTCGAAGACAGGGCCATTATCATACGAAGGTGTATTGATGATGACAGTCTCAGAACTAATGTCTTGTGTGCCAATGCTGCTGCTTTCTTTCCCATGTATGGTATGATCATCCTTTGTACCATGCTTTGTGTTCCGTGATGTGCAGCTTTCATTCACATGACCCGATACTGTACCACCATTTGCCTTGAACCTTTTATCAATCTCTTGTTCGTGAATTATTATTCTGTGGACATAGGTTTCAACGGATTTGATGTTACTTGGGATCAGGCCTTTGAACGTTTGAGCAGTTGCATGATGTCTCATGAAGCATCGCTGTGTACTCGAAGACATGAGAAATTCTGAATCAAAAGTCTTTTCAAATGTCGTTTGGAGTTAAGTGAAGGTGATCTTGCATTCATTCCCAAAAAGTCTTTCTTTGGTGAGTTATGCCGCAAGTTTCTACATGGCTTGTGTGAAAGCTATTATGAATGTGCCAGTGGATTCACCTAAGTCTAGCAGGACTTTTGAAAGACTCGCAAACGATGATTGAACTATTCTCAAACTTTCCATGCATTTATCTCTCAAGAAGCGTGTCCGTTGTTGTAATTGTTCCATCTCAAGAGTTGTCACAACTGAACACTCATTGCTCTTTTGCATGATGATGATGTCTTGGTTGATGAAGTGACTTCGGATCCTAAGTAGATATGGCGTGATTGAGTTGTGGGAAAATTTCCAAAATTTCCGATTTTTTCTCAGTCCGACAATAAATTTCTCAGTCCGACAAAACGGTAAACCGAAATTTTTTGAATTAGCAAATTTTGAAATCGAGTTCGAAATAACCAAAAAATAATAGGGAAAAATTTTGAAAAATGAAAATTTTAACGAAAAATAAAACCTAAAAAATTTAAAATTTGGCCTAAAAATTTGAATTTTGGTCCGAAAATTTGAATTTTTGGTCGAAATTTTTTTCGCATCGTCTAAATTTGAAATCGAAGCTTAAATGTCCTAAAAATGGTCTAGGAAAAAATAAATTTTACTATGGTTTTCCCGCCAAAAAACTCTTTTTTTGTAAACTTTCGGAAATATGGAACTTTCGGAAGATACTTTCGGAAGATACTTACTTTCGGAAGAAATTGACTTTCGTAGAAAACACCTTTCGGAAGAAACAAACTTTCGCAAGAAACAGACTTTCGCAGGAAACCAAACTTTCGTAGAAACACCTTTCGTAAAAACAAAACTTTCGCAGAAACAAATCTTTCGTAGAAACAACCTTTCGTAGAAACAAAAACTTTCGTAGAAAGAACCTTTCGTAGCAAAAAGGTTTCAGAACTATTTGGGTTTCGTAACTTTTGGAACTCTCGTAACTTGTTGTATAGTTTCGTAACTTTTGAAACTCTCGTAACTTTTGAAACTCTCGTAACTTTGAGGACTTTCGGAACAATGCACTTTAGGAAGATTTTGAGGACTTTCGTAGCTGTTCACTTTCCTAGCTTTGAGGACTTTCGTAGCTTTTCACTTTCGTAGCTTTGAGGACTTTCGTAAGAATCTTAACTTTCGGAAGAAAAAACTTTCGTAACTCGTAACCGTGTGAAACTTTCGGAGACAAAACTTACTCTCGGAACAATCTTATAAACCCTACTACGAAAGTTAAACTTTCGGAAGAAACTTAGAAACCCTTTAGCGAAAGTTATTAAGCCAACCTTAAATCTTATACGAACCAACTTTTTGATGAACCGTATCCCAAAATCAATCCAAACTCCCCAAAAACTTGTGATTTTAACCACAATAACTAACCTAAATCCCTACCACAACTATGTAGGTGATTTAAATCAAGATTTAGAGCCCGAAAAACACTAAATAAAATTCAATTCGTGGTGATTTTTGATTAAATCATACAAATCAAATCAATAACAACAACCAATCACTAATCTACCCCGTAGCGATTGATACCAAATGTTGTACCCATAATTATTCACTTCACCATGATTGATTATAAGAAATAAAGAAGGAAGAAAGAAGATTTCTAGAGAGAGAAAGTAGTGAGAGAAAGTAGTGAGAGAAAGTAGAGAGAGAAGGTGATTAACTAGGAGAAATTAGATTAAGAAAAATGATTACTTGCCCACCCTCCTAACATGCTAGGAGGGTGCTTATATAGTCCACCCACATGCGGGCTTTCTATTGGACTATATTTGTTTTGGGCCGGGCTTGATTAAATGCTTAGTGTCTTGAAAGAGGCCTTTTAAGCTAACCATCAAGTCCGTAATGTCACAATTATTTTAACTAACTATTACAACGTTCTAATAAATATTACAATATAAACCTATGACCGAACATTCTTGTTTGACTCAATATTTTTGAGGCTAACAATTATTCATGAAATTAACATGGCACATTTAATTAGGTTTAATCAAGGACGTGGTCTAATTAAATAATTACTCCCTCCGTCCCAAAATTACTGTCCACCTTTCCTTTCCGATTGTCCCAAAATTATTGTCCACTTCTAAAAATAGATAGGGAATTTAGTTCGAGTTTACCATGTTACCCTCACGTGTGGTTATTATTACAAATATTAAAGAAGTTTTAAATTAATTAGTTAAGGGTAAAACTGTCATTCTGCAAAAAGTATGAGAGAGAAAGCTGTAATAATTATGTTTTTCTTAGACTGTGGGATTTTTGTCTGGTGACAATAATTTTGGGACGAAGGAGTACATTTTAACCATGGTATAATTAAATTAATTATTTACCTTTAATTTAATTATTCAATTATCAAGTTTAAGGTAAATTTTATTAAAATATAAATCATGCTTTATTAATTAATAATAAATTAATCATGTTCTATTATTAACTAATAACTATTTATAAGATTATGACATGTTATATTATTTATTAAATAAACTTTACTATATTATCAATTAATAATTCATGACTTATAAAAATATGTTCATTAAGACTCAACTTATATTATATGCTTATTAAACAAGCTTATTACTATTTATGAAAACATGCTAATTATGGAAACATTTTATTTTTGAAAAATTACTATTTTTGGAAACTTACTATTTATGGAAACTTACTATTTTTGGAAAGTTGCTATATATGGAAACCTGCTATTTTTGAAAAGTTACTATATATAGAGACCTACTATTTTTTGTGAGACCCCCAAAATCAGGCAAGGAAACACGTAGGCAGCATGGGGGTGCCACGTCATGGTACATGAAATAATGATATATAGTTGACACAAAATTGACGTAATAAAACATTTACATTAAATCATAAAAGATCAGAGTTTTTTAAACTAAGGTCCCAGAGTTTTATAATCGGAAAAATCTACTATTTAAACATGATTTTGTAACATATAGTTACCAAGAATAGAGGATAAACTACAGTTTTTACCAAAACCAAAGTTTAAATATAACAAAGAAATCTCCAAGCTGCGAAAATATCATGCGGGCTCTCATTCAAGCAAAATTAAGTATTATTACCTAAGATTAAACATGTAAAATCGTCAACACAAAGTTAAGTGATATACATAGGTTTAGTAGTAAAGTTGTGGAACACAAGCATTCATTTGTAAAACAAGTAATAGGGAAAATGGTTATATACGTTAACCATAGTCCGAAACCATTATTATTGTTATTTAGCTAATGACACCGAAGCTTAACAAATGCAAGTTCCCCTAGTGAGTATTCAACCTAAATACTCAAAAATAAACAAATGTAATGGGTCAAGGTAATACGGGACGTGGATTATCAATCCCGATGGATCCACCCACAACATTCGCGCTTGCAAGAGGTAATACTAGAATAATTAACGGTGCATGATCAAGAGGGAAACTTAGTAGCTATGTACACTAAAAGCAATAATAATAATAAAAACTGTTGGAAAGCATACAAGTTTTGGATAGCATACAAGTTCTGGATGACATACAAGTTCTGGATAACATACAGTTTTAAATGAATGTATTTCACCATGTAAAATCTCACCCACATTTAGAAACAATGTAAAAGTAGTAAAAAGGGGATATGAACTCACCTTATAAGCCACGAGGTAATTGAGTCATGGAACTCGGAAGCTTAGTAGAAAAAGTTGTGGTAAGACGATCGCCGTTGATATAAATGCCCGGTAAAACACGAAAGCCGCAACCTACCAAATAAGACACACACTTTATTAATATACCAAAGTATAAACTCATGCTTAGTAAAACCAATTAAATAAACTCAAAAACATAGTATATACGCAAGAACAAACCATACAAGTGAATTTACTAGACGCTTTTACAAGACTACGTTATTAAGACAAGTGCTCCCAAAAGCACTCAGCCTGTACATACCAAATGTACCCGCTGATTTCTCATACTTAGACAACTCGAATTTTTATGAAACTTGGTGAAAAACTCACTCATAACCTGCACAAAACCCAGTTTAAATTTCATCCAAAGATTTGCATTTTAAAACCACATGCTCAACACATTTCTAGACTCCAAAATCCGGACAGTTTTGTACCTTTGAATTGCAAAACCAATTTGACCCAATTAACCGTTACCATTTGTAAACTTGATACCTAAGTTTTAAAATAGACTCAAGACCCCAGTTTTAGAGCCTAAGAATAGCCCTTGAACCTTTTTTAAACTCAATCTATAGTCCTCGAGATTTGACCCAATATCGACAACAATTTCGTGTCGTGTCGATACTCGCCTCCCGGTACACGAATATTCAAACTAGTGTAACTTCCTCCTCGATTTGAGTTAAAAGATCTACTTTATATAAAAACGAGCGTCTAGACAACCACTACAACTATATCCTATCATATCAATACTTAATCAAACTTAAGTACATGAAAATTAGCTTTAACCCCACTGATCTAAAATACATTTTTACAAACTATATTAAACCAATCTTTTAATCCATTTTATCAATTTCCACACTTCTAACATTGACTAACAATCATCCAAACCAAAACACACTACTACAAATCACTTGCATGTCCATTTTCTTACAAAACCCAAATCAAAATCATATATGCAACCATAAAGAAATGATTTATTAAGTAGTTAACATATAAACAAGGAACCTTACCAACAAAATGGATCAAATACTTCAAGAACACCAAATCCAAAACTTATCCAAGTTTGTTTAATCACCCAATATTTGATCCTAACACCAAATAACACACATGCAAACAATGAAAGTGGATCAAAACAAATTGTTCATCATGAAAATTACTTGAAAAATAAAAGTTAGTGCATATGGTAAAATTTTAGATCAAAATGATCACAAGATAAAAACTAAGGGCCCGTTTGGTTTGAAGTCGGGTTTTACTTTAGGTGTAGGTTTATAAAGTAGGGGGTTTAGGTTTGTATTTTAATATGGGTTTTGAAAATAAAAATAATATAAAGGACCCACATTAATAATATTATTAAAAATTGCAAATTTTTTTATTTATGAAAAGTCAAAAAAATCTAAGGATATAAAGAGGCCACGTCACATAATCAAAACCAAATAGTGTTTCTTTTAGAAACCCAACTCCCCAACTTCCTTTTTAAAAAGGTTTGATTATGGCTTTGCTGTGGGCCCAGTGTCACCCTTCTTTACTACCAAACATTTGTTTTAATGCGAAACCCAATTTTTTTGACTCAAATGAGTATACCAAACGAGCCCTAAGAGGGTCTT
Organism: Glebionis coronaria; assembly: GCA_025667525.1. NCBI lineage: Eukaryota > Viridiplantae > Streptophyta > Magnoliopsida > Asterales > Asteraceae > Glebionis > Glebionis coronaria. The sequence goes on along the minus strand of CM046875.1, from coordinate 531,056,309 downwards.
TAGTTAGATTTCTTAAAAATAAAAAATTGTTGTGGTTTGGTGGTGGTTTGTGGTGTAGCCGGCGGCAAAAGGAGAGCAAAAGAGAGATTGGATATTTTTTGAAAGTGAAATCGTAATTGTGTGTAATATTTGCCTTTTTATATGGAAAGGTGGTGTAGAAAAGGTAAATAAGGTTTTCTTTTGGCCTAACATGCAAAAGATTAGTTAAAGAGCGGGAAATAACTATTAGTAAATTTTTAAAAATTTCACGGGACTCGGGTTTCGTAAAAATACTTCTCAAAAGTTAAAACGTACACAAAATATAATAATATGGATTCTATTCGACTTAAAACGTAATTAAAACGAAAACGTCGAAAACATCAAACATCGAAACGATCGATAATAAAACATAAAATTTTGGGCATCCATCGGTATCGCGATCACTAGTAGTTCTCGTTACTCGTTGATTTAAGTAAACTTTTTGTAAAATGAACACGGGCGCATTTAAATCAAAAAAATGTTTGATTTAATTAAATATGGAAAAATTAAATAAGAAATTTTATAATTCCGAATAAAGTATTATCAATGATCAGAAAAATACTTAAATATAATTTATTTAAAATTCTCGAGATCTCAGGATTTACGTATAAAGAATACAAGAAAATGTAACACGTTGGAAAACTCAAGAAGCACGAATAAAAGAATAAAATAATACCGGAAAAATACGAGTTCTCACAGTCGACCCCCCTAAAGGAACCCTGGTCCCTCAGAGTTCAACTTGAGACGGAAGAAGATGCGAACAAATGAGGATACCTAGTTTAGAACTGATACTTCGCTTTCCAAGGTAATTTCTGTACCACGGCGAACCATAACAATTGGAATACAACTACGCTTCAGCTTCTTAACTCCTTTCCGAATTTACTTCAAACTCGGATTGAAATAACAACCTTTCAGTACGAAGAAATATAAAGAGATATAATGAACAAGAGAATTGCTTTGACGGATAAGGTGCGCTAAACGAGTTAAGATTGATAATATACAAGGAATCGTAGATCGTGCAAACTGTAAAACATGACAAATCTTAAAACATAACAATGTATTTACTTGAGAAATAGAGGGGAAATATGAATTACATATAGACAGTTGAAATACGAGTTGCCACAATTATCCGTCCTGGATTTGGTATTACTTTAAAATTAAGCTTAGGTGCTTGCTTGATTTTAAAAATGCAAGGTTTGTTTGTGGCTTTAAAATGTTACGACACTTTCAAAATGGTGTCAATATAGCTACAATTGCTTATCAAAGCGTTTGATGATTTGAATTCAGAACTACTAGTAAAGAAAAATTGTAACTATGTTATATATGGATTAAGAAGAATTGAATATTTAGTGAGTAAAAATCACTAATTCTTTTTCTTGATAAGGATTTCAAAGTAAAAGTAACTCAGTTCAAAATAATTATTTTGATCGGCTTAAGAACTTTTGGATGATTGTATGAAATTGTTATTAGAACTTGGGTTCATTTTTACGATTCGAGAAAATCAAAATTTCAAATTATTTAGAATCACTAATTAAAGTATAAATTACATAGGTAATTTCATTAACTTGAAAGTAGAGTATGATAAATCAAATAGTTTAAAAGATAAAGCATGGAGTATTTTTAAACACTAGTTATAAATCTATCAAAGAGGATGTATAGATCCGACCTTTAACTAGAAACGGTTATTTTGGCAAAGTAAACACTTGGTAAAATGTGTAAAATTTTCTTAGAAATCCATAATAATTTATAGAATTCCATAAAGGCGTTTAATGCATCAAATGGTAAACATAGGACATATCCGAGTTTTCAAAATGTGACATGGATAGCAAATAATAGTCAACAATTAGAATACAAATAATAGTAGGAGGGCATAAAACGAAGTTCGTATCAATTCTTAACGAACATGATAAAGGTAGATACGCCGATGATAAGACAATAAGAAACCAAAGGTTTAGCAAGTAATCAATTCTCGAGTGTGGTTGGTGTTACCAATAACGGCTCATTAAGTTCTCGGCAGTCGCTACACGATCGAAAGAGAAAAAATTATACAACAAATTTTCGAATCAAGGAAAATTCTTAAGAAGTCACTTGAGAGTAATTCCAGTCATAAAACACTATTCGCGTCCGGAGACATTTCGAAGGTCTACCAAACTAGATAGAGAAGGCTGGTCGATGTAGAAGCATAATAAACGTTGAAACTTTCAAGTCTGGTATCAATGGTTGGTAATTAGCCGAGTGGTAACGAGAATTGCATCATGAGGGAAAAATGAGGTAATAAGTATATATCGTTGAGTAAAGAAACATGTACTCGCAGACTCGTAATTTGTTCAAGAGAAGACAATGAAATATATGCATATATCATGAAAGGGTGCTACTCGCATAATATGTAATAGTTTTCAAAACTTTATTTCATCTAACTTTTTCAGAAACACATGTAAAAAGTTGGTTCTGGTTAAAATATTTAAGGTGACTACTATTCAACCTTGCATGGCTCCTTCTAAATTATGCATAGGTGATCCGGCCATGCATAATTTAGGACTAGCAATGCGATGCTCAGTTTCGTCAAACTAGTATTACATGTCACATGTTTTGAAATATGTATATAATATCATTTGTAAAATATAATTTAGTATGATTTATGAAACTTTTCGCAAGTAAATAATTGGCTAGATATTTAAATCAACAATTTTAATGTTACATGAATTCTTTATAAGACCAACGTTGAACAATTTGTGAATACATCGTAAAATAATGTCAATTTATTTTATAAGGTATTATTCAAGTATTTCGTAAAGCCAAAGTAGAACATTTTGTAAAATTATTCGTAAGACAATAACAATTTAAGTTTATATTGTGACATTATGATAACTTATAAAATAGCAAGTGGATTACACGAGAGTAGTAAAGAGTAATTAGTAAGAAAATCTGCAAAATGGTTACAAGGTGATAAGGTTTCAAAGGTTTAGCCGGAATCGTCATGAGACACGTGCCAAAAATGATAACGAATGGTGTGAAAACAAGTACTTTAAATCTCGACCCAAATCAGTGGTACGATAGAAGAAAATAATGATTATACATAATGACAAATAAGTCATGTATAAAATAAAGGATAAAGGAAATCCGTATGCATTTACATCGTAATTAATTGACATAAATATGCTTTTAAGAAAGCTAGAATATCAGTTTTCGAATGATACAACTAACCCGAAAAGTTTCTATTTTTGAAAAGTTTATAAGGAAAGTTTCCGATTCTCAAAAGTTTAGGAATTTAACACGTTAATAGTGACGCATAAAAATGCACAACTTTTTCGACAAAACTAGTTCATTAAAAGTGTTATCCAAACACTCCATATCAAAGTTCACGATATATATATACGTATAATCCACACTCAAAGTTACTATTTTAAACGTTTTCAAATGCAATCAATGTTTGGTAGTTGTAAAATCTCATCCGTTAGAGTTTTACGAGCTCAAACGAACTAAAAAACGCTTCAAACCATATTTTTAAATTCTATCAGCTTTGACTTTTGGGTCTGACCAGACCAATTGACTCCTTAAATGACATTTTCAAGACTCGGAGTCTAAAGCAATTTGGTGTAAAACGACGTTTCAAACAACTTTCTAGTTTATCTTAGACCTGAAACCCAATGTAAAATAACCAAAATGCCCATGCAAAATTCTGTATCAGCAGTAAATTTCCATATACGCAGAAAATAAGTTCTTAAATTTTACAAATTTCGAGTGAGCGTAACTTGTTCGTTTTAAGATTTACGGGTCAAATTTTATGTCCTAAACGAATGTCTCAACAAGTAGAAACATATTTTTATGTGTAAAGTTTATAAAAATATTTTCTTGACATCGTTAAATTACATGTAACTTTTCTGTAGAAAGTATATTTTTTTGACACACCTTGAAATTTAATCAAACTTCATAACGACCTGGAATTTATATACACACATGACTTGTGGATTCCATAAAGACGAAAAAAGAATAGATTGTATAATTAAGCATATAAAGAAAAACATAGTATAAAAATAGTTTAAGAATACCAACGATAATCTAAGAATTCAAAAACGACGCATGACATCCATGTCTTAGATTTCAAGATGCAAGGTAGGAAGGTCTCTTGGCGTGATTTTCCAAAAACACAAAACATACCGAGAATAAATGGAACATTAACGAGTTACACTCCCGAAGCGAGGAGGTTTAACGAAAGGGGAGGATACAAAGTTATAGGAATAAAATCGTATTCCTAACAAGCACCACATTATATTATAGGATATGAATTACAAGATGACGGTGGTATTTCCAAGGTACAAACGAACGTTTTAATCCGGAGTCGAAACGAATAATGGTCAATGAAATAATATTTAATCGATATACGAGTGTCGTGTAAAACGGCGACGTAAAGGTCAATCAAGGTTACGAAAAATCCACGATATTATTCAAAACGGATTCCAGGAATGCTTCAAGATGTGTGACTCACACGATGTCCTTTAGTCTTTTTCGGAGACACACTGAGCTACGCAATGGTCTATAGACTAGACATCCAATCACGAATGGTCAGAAAACAATTTGGATATCTAAATAGATATCTTAAAGGAGTTAAACAATGGAAGTAACATGCACGGTAGTAAAATGATAATCAGAAGTTTCATCGAACACAACACTTCTTAATCCCTAACAATGGTATCACGAGAATACACACAACATGTAAAAGTGTGTCGAGAAACTTAGACAGTTCAAAACAAACGTGTATATGGGGTCAGACATATCACGCATAAACGAAATAGCAATAGTACTAAAAAAAGTGAGTATGAAAGGTCAACAGCATACACACTCCGAATACAAGTATGTAATGCCATAACAATTTAAAATTATTCTAACAAGATCAAGTTTACTAGAACAAGAATTCAAGTAATAAAGTAAGGGCATATGTAATCACAGTAATATCCTAATGATAATTCCTTAAGCACAAAGGATTTAGAGAAAGATAGTAATTATCGTCATGAGCGTATTGTAATATTTCAAAATGTAATCAAGAAATGAAATATTACAATGATAATTAAAAGTAAATAATAAGGATTAGAGAGATACTCGCGCAGATATCGAACAACCATGTCAGATTCTGTGTTTGACACTTAGAAACATGAAATATTTGAACTTTCGGTTATAGAATAAGTTTTGAAAATGACTCAGTTCTCTATAACCATCGCTTTGATACCAATCTGTGAGACCCCCAAAATCAGGCAAGGAAACACGTAGGCAGCATGGGGATGCCATGTCATGGTACATGAAACAATGATATACAATTGACACAAAGTTGACGTAATAAAACATTTACATTACATCATAAAAGACCAGAGTTTTTAAACAAAGGTCACAGATTTATATAAGCGGAAAAATCTACAATTTAAACATGGTTTTGTAACATATAGTTAACAAGAATATAGGATAAACTTCTGACAGTTTTTACCAAAACCAAAGTTTAAGTATAACACAGAAATTTCCAAGCTGCGAAAATATCCTACGGCTCCCATCCAAGAAAAATTAAGTATTATTACCTGAGATTAATCATGTAAAATCGTCAACACAAAGTTGAGTGATATTCATAGGTTTAGTAGTAAAGTTGTGGAACACAATCATTCATTTGTAAACAAGTAATAGGGAAAATGGTTATATACGTTAACCATAGTCCGAAGCCATTATTATTGCTATTTAGCTCATGACACTGAAGCTTAACAAATGTAAGTTCCCCTAGTGAGTATTCAGCCTAAATACTAAAAAATAAACTAATGTAATACGTCAAGGTAATACGGGGCGGAGATTGTCAATCCCGATGGATCCACCCACAACATTCGCGCTTACAAGAGGTAATACTAGAATAATTAACGGTGCATGATCAAAAGGGGAAACTTAGTGGCTATGTACACTAAAAGCAATAATAATAATGAAAACTGTTGGAAAGCATACACGTTCTGGATAACACACAAGTTTTGGATAACATAGAAGTTCTGGATAATATATAGTTTTAAATGAATGTGTTCCACCATGTAAAATCTCACCCCGCGTTTAGAAACAATATACAAGTAGTAAAAAGGGGCTATGAACTCACCTTATAAGCCACGAGGTAATTGAATCATGGAACTCGGAAGCTGAGTAGAAAAAGTAGTGGTAAGACGATCGTCGAAGATATAGATGCCCGGTAAAACACGAAAGCCGCAACCTACCAAATAAGGCGCACACTTTATTAATATACCGAAGTATAAACTCATGCTTAGTAAAACAAATTAAATAAACTCAAAACCATAGTATATACGCAAGAAAAAACCATACAAGTGAATTTACTAGACACTTTTACAAGACTCTGTTATTAAGACAGGTGCTCCCGAAAGCACTCAGCCGGTACATACCAAATGTACCCGCTGATTTTCTATACTTAGACAACTCGAATTTCTATGAAACATGGTGAGAAACTCACTCATAACCTGAAAAAAACTCAGTTTAAATTTCATCCAAAGATTTCCATTTTAGAACCACCTGCTCAACACATTTCTAGACTCCAAAATCAGGACAATTTTGTACCTTTGAATTGCAAAACCAATTTGACCCAATTAACCATTACCATTTGTAAACTTGACACCTAAGTTTGAAAATAGACACAAGACCCAATTAACCGTTACCATTTGTATTGCGATCACTAGTAGTTCTCATTACTCGTTGATTTGAGTAAAATTTTTGTAAAATGCACGCGGGTGCATTTAAATAAAAAAATTATTTAAATAAATATGGAAAAATAAATAAGAAATTTTATAATTCCGAATAAAGTATTATCAATGATCAAAAAATACTTAAATATAATTTATTTAAAATTCTCGAGATATTAGGATTTACGTATGAAGAATACAAGAAAATGTAACACGTTAGAAAATTCAAGAAGCACGAATAAAAGAATAAAATAATACCGGGAAAATACGAGTTCTCACATTTTTAGAAAGTTACTCATTATGGAAACATCAAGTATAATAATACATGAAACGTGAGATACATTAATCAAGAACACATGAAACGTATAATACTAAGAAATACATGATAAAACATGAAACAGTAAAACAAGTAAAGAACAAGTAAAACAAGCCAAGAACAAGTAAAAAAAGTCAAGAACAAGTAAACTAAACTAAGAATGAGTGACTTATACATGAACATACAACTCATACACATCCTTTATCATGTAGCACTCATGAAGTCGGAGTAGTTACTTTCCGCCTTTCATCTTCATTTGTTACTGGACATAAGGTACGGATTTTCCGTCCTTTAGTAAGGATATTCTCTTTCTATGCATGATTAGGATTCTCTGTTTGTTGCCATCTGTTTTCCCCAGTTTACATGTCATAAAACTTTTCATGTTTGCCATGCCATCATTTTAAATTGCCTGAGCTATATGCACGTATGCCATGTTCACCTAGTTATGGAGGTACCATAACCATGACACTTGAGGCACCTAGTGATTTCTTTCAGTTACTTGGCCATTATTATTAGTATTATTATTGTGGATGGATAGTCTGGACTGGGCCAGGCCCGACAGACAGCGACCCATATCTAAGCCTAACCCTAAATCCATCCCTATAAATATAGGGTTGTGGTCCTCCTCTTAGAGAGAATCTATAGGTTACTCTTAACCTAATTCTCCTACTTTATGTCTTATTCATAATACTGACTTGACCGTCGGAGGTAGATCCCGAGGCTATGGCCTCGGGTTCTCTTCTAACGGGTTCTCTTTGTTGACAGATCTACTCTAGGTTCGGAAAGACGACGAACAACCCAAGGAGAGTCGTCAATCCAGCTTGTGCCAGATTATGCATCAACAAGTTGACGCCATCCGTGAGACAACGACTAAAACATGCTTCGTGTTCTTGCACGGTTTGGTTCTTTTTTTAACACTTATATCTCGTATCTATATATTGTCTTTAGTTTTTTACTTATTATTACGTGACACGACACATAGATATTAAATCCAAAATATGGGTGATGAGTACTTCTTGTCAATCGGCTGAGATGAAAGATATATAATAACTCAATGTTATATGTATGATACCACATTTGATATAATAACTTTATAAAAACCAAAACATACACGAGTAGGAAATCACTTATGTATACATTTATTCAACGCACATGAGGTACTTAATTTTGTATGCACGCGGGGTTTCATAAAACTCACTTGCGACGTGGGAACGCGTCACTTGCGACGCAGGAACGCACGAGTTTTTCTTTCACCGGGTACATTTAAGGTTTTTGAGATGTTCTTATCTCAATGTTATATATTCACTTGCTATATAAAAATGCATATATATCTTATATTTTTATAAGATGTAACAAATGTTTACATTAAGTAAAATTCATTTACTATGTATCGCGTATATTTCGCCAATTGAAGAAGGTTATCAAAAGTTTGCTATATAGCACGTATGGTATTGATGACGTATAGTCCCTAGTCGGGCTGGATAGTCTGACTCACGGGTACTACCCGTATCCATCAGGAATGGATTAATACTTATGCAATGAGCGCGCAGCCCAGGAAGCCCGGTAAGTCGTTGTCGCACATACGGTTCATTACTTAACTGTGTCCTCGTCGCGTTATGATAGGATCCGACAAGAATATAATCTATCAATCTATTTTGAGTCATTATCTCTTCCTTAGGCCGCAAGAATAGGGAGCCCAACCAGGACTCTCTCGAGTATAAAAGGAACCCCCATGGTTCCACAAAGGTACGATACACACCAACCCTAAACCCTAATATACTCAAACCTATTACTTACTCTCACGCCGGAGTCTAATCGTGGGTCACAAACCCACTATAAGCCTAACGGTGTCTGTTTTTAGTGCGCAGGGTCCCTAAATAAGTTTCACTTGGTGCAAGAGCCAGAGTCCACAAGACCCCGAATTAAGCCTAATTCGGGTCAAGCTCGGTCTGTCCAACTTTTGTATCAACAAGTTGGCGCCATCCGTGGGACCCTACACTAAGCTATAAGTAATGACGAAAAGCGGCACAAACCCGTCCTAACCGAAGGGCGGGTCTAAGAAGCCAACAGGGCCATACTCAAGTTTCGAACCACTTAATAACCCAGGCCGTGGTGGGAAGGGGTTACAAGTATCTTTTTCCCCGCTAGTCTCCCCTACCCCACAGGCAGCTAGGGACGCATCGTCCTCTCGGGAAATCCCTGATCCAACACACAACGATGCCCTGGATGGAAGGGCTGTGTAGACCCGCAAACCAAGACGGAAATTCCTCCCGCGACGAAGTAGGATATGAGCGACTATGTCGCAAAGAACTATGGAGCTCTAATTCCACTTATGAGAGCGCAGATGAGGGAAAATCCGATAAGAGATCTACGGATCAGCCTAGACTTTGATAAGGAACTTAAGACCATGGAAGGATCAAGACCTAACAAGGAAGCTAGGAAGGAAATGAGGAAAAAAGAGAAAACAAATGAGATTCTAGCATCTCGTTCATATGCGCCCCTTATTGAAGACGCATCTTCCTTAGAAAATTATGACAACCCAAACGGAGAAGACAACTTAATTACAGCAGTCAATAACCATTGACGCACAAGCGTGAAAGACAGATTAGGGCCCGACCCTTCTGGAAGACGAAGCGCCCTTAATAGACTGGGCCCCTTGGAAAGAGATTCATACCTGGATTTGCAAGGACAGGAAAGAAGCAGGAATACTGAAAAAGGCGCAAAAGAGATTCCTCAAGCGAAAATTCCTCGTACTCTGATTCCAGCAATCGCCATCCTCGCCGTAAAAGGGTCGCCCTTTCATCCACAAAGGATTCTGATTCCTCTGGCTACAACAAAAAGCATCACAGGGCACTTAAGAAACCAAGGATGCGCAGTGAAGAAGAGTGGACCCTACCATGGCGTCGCGAGAAAGGAAGTGCTTTTTCAAAACACATAACCACTTTTAAAGATAATAAAAAGAGACGCATGCCGTCCAATGTCAAAACCTACGATGGTACGACATATCCAGATGATCACTTAAAAGTGTTCGAATCTCAAGCAGGGATAGAACAATCGCCAGAGGCCGTGTGGTGCCACATGTTCAACTCAATGCTCATCGAGAATGCCAGGACTTGGTTCGACCGCCTCCCGCGAAAGAGCGTTAATGGATTCGAAGAGCTTAGGAGAGCATTTAGAAGAAATCATGTGCAACAAAAAAAGTGCGACAAAAGCCCCGTCTGACTTGCGAGAGTGAAGCAGAGGCACAATGAAAGTCTCGAATACTTTATAGAGCGCTTCAAATCTGAATACAACCAGATTAAAGATTGCCCTGAAACTCTGAAAATTTCACGATTTCTCGCGGGTATCACTAACCCAGATCTGATAAAGAAGTTCTATGACAGAACCCCAAGAACCTTTGATGGGGTAATGAAGAAGGTCAAAGCATTTATTCAAGGCGAAACCGCAACAATGGATAGCAGGCAGATGACATCAAGCTACAAATACCATGACCGACCCAAGAAGCAGTCATATGGGCAAAACATCAGCCGTGCCTTGGATTTCCATGGAACAGCGAAACAAGTACGCGATAACAACAACAATAAGTTTACCCCGCTGAAAAAAACATCCAGGGAGATATTCTTATCTGAGGGCGCAAGCTTCCCAAAACCTAGTCCGATGATGGGCCCGACTGACAAACGGGACAACACAAAGCATTGTGAATACCATGACTGTAGAAACTAGAAGAGGGGGTTGAATAGTTTCTTATATTTACTTGTTAAATGATGGTTTTCAAAAAATCCTTTTTCTCAAGAACTTAGATTTAAGGAAATAAGTAAAATCTTCTTATGCACAATATGAACAATGATAGTGTAATTTAAAACTAATAGTAACTAATTTATATACACAAATAATAAAGAATGTAAAGAGTTAAGGGTAAAGAAAGATCAAACCAAACACCAAGGATTTATAATGGTTCGGCAACGAAGCTCACTCCTCGTTCCTACTCCACTCCTCGAGTACTCCTAACTCGAGAGTTCACTACACAACAAGCTCCTTATGGTGGAGAAAACCGTACATGTCGCTTAACCAATTTCCGACTCTAAGCTAAAAGTCGAGCCCTAATCGTAGCTAGGACCAATCTACACAACTATACTTAGTACATACACAACTTCCAAATAGGCACAACTACTTGGATCTTCACAACTATTACATAACAACAAATGTGTAAGATTTGATCTTCAAAGGATCTTTGGTGGTGGACTCAATACTTCACAATGATAGTGTTCTTCTCTTTGGACTTGAAGAGGAAGGGATGGATGAGATAGATTCATTTCTAAACAAGTAGTAATCAATCAAATAATCAAGGATTTGAGAGATTTAAGAAGTATGTTTGAATCTGGAAATTTGTGTGCAAAAGAGGTGAACTGAAAATCTGAGAAAGGTCCACTATTTATAGGACAAAGGGCCAACGGCTATATCTGCCCACGGTTCTTTATCTCAGCCGGCGGTACCTTATCGATAAGGAACCGCCTAGGCGCTAAGGAACCGCCGGGCTAGACTCTGCTCCCTTTTTGTCCTTTAGTGGTGGAGGTCATATCTTGTTATAAAATATCCAGAAAGGATATTCCAAATCAAAAGGGAATATGCCATTTTCAAATTTTCAAATATTTAATTTAATAAAACATTGTCTTAAAAAGAAAGTTTAATTAAAAACTTGTCACACTTAATAAAAAGTGAGTTTTAAGATAAGATTAAATCATTTGATCACTTGATTAAGGTTAGTACTTGTTTATTCATATCTTAAGTGAAAATGGGTAAAATGAAAAATACTTGAACTCAAGAATTCGTTTTTCGTTGTTTTGTAAATGCTTGTTTTACATATTGTCGTAATCAAAACTAAGCGAGACCAAAAATGCAAGTAACGTTTTTAGGAATTATTGCATTAACAATCTCCTCCTTTTTGATTCCGACAATATATAAACACAATCACACAAAACACAAGATTTTCGAAGACGAGTTTATTCATTTCTCCCCCTTTGTCGAAGCAAAAAGGTTGCACAAGTCGGTGTTGAAGATACGGACTTTGCAAAGACTCCCCCTTGGTGCTTACTCCCCCTAGCTTGGGGCACCGAGGAATCGAGATATGGTGACAAGCTACATAGAAGGGTTAGTTGAACAAAAGACAACTAACAAGACATAGCTAAAGGTCACACTAAAAGAATAAAAGAGAAGAAAACACAAAGACTAAGATCCAAGTGAAGTCATATAAAAATAAGAAAAGAGTCATACAACGATGTATGAAATAGAAAACAAGCCAAAAGCATAAATCTAATCCTAGTTAATCTAGAATTCTAAGATTTGCTTAAAAATGTCTTGTGGATAAGCAACCAATGCTTATATGAAAGACAAGGTAGTGGCGGAATGTGGTGGTGGTGGGTTGGTGGAGATCTCATAATCAAAGTGAAGAGGAGGCTTGATTAAGAGACTCTTGATGTAGCTCAACTCCTCATAGATGTGTGCCATAGCAAGATGTTGATATTGACAACAATGACAATATATCCCATGGTGCATGACATTATCATGAGAAGGAGGAAGAACACTAAAGGGTGGTGGTGGAAGAAAAGATGTTCCACAATCAACATTCTTGGTAGGAGAGATATGATTTAGAGTGTTCTTGGGTGAATTTAGATTGAAAGTGTTCTTGGGTGAGTTGGGATTGAAAGCAATTGGGGAGAATGGAGGAGAATCAAGGCTTTCATTAGGAGAGTAAGACATTTTGGGATGTGAAGTAAGGCAAAATGCTTATGGTTTAATAGGGAAGGATCAACGTATTTTTGGGGTGGTCAAAGGGTTGAAGCAAAGATTCTCAAAAATGTTGGAACAAATTTGGAATTTCAAAAATACCCGAAAAATAAGGAAGCACTGTACGCAGTTCCTTATTACTTCCGGCGGTTCCTTATTGATAAGGAACCGAGGTTCATATATGGAACCGCCTACAGTGGTTGAGTTTTGGTGGTGAAGGAAAATTTTTCAGCAAATCTTATTTTTCTAGTCTAACTTATCATAGGGATATGCTTAAAAACAAAGATAGACAAAGAGAACACATACTAACGCACCAAATAGGGATGCTCACTACGACCTGCTGATACTCCCCCGCAGTAGGAGCGGACTGAGTCGGTACTCGTCTACGAGAGGTTGACCAAAATACATGGATTTAAAAATCGATGTAAGAGGTGTGTAAGGCAAGACCTTAAGTTATGACACAATGATCCTCCATGATTCTATCTTGTTCTTGCTATGTTTGAGAGAATCATACATATGAATTATGTAAGCTCGAGATTAATAGCAAGAATCTATGAAAAACGTTTTTAGATTGAATTAACAATGTCAAAACATTTCTCAACCATTTTTGAAAGAGACTTTGAGGATTTTGAAAAGAAGAAGAGAAGATTTTCAAGAAGAGTCTAGGAGACTCAAAGACTCAAAGTAATATAAGACTCAACGTAAAGAAAGAGACTCAATAAAGGAAAGCAATTAAGGAATAGTTCCATTAATCCTAGACCTAGACGCAAGTAATTAAAAGGTTCCCTCTTAAGTGGCTTAGTGAAGATGTCGGCTAAGTTATCCTCGGAGGGTACCTTCTCAATTGAAATGTTCCCCTTTGGAACATTATCCCTAAGAAAATGGTGACGAATTTCTATGTGCTTGGTTCGCGAATGTTGCACGGGATTCTTGCTAAGGTCTATAGCACCCTTATTGTCACACATGATGGGAACATCATCAAGACAAATCCCGTAATCAACAAGCGCTTGCTTCATCCATAGAGCTTGTTGGCATGCTTTTCCGGCACTCACATACTCGGCTTCCGTGGTGGATATCGCAAGAGCGGTTTATTTCTTGGAGAACCAAGAAGTTAAACAACAACCCATGAAGGTACAAACACCACTAGTGCTTTTCCGGTCCACATAGTCTCCCGCATGATCCGAGTCCGCGTAGACAATGGTTTCTACGCCGGTCCCTTTAGGATACCATAATATTAAATGTATAGTGCCCTTAGTGTATTGGAAGATACGCTTAATCGCTTCAAGGTGAGAGGTTTTGGGAGCCTCTTGGAAGCGAGCACAAAGGAAAACACTAAACATGATATCCGGTCGACTTGCCGTTAGGTACAACAAACTACCAATCATACCTCTATATTTGGTGTTGTCTACCGACTCACAATCATCATCTACGGTGAGTTTAGTATCCTCGGCCATAGGGGTCTTCATTGGTCTAGATTCTTCTAATACAAATTTCTTTAGCATTTTTTAGCGTACTTAGATTGACTAAAGAAAATACCATCGTCCATTTGTTTAATTTGGAGTCCTAAAAAGAAGTTAAGTTCTCCCATCATACGCATTTCGAACTCATCATGCATGATTTTGGCAAAGTCATCACACAATTCTTGACAAGTTGAGCCAAATATAATGTCATCAACATATATTTGCACGATTATGAGGTGAGAACCTTTCTTCTTTATAAAGAGAGTGTTGTCTACCATTCCCATGGTATACTCATGTTTAACAAGAAACGCTTTAAGTCTATCATACCAAGCTTTGGGTGCTTGTTTAAGACCACAAAGTGCCTTCTTAAGCTTGTAAACATGATCCGGTTTCTCAAAATCAATGAAGCCGGGAGGTTGAGCCACATATACCTCCTCATTGATCAAACCGTTAAGAAACGCACTCTTTACATCCATTTTTTGAAGCTTAATATCTAAGGCACAAGCGTAGGCTAAAAGGATTCTAATGGATTCTAATCTAGCTACCGGTGCATATGTCTCGTCATAATCAATCCCTTCTTGTTGATTATAGCCTTGTGCTACAAGTCTAGCTTTGTTACAAGACACAACACCATTCTCATCTAGCTTATTCCTATATACCCATTTGGTTCCTATAATGGTAGAACTTCTAGGTGGAGGAACAAGTTCCCAAACATCATTAGCAACGAATTGATTCAATTTTTCTTGCATCGCAATGACCCAACTCTTATCCGTCAAAGCTTCTTTAACATTCTTTGGTTCAATCAAGGAGACGAAACAAAAGAAGTTACTTTGGTTTTGGACTTGAGATCTTAGGGTCCTTTGATTTAAGTCACCAATGATATTATTGAGAGTATGATCCTTAGACTCCTTAATGTTTACTTCCTTTTCAACACTAAGGTCTTCAACTCCTATTTTTCTAACCTCTTTGGCTCTAACTATTTCTACTTCATCCAAGGCATCATCAACCAATGGTGGTGTATTGGTTAAAGGAGGGGTTTCATCAAAAGTCACGTTAAGTGATTCTTCAATTACGCCTGAGGTTCTATTAAGGACTATGTAGGCTTTACTGATTTGGGAATAACCTAAAAAGATACCTTCGTAAGACTTTGGGTCAAACTTGGTAAGGTAGTCTTTTGTGTTGAGGATAAAGCACTTGCTTCCAAACACCCTAAAGTATTCCAATGAGGGTTTCTTACCTTTAAGAATCTCATGGGGGTCTTTCCTAGGAAGGGTCGAATAAGAATTCGGTTGAGAAGATAAGTCGATGTGTCCACGGCATTGCACTAAAACTTTTGAGGCAAAGATTGCTCGTTTAACATCGTCCTACTCATCTCTTGGATGGTCCTATTTTTCCTTTCAACTACCCCATTTGATTGTGGAGTGCGAGGAGCCGAGAAGTTATGGGTAATACCATGAGCTTCACAAAAGGCACCAAATTGCACTTCATTATCAAATTCCCTACCATGATCCGTCCTAATAGAGACAATTGGACATCCTAATTGATTTTGAATTCTTTGACTAAAGATTTCGAAATGATCAAAAGCTTCATTCTTAGATGCCAAAAATCTAGTCCAAGTGAATCTAGAGTAGTCATCAACTATAACTAAGGTATAAAGGTTACCTCCATAACTCCGTATCGCGGTAGGTCCAAAGAGATCCATATGTAGGAGTTCTAAGCACCGAGAGGTTGAAACCAAATTCTTGGCTTTATGACTTGAGTGAACTTGCTTTCCAACTTTGCAAGCATCACAAAAGTGACTATCAAACTTCATCTTAGGGAGGTGTCTTACCAACTCCTTAGAGACTAAAGATTGAATTAGACGCATATTAGCGTGACCTAATATCCTATGCCAAAGAGTAGAACTATCATCTATAGTCGCAAGACATATGTTGTCTTTTGACTTCTTATTGACCTTCATGACATAAAGCCCACGCTTTCTAACACCTTTTCCAATGACCTTTCCATCTTTAACGATTTCACTATCATTTTCCGAAAAGATGACCTTACACTTATTGTCACAAATTTGACCTATGCTTAAAAGGTTAAACCCTAAATTATCTACGTGCTAATCATTTTCAATAGTCATGGAGTCAAGAGAAACCGTACCTTTGCCAATGATATTACCACGTAGACTCCTAGCGAATGTGACGTTACCTCCATCATATGCTTTGTACTATGAGAACAAACTTCGATTACCCGTCATGTGTTTAGAACAACCACTATCCTTAATCCACTTGTCGGGTTCCAAATCAATTCCCAAGCATATCTAGGTAACAACATACACGATCAAACATTTGGTCCCCAATATCTCATGGGTCCAAAATTGTTAGTTCCAAACATCCCTTGCATTTGGTGGGGATGCATGAATTGAGGAGGGTTTCCCCATTGGGAACAAAAAGGAGGAGGATAATAATTCATATAACCATTTTGTTTTTTATTATTTCTCCTAGGTGTATTTAATCTTGGTTTAGAGTTATGGTCATTCCTTCTAGGTGTTGGAGTTTTACTTCTAGGTCGTGAATTGATTTGACTATCTCTTCTAGGTGTTGTCGTTCTACTTCTAGGCCTAGACTCATTCCGTACTCTTGGTGGAGTAGAAGATGGTCTTGATAAACTTCTATTTACCATTAGAGGTTTACTCAAAGGCTTATAGAACTTATCAACGGCATTGTCGTCAAGTATGGGTAATTTCACTTCGTTTACAATAAGATGCTTAGGATGTTCACCTAAATTTGATTTTTCAGAAAGTTCAGGATTTTCATCAAAAACGTTTTCTGGCTGCTGTACCTTATCTATGGCGGCGGTTCCATATCGATAAGGAGCCGCCCCATACAGTTTGGGACCGCGTACAACAGATAGTTTTTCTGAAAATCGGACTTGTTTAGGTTCACTAGTTGATGCTTCATCTGAGTTAAAACCTACACCAAGTCTTTCCTTAGAATGAATTTGTTTATTTAACATATCATCAAGAGCACTAGTACTTTTCATGAACTTTTCCAGTTTAATGGAGGTGCTCTTGAGATCTTCATTCTCTAACCTAAGTTTCTCACAACTTAAGCAACCTATATCAACTTCTTTATTTTTCTCAAGCTTGCCTAATTTTTCCCTAAGTTCATTAATCTCATTTTCAAGCTTAGTTTTAGTTGATTTTAGTGTTTTGTCCTTTTCTATGAATTTAGGCTAAGTTTGTGTAATTGTCATATTGGCCTTCTAGTTCAATATTATCTAAGGTGGAGCTATCATTGCTATAATATTCGGTTTCAGAATGTACCTCTTTACAAGTGTGAGCCATGAGACATTTCTCCTCTTTGGGGTTGTCATCAACATCTTCACCGCTATCGCTCCAAGAACCACTAACGAATGCCGTGTGATTCTTATCGCGTGAAGGCTTTGGACACTCATTAATGAAATGATTTGGATCACCACATCTAAAGCAATTCCTATCACCCTTTTCGTTCTTGGCAAACCGATTCTTTAAGAATGGTTTCTTGTCATTGTTGGGTTTCCTCACGTGTTGACCTCGTCTTTTAAAGAACCTCTTGAAATCTCTTACCGCCAATGCATACTGCTCGTCATCACTATCCGAGGAACTATCATGACCGCTTTGTGCCTTCTTGGCTTTGAGTGCAAGAGACTTCCTTTCACTCTTGGTCTTTACCAATTCCGAGTCCTTCAAAATTATCATCTCATGAACCTTCAAGTTGACTATGAGTTCATCGAGTGATAAAGTTGAGAGATCTTTCGATTCTTCGATCGCCGTGACCTTTGCTCTCCACTTCGGATGTAAGGCCCTAAGAAACTTCCTAACATTGTTCTTGCTAGAAAAACCTTCATCAAGTGCTTTTAGACTAGTAATAATAGTGTTAAATCTAGAAAAAGCACTATCAATAACTTCATCTTCTAAGATGACAAATTGTTCATATTGTTGGACAAGAAGATCGATTTTGCTTTCTTTGACTTGGCTATTACCTTGGTGGGTTACTAAAAGAGTGTTTCAAATATCTTTAGCGGTTTCACACATAAAAATCCTTTCATACTCTTTCTTAGGTAAAGCATTATAAATCACCATTTTAGCCTCATTATTTTTCGAAAGTTTCTTTTTAGTATCATCATCAGCTTTGTCAAAAGTGACCAATTCCTTTGTTTTAGAAACTTCATTAAATTGATAAGGTAGAAAATCACCATTGGTAATAACATGCCAAAGATCTAAATCTTTTGATTTCACATAAGTCTCAAATCTATTTTTCCAATAAATAAAACTATCCGTTTCAAAAAGTGGTGGTCTTTGCATAGATTGCCCTTCTAATTACTTATTGGAATCCATAGATCGATTCAAGTTTTAAAATACAATATACTTTAAAAATACTTGAGCAACCCGCTCTGATACCAATTGTAGAAACTAGAAGGGGGGGGGGAGGGGTTGAATAGTTTCTTATATTTACTTGTTAAATGATGGTTTTAAAAAAAATCCTTTTTCTCAAAAACTTAGATTTAAGGAAATAAGTGAAATCTTCTTATGCACAATATGAACAATGATAGTGTAATTTAAAACTAATACTAACTAACGTATATGCACAAATAATAAAGAATGTAAAGAGTTAAGGGTAAAGAAAGATCAAACCAAACACCAAGGATTTATAGTGGTTCAGAAAAAAGCTCACTCCTCGTTCCTACTCCACTCCTCGAGCACTCCTCACTCGAGAGTTCACTACACAACAAGCTCCTTATGGTGGAGAAAACCGTACACGTCGCTTAACCAATTTCCGACTCTAAGCTAAAAGTCGAGCCTTAATCATAGCTAGGACCAATCTACACAACTATACTTAGTACATACACAACTTCCAAATAGACACAACTACATGGATCTTCACAACTATTACACAACAAAAAATGTATAAGATTTGATCTTCAAAGGATCTTTGGTGGTGGACTCAACACTTCACAATGATAGTGTTCTTCTCTTTGCACTTGAAGAGGAAGGGATGGATGCGATAGATTCACTTCTAAACAAGTAGTAATCAATCAAATAATCAAGGATTTGAGAGATTTAAGAACTATGTTTGAATCTAGAAATTTGTGTGCAAAAGAGGTGAATTGAAAATCTGAGAAAGGTCCACTATTTATAGGACAAAGGGCCAACGGCTATATCTGCCCGCGGTTCCTTATCTCAGCCGGCGGTACCTTATCGATAAGGAACCGCCTAGGCGCTAAGGAACCGCCGGGCTAGACTCTGCTCCCTTTTTGTCCTTTAGTGGTGGAGGTCATATCTGGTTATAAAAATATCCAGAAAGGATATTCTAAATCAAAAGGGAATATGCCATTTTCAAATTTTCAAATATCTAATTTAATAAAACATTTTCTTAAAAAGAAAGTTTAATTAAAAACTTGTCACACTTAATAAAAAGTGAGTTTTAAGAAAAGATTAAATCATTTGATCACTTGATTAAGGTTAGTACTTGTTTATTCATACCTTAAGTGAAAATGGGTAAAATGAAAAATACTTGAACTCAAGAATTCGTTTTTCGTTGTTTTTGTAAATGCTTGTTTTTACATATTGTCGTAATCAAAACTAAGCGAGACCGAAAAATGCAAGTAACGTTTTTAGGCATTATTGCATTAACAATGACGATAAAGGGCACGCTACCGATGAGTGCATTCAACTAAAAAGGCACATCGAAAGCTTGTTCAAAGCAGGGAAGTTAAACCACTAGATAAGAGACTGGAGGAAGAACACAAACACAAAGAAAAGTGAGGCAAAGAAGCAGAAGGATAAGCCCATAACCATTTATATGGTAGAAAGGGGAAAGTCTTTCATGCAGAGGAAAACGAACATGGAATTTACACGCGACAAGGAGATAACGTTCTGTAGAAATGTAAATCTTGCTTATGTTTTAGAGAGAGAAAGAGATAGAGAGATGGTGGATTACACACAATTCTAGAGAGAGAAACTTAATGTTTACTATGTGAAAAATGAATAACCACACTACCCTCTCCATCAAAGGAGAGGGTTTATATACCAAGCCCATAAGATAGGCTTGGGCTTACATTTGGGCCGGCCTACACATGTTGTAGGCTAGGCTTGGCCTTGTTTATTTAATAAAGATAAATAACTAAACTACGAGCTATGACATGGACTATTGTTGGAGTGACCGATCCTTTCTAATACGTAAAACGTATTTCCAACAATCTCCCGGGAAATTGCAAGGGATAAGAAAACGACCCGGATCACCAAGCTTGGTTGGCAATTTCCTTAAGAGTACTGTAGAGCAATTCTCATTAAGTTGGGTGTTGGCAATATCGAGGAGCTTTTCCTTGTCGCTCAGAAGATCTTTAAATATTTTTACGTATTTAGGCATGTGAGCGAGAGCCTCAGCGAAGGAGATATTGAAATTCAGTTGTTTGAACATTTTAAGGAAATTTGAAACCTGAATATCATCCTTGCTTTTGAGCTTCTCTTTCCTCAACCTAGATGGATAAGGTATATTGGATGAAGAAGAAGGCTTTAGGGGAATAGGATCACTCACAACCACGGGTGGAGGAGGGGTAGAAGGAAGAGGTGGAGAAATTGGGGAAGGAGAAGGAGGAGGAATAGGAGCAGGTGACTCGTTCTCCTTAGTCACAACCACCGGTGGAGGTATAGGAAGCTCGGGTTCCTTGGTACCTTTGCCACTTCGAGTAGTGATTGCTTTCATCTCCCCTCTTGGGTTCGCAACGGTGTTACTCGGAAGAGTACCCGAAGAAGAGGGTTGATTACCGTGGAAGAAACCAGCCATCATGTTCCTCAGATCATTAGTTTGGGTATCCAACGTATTTCTCATGTCGGCTCTCAAGTCGTTTCCTTGCTTGACCAAGTCTGCCTTCAAGTTTCGCACTTCCTGTTGGAGATTTTCCACAATCACATCATTGGTCCTCATGTAGGTTGCAACCTCTTGGTGTAATGCAGTGGTGGTTTGGTTGGGAGGAGCATTGTATGCGGGTGGTTGATAAGCAGGTTGTTGGTAAACTTGGTTGTTACGTTGAGGTGGTTGTTGTTGCTTGTGAGGAGGGATGTATGGTTGTCGAGGTTGTTGTTGTTGTTGAGGAGGGCGATTAAGGTTTTGTTGTTGGTTTGGGTTGGTAAGAGGAAAACCAGGTGGTGAAAGATAGTTGTTGCTGCGGTAGCTAAGTAAATTACGGTCACCTTGAGGTCTAGCTTGATAAGCAGGTTGAGGATAGGTGCCATAAGCTGCATTAACATTCTCAGAAGGGTAGTCTTGGGTGGCGGTACAAGTGGTGTAAGAGTGAGGACCACCGCATATCTCACAAGGTTGGCTGACAGCGTTAACTTGAGCGTGTTTAGCGTTGTTGCTGTTGTTGTTGCTGACGGTGTGGGTGACAAGCGATTCAAGAAGCGTAGTGATTTTGTCCAATCTCTTGTCGCTGTCACTAGTGCTAGCACTAGCGACATTGGTCCGAACACTCTTGGTTTGCACACGAGATTTATTCTCAATGATGTCCCAAGCAGCATTGGAAGTCTTAGCCAATAGATTACCCCCCGAGGCACTGTTCAGTGAATCTTGGTCACTCATGCTTAAACCATTGTAAAAAGTATTAATTTGATGTACTTTGGTAAAACCATGTTGTGGGCATTTTCTTAAAAGATCTTTAAAACGATCCCAAGATTCACTGAATGACTCATCGTACTTTTGTTCAAAATTTATGATCTCATTCCGCAAAGCGGTAGTACGAGAGGGTGGGAAAAAGTAATTCATAAACTTTGTTTCCAAATCCGTCCACGAGAGAATACTCTGTGGCGGTTCCTTAGCAAACCAATGCCGGGCTTGTCCCTCTAAAGAAAAGGGAAAAAGTTGTAACCTTATAACCTCTTGTGGAACACCATTGAATTTGACCGTGTTGGTGAGTTGCAAGAATCTCTTGATGTGGTCGTGTGGATCATCAATGGTACGTCCCAAGAATGGTTGAGCGGAGACCATCTGGATAAAGCCTGATTTTAGCTCAAAGTTGTTGGCGGCAATTGGTGGTATAACAATTGTGTCAGTGTTGCCATCTACATGAGCTTGCAGCAATTCAATCATCGGGCGATTATCCGGAAGGGGCTCATTGTGGTTGTTATTGTTCATGTTGTTGAAAGGTGGGTTGTTGTTGTTATTATTGTTGTTTGGAGGTGGTACACCGGCCATGTCTAAGTGATCGAGAGGCTCGGGCTCTTGATATGACGTGGATCGAGTGCGCATACACCTGCAAAAGAACGAACAAAGAAAAGCAAAGCAAAAATATTTTTGGTTTTTTATGTTTTTTAATTTTTTTGTATTTTTGAAAGTTTTATATTTTTTAGGATTTTTTGAAAATTTTTGTGAAAAAGTAACGTTCACGGGGAACGGATCCCAAAATCCAAGTTCTCACAAAAAACTTTTGATCTTAACGAGAAGAGCCGGTAGCGGCACCATTTGATACCTGCTTTTTGTTAGGTTCAATTTTATGTCTCACAGTCCTCTCGAATTGATCTCAGTCTTAAGTGGAATGATTGTTCTTGGTTACTAAATAAAAGGGTTTGGTTTTCTGATCTAATAAAAAGTTTAAATGAAAATTTAAATCAAAGACAAATACTTTAATGACAATTAATAAAGACTTGAATTTAAAATTGAAATGAAAATTAAAATTAAAGTTAAAGTTAAGAAACAGTAAAACAGTAGAACAGTTACACTAAAAGAAAATTGATTCGGAACTTTTTAACCTTGATTCGGAATTTTGCTCATGCGGAAGTTTTTGGTTCATCCGGAACTTTGTGGTTCATTCGGAACTTTGTGATTCATGCGGAAGTTTTACTCATTCGGAACATTCTACTCATCCGGAACTTTAGTTCATTCGGAACTTTTGGCTTATTCGGAACTTTCTACTGACTCGGAACTTTTTGAAAGAAAACTCATTCGGAACTTACTGTTCATCCGGAACTTTATGGTTCATTCGGAAGTTTTGGGTTCATTCGGAAGTTTTACTCATTCGGAACATTTAGACTCATTCGGAACTTTTTAGAAATAAACTCATTCGGAACTTAAGGTGTTCATCCGGAACTTACTGTTCATCCGGAACTTTATGTTCACTCGGAAGATTTGTGTTCATCCGGAAGTTTTGCTTCATTTGGAAGTCTGGGAACACAAGAACAGTCGTATACCCGAAGAACAAGGAAACTAATTTTAATCCAAAAATCACCAAGTTTTTTTTACCAAAAACTTAAATAAAACTTAACACAAATGATTTACTAACCAATAACTACAAATCCCATCAACAAAAACACAAATCCCAACAACTTTTGAAGATCAAATCTCAATAAAATAAGAACTTAAGAACTTGAAGATAAAGATGATGATGAACAAGATGAAATGGAAAGATTAAACAAGACTATGTATTGATGATTGATGTTTTAACAATAACAAAACAAGGATTAAAATTACAAGATTAAAAAAAATCAAAGATCAAGATCACCAATCACCCTAATGGTGTTGGTGATGGGACAAACTAGAAGGAGAAAAAGAAGGAGAGAAGAAAACTAAAACTAACTCGCACTATGTGTGTGAGGGGACTCCTTTTATAGGCTTGTCTTTTGGTTGGTGAGTGGGCTTTCTCCCGTTCTTCTTGTCTTTTCGTCTTTTCAGAAAAGTTTCCGTTTTCGATTCTGATTCGGGATTTGTCGTCGATTAAATTTAACTCGTCTTTTAATTTCTTCGTTTAATAGACTTGAGTTTCTTCGACTTGTGTAAATCTTCCATCTTTGGTCCTTTTCTTCGATAAATCTTCGAATAGGCCCAGTGACTTCAAATCTTTTGCATCTCTTGGACAATAGACTTTATCTTGAGTCCTTTTCTTCAGTAAAACCCGTGCAATCCCATGTTTTCTCCAATATTCATCCGGTTGGCTCTGAAAACACAATAAACACAAAAACCACGCATAATTCCAAACAAATGATATTAAATACGTGTTTTGGTCTTGTTTTAGCCAGAATTAAGTGGTAAAAGGATGGGTGTTTACACACCTATCAGAGGCTGGAGAGGAGTGCCACCATTTCAATACCAATTTATTCGGAGTGAATAAATCGATTAGTATAACGTGTTGTCTCCGTGTGATTAAAACAAATACCTTTTAAGAGATATCTGAGTTGGCTGGGATGGGTT
This sequence comes from Glebionis coronaria, assembly GCA_025667525.1. Classification (NCBI taxonomy): domain Eukaryota; kingdom Viridiplantae; phylum Streptophyta; class Magnoliopsida; order Asterales; family Asteraceae; genus Glebionis; species Glebionis coronaria. The sequence continues at coordinate 531,031,813 of CM046875.1, read as the reverse complement.
GTGCATTGCATCACTGGGTCCATGATGTCTATCTTCAATATCAAGAATCATTAAAAATGATCTCAATAGCATATGTGTTGACTCGGTTTCTGCCTAAAGTTGTAAGGAGGGCTTCTTTCTTTACACCCTTTATCTTTACAATTCTTTTTCATTATTCAACCCCTTCAATGCTTACTAATACGTCATAACTAGCACCTTGTTGTGATTGTTCCAGTGCTAACTTAAGTACTTGGTCGGCATTCAGCTACGTTCACAATCTTTCTCCATCTTTCCTAAGGACTACTATTTCTAGCTATGGAATGTCCTTGGGAAGATTCCTCTGGTTCTGGAAGAATCATAGGACTTAACCTATCCTACCATCCTTATGTCACCACAATCTTCATCGTTGTGAAATAAATGGGTTTTGGGTAAGTATATGTCACCATGAAAATCCATTTTGATATGCAAATCCATTTTGCTCCCCCTTAACATATGCCACGATATTCGAAAACATTTCACATATGTCGAGATGAGCCAGCACATTAAGTGAAACCATTTGTGATAATATCCCATATTAAATCACATTTTCTCCCCCATATTAAAAATATTAACCCAATCGATGTTTTTAATATCAATTGATTTAATGAAGTTTTAACAAAGGTTTTGGGAAGAAAAATGCAAGTCCATTTTATCTTCATGATATCAAACGCATGAGATATGATACCGATTTGTAACATGATCACATATTCACCATATTAGAAAAGAATTGACAAGGTTGGACCTGATAGATGAGAACATCATATGATAAGATCAAATGGTTCTTGTCAGCATATGTAGGTCGCCTCGTCACGTCTGAAGTCATCTCTTGACACCACGTGTACGATTGGTATTGTTTTCTTGACACCAATTAGTGAACTTGGCACGTTCGACATCGAAGATTCTGAATGCTTGACAATTGCTCCCCCTCAATTGTTGACCCGTGTTCTATTGAAAGAGCTGTAGTCGTCGGTTGAGTAGTCGCATCGTCGAGTATGTAGATACCAACTGTAGATTGCTATGGTTGTAGAGATGATAGCTTCATAAAAACAAGACTTCTCTTGTTTTAACAAATAAATGCACTGAAACGTACATAGATTTGTGTTAGACCAAGTTATAAAGTAAACTTGATCCCTTACAAGGTTTTAAAGTAAACCTTGCCCGAGAAAATTAATTCCCGTTGTGAGCCAAAGCTTTCATAAGAAATACTTGACTTTAATATGAAAACCGGGTTGCAGTCAGAAATAACTACAAGCCATATAGGCATGTTTTATGAAATATTTACAACTTTTGTACGAACTCTATTTATGGCGCCGTGTCGATATTAATCAACATTTCTAAGGCCGTAAATATTATCGTACCAAAAGACATGCCTTTGAAAAATAAAGTAAAAATATTTTTGGATTTTTCTAGATTTTTCAATTTTTATGGTTTTTATATGGTTTTATATTTTTGTATTTTGCTTTTGTGGATAAAAATATATAAACAATATATACAGATGATCACCAAGGATACGGAGAATAGTTTACCATCACTATTCTTTCGCTTCATCTGCCAATTCCTTAAGAGTCTCAGGCGAGAAGGTTCTCATTCCAAGCTTGTCGGCCAAAAATTCAATTCGAGCGCGATCTAAAGCCTTCGTGAAAATATCCACCAATTGATCCTCAGATCGGACAAAGTAAAGCTCGATTACTCCATTTTCTACATGCTCCTTGATGAAATGGTAGCGAATGTCAATATGCTTTGACCAGGAGAATTGAACATTGTTGCAGCATAAGGCAATTGCACTCTTGTTGTCGCGATACATCGGAATTTTGTTGAAACCTAGACCATAGTCGGTTAATTGTGATCTCATCCAAAGAATTTGAGCACAGAAACCGGACATAACTATGTATTCTGCTTCCGTACTTGAAATTGCAGCGCTTTTCTGCCTTTTCGATGCCCAGCTGATTAATCGATCTCCTAGTAGTTACAATGTTCCTGTTGATGCAAAAGTTGGTTGATCCTTGCTAGACCTGAATTAGGCTTAATTCGGGTTGGATGGGCTCCGGCTCCTGCACCAAGTGAATCGTTTGGTTGGGATCCTGCACACTAAACAGCACGCGTTAGGCTTACCGTGGGAATGTTTCCCACGATTAGACTCCGGCGTGAGAGTAAGTAATCGGTTTAAGGTTTATGTGAGTTTAGAGTACAAGTCGTAATACCTTTGTGGAACCCTTGGGGGTTCCTTTTATAGGCAGTGAAACCCTAGTTGGCTTTCACTGATGCTTCGGCCCCAAGGAAGAGATAAGCACCAGAATTAGAATGATTGTTATCTTCTAATTCTGGTAGTGAATATCCCCTCTTATTGGGATAAAGATATTCCTAGACAGAATATGATTCTGTCTAATCTTATGTCGGCCGCCTTGGGCCGTGGGCCGCACATATGTGCGGTTACTATTCACTCAAACCCATAAGCCTGAATGACATTTATCCACCCATCTGTGATGGGCCGGATACGGGTAGTACCCGTGGGCCGGGCTCATGACCCGGTTGGGGACTATACGTCATCATGTCCCCCCAGTCTAGTTGTTACAGTCGCAGACGTAACCTCTAGACTATCAAGATGCTCTCCGGACATACCAAGGGAAGACAAGAAATGAGACATTTAAAATTTTGTTGTTTTGGCCGCACGTGGCACCCCTTCGTAGGATTTTGTAATGAATACTACCTCAGCCGCACGTATCGGCCGAGACAACTTAAATATAACATTAAATGCGGTCTTACGTAAGAGCCGCATAACCCGACAGGAATCCAGTCGCATTAATGATAATCAATAATCCAGTCGCATGTCTACAAAAAAGTGCATGATTACTACCCATCCTCGAGCCACGCAAAACTGTTTTAAGAAGTGACCCGTGGGTCCCCCACTATTGTTGCAGAAATGTCAGAAACCCTATCCATTGGATAGGAAATGTGACTGACACGTGTCAAAGATCCATGGCACCTCGGAAACCGAGGCCACCCTATATAAGAGTAGGTATGCGTGTATGTTACACACACAACTCACTCATTCTTCCGCCATTGTTAACTTCAAGCTTTTATCTCCAAAACTTTTGCCTTCTTTTCCACGGATATCCGTCACCGCAGGTTAGATTACCACGCCTTTAAAAACCTTTTCATAAAATATGGTCAAGGATAACCCCCTCATCACGGACGTCCTGAACGTGATGTCTGCGGAGAAATACCTCGACTTCCTGTCGAAGTATTATGTGCCCGAAAGTGTGCACCCCACCTATCTGGGTGATGGTGAGGCTATTACGGATGCACCGGCGGGGAAAATAGGCATATACACACGCCTGTTTGACTCAGCCAACTACCGTATTCCGTTGTCCAAGTTCTTGGTAGACCTTCTTTTGTATTATGACTTTCATATCACCCAGCTCCACTGTATAGGGGCGTGTAAAATCAACCAGTTTGAGATTACATGCCATACCTGCAGAGTAACCCCCACCGTGAACCTTTTTAGGGCTTTCTACTTTCCCCAATTAGTGAACGGGTGGTTGTCGTTCAAGAAACGACCCGGGAATGCCCCGATGACATATAGGAAACCTCTTGACTCCCTTAAGAATTGGTACGACCATTACTTCTTTGTAGATGAGAAAGTATTCCCCACCCCCTTCGTACTTAAAACCAAAGCCCCAAAAGACTATCCGCCCAAATCCAAAGATTATAGTAGCCGGGACCTGAAAATACTAGATACCCATCGCACGGAATTTCATAGAGGGTTGCCGGAACACTTTCTGTGCTTAGTAGGGATAAGTCGCCGTTACTTTGGGAGGGATGACTTATATCCGTGCTTCTTAACAGAACAGGGCGAGGGTAGGTCATATATATCTTGTAAATTTGATCTATCACATATGTGTAAAATATTACTAACCCATATACTTCTACAATCATTTGCAGAGATGAACCTCCACGGATTAATTCGTCAAGGCGACCCCATGAAGGTGGCGGAAGGATTTCGGCCGTTAAAGCCGAATGAGCTCCCCTTGCTAGATGCTTTAGCCGACCGTACGATTCCGCTGGAAGAAACAACTGAGCCCAGGTCGGACGAAGAAGAGCCTGTTATTGAGAAGTCCCCATTGGACTTTCATAACGAAGATGGCGACGACCCATTGCTGGAGGGAGGCACCATCAACCAGGAGGAAGAGCGCGATCCTAATGAAGACACTACGCAAGCTTCCGGATCCACCACACTTACTTCTAAAAAGAGAAAAACAACCAGGCGTGTGGCGAAGAAGACTGGGGAGGATGCCGGAGTTGCAAATGCTCCTCCCAAGAAGTTGCGGAAAGACCATCCACAATATCAAGGAGGAAGCAGCACCATGACTGGTCAAGCCGACCCCACCCCGACTATGGAAGGGCCAGTTCTGCAAGTCGCCCCTGTGAGCGCCGTAGCTCCTACCGGCCCAGACCCTGACATTGGCACCTCATAAGTACCCCTTGTGATTATGATTTGTACCTTCGTATGATATATATAGACTAATTTTTGAACGACAGGGTGAATCCGGCAGCCGGAGCACAAGAAGAAGTGGGGAGAAATCCATCCCCCGCGGCTACCAACAATCCCCCATCACCTGTTACCGCACGTGCCAAGGAGCCGCACCCCGAGGGGCCAGAAGAGAGCTTGCGCTTAGCATGGAACTTATCGAGCTTGACACGGCTGGAGGCCGAATCCGAGTGTTCAGAATTCATCGAACACATCACCCCGCCTGCCCTCGCACAGGATTTAGATGAACTAGATCATGAGGCCCTGATTGAACAATTTGATGTATCATCCGCACATCAGGTGACGGTGGGTGCCGCGTTAAGACGCCGTCTGATTAAGGCCCTCACTAATGTGAGCCGTGCCGACAAAAGGATAGCCCGCCGTGAGGCAATGGTCGTGAAGAACGAGAAGACCATCGCCTCCTTGCAGGCAGCGTTACTGACCGCCGAGGCGACGGTGAAGGAGCAAGCACTTCACGCCGATACCAGAGAGAGGCGTATTGCTGAGTTGGAGGCCCTCGTAGCCGCATCAAACGAGAAGGTAAATTTTCAGAAATATTGCACATACACTCCTACTTTTTGTATGTATGTAGTCCAAAAAAGTATGTATTCTTGTAGTAACTCCAAATTTCATACGCAGGTGTCTGCAGCTGAGGCTGCTACTAAGGCGGTGACCGTGCAATCATTCAGCATTGCCCAGGAGCGTGACGTACTGAAGGAGGAATTGACGCAGGCTCAAACCAACCTTGAAAATCAAGTTGCCTTAGCTGATGAAGAGTTGAGCAAGGTGGTTGTTAGCTGCGCGGAGAAAGTATGCCCCCCTACTAACCGCGACAGCCGGTCGCAGGTGGATTATCGGGCAAGGACTGCGGCTTGCCGTAAGTGGGGCCCTGAACGCTCCACACCTACTGCAGGCATTTGCTGGTGTTGTATCTGATGGTATCGACCGTGGTAGGCATGAAGGCCTGGTCCAAGCTGCGGAGATGATCGCAAAAGGTGAGGATATCACACAGCATCCGTATCACAACCCCTCCGCAGCGGGTAAGATGACTGCATCCATGGATGCCTTGGCAGACCTTCAACACCCCCTCCTGGACGAGCTTGAAGCCATGAAAGATGCTCCAAACGAAGCAATAATGTCCCGGCTGAGTGCTGATCCAATTCCCATGACACTGGCTACTGTATCCAAAGCCATGTCAGGTGAGAAGCTGCTTGGAGAAGCTCTAGATGCTCTTGCAGTCAAAGTTCAGGACGGGAAAGATGCTCGTGGGGAGGCCCTTCGTGCTTTAATTGAGGAAGGGAAGAAGGATCTAGGAGAATTCCTTCCCCCCTTGTAACTGATATGTTGTAAACACTTGTGACTATATTCGTCCGTGTATGTACACGGCTAAGACATATATGTAATAACTTGTCCTTTTATTTAGAAGTCCGTGACAACCACGGCCATTTAGTTTATTGTTAATTTTTGAAACTTGTGTATTTCATTGTATTTCAATGCCGCATGACGTATCACGTCTTACACATAAAGAAAAAATGAAAATACATACAAGTCTATAATTTACTAGACATGCGACGTGCGTCTTTACTATGCAGAGTACCGTGTGAATACGGTGCACAAAAAAACTTATCACAACGTCTTGTGAGTAAGGCGTCTAGTAAGGATACATGATCCGTGCGGCTGGGGTTGCATCCCTCTTACGCGGCAAGTTGAATTAGTAGGTTCACTTAATCCTCTTACCCCGCCTGGAGGCGTATAGTACATGTACAGTAATGTGAAAGAATGCATACGAATGAAACATGGCATATTATAATACAAGTAAAATTCATACGACTAACAAAGAATCTAACAAAGAAAGGAAAATGATTTGCACGAAACAGGCCATGGAGATAGCTAGGCACCACGGCATTTTATTAGAACGTTTACAATTTTGTTTGAAGAATGACGACAAGTCGTAAAAAACAAGGAAGGAAACTAAACAAACATAAGAAACACAAACAAAACAAATAACCCGCATGGTTCTTTATTAAGACCGCCTATAGCGAAGTACCCATGCGGAAGCCGTAGCTTTCAAAGATAGCACCTTTTGAGATTGGAAATGTTCCATGTGCGCTCTAGGTCGCGGCCATCCATGTCACGTAACTTGTACGCGCCTCGTCCCAAGGTTTCAGTGACTTCATATGGTCCTTCCCATTTAGGGCCCAGTTTTCCTGTATTCTCCACTCGACTCGCTTCGTTAGCACGATAGACGTAGTCCCCCGGTCGAAAAGAAACACCCTTGACCTTGGCGTCATAATAAGCCTTCATCTTAGCCTTGGACTTAGCCTCATTGATGGCTGCTATTTCCCTTTTTTCTTCCAACAGATCCAGGTTGATTCGTAGTTGTTCATCGTTTGTGACGACATTAACCTCCGCCGTGCGGATGCTAGGCATCCCTATTTCTGCTGGTATAACGGCTTCAGTGCCGTAAGCCAATGCAAATGGAGTATCTCCGTTGGCTGTTTTGATCATGGTTCTATGCGCCCATAGCACGTGTGATAAGTCATCGACCCATTTGCCGTTTCGTTCATCCAGACGCGCCTTGATTCCATTCCCCAAGCTCCTATTTGCTCGCTCGACAAGGCCGTTCGTTTGTGGATGCTTAACGGACGCGAAGCGCCGTTTGATGTTCAATGATGCACACCAATCTTTGAATGGGTTGTCCGTGAACTGCTTGCCGTTGTCCGAGATGATTTCTCCTGGTAGACCAAAACGGCACACAATGTGTTCCCACACAAACTTCTTGACCTGCTTACATGTGATAGACTTGACTGCCTTGGCTTCTATCCATCGTGTGAAGTAGTCCATTGCAACAATCAAGAATTTAACCCCCCCCCCCCCCCCCCCCCCCCGCAGCTACAGGAAATGGTCCTGCAATGTCAATTCCCCACTTGTAAAATGGCCATGGGGACGTGATAAGTGTAAGCTCCTGCTGCGGGTGGCGCGGTATTGGCCTATGCACTTGGCAGTCGTTGCACTTGCGAATCATGTCGCGCGCGTCTCTGTGCATGATGGGCCAATAATAACATGTTCGTAAGGCTCTAGCTACTACGGATCGTGGGCCTGCATGCATGCCGCACAACCCTTCATGTATGTCACTGATGACGTAAGCCGCCTGGCGTGGTCCAACACACCGCAGCCACGGCTGCAAGAAAGAGCGCTTGTAAAGGATGCCTTCTCGGAGTTCAAAATGTTGTGACTTCCTTTTAATGCGCCTTGCTGCTTTTTCCTCGTCTGGAAGGGTTTCATTAGTCAAATAGTTGATGATTGGGGTCATCCACGTAGGTCCCTCCTCCTCAACTATAGCGGCTACCTCCCCTTCCGTGATAGATTTCTCCTTGAGTATTTCCACCAAAACCTGTTTAGACAAGTGAGCGAAGCTCGTGGATGCGATCTTGCTAAGAGCGTCCGCTTTCTTGTTCTCGCCCCTTGGCACCTGCTTGATGGAAAACTTACTGAAAGTCGCGATTAACGACTTGACTTTTTCCAAGTACCTGACCATGTTGTCCTCCTTAGCCACATACCCACCTAGAATATGGTTCGCGACAAGCCGTGAGTCCACGTAGGCCTCAAGGTTGCAGACTCCCATTCTAGCGGCGATTTTTAAACCCGCAATTAATGCTTCATACTCCGCTTCATTGTTGGTGGCCGTGAACTCAAAGCGGAGGGCGTATGTGAATTCCATTCCTTCTGGATTCGTGAGGATGAGACCTGCCCCGGACCCGTCTGTACATGAGGATCCGTCCGTGAATAGCACCCAAGGTTCCGTTGGGATCTCGTCTTGCTTAATTATCGGTTCTTCCTCATCCGGCTTCTCGATCAGGAAATCTGCCAAGATCTGGCCTTTAACAGCCGTCCTTGGTCTGTAAGATATATTATGCCCTCCCAATAGGATGCTCCATTTCTCTAGCCTCCCCGCCACGTCCGGTCTAGAAATAACCTGCTTGATTGGCTGATCCGTAATCACCACAATTGGGTGCGCCTGAAAGTACCGGCGCAACCGCTTTGTAGCAAATACTAGTGCTAACACCAATTTTTCCATGGAGGAATAATTCAACTCCGCCCCTTGTAGTGTTCTACTTATAAAGTAGACCGGAGTTTGTATTGTATCTCTATCCGTCATAAGTACCGCGCTTATTGCGCCATGAGTAGCTGAGAGATATATAATGAGTTCCTCCTTTGGCCGGGGGAGCTACTAGCATAGGGAGAGATGCGAGGTGCTGCTTGAGTTGGCCGAAAGCTTCCTCGGCTTCCTTCTTCCAGTGGAAGTCTCCCTTTCTAATACACTTCTTGAGTGTCTTAAATAGAGGTAATGACTTATCTGCGGATTTAGATAGGAATCTATTCAGCCCGGCTAACTTCCCATTCAGGGACTGCACCTCCTTCCGAGTCTGAGGGGACGGTAATCGTATCACTGCATCTGTCTTCTCTGGACAAGGTTTGATGCCGTTTGGGTCAATCAAATATCCCAGGAACATTCCCTCAGTTTCCCCAAACGTACATTTCTTTGGATTTAACTTCATGTTAATCCTTCTCAGCGTGTCGAATGTCTCTTGGACATCCCGGAGAAGTGCCTCCTCCGTGTGGCTTTTTATCACCAAGTCATCAACATATACTTCCAGGTTGCGTCCTATTTGTGATTCAAAAGCTTTATCCACCAACCGCTGATATGTAGCGCCGGCGTTCTTCAATCCAAACGGCATTTTCGTATAGCAATATACGCCCTGGCCCGTGTGGAACGCCGTTTTTTCTGCATCCTCCTCCGCCATCTGGATTTGGTGATACCCTTTATATGCATCCAAGAAGCATTTGAAAGGATATCCACACAAGGACTCCACCTTCCAGTCGATTTCTGGTAACGGGTAACAGTCCTGTGGGCAGGCCTTGTTTAGATCCGTGAAATCCACACACATGCGCCAACTTCCGTCATGTTTCTTGACCATGACCGGATTAGATAACCACTCGTGGTAGTATACTTCACGCATGATACCTGCGTCCACTAGTTTGCGTACTTCATCCAGTATCACTTGGCTGCGCTCGGGCGCCTGGCCGCGCTTCTTTTGTTTAACGGGTTGGTACCCTTGGCGGATCTGGAGCTTATGCTCTGCTATCGCGCGCGGGACTCCTGTCATATGCTTTGGCTCCCATGCGAATATGTCTAGGTTTGCACTCAAGGGAGAGCACATGGCCCTTTTGCCGCTATCCGAGAGTGCCCCTCCTATGGATACCTCCTGTTCCGGATAGTCAGGGTGAATTGCTACCTTCCAATTGGGAGGTGGTGATCCATCCTTTGGTGGGACAGGTGGAGCCGGTGTTGTCACGGTGTGACACTCGGATGTTGGTATGACTGTGTTGTAAATAGTCACGATTCCCCCTTCCACGGGGAATTTGATCATTCCATGCGCCGTAGAGGGTACTGACCGGATAGCCAAAATGCCTGGTCTGCCTATGATCCTATTATAGGGAGAGTGTGAGCGTATCACCATGAAGTTCATCCATGTCGTAGTGGAATGTTCCTCATTCCCAATGGTGACAAGCAAACGCAATTGCCCTATCGGCCAGATAGTGTCTCCACTAAAGCCAGTAAGCGGCGACGTGGCCGGTACTAATTGGCTTCTTATTTCTGGGCATAACTGCACAAAACAGTGTTCATACAGTACCTCTGCTGACGATCCTCCATCCACATACATGCGACGAACGTTGTGTGTTCTAATGCTTATCTCAATAGTGAGAGGCGCATCAATCACATCGCTTGCTGTGATGGGAGGGAATGAGATTTCCCTGTCGCGTGAAAATTTTTGGCCAATTTTCTGCCTCGTGCGGCGCTGTCTGGATTGGATCATGTATATGGTCGAGGGCTTGTCCTTTTGGGGATCCTTCTTATCATACTTCTTGTTGTTGTCTTTTCCGTCCTTCCAATCCTTAACTAGGTGCTTGAGTTTGCCTGATTTGATCAGCGACTCAATATGCTTCTTGAGCTGGATACACTCCTCCGTGCCGTGTCCTTTGTCATTATGGAACTCGCAGAAGCGACTTCCCTGCCGACGTTCCGGGGGGGTGGTCATTGGGGGAGGCCTTGGAAAGTTCGCCCCTTCAGTCAACAAGATCTCCCGGTAGGACATCTTTAGGGGGGTAAACTTATCGTCCGACCGTCCGCCTTTGCTTTGGCTCTTATAGTCTGAGCCCTTGTTATTGCTCTGATTACCTGGACCGCCCGACTGTCTCCAGGACTGGTCATTTGACCGGTACCCATTTCCTCGGGATGGGTAGGCCGCGGCAACAGCTGTTTCTCCCTCTATGAAATTTCTGACCCTTTCCATGAGGTCATCATATCTCTCTGGACGCTTGTCATTGAGGCGCCTGATCAGTTCTCTGTCTATTATGGCGTGCATGTAGTCAGAGATTTTCAGGAGCTCTGGCATGGTTCTTGTGCGTGTGCACTCATCATTGAAGCGCTCAGTGAAGGCTTCTGTGGACTCCCCCGGCCGTTGCTTGACGGTTGCCAATGAGACCGGATCTCTATTATACTTCTTCCTTTGAGTATAATTGTTCTCAAACGCAGTGCGTAGTTCCGTGAAACTATCAATGCTCCGTGGAGGGAGTGCCTCGAACCAGTCACGGGCGTTTCCAATCAAGGTCGAATTGACCATTTGGCACCATATGGGCATGGGCCATCGCTCAATTTTGGCCCGCGTATCAAATATTTTGAGGTGATCCACAGGATCACCGGACCCATCATAAGTCTTGATACACGCCGGCATGCGATGCTTGGTGTCCTCAGAATAGTTCCTTATGCGGAGGGTGAATGGATCTTCCCTGGGATCCGCCCATGGCCGGGTAAGCCTAGGGTCGTCCCATGGTTCACACCATGGACGCGAAAGATCCTCCGCTTCCGTGTCTCGATAATAAGGACTATCATAATACCTATCATTGTTTGGTGGTGGTAGAGGGGTGCGCCTAGGTCGGCGACGCTTAGGCGGATGGTCATCTAAATCCTCTTCGGACGGATCCGGGGATGGCGGCGGTGACCCATTCTTTGCATAGGGGCCACTTTTTTGGGATGAGCCAGGAGCCTTTTTCCCAGTGTTCATTCTGTCTCACACACTCGGGCGGCGTGTGGTTCTGGTCAGCTCTTGATCTGGCCGCTCGGGTGAGCCATCCGACCTTTCTCCTTCTTGAGACTGCGTTAATTCCTGTATAAGGCGATCTCCTATGCGCTCAAACACATTCCGGGGTTGAGGGGTTTCCTCAAAGGTTCCCTGCTCCTGAGGCCGAGTTCTCCTTTTTCTCCGGTTTTGGGAGGGGGTGGTTGGTCCACTGTCACCAAAGTTGAGTCTGGCTTGGAGGTTCCTCCCCAGATTCAATCTTGATGCGATCTCTGGGACGATCCTTTCGAAGTTCTAAGTGAGAACTCGAGTAAGATCCTCCTCACTGAGTGGTAGGGCTTCCACTTCTTCCTCCGTCGAGGGTCTGCGCGGCTCCTTGTTAGGAGGGTCTGGCGCACTCCCTAGATCAGGGTTGTCCAGGGTTGAAGTAGGCGGGGGTGTCACCGAGATCGTGCTCGTCACCCCCGCGGGTTGAAAACCGCTACGGTTACCCAGCCCGCCTGCGAGGCGGCTAGGTGATTGGTTGGGGATGAGAATTCCTTCCCCTTGGGACTTCCGGTTCCCAGGATTCACATTCCTGGGGTTAGTTGGAGGATGCCCCTTCGTCATTGGAAATTCGAGATGAGGTTTTGTTCTAGCTTAGTGTTATGGGTCCCACGGATGGCGCCAACTTGTTGATGCAAAAGTTGGTTGATCCTTGCTAGACCCGAATTAGGCTTAATTCGGGTTGGCTGGGCTCCGGCTCCTGCACCAAGTGAATCGTTTGGTTGGGATCCTGCACACTAAACAGCACGCGTTAGGCTTACCGTGGGAATGTTTCCCACGATTAGACTCCGGCGTGAGAGTAAGTAATCGGTTTAAGGTTTATGTGACTTTAGAGTACAAGTCGTAATACCTTTGTGGAACCCTTGGGGGTTCCTTTTATAGGCAGTGAAACCCTAGTGGGCTTTCACTGATGCTTCGGCCCCAAGGAAGAGATAAGCACCAGAATTAGAATGATTGTTATCTTCTAATTCTGGTAGTGAATATCCCCTCTTATTGGGATAAAGATATTCCTAGACAGAATATGATTCTGTCTAATCTTATGTCGGCCGCCTTGGGCCGTGGGCCGCACATATGTGCGGTTACTATTCACTCAAACCCATAAGCCTGAATGACATTTATCCACCCATCTGTGATGGGCCGGATACGGGTAGTACCCGTGGGCCGGGCTCATGACCCGGTTGGGGACTATACGTCATCAGTTCCACTCGTGCTACGCCTTGTATCTTGACAACCCGCGTGATCAGCATCTGCATATGCCATTAGTGCAATAAAAGAGTCCTTCGAATACCAAAGTCCCCGATTCATGGTTCCTTTAAGATATCAAAAGATCCTTTTAACAGTAGCTAAGTGTAACTCAGTAGGCCTAGTTTGATACCTAGCACACATACATATAGCAAACTGAAGATCAGGTCGACTGGCTGTTCGTTCCACCATTGGAGTATCCACGGGGTCGCAAGATTCCATCTTATATTCCTTAAGCGATTCAAGGGCATACTTGGATTGATTGATAAAGATGCCTCTGGGACTCTGAGATATCTGAAGACCTAAGAAGAATGAGACCTTGCCCATCATTGACATCTTAAACTTGGAAGACATGAGTGTCCCAAAATCATTCGATAAGGTTTGGGTCGAGGCTGCAAATATAATATCATCAACATATATTTGTACCATAATCATATCTTTACCTCGTTTCTGAATGAACAGCGTGGGATCCACCTTGCCTTTAGCGAATCCTTGCGTAATGAGGAATTGTGACAGTAGATCATACCATGCGCGAGGAGCTTGCTTTAACCCATAGAGAGCCTTCTTAAGCTTGTACACATGATTAGGATAATTAGGATTCACAAAACCATCCGGCTGTTGAACATAGACCTCTTCCTTGATTTCACCATTCGGAAATGCCGTCTTCACATTCATCTGCTAGACGATCATATTCATGTGGGCTGCATAAGCGAGGAATAGTCTAATAGCTTCCAAACGGGCAACAGGTGCAAAGGATTCCATAAATTCGATACCCAATAATTGCTTGTATCCACGAGCTACTAGTCTAGCTTTGTTCTTCAATATTCCGCCTAACTCGTCGAGTTTCACCTTGTAAACCCATTTCAAAGTGAGTAACTGCACTTGATCTGGGCATGGGACAATTTCCCATACTTCAAGACATATAAATTCATTAAGTTCTTCTTGCATAGCTTCTATCCAACAGGATTGAGTAAAAGCTTGTTGCCATGTCTTAGGTTCAACTTCAGTGAGAAAAGCATCAAAATGACAAAACATTGTATTTTCTTGTAGCTGACTTCGTGTGGATACCGAACGATTAGGGTCACCAATAATAGAATCTATTGGATGATCCTTTGTCCACTTGCTGTCATGTTCACGAATCCGTGGATTGGAGTAAACTATATTTGGAGCTTCCTCTGAGGTGGACGACCCGACTTGATGAGGGTCGGGAATTGGTACACCAAAGAATGGAAGTTCACGCATTTGAGCGAATTCCTAATCGTGATCATCATCATCCTCTCCATCATCAATAGGCATGACATGGGTAGTTGAAACAGGCGTTAGTTGAGAATTACTTGTTGATGGTATATCTTGACCAATTGTAGGTGCAGATGTGTCTGATTGTGCTTCGGTTGCTGGAGCGACAACTTCGGTTACCGGAGCTAGTACCTCAGGTTCTGGAGCAACAATACTTGGAGGAGTAAAGAATTCATCAAAGAACGGTTGAAACAACGTATCCTATTCAGTCCTAGAAGGGGGTGTAAATGATGATGAAGTAGGGTTGTTTGGGACAAGACCAGAACTAATGTTACTGGGTCCCATTTCATGAAGTGCGGGTTCAGAGCTGCTTTGCTCAGAAGCCATTGCTGTCAGCTCATCAAAATCAACATTCATAGTTTCGAGGATTTTACAAGACTTACGGTTGTAGATTCGGTATGCCTTCTTTGTGGGTGCGTAACCAATGAAAATACCAATATCAGCCTTTGGTTGAAGTTTTCCCAAATTGTCACCATCATTATTTGGATAGCAAAGAGAACCAAATACATGAAGATATGATAAATGTGGTACTTTTCCATGGAGAAGCTCATAAGGTGTTTTACCATGGAGTTTACGAATTAGTGACCGGTTTTGGGTGTACACTGTGGTAGATACTGCTTCTGCCCATAAAAACAATGGAGCCTTTGCGTAAATTAACATCGTTCGAGCAGCTTCCATAAGTGTGCGATTTCGCCTTTCAACGACACCGTTTTGTTGTGGAGTGCGAGCAACGGATGTTTCATGAGAAATGCCAACTTCTTCATAATAATCACGCAAAATTTGATTCACAAATTCGGTTCCATTATCTGTACGAATGCGTCAGACAGTAGTGTTGAGACGCACTTGAATCATCTTGAGAAATCCGATGATGAATTTAGGTGCCTCATTTTTTGCTTTAAGAAATTTCACCCATGTAAACCGAGAGTAATCATCGACAATGACGAGGATGTACTTTTTGCCACTAAGACTTTCAACACGCATTGGCCCACAAAGATCCATATGCAAAAGATAAAGTTTCTCTTGGTTGGTGTCTTTAGTCTTGGGTTTGTATGACTTCTTAGTGCTTTTCCCCATTGTACACGCGGAACACAAATGATCCTTGTGAAATGATAGTTTAGGAAGACCACGAACAAGTTCGTTTTTCGCCAAGTGATTAATAGCGTCAAAGTTAAGATGAGATCACCTTCGATGCCATAACAATGACTTAGTCTTCGATGCTTTGGAGAGAAGACATACGGGAGAAGCGACCATCATGTCTTGTAGAGACAAAGTATACAAATTATTCCCTCGAGTACCTTTCACTAAATCAACCCCTTCCAAATTACGAATGAAGCAGGTATGCTCCCGAAAAGCAACTTCTAGGTTTGCATCACAAAATTGTCCCACAGAAAATAAGTTGTGACCGAGACCTTCCACATAATACACTCTTGAAATGATAACATTCCCAATATGATATTCACCATAACCCATTATCTTTTCAATATGATCATTTCCAAATCGAACCGTGCCAAGAAACTTGCTGACGAAATTTCTGAGCTGAGAGCGATCTCCGGTCATATGCTTGGAGCAACCAGAGTCCAAATACCAGAGAATAATTTGGACCACCTGTTTTCAATAACAACAGTAGACAATGCATTGGAAACTATTGGTTCCGGAGTGTTAGCAGATACAGATATAGAATTATCAGAATTGCTAACATTTTTGAGACCCTTAGATTTCCTGCGTTTTCTAATGTGAGTTTTAGCACTAACAAGTTTTACTGTTCCAACTTTCTTAGGTTTTGGATTATTCGCGGGCACTACAGTGGGAGTAGACCTATTTAAAGGGCACTTGGTTCCTACAGTAGTGTCAGTGTTCCTAGTTAAAGGACACGCTTATGTTTTGGTAGCCTTGGTACTCCTAGTTAAAGGGCACACTTTCTTCGCTTTAGTGGGAGTGATCCTAGTCAAAGGGCACATATTTCCTACTATAGTGAAAGTTCTACCAGTGGGGCGCCACATCCAACCAACTTGGGTTAATACTTTCCCAGTCGGTTTCCATTCGAATCCATTTTTCCGGGCATTCATCTCATTCATATGGTCAATAAGGCAAGAATCATGACGACTAGAAAACATACATTCATTGCAATTCTAACATTTCAAATTAGAATTCACACTAGGCTTAGAACGCTACACAACCGCAGAGCCTTTAGGTTTAGGTACATGATTCTTTTTATTCAAAACAGAAATAACATTCCTAGGATGGGCTTCTACTTTCTTCTTCACTTGACTACTAGATGGGGGAAAGATCCTATCATTCTTCTTGTTTCTCTTAAGCTTAGATCTTTGAGCCTTAGTAGTGGTGCTTACTCCTGTAGAAGGCAACACGAGAATATTAGAAGCTGGTTTTGATTCTGCCTTATCTTTAGTGACCAAAGTTTGAGATGGTTTAGTCCTAGGGCCCTTGTTAAGTGGTGTGACGGCTATTAGGTTCCTTTTGATTGCACTAGAGGACGATGCAGAGACAGTGGCTGCGTTATCCACAACATTCTTACCTTTTAGAGTACGAAGTGTTTCCTTTAACTCAGCCAAGATCAGATTTTTATCACAAATTTGTTCCCTCAAATCAGATAATTCCACCGACTTTCGATTCAATTGTTCAATCAACGATTGATTCTGTGCAGTGGTATTAGCACATGCGGGCTTTACTGAATCGAAGAGTCGTGTATTTTTCTGTTTTAAGTTATCAACTTTGGACAAAATCTTGGAAACTCGATTATCTAGATCAAGTGTAAAATTCTCAGCGGCCTCAAGTACGTTCACACAGTTAAGCTCCTTAGATTTCTCTATTTCTATCGGCAAAGATTTAGCAACTTTGTCACTTGGCTGACGCTGTTTTGATTGTAAATTCAATCGAAAATTCTTTTCAAAGTTTGCGTCATCGATATTAACACCTTCAAATGACGTTTTAAAGATTTATTGAATAAATTGTTGCTTGCATTCAAGTGAAATACAATGTGTTTGAATCTCATCAAAACGTTTTGAAAGCAAAGAATATGAATCTTGAAGCTTTAAAAATTCAGCGTCAGATTCGTGACAAGTACTATCTACCACATTATCAACAGATTCAACATTATGCACAATAGAATCATTATCAACACTTTTATTCACACAGACGGACACTATGTCATGAGACATCACTTGCTTTAGAAGCTGTTCATTTTGGCGTGAAACCCGTTCTATTTCAAGTAAACTGTTTTCATAAGCATCTTCCATTTCATTGAAAACACGTCTAACTTCTTCTATTTCCAAAAGCAAATCTTGATCAAGATTACTAAGACAAGCTTTGACATTCTTTACAAACGGAACAGTTTCGTCTCGAAATGCAGCTCTAGTGTGCTCAAAGTTCCATTCACCTTCCGTTATGGCCGAGGCCGTCGTACGTTCCAAAATGACCTTGTCAAAATCGGCTAAGTGTTGGTGAACCGCATTTAAGTTAACGGACGCCTTGCTTACCGGTGGAATTAACTTTGTTAAATCCGTTTTGACAAGTGTAGGAGACGTACTAGGAAGGTTTTCATTTGACAAACTTTGGGGCACAAGAACTGTCAATTCTGCTAATTCCTTTTGTAAGCGAATGCGTGTCTTTTTCGAAAATTGATCTTTGTTATGTTGATCATAATCAATTGTATGGAATTTTGAAAGCATTTTAGAATGAGTTTCACCCACAAGTGACTGTGTCTCCTCAGTACTACGAACAAAAGGTGCTTCTTTCGATTTGCCAATTATGGTCATATCATAAAGACCGGGAATATGTTCCTGAGCTTGTTTTGCATAACCGGGATTAGGTGGTAAATCTTGAAGACGCTTAAGTTCGATTTCTTTAAATGATTTAGTTAAAAGATGAACCTTTTCTGTGGAAGCGTATTGTTTTAAAAGCTGTTGTTCTTTGAATTTAAGAAGTTTGGTAGCATTAATTTCCGATTCAAACTTTTTAGACTCGAGAGTTTCGAAATCCATTTTAAGTTTCTGAAAATCATGGACAACCAACTCTTTTTCTTTTAATTCATTGGAAAGATTAGCTTTTAATGATTCTATTTCTTTCTAGTGTTCAATCTTTTCAAAACGAAATTGGTCAAATTCAGAACATGTTATTTTCTCTGCTTGAGGGACCATTTCAAAAGCTTTGACCTTTTCTTTATGCAACGCAAGCTCAGCAGTTAGGGTGGAATTCGTATCTACGGATTGTCTGAGGGCCATATGCATTTGATCAATAATATGTTTAGGCACCATGACCAAATCATGTTGAGCATAAGATTCCATACCCGTCGTAGCATTTGGTTGAGGTTCACTCAAGTGTGTAGGATTGGGCACCACATCATTTGAGTTACTAGTTCCCGAATGCTGTTCGAGGTTGTCATTTTCATGCCCAACTTGATGTTGGTTATCATCAGTATTATTAGATGTGGTTGGTACCTCACTGACGACATCAGAACCGTAGTGAGAGAGATTAGCAACGAGAGCAGCTTGGGCAGAGTGAATGTCATCACAATCCGAATCATATGCGTCAAGATCATCTGCTTGATAAGCTACATTAGAAGTGGAAACGAATGCAATGCCTTCAGTATCTGCTGCCCCTGGGTCTGCAAGAAATGCTAACTCCTCTGAATCCAAAATCTTCCCCTTAGACTGAGCATCAACCAAATACATCTTCTCACGAAACCATGCATCATCCCTCCTCCTTTCGGCTGAGTGCATTCCCTAGCCATATGACCTTGTCCTCGGCAATTGTAGCAAGTCACAACCTTTTTAGGACCAATGGGGCTTCCATTTTCATTAGCTTGAGAATTCACAGCTTGATTGTTCCCAGTCCTTGTAGGAGGTCCATATGAATTTTGCCTTCCCTGAATAGGTTGCACCGTCACTTGACCATCTTGAACAATGGCTTGTTGTCGAGGATTTGATGAGGTGCGGAGCTGATTGTTTGTTGGTGGAAATCCTCTAGTCGCAACAAGTTTTGACAAGTAGGCAGTGAGATGGTTTAGAACATCAGCTGGCGTATCATTTGGAGTAAAGACCGGTGCTTGGATTGGTGGAAGTTCATTAGAGTAGAAAGCTTGTGCTGGTTGTGCTTCTAATGGAAAATATCCTTGCTGAGGAGTATAGCCCATTGGAGAGGTGTTGGCTTGTGATGGTGATGTCTGATATGGTGGTTGATGTGGAAAAGATTGTTGATGAACACTTTGTTGAAATGCTTGTTGTGGCATCATTAGTGGTGGATAAGATGGTTGCTGTGGTTGCTGATAGTTGTGTGGTGGTGTCTGCTGCAAGTATGATGGTTGCTGATAAGTATAAGCCATGTTTTGTTGAGAAGCATACATTGCAAGTGGATCATGAACTTGAGGTGTAGACAACCGAGCCTCGATCACATGGCATTCGTGTTGTTGAAGAAAAGCTTGAAGTTGATCCACATTGGTGTTATGCAAGTCCTTAGCCAATTTAACATCCGTCACGTATTTTTTCCATTCTGGAGGAAGAGTGTTCAAATACTTGGTGTTCAATTGAAAGGTAGGAATTGCCATGCCATAGATATTAAGATCATTCAACAATAGGGTAAATCTCAGATAGTAATCATTGAGAGTCTCCCCTGGCACATAGGCAAACTTATCAAAAGTATCATAAAGCTTACACTCTCGTTCTTGTTTAGTTAACGAGGTGCCTTTCATTAGAACCCGAATTCTATCCCATAACTCTTTGGCAACTTTATGTTTGCTGACGAGTTTGTAGACATCTGGAGGAAGGGCTTGGAGAATGATGTTTGTAGCATACTTATCACATTTGTCTTGAATCTTCATATCGCCAGTCAACTCACCCGTTGTGCGAGGACGAGTAGTCGTACCTTCCGTCACTGTACCATAATCTAATGGTCCATTGAGCACCGATGCCCAAATGAGATGTCCATTCTCTTTGTTCAACATGTAAAGTTCCATTCGGGAAGTCCAATCCTCGTACATAGACTTCTCCAACATTGGTGGACGATTATCCGTACCCGAGAGGATGGACTTATCCGTAAGAGATGTGTACTCCATTTCAATAAGTTAAGATTTACAAAGTTGATCGAACAATGAAATAAGGTTAAGTGTTTTTGTGTTTTGGTGTGTTAAAGTCGAGAAACAATGTTAAAATCCCCTAAAATATGTTCTCGATAAACCAAAAATTCCAAGTCAAAATTACACACGATCAAAATTTTTTTAAGGAATAATTTTTGGATTGTCGGAATGTTGATTTCTGTCGGAATACTCTTTTCTGTCGGAATGTTGCTGGTATCGGAATGTCTAGATCGGAATGCCAGATCGGAATGTCACTATCGGAATATCACTATCGGAATGTCACTATCGGAATGTCCAGATCGGAATGACACACTATCTTAATGTCCAGATCGGAATGTCCAGATCGGAATATCACACTATCTTAATGTCCAGATCGGAATGTCCAGATCGGAATATCACACTATCTTAATGTCCAGATCGGAATGTCCAGATCGGAATATCACTATCGGAATGTCCAGATCGGAATGTAGCTAAAATAAAATGGACAGAGTGACGACACAAGAATCCTTAAAGCCGTCAGAATCCTAGATCGCAATGCTAGATCGGAATGTCACGTCGGAATAAGGTGTTTAATCCAATGATCGCAAAGTGGAACCAATAGGTTATTGCGATCAAATCACCACACGTTGTACTTTCCGATGGAAACCTTGCAAGAATTTCGGAAAGTTTGAAAAACAAGAAATTTCCCAACTTTTGATCCAAAAGACTTGTGTTTTAATCAAAACCAATATACCAAATTCACTACGACTTGATAAAAGAATGTATTCGATGTTAAAACACAAACAAACACGAAATTTGTTTGATGATTCGGTAAGAAACAATCAAAACCACACGTTATGCATAGGAAAGCATAAACAACACAAGTACCAACCTATATTTCATCCCAAGCTCTGATACCATTTGTAGAAATGTAAATCTTGCTTATGTTTTAGAGAGAGAGAGAGAGATAGAGAGATGGTGGATTACACATAATTCTAGAGAGAGAAACTTAATGTTTACTATGTGAAAAATGAATAACCACACTACCCTCTCCATCAAAGGAGAGGGTTTATATACCAAGCCCATAAGATGGGCTTGGGCTTACATTTGGGCCGGCCTACACATGTTGTAGGCTAGGCTTGGCCTTGTTTGTTTAATAAAGATAAATAACTAAACTACGAGCTATGACATGGACTATTGTTAGAGTGACCGATCCTTTCTAATACGTAAAATGTATTTCCAACACGTTCCCTATTCTTTCAGACATGGACTATAGGATCGGATCATTGACTATCGACATAACCCTGGGGGACCATGATATAGAAAGCATGTGTGTTGATGGAGGATCAACAGCAAACATACTGAACGAGCATTGCTTCACACGACTACCATGGGAAATAAAGAAGGAGTTAAAGGACACCACATAAGTCCTTACAAGTTTTAACAGTGATAAAACCCGACCGCCAGGACACCTCTGCACGCAGGTAACTATTGGAAGCGCATATCACTCGACAACTGTGTGGATGGATTTCATGGTTGTACGGTCCCAGTCATCGTACAACGGGATAATAGGACAACGAGCGCTAAAAACACTACACGATGTACCCTCCACAGTGCATGGTATGTTCAAATTCCCAGTGCACGACAGGGTAGTCACCATCCGCAACATAGATACACTCGAAGGGGGTAGCAACACTTCTAGCCACTGCGCGAAAAAGAATGATGAAGAAAGGAGTGAGCGCAACACGAAATTCAGCTCATGGATAAGGAAGAGGAGGTGCATCTCAGAAGGTTCCTATGCTAAAAGTATATTCATGTGCGAAGGCTCACCAGCAAGGCTCCCATGGGTCCTCTTTTCGGCAGGCTTCACAGGAAAAGGAGGGCCAGATGCAGGGTTCATCCTCACAGATCAGGGTGACATAAAAATTACCTACTCACTGCTGTTTGATTTTTCCACAACAAGTATGGAAGCAGATTATGAAGCCCTCATAGTAGGTCTAAGATTGGCAATTAGAGTGGACATAAAGAGCCTAGTGGCCTACACATACAACCCTTTGTTGGCAAGCAGGGTCACGGGGTCATGCGAGCCACGAGGACATACGCTAATCCAATACACGCAAAAG
The DNA here is from genome assembly GCA_025667525.1 of Glebionis coronaria. Classification (NCBI taxonomy): domain Eukaryota; kingdom Viridiplantae; phylum Streptophyta; class Magnoliopsida; order Asterales; family Asteraceae; genus Glebionis; species Glebionis coronaria. The sequence goes on along the minus strand of CM046875.1, from coordinate 531,009,352 downwards.
ATGAGGGGCATAACCAGGAAGTTCGCAGAGTTTTCTATACGAAAAGTTTCCAAAGAAAATGGCGAAATCTTAGCTGACATGGATCAACTTTCAATTTTGAACATGGATAAACCTCCTAGTCACGTGCTAGTTGATTTTATCTTACACACAAATATACGTGCGGATCCTGACACACCAACATGGATGACACCTATTAGGGAGTTCCTGACACATAATACATTGCCAAGCAATAGAAGGAAAGCCCGACAAGTACAGACGAGAGCAAGGCACTTTAAGATCATCAAGGGAATGTTGTAAGAACAATCAAATAATGGGCGAACACTACAATGTCTAGCGCCAGAGCGATCACGGGTGGTCGTGGAAGCCGCACATAAAAGGGCATGCCGCGTGGCCCGATAGCTGTGGTCGACGAGATTACTCGCTCGGGGTATTTTTGGCTATTTATGCATAAGGATGTCCGTAAAAGGGTGGCGTGATGTATCCAATGTCAGGCAGACCTATGTCATAGGAAAAATCCTAACATGATCACTAGGCCACCCTCACCAAAAATCACAAAGGAATATGGAATCCTCTCAAGACTGGGGCATACTCTAGGTTCTCTGACCGTGTCAATAGGAAACCTGGCGCGAAGGGTAGCATTAATACTCCAATCGCAAGGTAACCACCAGCAAAAAGACAAAGGAGCAATCGCCCCTCCAGCCAGAAGAATTGCCCTCACTATGCGATAAAATGACCAAGCAAACAGGCTATCAACAGCACGAAGCATGCAACAGCGATGAGGAGCAAATAAAGGACTTCCAGGGATTAGGATGAACACGTATAGCTATGTGCAGTCGGTATCTAGTCCCATGCGGAGTAACTCAAGAGATAACCAGGATTTCGCACGATATTCTCCCTGAGATGTCGTACCACAAGCATGGATCATTTTCTTGGCTATGGACAACCCCCAATAAAGATCCATGTATTTTTTTCTTCATTCAAGTATTTTTAGGATTTCCCCTTTTATGTTTTTTGTTTCAATGTTTGCAAAAATTTGAATCAAACACTGTGGTTCCTAGCTAGTTCCACAACCCAATTATTTCTTATTTTTTAAGAGAATTTTTCTTTTTCTAAAAATAAAACTTGGCCCTCCGGTGTACATGTACAACAAAACGTTTCCAGGCGAAATAAGAGGAGTAAGTTTACCCTACTAAATAAACTTGTCACGTAAGAGGGATGCACCCCCAGTGGCGCCGGATCAGGTATCCTTTGTTAGGCAGCTTACTATAAGACGTTGTAGTAAGTGTAGCATTCCTCATACTCTATGATGGATATGCACAAGACACAGTGTGCACGCCTAACGAACACGCCATTATTTATGGAATCGCTTATGGTAGTAGTGGCAGGTCCACACGTAATGAACATTCAAATCACCCATACGCTCAGAGTTACACTTCACTGAATGTACTCATAAACAGGTACTTACACTCACAATCTCAGGCGTGGGTGCAAAAACCTGGACATATATAAACAAAAATAAACCTGGTGCAGGACGCTATGTGCATACAACAGCGCAGGTCGCTATAGACATTCAAAAAGTTCTTACTTTACAAATAATGTAAAGAAAGTTACATGGTTACAACTAAGCACATAGTACGATAACTGCCCTCTATAACAGATTGCTAGCTGAAAGCAACCTCTTTAATCTGCGATGTGATGGGTTCAGTGACACACGACGTTGTGCCTAAGCCTCCTTCATATATTGCAAGACATATATTTGATATACGTCAATGGAAGGCAGACTAACTGGTACACCATCAGATCGATTAGGGTGCGCCAGACCCAAGCCAATGATAGCGTTTACAGCAGGCGACTTATTCCTATTCGCCACGCGTTTTACATGATGCTTTAACTTGTCCTTAAGAGAAACCATCTTTGGTAGACCAGCAACATAGACATGAACTTGTAGTTGGGAGATATCCGGCTTGGCCATGCCATGGGGATCTTCTTCTTCACAATGACTCGCTAGAGTAAGTCCTGCCATAATCACACTAATCGGTTGATCTTGATCCTTTTCAATGATATTTATGATGGTCAGTGGGAGATCGTTTAATCTATGAAACGCGACATCATAGATCTCTTGTGCTTACCGAAAGTATATCTCACTACCCTCCAAAGGTCCTATCAATAAACCATCTTTGAGGGCGCGCTCCATGGCAAGGCTTTGTCCTAATAGTTGGGCGGCAGCGAGAATTTCTTTGATCGCCCTATGGAGGTTGGGTAGCTCCATGGCTCCCTTGGCAGCTAGCGAAAGACCATGCCTAATTAACCATTGTTTCTCGGCGCGCACCGCTGTCAGGTGTGGATATAGCTCCTCATCGAAGTCGGTACTCATACACTTCAGAACTTCTTCCTTCTTAGCCATATCTCTATGATAGTTGGCAACAAAGTTATCACAATTCGAAGTGAGGGCCTCATACCCTCCTCAAGCTTGGACATGGCCTGATGATGTATAATACCCAGCCGAGTCATGAACCCGGCCCACGGGTACTACCCGTATCCGGCCCATCACAGATGGGTGGGAATAATGTTATTTGAGCTTATGGGCTTGGATGAACAGTAAATCGCACACACGTGTGCGGCCCACGGCCCAGCATGCCCGGTGCAGGGTTAGACAGAATCATACTCCTACTATGATTATGATTTATCCCAAAGGAGAGGATATTCACTCACCATAATTAGAAGATAAAAATCAATCTAAATCTGGTGATTATCCTTTCCTTGGGGTCGAAGCATCAGTGACAACCCATTAGGGTTTCACTGCCTATATAAGGAACCCCCAACGGTTCCACAAAGGTATTACATTCTACACACTCACATCTCATCTGATTCCTATAACCCTAACCGATTACTTACTCTCACGCCGGAGTCTAATCGTGGGAAACATTCCCACGATAAGCCTAACGCGTGTTGTTTGAGTGTGCATGATCCCAACCAGATAATTCACTTGGTGCAGGAAACCCCAGGAACACAAATCCTGGGAATCGGAAGTCCCCAGGGGAAGGGATACTCATTCCCAATCGATCCCCTAGCAACCAAGCTGGCGGACCAAACAACCGACGTGGTCTTCAGTCCATGGGTATGACAAGCACGTTCTCTGTCACACCACCACCTACTTCGACCTTGGATAACCCTGATCCAGGGAGTGCGCCCAACCCCCCTAACAAGGAGCCGTGCAGACCATCGACTGAGGAAGAATTAGAGGTCGAACCACTCAGTGAGGAAGATCTCACTCGAGTTCTCACGCAGAACTTCGAGAGGATCGTCCCAGGAATCGCATCAAGGTTGAACCTAGGGAGGGACCTCCAATCTAGGCTCAAATTTGGCAACGCCGGACCAGACACCTCTTCTTAAATTCAAAGGAAGCGAAGGATACGACCTCAGGAGCGGAACCTCTTTGAGGAAACTCCCCGACCCAGGAATGTGTTCGAACGCATAGGGGATCGTCTCATGCAGGAACTAATACAATCCCGTGAGGAGGAAGAGAGGTCCGACGGTTCACCCGAACGACCAGATCTGGAGCTAACCAGAACTAATCGCCGCACAAGCGTGTGGGATAGGATGAATACTGGGAAGAAGGCTTCTGGCTCTTCTCACAAGAGCGGTCCTCACCCAAAGGATGGGGCACCGCCCCCTTCTCCCAGTCCATCAGGAGAGGACTCGGATGACCATCCACCCAAGCGTCGCCGACCTAGGCGTACTCCTCCACCGCCACCAGACAATGAGGAGTACTATGGCGGCCCCTATTATCGAGAGGCAGAAGCAGAAGATCTTTCCACCCGTGGTGTGACCCTAATCTCACCCGTCCATGGGCTGATCCCAGGGAAGACCCTTTCACTCTCCGCATACGGAATTATTCCACGGATACAAAGCGTCGCATGCTGGCGTGTGCTAAGACTTATGATGGGACTGGTGATCCGGATGATCACCTAAAGATATTTGACACACAAGCGAAAATTGAACGATGGCCCATGCCTATATGGTGCCAAATGTTCAATTCAACCTTGATCAGCAATGCTCGTGATTGGTTTGAGGGACTTCCTCCGCGAAGCATTGATAGCTTCACTGAACTACGTACTGCGTTCAAGAATAATTATACTCAGCGAAAGAAGCATAATAGGGACCCGGTCTCATTGGCAACCGTCAAGCAACGGTCGGGGGAATCTACAGAGGCCTTCACTGAACGCTTCAATGACGAGTGCACACGCACAAAGACAATGCCAGAACTTCTGAAAACTTCTGATTATATGCACGCCATAACAGACAGGGAATTAATCAGACGTCTCAATGACAAACGTCTGGAGAGGTATGACTACCTTATGGAAAGGGTCAGAAACTTCATAGAGGGGGAAACCGTGGTAGCCGCGGCCTATCCTTCAAAAGGAAACAGCTACCGATCGAACGACCAGTCCAGGAGACAGTCAGGCGGTCAAAACGACCAGAGCAGTGGGAGTGGCTCAGATTACAAGAGCCAAAACAAAGGAGGACGATCGGAGGACAAATTTACCCCTCTAAAGATGTCCTACCGGGAGATCTTGCTGACAGAAGGGGCCAATTTCCCGAGACCTCCCCCAATGACGACTCCGCTGGACCGTCGTCAAGGAAATCGCTTTTGCGAATTCCACAACGACAAGGGCCATGACACGGAGGAATGTATCCAGCTCAAGAGCACATTGAGTCACTGATCAAGTCAGTCAAACTCAAGCATTTGGTCAAGGATTGGAAGGATGGAAAAGACAACAAGAAGTATGATAAGAAGGATCCCCAAAAGGACAAACCTTCAACTATATACATGATCTAATCCAGGCAGCGCCGCACAAGGCAGAAAATTAGTCAAAAATTTTCACGCGGCAGAGAAATCTCATTCCCTCCCATCACGGCAAGTGATGTGATTGATGCGCCTCTCACTATTGAGATAAGCATTGGAACACACAATGTCCGTCGTATGTATGTGGATGGAGGGTCATCAACAGAAGTACTATACGAACACTGTTTCGTACAGTTACGACCAGAAATAAGAAGCCAATTAGTACCGGCCACGGCGCCGCTCATCGGTTTTAGTGGAGACACCATCTGGCCAATAGGACAGCTACGTCTGCTTGTAACCATTGGGAATGAAGAGCACTCCACCACGGCATGGATGAACTTTATGGTGATACGCTCACACTCTCCATACAATGGGATCATAGGCAGACCAGGTATCCTGGCCATACGGGCAGTACCCTCTACGACACATGGGATGATTAAATTCCCTGTGGAAGGAGGAATTGTCACTATCTATAACACAATCATACCAGCATCCGAGTGTCATGCCGTGACAACACCGGTTCCACCTGTTTCCCCTAAGGACGGAACACCACCTCCCAATTGGAAAGTGGCAATCCATCTTGATTATCCGGAACAAGAGGTATCCATAGGGGGAACACTCTCGGATAGCGGCAAGAGGGCCATGTGCTCTCTCCTGAAAGCAAATTTAGATGTATTCGCATGGGAGCCCAAGCATATGACGGGCGTACCACGTGCGATAGCAGAACATAAGCTCCAAATCCGCCAGGGATATCCTCCCGTTAAGCAAAAGAAGCGCGGTCAGGCACCCGAACGCAGCCAAGTAATATTGGATCAAGTACGGAAATTGGTGGATGCAGGTATCATGAGCGAGCTATACTACCACGAGTGGTTATCCAACCCAGTAATGGTCAAAAAGTATGATGGGAGCTGGCGCATGTGCGTGGATTTCACGGATCTGAACAAAGCCTGTCCACAGGACTGCTACCCGTTACCGGAGATTGATTGGAAGGTCGAATCCCTATGTGGATACCCCTTTAAGTGCTTCTTAGATGCATATAAAGGATACCACCAGATCCAGATGGCGGAAGAGGACGCAGAGAAGACGGCGTTCCTTACTAGTCAAGGCGTATACTGTTATACAAAAATACCATTCGGACTAAAGAACGTCGGGGCAACATATCAGCGGCTTGTTGACAAAGCCTTCGACTCACAGATAGGCCGCAACCTGGACGTCTATGTTGATGATTTAGTCATCAAACGTCATACGAAGGATGCACTTCTCCGAGACGTGCAAGAGACGTTTGACACATTGAGGAGGATTAATATGAAACTAAATCCAAAGAAATGCACGTTTGGGGCAACTGAAGGGATGTTCCTTGGATATATGATTGATCCAAATGGCATCAAGCCTTGCCCGGAAAAGACGTACGCAGTGATACAGTTACCATCTCCTCAGACACGGAAAGAGGTGCAATCCTTAAATGGGAAGTTGGCCGGGCTAAACAGGTTCTTATCAAAGTCCGCAGAGAAGTCACTCCCCCTATTTAAAATGCTCAAGAAGTGCATCAAGAAGGGAGACTTTCGGTGGACAAAGGAAGCTAGGGAAGCCTTTGGTCAACTCAAGCAACACCTTGCATCTCTTCCCATGCTAGTGGCCCCCTGACATAAGGAGGAGCTCATAATGTATCTATCAGCCACACATGGAGCAATAAGTGCGGTGCTCATGACGGATAGGGACACAGTCCAAACTCCGGTCTACTTTATAAGTAGAACACTACAAGGGCCGGAGTTGAATTATTCTTCCATGGAGAAATTGGTTCTGGCATTAGTGTTTGCTACGAAACGGTTACGCCGGTACTTTCAGGTGCACCCAATTGTAGTGATTACTGATCAACCAATAAAACAAGTCATCTCCAGACCAGATGTGGCCGGTAGGCTACAAAAGTGGAGCATTCTATTGGGAGAACATAACATATCTTATAGACCAAGGGCGGCTGTTAAAGGCCAAATCTTGGCAGATTTCTTGATAGAGAAGCCAGATGAGGAGGGACCAATCGTATAACAAGACGAAACTCCAGTAGAACCATGGGTATTATTTACGGACGGATCTTCGTGCACGGATGGATCAGGAGCTGGTCTCATCCTTACGAACCCGGAAGGAATGGAGTTTACCTACGCCCTGCGCTTTGAGTTCACAGCCACCAACAATGAGGCAGAATATGAAGCATTGATTGCGGGTTTAAAAATCGACGCTAGAATGGAAGTCCGCAACCTTGAGGCCTACGTAGACTCACGGCTTGTCGCGAACCACATTCTGGGAGGATACGTAGCTAAGGAGGATAACATGGTTCGATACTTGGAGAAAGTCAAGTCACTCATCACGGCTTTCAGCAAGTTTTCTATCAAGCAGGTACCAAGAGGTGAAAACAAGAAGGCGGACGCTCTTAGCAAGATCGCGTCTACAAGTTTCGCCCACTTATCCAAGCAAGTCTTGGTGGAAATACTAAAGGAAAGTCCATAACGGAAGGGGAAGTCACATCTATAGTTGAGGAAGATGGACCTACATGGATGTCCCCGATCATCAACTATTTGACTAATGAAACCCTTCTAGATGAAGAAAAGGCGGCACGACGCATCAGAAGGAAGTCGCATCACTTCGAGCTTCGAGAAGGTATTCTTTACAAACGCTCTTTCTTACAGCCGTGGTTGCGGTGTGTTGGGCCACGCCAGGCTACTTATGTGATCAGTGAGATACATGAAGGGTTATGCGACATGCACGCGGGGCCCCGATCCGTAGTAGCCCGAGCTCTGCGCACAGGATATTATTGGCCTACCATGCATAGGGATGCACGCGATATGATTCGTAAGTGCAGTGATTGCCAAGTGCACAGACCAGTACCACGACATCCGCAGCAGGAACTTACACCCATTACATCCCCATGGCCATTCTATAAATGGTGGATCGATATTGCAGGACCTTTTTCCATAGCTGCGGGGGTAGTTAAGTTCTTGATTTTCATAATGGACTACTTTACACGTTGGATAGAGGCCAAGGCAGTCAAATCCATCACAGGCAAACAAGTTAAAAAGTTTGTTTGGGAGAACATCGTGTGCCGTTTTGGCTTACCAGGAGAAATCATCTCGGACAATGGGAGGCAGTTCGCGGATAATCCATTCAAGGACTGGTGCGCAACATTGAATATCAAACAGCGCTTCGCATCTGTTAAACATCCGCAGACAAATGGTCTTGTGGAACGAGCGAATAGAAGCTTGGGTGAACGCATCAAGGCACGCCTGGATGAACGAAGTGCAAAATGGGTGGATGAACTGCCACATGTTCTATGGGCACATATGACTATGATCAAAACAGCCAACGGGGATACCCCATTCTCATTGGCCTACGGCACTAAAGCTGTTATAGCAGCAGAAATAGGAATGCCTACCATCCGCAAAGCGGAGGTTAATGTCGTCACAAACGACGAGTAGCTCCGGATCAATCTGAATTTGTTCGAGGAAAAGAGGGAGATAACAGCTATCAATGAGGCCAAGTTCAAGGCACGGATGAAGGCTTATTATGACACCAAGGTTAAAGGTGTTTCTTTTCGACCAGGAGATTATGTCTATCGTGCTAACGAGTTAAGTCGAGCGGAGAATACAGGAAAGCTGGGTCCCAAGTGGGAAGGACCGTATGAGGTCACGGAAGCCTTAGGACGGGGCGCGTACAAGTTACGTGACATGGATGGCCGCGACCTGGAACACACATGGAATATTTGCAATTTTAAAGGTGCTATCTTTGAAAGCTACGGCTTCCGCATGGACGCTTCGCTATATCTAGCTTCAATGAAGATCCATGTGTTCTCTTTGTTTTGTTTTGTTTTTTTATGCTTTCTAGGTTCTTTTTTGTTTTTTAGGATTTCCCATTCTTGTTCAAACAAAAGAAAAACGTAAACGTTCTAATAAAATGCCGTGGCGCCTAGCTAGCTCCACGACCTGTTCTTGTGCAAAATGATTGTATTCTTTTTCATATTGTCGTATAGATTTAGTTGTTATTACTATAATGTGCTATATCTTATTCATATGCATTCATTCAATACTGTACATGTACAATGCACCTCCAGGCGGGGTAAGAGGATTAAGTGAACCTAATAATTCAACTTGTCGCATAAGAGGGATGCAACCCCAGCGACGCGGATCATGTATCCTTACTAGACACCCTACTCACAAGACGTTGTGATAAGTTTCCATATGCCGCGCTCACGTAGTGTTTCGCATGGTAAAGACGCACACCGCACGTCTAGTAACATATAGACTTGATTGTATTTTTTGGGTAAGACGTGACCTGTCATGCAATGCAGGTATATGATATCTAAGACAAAAATATACACAAGTTTCAAATTCAAAATACCAAAATGTCCGTGGGCATCGCGGACTCGCTTGCATAAACATGACAAGTTATTACAAAATTAGTTTTCGCCGTATACATACACGGACGAATAAAATAGTACAAATGTTTATAATGTAAATTACAAAGGAGGTAGGAACTCCCCCATCTCCTTCTTCCATTCTTCAATCAAGGTACGGAGAGCCTCCCCGCGAGCATCCTTCCCATCTTGTGTCCTGGTCATGTTCACATCCAAAGCCTCGGCCAGAAGTTTTTCACCTATCATCACCTTTGACGCAGAGTCATAGGTGGGCAACGTCAGTTGGATGGGATCAGCAGTGAGCTTGGGCATTATTATCTCATTGGGAGCATCCTTTAGCGCTTCTATCTCGTCTAGGAGGGGATGTTGGATTTCAGCAAGAGCATCCATTGACACAATCATCTTGTCTGCGGCTAAGGGGTTGTGGTAGGTATGTTGGGTAATATCTTCCTCCTTGCCTATCAGCTCTGCAGCTTTGACCAGCCCCTCGTGCCTACCACGGTCAATACCATCCGAGACGACGTTAGCAAATGCCTGTAGCAGGTAGGGAGCTTCCGTCACCTTGCTCACTGCAAGCCGCATTCCCTGGCCAACCACCCATCTACGCCCAACTATGGCTGTGAGCAAAGGAGGACACATCATTTCAGCACAGTCCGTGGCCATCTTGCTTAGTTCGCGCTCAGCTGCTACAGCTTGCTCGTCCAGGGTAGTCCGCGCCTGGATTTGCTCATCCTTCAGCGCGTTGCGCTCTTGAGCAATAGTGAAGGCTTGTACGGTTACGGCTTTAGTGGAAGCTTCAGCTGCGGATACCTATATATATAACACTTGGAGTTATTACAGAAACAACATGGTTTTCTGTATGCATAAATAAACATTAAAATGAAAGCATACCTTCTCGTGGGATGCAACTAATAGGGCCTCCAGCTCGGCAATACGTTCTTCACGAGCGTTGGCATGATGGGCTTGTTCCTTAACGGTGGACTCAGCCACGACCAAGGCTGCCTGCAGGGACGTGATGGTTTTCTCGTGCTTACCTACCAGTGCTTCACGTCGAGCTATCTTCTTGTCAGCACGGCTAACATTAGTCAAAGCCTTGATCAGACGGCGTCTCAAGGCCGTACCAACCGTTACTTGGTGTGCAGAGGACACATCAAACTGCTCTAGTAACGTCTCATGCTCCAGCTCGTCCAAATCCTGCACCAGTGCTGGAGGAGTGATGTGTTCAATAAATTCAGAGCACTCAGACTCCGCCTCCAACCTTGTTAAGCTAGATAAATTCCATGCTAGGCGTAGGCTGGTGTCGGGTTCCTTAGAATGTGGCTCCTCAGCATGGGTCACCGGAGGGGATGGAGGTCTCATTGATGTCACGGGAGAGGGTTCCCTTTCCACCTCCTTCTCTTGGGCCACGGTCGACGGATCCGCCCTGTTATTAACATACATTAGTTTTGTTTATGGGTCATTTTACTTTGAATATTAACAAAAGGTACTTACGTAGTGCCAGTGATGGGTTCCGTGATGGTGGGAGCTACAGCATTCACGGGGGTGGCCATCCAGACTTGCTCATCTGGGCGCGGTGAGGGGTCGACCTGGGCCATAGCAGTGCCGTTTCCTTCCTGGAACTGCAGATGATCTTTCCTTAGCTTCATCGGGGAAGCAATATGTGCCCCCGCCCCGTCCCCTAGAGTTTTTGCTACCCTCCTGGTAGTCTTTCTTTTTCTGGTTTTGGGCTTGGGGGACCCAGAGGCTTCGGTAGTGTCTTCATCCTCACCAGTGCGGTTGTCAGTAGGGTTGGTGAAATCTTCTTCTTCTGCTTCCTCCTGGTGCGGCATAGTGCCCTCAAGCAGTTGTTCTCTACCATCTTCGTTGTGGAAGTTAAACGGGGATTTCTCAAACACGGGCTCTCCCTCATTTGATCTCGGCTCGGTGGTTTCTTCCAGCGGGATGGTTTTGTCTACGGTCGCATCAAGAAGGGAGAGTTCGTTTTCTTTCAGCGGGCGGAATCCTTTAGGAACTTTCATTGGGTCGCGTTGGCGCAATAATCCATGTAGGTTCATCTCTGCGGACATATGCATATATGCGGATCAGTAAGGTCACAAAATACAAATGTGGCATTTTTTACATCTACAAATATAAGTGGACCTACCCTGCCTACGTTCGGTTAGGAAGCACGGATACATATCCTCCCTTCCATAGTAGTAGCGGCTTATCCCTACTAAACACAGGAAGTGCTCCGGCAAACCCCTATGGAATTCTATGCGGTGGGTATCTAGAATTTTCAAATCCTTACTACTATAGTCTTTGGATTTGGGAGGAAAGTCTTTGGATAATCGGGTTTTGAGGACGAACGAGGTAGGGAATACTTTCTCATCAACGAAAAAGTAATGATCGTACCAGCTCTTAAGGGAGTCTAAGGGCTTCCTATACGTCATAGGGCCGTTCCCGGATCGTTTTTTGAACGACATCCACCCATTTACTAGTTGGGGGGGAGTAAAAGACCCTAAATAGATTTACGGTCGGGGTTACTCCGCATGTATGGCAGGTAATCTCAAATTGATTGATTTTACACGCCCCTATGCAGTGCAACTGGGTTATGTGGAAGTCATAATATAGAAGCAGATCTACCAAAAACTTGGATAAGGGGATGCGGTAGTTAGCCGAATCGAATAGGCGCGTGTACACGCCTATCTTTCCCCTTGGTGCATCTGTAATCGCTTCACCTTCACCTGGATAGGTTGGGTGTACGCTTTCAGGAATATAATACTTAGACAAAAGGTCTATGTATTTCTCCATAGGCATCACGTTCAGGACATCTGTAATAAGGTGATTGTCCTTTACCATGTTTTATAAAAAGGGTTTGAAAGGCGTGATGATCTAACCTGCGGTGGTTGAAATCTGTGGAATAAGAGGCAACAGATTGAAGGAAGAAGCTTGGGAATAACAATGGCGGAATGAACATAAACTGTGTGTGTAACAGTAGCACACACCAACTCTTATATAGGGTTGCCTCGATTTCCGAGGTAACGTAGCTGTTTGCCACATGTAAGTCACTACGCCCATCCAACAGCTGGGAATTCTGACACTTCTGAAAACGTCAGAAGGGACCCCCACGGGTCACTTCTTAACATGTTTTACGTGGCTTAATGGTGGGCATTAATGGTGCACTATTGCAGGTGTGCGATTGACTAGTTGACTACCATTAATGCATTCATTCTTGTGTCGGGATATGTGGTCATACGTAAGACCATATTCAATACTACATTTATTTTTTCCCGGTCGTCACGAGCGGCTGAGGTAGCATTGGCATGACATTCCTAAATCAGGTTTCAACGTGCGACCGAGACAAATTTTTTAAAACTTTACCATTCCCTAAGGATCTTTCTTGGTACGTCCAGGGAGCATCTTGATAGTCTAGAGGTTACGCCTACGGCTGTAACAACTAGACTGGGGGACATGATGAAGTATAGTCCCCAGCCAGGTCATGAACCCGGCCCACGGGTACTACCCGTATCCGGCCCATCACAGATGGGTGGGAATAATGTTATTTGAGCTTATGGGCTTGGATGAACAGTAAACCGCACACACGTGTGCGGCCCACGGCCCGGCATGCCAGGTGCAGGGTTAGACAGAATCATACTCCTACTATGATTAGGATTTATCCCAAAGGAGAGGATATTCACTCACCATAATTAGAAGATAACAATCAATCTAAATCTAGTGATTATCCTTTCCTTGGGGCCGAAGCATCAGTGACAACCCATTAGGGTTTCACTGCCTATATAAGGAACCCCAAGGGTTCCACAAAGGTATTACATTCTACACACTCACATCTCATCCGATATCTATAACCCTAACCGATTACTTACTCTCACGCTGGAGTCTAATCGTGGGAAACATTCACACGATAAGCCTAACGCGTGTTGTTTTAGTGTGCAGGATCCCAACCAGATAATTCACTTGGTGCAGAAGCCGGAGTCCAGCCAACCCGTATTAAGCCTAATTCGGGTCTAGCAAGGATCACCCAACTTTTGTATCAACATGGCCCAACGATTTTCCTCCTCTTGTCTCGCACGAAGGCGGTGCTCTCGACTTATCGATTCGGACAAAGATGCCTTCTCATCCTCTAAGTACTGAATGGATCTGGTATTTATACTGGATAAAGCGCGTAGACGTACGAGTTCAACTTTGGCGCACACAAGCTCATTGTCCTTTTGTTCTGTAACTTGGGTAATTTCCAAATTCACTTGAGCCAGGCGCTCAGAAAGATACGACATCTTCTTTTTCAAATGCGAGGCTAACGTTACCTCCTGCGACACACTTGTGGCCAACTCTCTCATAAGCATTTCATTAGATAGTTTGTTTAGAAGTTTGGCACGTCCGGGGGGGGGGGGGGGGGTTAGATGTTGGTGGAAGTCCTCACATTCGGTCGTGCTATCTAGTGCGCATGAGCGTGTGTACTTCCATGGAGGAAGGAATTTTCCAAACTTCGAAGTGCTAGTGTCAGCTTTGGTCACTACAATACATGGGTTGCACATTTGATATCATGGAATTGTTAGCAAGGTGATTTTTTTTTATTTTTTACAGGAAAGTATGAGCGAAATTACGACATACCTTGGCACAAGTGTATTTTCGCGTGGCCTAGACAACAAGTCCCACGAAGTAATATCGGCGCGCAGTCTGGTCAGCTGTGTCCTGCTCTTCTTAGGAATTTGATCTGTTGGGGAGCACTGTAATATTTTGTAGCTAGGGATAGGGATGATAGCTTTTGTCGGATCGGCGTGCGAGCTATCCTCACAACCATAATCTTTCTCACCTAACGGACCCGCTTATTCAGACGAAGACTCCATTATGCATGGCATGCTCCGAATGGGAGTGGCATTTAGTATGACCATCCTCTCTGTACCTCCGCTGGTTGTAGGATAAGGAGATTCAAGTGCCACGGTACGTTGACCAATGCGCCATCCATTAGATAGCTCGAATGGTGTGAAAGGTCGAGGACGCATGGTCACGGCACACGGATGCTCGCGCTTCAAGAGTTGTGTATAAGTTAGCTCTGTCAGAATATAGAGGGAATATGAGAACATATGCATCAAATATTTGCATTTTACAGCTATAACGAATAAGGAAGGGGATTTTTTACCATGCTCAAAATTGTCAAAATACTACGGAAGGTAATTTATAGGGAGAGTAGAATGATGACTAGGCCCTAATGCGTATAATAGCGCCTCTGGGTATTCTTGCATTGGTATATGATCGACATCTATCATCATCGTCATCGTCTCGGGAGTAATAAAATCATAGTCAAACGGGAATACAACCTTTTCTACCTAGGAAAATTTGTCATTCCATTTTTTCAAAGAATCTATCTTCACCTTATAACATTGAAATTGGCCGGGGCGCTTGGCGAAGGATATCTACCCATTTATCCAGGATGGGTGATAGAAGGCACGGAACAAATTTATGGTTGGATCAATGTTCTTCAGTAAGAAATTTATTTCAAAATTGGAGATCTTCGCTGCACCGATGCAGTACAACTGTGACAAATGTATGATGTAGTATCTTAGCACGTCGATCAAGAACCTACTTAGTGGTATGCGGTTGTTGGAAAACTAAAAAAACCTGGTATATACACCAATTTTCCTAGCAGGATAGTTTCCTATGTGTGCCTGCGGATCTGGCACAGTCGAATGCAGGTCTGCAGAAATGTGATATTTGGCGGCAAAAATGGAAAGTTCTTGTTCTGATATACGTGACGTCACATCGAATAGTTGTGCCACCATTTTTTCCTTCTCTGAGTAAATCAGTTAGGTGTTGATTTGAAGATGTTTTTGCTAGGACGACTGTTTCTTGCTGTTTTCAAAATGGTGGAGGTTTTTTGAAATGATATGAAGAAGATTGAAAGGTCAGTGGAACTACATTTATATCCACTTTCGACACATGGGATCATGCGACATGTGTCCAAAGAGTTAGTTCATCCTACAGTGTTTATTAGTTGGTCCCTCTAACGTAGTTGATGCCTTTCCCGGTTCCCAAAGAGGGTTGGTACTAGTGGTGTATGACGTAGATGCATATTTCTTGGGAAAATTCAAAATCATTTCATTTGCATTAACATTGTGCACAAATTTCTTTTACGCTTACAGGATGTCTGCGAGGGGGCCTTAGAGGTTAATAGTCTAGTAGCCGCGGTTTGAACCTGCGACCACTAGACTAGGGGGACATGATGATGTATAGTCCGTAGTCGGGCTGGATAGTCCGACTCACGGGTACTACCCGTATCCATCAGGAATAGATTAATACTAATGCAATTAGCACGCAACCCAGGAAGCCCGGTAAGTCGCTGTCGCACATACGGTTCATTACTTAACCGTGTCCTCGTCGCGCTACGACAGGATCAGACAAGAATATAATCCATCTTATGATTATATTCGCCTAAGGGAAGAGGATATACACTTACCTCATTTATGCGATAATGATCAATATATTTTGAGTCATTATCTCTTTCTTAGGCCGCAAAAATAGGGAGCCCAGCCAGGACTCGCTCGAGTATAAAAGGAACCCCCATGGTTCCACAAAGGTACGATCTACACCATGCCCTAAACTCTAATATACTCAAACCGATTACTTACTCTCACGCCAGAGTCTAATCGTGGGTCACAAACCCACGGTAGGCCTAACGGTGTCTGTTTTTAGTGCGCAAGGTCCTTAAATAAGTTTCACCTGGTGCAAGAGCCGGAGTCCACAAGACCCTGAATTAAGCCTAATTCGGGTCAATCTCGGTCCGTCCAACTTTTGTATCAACATGTATATATCATCTTATTTAGAAAGATATCAAATATCTTTCAAATTAGTTAAAATATTTTTCCTATTAATCCGTAGTTATGGCACGTTGCGCTCGATCGCATGTCCAGACATACTCGTTTTTTTGTATCCGCGGTCATGGACCGTCCATTCGCGCTCATCCTCATGTTCGGGCTTATTTTATTTTTATATGTGATAGTCCGCATGATCTGGCATATTTTATTTATTATCGGTGGTCATGGCATGTCGAGTCGCACTCGTCCGCACGTTTTAGAATATTTTATTTTTTAGAAACTGGAATTATGAGTCGCGTCCTTTCACGTTAGTCCGCCCGTTCAAACATAATATTTTATTTTGGTCGTTGCGATCTGCGCGACCAAACATATTATTTTATTTAGTTCGGCCGTGACGATCCGCACGTCCGGACATATCAGTTATTTTGGTCCCTGCGATCCGCGCGACCAAACGTATTATTTTATTTAGTTTGATCGCTGCGATCCGCTCGATCAAAGATAATATTTTATTTAGTGTGGTCGTTGCAATCTGCTCGACGAAACATATTATTTTATTTAGTTCGGTCGCGGCGATCCGCCCGTCCGGACATATTAGTTATTTTGGTCGCTGCGATCCGCGCGACCAAACGTCTTATTTTATTTAGTTTGGTCGCTGCGATCCGCTAGATCAAACATAATATTTTATTTAGTCTGGTCGTTGCAATCTGCGCGACCAAACATATTATTTTATTTAGTTCGGTCGCGACGATCTGCCCGTCCGAACATATTAGTTATTTTTGTCGCAATGATTCGCGCGACCAAACGTCTTATTTTATTTAATTTGGTCCCTGTGATCCGCTCGTTCAAACAAAATATTTTATTTGGGTCGTTGCGATCTGCGCGACCAAACATATTAATTTATTTAGTTCGGTCGTCGCTATCCGCCCGTCCGGACAAATGACTTATTTGGTCGCTGCGATCCACGCGACCAAACGTCTTATTTTATTTAGTTTGGTCGCTGCGATCCGCTCGATCAAATATAATATTTTATTCTGGTCATTGGGATCTGCGCGACCAAACATATTACTTTATTTAGTTTGGTCGCGGGGATCCGCCCGTCCGGACATATTAGTTATTTTGGTTGCTGGGATCCGCGCGACCAAAGTCTTATTTTATTTAGTTTGGTCGCTGCGATCCGCTTGATCAAACATAATATTTTATTTTGGTCGTTGCGATCTGCGCGACCAAACGTATTATTTTATTTAGTTCGATCGCAGCGATCCGCCCGTCCGGACATATTAGTTATTTTGGTCTCTGCGATCCGCGAGACCAAACGTCTTCTTTTATTTAGTTTCGTCACTGTGATCCGCGTGATCAAACATAATATTTTATTTAGTCTGGCCGGTTCGATCTGCGTGACCAACATATTATTTTATTTCGTTCGGTCGTGGCGATCCGCCCGTCCGGACGTATTATTTAGTTTGGTCGCTGCGATCCGCGCGACCAAACGTCTTGTTTTATTTAGTTCGGCCGCGGCGATTTGTCAGTCCGGACATATTAGTTATTTTGGTCGCTGAGATCCGCACGACCAAACGTCTTATTTTATTTAGTTTGGTCGCTGTGATCCGCTCGATCAAACATAATATTTTGTTTTGGTCGTTGCGATTTGTGCGACCAAACATATTATTTTATTTAGTTCGGTCGCGGCGATTCGCCCGTCCGGACATATTAGTTATCTTGGTCGTTGCGATCCGCGCGGCCAAAGGTCTTATTTTATTTAGGTTGGTCGCTGCGATCCCCTCGATCAAACATAATATTTTATTTTGGTCTTTGGGATCTGCGCGACCAAACATATTTTTAGTTCAGTCGCGGCGATCCGCCTGTCCGGACATATTAGTTATTTTGGTCGCTGCGATCCGCGCGACCAATCGTCTTATTTTATTTAGTTTGGTCGCTGCGATCCGCTCGATCAAACACAATATTTTATTTTCGTCGTTGCGATTTGCGCGACCAAACATATTATTTTATTTAGTTCGATCGCGGCGATCCGCCCGTCCGGACATATTAGTTATTTTGGTCGCTGCGATCCCCTCGATCAAACATAATATTTTATTTTGGTCTTTACGATCTGCGCGACCAAACATATTTTTAGTTCAGTCGCGGCGATCCGCCTGTCCGGACATATTAGTTATTTTGGTCGTTGCGATCCGCGCGACTAATTGTCTTATTTTATTTAGTTTGGTCGCTGCGATCGGCTCGACCAAACATAATATTTTATTTTGGTTGTTGCGATCTGCACGACTAAACATATTTTTTTATTTAGTTCGGTCGCGGCGATCCGCTCGTCTGGACTTATTATTCATTTTGGTTGGCGCGATCCGCGCGACCAAACGACTTATTTTATTTAGTTTGGTCGTTGCAATCCGCGCGACCAAACATAATATTTTATTTAGTTTGGTCGTTGCAATCCGTGTGATCAAACATAATATTTTATTTAGTCTGGTCGGTGCGATCTGCGCGGCCAAACATATTATTTTATTTCGTTCGGTCGTGGCGATCCACCCGTCCGGACGTATTATTTAGTTTGGTCATTGCGATCCGCGCGACCAAACGTCTTATTTTATTTAGTTTGGTCTCAGAGATCTGCGAGATCAAGCGCATGATTTTATTTAGTTTCGTCGCGGTGATCCGCGTATTCAAACGAATTATTTTATTGGACTGCCCGTCTAAACATTCGCCATACACAACCGTACCTCATCATGGTTATGACTTACGCATTTCTACATTCGTTGTACATCATCTTATGCTTATTGTTGTTTAAACTGTATTTCATACATGTTCGCCATATTAATGTGCGAAGTTTAATTCCTATAATACACACACGCCTTGTGTTTTATTTTATAATAAATCTTCACCATATTAAGGTGGATCTGCCACCTTTCTAGTATGCCTAAAGCGACGTGGGCCATGCCCCATAGGGGTAAGCGTTAAAAATTGTTCAATTTTTTTGGATAGTTTACATATAAGTTTAATACGACTAGTAAAAATAGCACTATTAAACTTGGGGGGCTATAGAGGTATCATAACACCATTGATATGATCTTATTTGATTATAGTTTAGCATTTATATTTTGAAGCATGTAGAATACTACTTTATGCAGTGTAAATATTATTGCGCGGATCAGGTATCCGTCGCAGGTTAGGAATCCGCTTGTCGCGTAAGAGGGTTGTGACCCCAGCGGTTGTGGGTCATGTATCCACACTAAGTACGTAAGAGGCATTGCAAGACCGGTACTAAGACGAATCACGCGTTCGCAAAAGGACGGATCATGTATCCGCCACGGGTCATGAACCTGCTTCTCGCGTAAGAGGGTCACAACCCCAGCGTTCGTGGATTACGTATCTACACGAGGTATTGAGTGCATCTCCAGCACTGGTATCTAAGCCTCCACGCGAGCATATACGACGCACTACAGGCGCAACCCGTAACTACTATGTTACTACAAGATCACGTATCTTGTGCGATCAACCGCCACCACCGACTCTCTGTAGCACGCACGTCATGTACGTGTGCAAATGATACCACATACGGTATCAATGATATTACATTACACGCTAAACTCCGTATCCGCACTTAGCATTCAAGAGGCCTTGCTAACCTATTGTGTGCTTAAGTCGGATGTCGTATTTACACTTATCACGTAAGAGGTATCGCGAGCCCTGTGTTAAGTTGATTACTATAAAGCCTTGCGCTATACCCTATGAATACTCACATAATCTGGCCACAGAAGTACGTCTTTAGTTTTCCATAAGTTGCCACATATTTACGTCTTCCATTGGCCTTAAGACGAATGCAATATTCGCACTATGCTGCATCACCAGTGAGTGCAAGAAGTACGTCTTCAAAAGTGTTCACGATGCAACATACGGGTTCCACCTTCACCTTTATAAAACCTTCTTATCATCCTCACGTTAGAGATGAACAAGAATGATATCTCGCCTATGCTAGTGCTACCCTAGCTATAGAACACGTTTTCTTCTTTCGGGGTCTTTACCGTCAAGTAACGGGAAACCAAGCACCCGAGCACGACCACCCGACACATGTTTACATGTGCTGCCTAAAATAGGGCATAATTGATATGGTTTGAAGACCGCATAACGGTTAGAAAATACAAGCGTCTATGTGATGATTCAGGATTCTTTATAGTCTAGCAACCGTCACCATCGCTGCGGTCTTGACCATGCCTACTAGACTGAGGGGACATGATCGTGTATAGTATGGATCGGCTCGACCTATTCATACTATTATAGGCTTACGAGCTTAATTAGGCCTACAGGTCATGCCGTCTCAGTTGATTGGGCCTACGGGGCCATGGATAGCCATGACGACAGATAGACATATGGGGTCATTTCTAGACAGAACATGAGTCTCGCATAACATAACTACAAACTATATCACACTAGACTAGGGGCTTATGGACGGATAGTCTGGACTGGGCCAGGCCCGACAGACAGTAGCCCATATCTAAGCCTAACCCTAAATCCATCCCTATAACCATAGGGTTGGGGTCCTCCTCTTACAAACAATCTACAGGTTACTCTTAACTTAATTATCCTACTTTATGTCTTATTCATAATACTGACTTGACCGTCAGAGGTGGATCCCGAGGCTATGGCCTCAGGTCCTCTTCTAACGGGTTCTCTTTGTTGACAGATCTACTCTAGGTTCAGGAAGACGACGAGCGACCAAAGGAGAGTCGTCAATCCATCCTATGCCAGATTATTCATCAACAATTATCATGTGGGGCGTATGGGTGCATCATAGTACATATGTTGCAGGTTTACAAGGTGATTGTGGTGTGTGCTCTACATCCGTCACATTGGAGCTAACCCCTCCACCCAAACTTATATAATTAGAGGTCACCCCTATAATTGCATTACGAGGTCACCCCTCTATGTATTCATGCACGTTGATATTTATCATGACCTATATGAGCTCTTTGGAATTTAAATTACATTTCATGTATAAACATAAGACTTTTCAGTTATAAACCAGTTTATAAAATATATTCCATGTTTTCCAGAATATACATGTTATTTCATGCATAACTTATGACCTTTCAGTTATCCTTAAATTATTAAACTACATGTTCCAAGTTTTCCAGGACTTATGCATATTCCGATGCATTTCATATCTTTTACTTATGTTTCAGTTATTCTTATCATGTCATTATATCCGTTCACTGAGCGTAATGCTCAGTCGTATTTTCTTCCATGTCCTAAACGGCATGTACCCAAGGACAGACTTGAGCATTGAGAGCACGTGCATAGGATTAAAGCTACCTTAGACTTCTTCTCATTTGCATTTCATATACTTATGCTTGCTTGGACACTTGTTTAGTCTTTTCTACTTCATTTACTTTATGCATGTTTGAGTTTATGTTTGGGGGTCGATGTTTGATTCCGGCTTTCCTTTATGGTCATTTATATTTTTAAGACATATTACCTTGCATGCTTTGATGACACACCATAATTATCATGTAACGGTCTACTTATCAAAGTAGGGTGTTACAACTATGGTATTAGAGCTGAGGTTTCGACTAGTAGGCTCTAAAACTTGACTTGTGACTAGTGGGTAGTCACCAGGATCTTCCTAGCCCGACGTGTTGAGAATAAAATTAGTTAAGTCTACTAGCCGCTGACAAGAGATATCTAGCCACTGACAAGGTGTTATCAAGCCGCTGACAGAATAGGCCCAGACAAGATTTATCAAGCCGCTGTCAAGTTTTACAAGTCAACACGTTTTGATATATTAGGAAGATATGCATGTATATTGTATTTTCTATGTTTATCTTAGTATATCTTCCTAGATAGTTGACAAGTTTATTTTGTATACAAGGCTCCTAATGCTTATAAAAGGAGGCCTTTAGGTTAAGGTTTAACATATACTTTCAATCACTGTTCTCATCGTTGATATTAATCAAAGTTGAAACTTTGGTATAGGTCTTTGTTATTTGTTCTTTCTGCTAAGTATTAAATTCTGCATAATACTTAGTTTGTTGAATATACAAAGTTTCTCAAACGCATTATACTTGAACTAATCTTTATAATATACAAGTTTAATCGATCTAAGTTTGGGATCAACAAGTGGTATCAGAGCTTGTTAAGGAACTTTTGATCTTAAGAACAAAAACCCTAAATCGCCAAAAACCCTAAATCGTTGAAAACCCTAGAAAGCATCCAAACATCATGTCTACCTCAACTGAAGCCTCACACTCATCAAATCACAATCTCAAAAGTCCTATACTTGATCCTGATAACTTTGAACTTTGGAAGTTCAACTTTGAGCAATATCTTCAAGTTGATAACTATGTTCTCTGGGAAGTCACTGAATATGGTAATCAATTCAAGAAGGATCTAAAGATTACTACTACTATAGAAGCAAGAAGATCAGTTGGACAGACTGGTGATGATCTACTTCTAAGACCTGAAGATGGAAGGGCTGTTTCAGCTGCTGAGATAGCAGAAATAAGGAATGATATGAAAGCTTTGAATACACTCAAACTGGCTCTCGGTCCTAAGGAGCAACATAAATTCAGAAAATATGATTCTGCTTAGGAAGTTTGTGCAGCCCTTGAGACCATCTATGGTGGTAATGAGGAAACTGTCAAACAAAGGAAGAAGCAGTTAATGATTGAGTACACTGTCTTCAAAGCTCATCCTAATGAGAATCTGAGTGAGGTGAGAAGTCGTCTTGATATTACTAGCAAGCTGGATTTCATAGGAACAGATCATGAGGAGCAAGATATCACAGCTACCTTCCTTGGAGCTCTTGGTGATGCATGGGAGATTCATATTAACACCATGGCTTACAAGAATGCTTCTTTTGATGATATTTATAATCAACTAAGAACTATGGAACCTGAAGCTATACTCAAACAAGGGAGCAAGCCAACATCTGGAAGTATGGCATTCATCTCTCGCAATGACTCACAACCCGCTGACAATGTTTCACATGTCAGCGACTTGAATGTACATCGTGTCATTGGATCAACATATGTCAGTGGCTGAATTTCAGCCGCTGACACATATAATATTGGTTCATCAAGTCTCAAACCAGCTGATATTGACTTGGATACTGTGTGTGCATACATTGCTGCTTTATCCAATGGTTCTATAGTTACTTATGAGGATCTTGAGCAAATTAATGATGATGATCTTGAAGAGATGGATATTAAGTAGAGTATGGCACTTGCTAGTATAAGGGCCAATAGGTGGAACAAGAGGTTTGGAAGGAGAATGATATTCAATGGCAAAGAAATTGCTGGATTTGATAAATCCAAGGTTGAATGCTATAATTATCATAGGATGGGATATTTCATGAGGGAATGCAGATCTCCACGTAGGAATGATGCTGGAAAAAGCTCAAGCAAGATCATCAAGGTTGAAGATGTTGATCGAAAGGCTATGGTTTCTATGCAAGGAATTGATGGGCTTGGATGGGACTGGAGCTTTATGGTAGATGATATGGAAAAGAATCAAGCATTGATAGCTAAGAAGGAAGAAGAGCATGTGCAATATGCTCTTATGGCCAACTCTTCCTTTTCATCAGACAATGAGGTATATGATGATGCTTTTTGTAAGGGTTGTAGGCTAAATATTGAAAAACTTAATAAAGAAGTTTTAAAATATAAATCAAATGTTTCTGATGTAGAAATCAGGCTAGCAAACTATAAAAGGGGTCTTGCTCAATCTGATGGGATGGTTGAGGAGTATAAGAAAATGGAATTTGACCTTAAAGATCAAATTACTTTTTTAACTAGAGACTTAAAAGTTAGTAATGAAGCTAAGGAGTCTTTAATGAAATATAGAGCAGATTTACAACTTAAGTTGAGTGAAGCTATCAAGGCTAAAGAAAATGTAGGGCTTAAAATTTAAAAATTTGAAAAAGCTAGCCAAACCCTAGAAAAGTGTGTTAGTGAGCAAAGAGATCATGGGGACATGTCTAGGATTGGGATGAAAGAGTATACTGCTATCCCACCACCTACTGGAAACTTTTATGGTGTTCTTAAAAAGATCTCTCTTGGATTGGCATACCTGAATTACAAGAGAAGGAAATTATTCCTTCACCACGTGTGCTCAGTCTTGTTGAGGAATATAGGAAAAAGGTGACAGACTTAGAACAATGGAAAACAACCAACCCTTTTCTATTTGTTAAGGGTGGACTGCTTAATGATGACCCAGTTGAACTTAAACCCATTGTTGTGACCAATCCCACCACTGGTAAAACTGTTTATCTTGGCTCATCAACTAAAAGTAAACCTAGTGTCAAATATGCTAAAATGTATAGAAAACCTGGGTCACCCCAAAGCCAAACAACTGTTAACGGGACAGGGTTTTATCAGTCTAAGCCTAAGTTTGTGTCTGAAAAGGCTTGTTACACATGTGGGAGCTTCTAACATTTGGCCTATAACTGTGTCAGCGGATACACCTTACCCGCTGACAATAGGTCAACCATGGTCAAACCTAGAACTTTTGTCCAACCAAGTCTACAGGCCACTAGACCATCTCGTTTCTTTTTTAGAGGAGCTAATACACATAGACAAAGGCCCTTCCAAAAGACTAATACTTGGTCTAACAAACAGTGGGTTCCTGTAGCAAACCCTAATTTAGCCGCTAAGAGGAACAATCTATCCGCGCTGAAAAAACCAAACAAGCCGTTGACAAATCTTGGTTTGGTATGAAAATGCCACAACTAGCTTATGTCAGACCTTATGTTAAACCAAGTAATAATAGGTATTTGAAACCTAAAGGACAAGGGTCTAAAGCTTCATCCAGTTTAACTTGGAGACCTAAACAAGATCAAAACCCTAATTTTAATGGAGTTTTTATGACCTGCAACAGATTTAAATTTCTTAAAAAGGTCATTACTAAACCTATTGGGGTAAATTGGGTGTTTAGGGTGCAAAGGGATGAACAGGGGGTTGTTACAAGGAATAAGTCAATTCTTGTTGAACAACCAAATGAATCCAAGTCTGCCAAGACTTGGGTTCCCAAAGAAAACTAATT
The DNA here is from genome assembly GCA_025667525.1 of Glebionis coronaria. Taxonomy (NCBI): domain Eukaryota; kingdom Viridiplantae; phylum Streptophyta; class Magnoliopsida; order Asterales; family Asteraceae; genus Glebionis; species Glebionis coronaria. The sequence goes on along the minus strand of CM046875.1, from coordinate 530,984,247 downwards.
TGTTTTCTTTATGTGTAGGGCATTCATAAGCAGGTCAATGATTTTGGATATTGGGACAGTGGATGCTCTAGGCACATGACATGCAAGGAAGATTACTTAACTGAGTCCATTCCGATTAAAGATGGTGATAAGGTGTATTTTGGTGGAAGCTATGGAAACATTTCTGGCAAAGGCACACTTATCACCAACAACTTAAGGTTTGAGGAAGTCTTCCTGGTAAAAGAACTTGATTATAATTTGTTTAGTGTGTCACAAGTTTTTGATAACAAGAATAAGGTTCTTTTTACTGACACTGTGTGTTTAGTGTTGAGTAAGGATTTTGAGATTCCTGCTGATAAGTTCATAGAGTTTAGAACACCTAGACATAAAGATGTTTACAATGTTAACCTTAATGGCATTAAAATGATTAATAACTTATCATGTCTTTATGCTAAGGATTTAGCGGATGAGAGTAGGTTATGGCACAGAAGGCTAGGACATATTAATTTTAAAAACATGAATAGACTTGTGATACATGATCTTGTAAGAGGACTGCCTTCAAAAGCATTCCACAATGATCATAATTGTGTTGCATGTCTTAAAGGCAAGTAGCATAAGGCCTTATTTAAGTATAAGAATATGCATTCTAGTTCTAAACCACTTCACTTATTACATATGGATTTGTTTGGTCCAACCAATATAGAAAGTCTTAATGGTAAATCCTACTGTATTGTTATCACTGATGTTATTCTAGATTTACTTGGACCTTCTTTTTGGCACTAAAAAGTGATACTGCTAAGAGTTTAATCAGTTTCATTACTCAGATTGAAAAGAGAACAGGCCACGAGGTTAAAGTACTTAGAAGTTATAATGGTGGTGAATTTAGGAACAGCATTCTAGATACCTTTTGTGTCAATAAGGGAGTCTCTAGGGAGTTTAGCATAGCTAGAACTCCACAACAGAATGGTATAGCTGAAAGAAGAAATAGAACACTTATAGAAGCAGCTAGAACCATGTTGGCAGATGTAAATTTACCCATTGCTTTTTGGGCTGAGGCTGTGAACACTGCATGCTATGTTCAAAATAGAGCCTTAATCAATAAGTTTCATAATAAGACTCCTTATGAATTGCTTTGGAATAGGAAGCCTAATATAGACTTCTTTAGGCCTTTTGGATGTCATGTAGTATCTTGAATACTAGTGATAACCTAGTCAAGTTTAATTCAAAAGGTGATGAGGGACTTTTTATGGGATATTCCACAAATAGAAAGGGGTATCGGGTTTATAAAAAGAAGTCTAAGATTCTCACAAAAAAACATACATGTTGACTTCTTGATAAGTAAAACAAGTGATCCTGAGTCTGGGCCTAATTGGCTATTTGATCTAGAGCCATTATCTAGGTCCATGAACTATCTGTCTGTGACTAATCCAGTTGTGTTGGAAGCACCTATTGTTAATAATGCAGGTATACTGGTTGATGAAGAAAAAGGATCACATGCAAATGAACCCAATCCTATATTTGATTATATCACCATATAGAGTGAAGATTTCATGCAAGCATTTGCTGCTGCCAAAGAAGAGGAAAGAAAACAACAAAAGGAACCATCAGTTGATGAAACAATGCATGCATCTTCATGCGCTGACAACTCTAAACCACCTGCTGACACTATAACACCCCATTTTGGAAATGGAATCTTACGCATAATCATGGGGTGTCATCAAAGCATACAAGGGTAAATGTCTAAGCATTATTTGACCATAAAAGGGAAATACCGAAATCAAACATCGGTAGCCCCAAAGTAGAACTCATCACACACAAACATAAATACTGTAAAAGGAAAGGACGAAACAATGTCCATTGCAAGTTGTATTAAAGTAAAGGAAATGCATAAAGTAAAGAAAGACAGTAAAGCTTCCAATCCATATGCACGTACGTTTGAGATCTACGAGCGTCCCTGAGTACCTGCCGTTTTGGGAACATGAAAAGGAAAACGGCTGAGCAAGACGCTCAGTGCACGGATGTAGAAAATAGCATGAAATAGGATAAGCATGTAACATATAACAGCGGAAGACTAAGTTCTGAGTAAACTGGTTAAGTATTAAGAAAACTGGTTTTATAGCTTGAAAAGCCTTATGTTTATCTTATGAAAACTGTTTTAACATAAATATACCATAGCCCATATTGGTCATGAAAAGGTCACGTGCATGAATACTTGGAGGGGTGACCTCATCATGCTGATTAGAGGGGATGCCTCTAATTAATATACTGGTTTGGGTAGGAGGGATCAACTCCTTGTGAAGGATGCAAGGCACACACCACATTCACCATGAAATACTGAATAAAACATGTAACTAGGATGCACCCATACGCCCCACATGATAAAATAATATGGCCAAAACTGAAAGGGACGCCACGAGCAATCACTCCGCCGTGGGGAAGTCATAACATTGGTGCCTCCAATGTTATGTTTATGGTACCTCCATAACTAGGTGAAACTGGTCATGCTTGTATATGGCTATAGATTATGCTAATTAAACATAAGCAGTTCAAAACAATAAAACAAATATTGGGGAAAACAGTTGGCTGCATACGGGGAAATCCTAATAAGGAAAGAATGTCCATACTGAAAGGACGGGAATCCGTACCTCAAGTCCAGTGAATGAACGGAAGAAAGACTCCTACTTCTGGATCACTAACGCTACATGAATACACACGTGTATAAGTATCGAATCACTGATTACGTACTGGGTTTTATGTCTCACCTTAGCTTACTTTGTATGTTTTAGGTCATGGTTTACTGTTTAAAGCCTTAAACTGTGTTTATCTTGTATTCTGATTAATCTGATTATGTATTACTGGTATTTCATGTATTATTATACTTACTGTGTAATAATAAGTAACTTTCCAAAAATAGCAGGTTTCCAAAAATAGAAAGTTTCCAAAAATAGAAATTTTCCAAAAATAGAAAGTTTCCAAAAATAGAAAGTTACCAAAAATAGAAAGTTTCCAAAAATAGAAAGTTTCCAAAAATAGAAAGTTTCCAAAAATAGAATTTACTGCTTAATATAGATTAGTTTCTAAAAATAGAAAGTTTCCAAAAATAGATCAGCTGCCTTAATTAAATAAGTTTCCATATATAGAAGGTTTCCATGATTAGATTAGCTGCCTGAAATAGATAGATTTCCATATATAGAAGGTTTCCATTAATAGATTAGTTGCCTTATTTAATTAAGTTTCTATAAATAGAAGTTTCCATAATTAGAATTAAGGTGGTTACATAAGCTAACATATAAGTCTAAGTGTTTATGAGCTTATTTCTTAAGTCATATGATATAGTGTATAGTTTAATTATTATTTCATGTATTTTAATTAAACTATAGGTTAAGCATTTTAATTAAAGTATAACATGTTTTAATTAAAATGGAATAAAATACTTAGGTTAAAATGTGTATTATTATGTATTAATAACATAACCTAAGTCATGTCTAAATTAATTAATTATAGGCATGTTTTAAATAATTAATTAATTATAACTTATAACATAAAATACTTAGGTTAAATTAATATCATGCTAAATTAATAATTAAAAATAACCTAAGTCATGGTTTAATTAATATCTCATGTTATTAATTAATTTATATCCTAAGTTCATAATTCATAAAATTAACATGTAGCATAAATCATGATTTAACCAACGAACCATGAATCAGGCATGAACTCGACACCGTACCCCGAGCCAAACTCGGGGTACTTTTGTCCCTTGCTGCCGTGGGTCCCACATGCACCAACCAAGACCAAAATGGTCTTGGTGGTGGCGGCAATAAGCAAACCGAACCCCCCCGGGTTGGTTATACTAGGCGGCCAAAAACAAACCCCCTCTTATAACAACCTTTGATTTTAATTTACGCCAAAACATGTTAGATCAATGTTTAATTATCATGTTTTAATAAGTATATTAATAACATGTTCATGAAAATAATCAAAGATTTAAAAGAATTAAAAAGAAAGGTTTAAAATGATATACCAATACGTAGCTTGAAAGAGGATGAACAAACACGATTTATAGCAATGATTTTTTTGTGATCAAGATCAATCAACAACCACCTTTGGTGGTCTTAGGGGTGGCGGCACAAAGAGAGACCAAGGAGGAGGAGAGAAAACTTTTTAGGTTAAATGCTATTTTGCTTGAAATGTAAAAATGAAAAGCATATTTACCATAACCCCCCCTTTCTTGTAAAAGTCAATGGGTTAAGCCCATTTTGGTTATGTGTGTCGTTGGGTATGGGGCCCCACATGGGGTACCCGTACCTTTTCTCGTGTCCCGATGTTTCGTGTTCGTTCGTGGTTAAACGTGTTCGTGTTTAAAGTGTTTCTGTTTATTTTATCATGTAGTTTATCGTATTATTTACACTCGTAATTAAGTACTTACGTAATTATTTTAGTTCGTGTTTTAACATGGTGATCATGATTTAATTATGTTCACGTGAAATATCTATTAACTGTTTATCATGAGTTTGTACGTAATCGATACTTATCATGTCATACACGTATGCACTTGCTTGATTATTAGCACATGAATGTGATCAATACTAAATAGGGTAAGTTTTAATCTAGGACGTACGATCTTAAGGGCACTATTCATGGTAAAAGCATGCGGGTTTTACAATTCTTCCCCCCTAAAAAGAATAATTCGTCCCCGAATTATAGATAAAGTAAACTGGAAAGAAGTAACATACCCGAACTCAAAATATGAAGTGAGGGTAAGAAGCCCGGATAGACTCCTCCGTTTCCCAAGTGGCTTCCCGCTCGGTATGGTCCCTCCAAAGAATTTTGACGAAAGGAATCGTCTTCCTTCTCATGACTCGTTCTTGCCTGTCAAGAACTCGTTCGGGTTCCTCTATAAAAGTTGGATCTTCACGTATCTGTTCTAGTGGATACTTAACCATGTGAAGGGGATGATACTTGTATCCTCTGAGTAAGGACACATGGAACACGTTATGCACGTGCGAAAGCTGAGGAGGTAACGCCAATCGGTAAGATACTTCACTGATTCGTTCCATGATATCAAATGGTCCGATGAAACGAGGACTGAGTTTCCCTTTGATCCCGAAGCATTTAACACCACGTGCCGACGAAACCTTGAGGAAGACGTGGTCTCCCACATTAAAATGTATGTCCCTACGATGCTTATCGGCGTAACTTTTCTGGCGTGACCGTGCTTCCTGCAGCTTCTGTTTAGCTACTTCGATCTTCTCATTGGTCATTTCTATAATCTCTGGTCCTTCGAGTGTTCGCTCTCCCACTTGATCCCAGCAGATTGGAGCGCGACACTTCCTGCCATACAACATTTTGAAAGGAGCACATTTGATACTTGCGTGCCAGCTGTTGTTGTATGCAAACTCGACCAAACAGATGTAATCGTCCCAATCACCTGTCCATTCCAACGCACACGACCTTAACATATCTTCCAATGTCTGAATTGTTCGCTCCGACTGTCCGTCCGTTTGAGGATGAAAGGCCGTACTCAGCTTAAGTTGTGTACCCCAAGCTTTTTGCAGACCTTTCCAGAATCGCGACGTGAAACGAGGATCTCTGTCTGAGACGATGCTGGAGGGAGTACCGTGGAGTCTCATGATCTCCCTTCTATAAGTATCTGCGAGTTTACTTACCGGATCTTCCTTGCGTATCGGTAAGAAATGAGCTGATTTGGTGAGTCGATCAACAATGACCCAAATAGCATCGTGCTTCTTCTTGGTAGGCGGAAGACCGGTAACAAAATCCATGGTGATTTTGTCCCACTTCCACTCTGGAATATCCAGCGGTTGAAGGAGACCGCCCGATCACTGATGCTCAATCTTAACCTGCTGGCAGGTAAGACATTTGGAGACATAAGTGGCTACATCCTGTTTCATACCACTCCACCAAAAGTGCTGTCTGATGTCATGGTACATTTTTGTCGACCCAGGATGTATAGAAAATGGGGAGCTGTGAGCTTCAGCTAGCAATGCTTCCCGGAGTTCTTGATTGTCAGGAACACAAAGTCTCGTGCCCTGCCAAACGATACCGTCTGCTTCCATTCTGAATTCTGTCTGCTTCTCCAAATTTTGAATTATCGCCCAAATTTCTCCATCATCCTTCTGCTCTTCCTTGATCCTAGACAGTAACTCGGGTTCTACTCTAAGATTCGCCCAGTATCCGTGCTGCCCACGTACCATGATTTCGATGTCTAGCCGCTCCAAGTCTCTTATGTTTTGTTCCTTGATTCCAATGCCGTTGATCATTCCGGACTTTCTGCTTAGTGCATCTGCTACTACATTAGCTTTCCCGGGATGATACTGTAGGTTAATATCATAATCCTTCAACAGTTCCAACCATCTCCTTTGTCTCATGTTCAATTCACGTTGAGTGAAGATATACTTCAAGCTCTTGTGATTCGTGAAAATGTCGCATGATTCTCCGTATAAGTAATGCCTCCATATTTGCAATGCGAACACAACTGCAGCAAGTTCCAGGTCATGCGTAGGGTAGTTTTCTTCATAGGGCTTAAGATTCCGTGAAGCATACGCGATCACTTTCCCATGTTGCATGAGAACACAGCCCAGTCCCTTCCCCGATGCATCGCTATAGATCTGAAATCCACCTGTACCAGATGGGAGAGTAAGAATAGGTGCAGATACTAACTTCTGCTTTAGGTCTTCGAAGCTCTTCTCTCGTTCTTCCGTCCAGACGAATTTCTCTCCTTTTCGCATCAGTTTGGTGAGAGGTAGTGCCAAGCGGGAAAAGTTCTCCACGAATCTGCGATAATATCCAGCTAAGCCTAAGAAACTGCGGACTTCTGTCGCTGACGTTGGTCTTGGCCATTTAGTGATAGCCTCAACCTTCGCTGGGTCCATAGTGATCCCTTCTGCTGATACAATTTGACCTAAGAATGCCACTTTGTTTAACCAGAACTCACACTTGGAGAATTTCGCATACAGCTGCTTCTGACGAAGAATCTGTAGTACCGTACGGAGATGGTCTTCGTGTTCCTCCGTGGACTTTGAGAAAATCAGGATGTCATCGATGAATACAATGACAAACTTATCAAGGAATTCGTGGAAGATTCTGTTCATCAGATCCATGAATACTGCTAGAGCATTAGTCAGGCCGAATGGCATGACTACAAACTCATAATGGCCATAGCGGGTACGAAAAGCAGTCTTGGCAATATCCTGCTCTTTAACCCTTAGCTGATGGTAGCCTGACCTTAGATCGATCTTTGAGAAGTGTTTGGCTCCTTGAAGTTGGTCAAACAGATCATCTATACGTGGCAGTGGATATCTATTGCGGATGGTAATCTTATTAAGTTCACGGTAGTCTATGCAAAGTCGCATGCTGCCGTCCTTCTTCTTAACAAACAAGACCGGTGCGCCCCATGGAGATGCGCTTGGTCTAATGAACCCTCGCTCAAGAAGTTCCTGCAGTTGGTCCTTCAGTTCTTTTAGCTCTATGGGAGCCATACGATACGGAGCCTTAGAGATTGGTTCAGCTCCTGGAACAAGGTCGATGTTGAACTCCACTTCTCGTGCAGGTGGTATGCCTGGAAGTTCAGCTGGGAAGACGTCTTGAAATTCCGAAACTACTGGTTGATCCTGAATCGATGGGGATTCAACATCCATGTCGTGAACCGTAGCTAGATAACCCTCACAGCCATGTGACAGTAATGCACGTGCTTGCAAGGTAGATATGACTTGTACAGACCGTCCGGGTATGAACCCGTTATAAATGTACTCTGGTGCATTAATGTCGCCGAAGATCACCCGATATGAGTGGCAGTCTATGGTAGCATGGTGCTTGGATAGCCAGTCCATGCCGAGAATCATATCGAACTCAATCATGTCTAGGGGAAGTGCATCTACTGCACGAATTTTATCGTCAAACTCTAGAGGAAGACTCTTGTATACATGAGTTATTAATACAGAGTCCCTCAAAGGCGTGGAAATGGTAAGCCTATTTTCTAATGGCAAGGGAAGTGTCCTGATGTTCTTAGCATATGTAGTGGAAATAACTGAGTGAGTGGCACCCGTGTCGAAAAGAACACATGCAGCTTGGCCGTACATATACAAAATTCCAGTAATGGTACCTGTAGATTTGTTTGCCTGATCGCGAGATGTCGTGTAGACACGCCCCGTGGTAGGAGGCGGCTTGGTATCAGCATGACCTGAGGTACCCTCCATTTCACCCTTACGGCAATCTCTCATACGATGGCCAGGGAGGCCGCACTTGTAGCACGCGTCGGAATCACGACGACATGGGCCAGGGTGTCTGCGATGGCAAGTATTGCAAAGAGGATGAGTGAATCCTCCAGCAGGAGTCCTTGCTTGCTGAGGGCCTGCTGATGACAAAATGAGTTAAAATAAAGTATATGCACGAGTATAAGACATATGCATCATAAGATGTTCACCAGTGTTAGCTGAACGGTTAGGCTGCGAACCCTTGTGGTTCTAGTCCTTCCCGTTACCGTGGTTCCTGGTAGAGGTTAAAGTAGTGTCAGCATGAGAGGTATAACATGAAATCATAAGAAGATGCGTAAATAGTAGGACCTGCTGTTGTTGGAGTGTCCAGCGTTGTTACGGTAATTATCATTACCGCTACGCCTTTCCACAACAGAACGGTCGTTAGTGTGACCGTTTCCTTTGGGCTGATGAGGCTGCTGCTGAGTAGCCGGCTGAGACCGGTCCCCAGTTTTCTGCCTGGAAGATACAGTTTAAGAGATGATTATTGAACATAAAATGATAGGATGCGGTTTGGTTATCTATAGAATACGAAATGTTTACCTCTTGTCGGGTCTTTCAGCTTCCCCGAACTCATCTCGTTCCTGCAACATCTCTAGCTTCCTTGCTGCGTAAGCCACCTGTGCCACAGTATCCAACGGGGCACCCGATAAATTATTGGCAATCCTTGGGTTAAGGCCCCAACAAAAATGTAGTGCTTGTTCTTCAGTGGTGCCTGCGGATGCCCTCAGGACAGCTGTGTACCCGAGGAACCTCTGCATGAACTGACCACAATTCTCGTCGGGTCTCTGTCTCATGGCGTAGTATTCCCTCATGAGTCGATTCCTTCCTTCCATGGGGAAAATGATAGGTGGGGGAGGATATTCGTCGTCATGAAGAATGGCGTCTTGCCTTTCAGCCTCCATGTCTGCAAATAACTCCCAGAGTTTGTCTGTGTTTGCCATCTGACAGTATAACATAAAACATATGATTGACAGTTCAAAACATAAAATATAAATTATATATATACATGAAAAAAAAATTTATACCAAAAATTTCACGAGAAAAATTTTATGCAAGAAAATTTTTGTATGAATGCATGATGCAGTTTTATGAAAACTTTTGATGCTCGAGAGTGAACGCCTCTGGTCAGTTCACTCAAAACAAAAGACATATCGAGGGGACGCCTATGGGTCGGTCCCAAATCTAAAAGTTTCGATAAAACACATGCGACTAAATAGGGCCAGTCCTGTACCAACCATTACTTAGTCAAAAACCCTGTAACAATGACATGTATATGTATGCTTAAAAATGATGATTGCATGAAAACAACTGTCAGTTCTAGGAAGACCGTAGTGACTACCCACTAATCACAGGTCATATTTGAGAGCCTACAGGTCGAAACCTTGGCTCTGATACCATAATTGTAACACCCCATTTTGGAAATGGAATCTTACGCATAATCATGGGGTGTCATCAAAGCATACAAGGGTAAATGTCTAAGCATTATTTGACCATAAAAGGGAAATACCGAAATCAAACATCGGTAGCCCCAAAGTAGAACTCATCACACACAAACATATATACTGTAAAAGGAAAGGACGAAACAATGTCCATTGCAAGCTGTATTAAAGTAAAGGAAATGCATAAAGTAAAGAAAGACAGTAAAGCTTCCAATCCATATACACGTACGTTTGAGATCTACGAGCGTCCCTGAGTACCTGCCGTTTTGGGAACATGAAAAGGAAAACGGCTGAGCAAGACGCTCAGTGCACGGATGTACAAAATAGCATGAAATAGGATAAGCATGTAACATATAACAGCGGAAGACTAAGTTCTGAGTAAACTGGTTAAGTATTAAGAAAACTGGTTTTATAGCTTGAAAAGCCTTATGTTTATCTTATGAAAACTGTTTTAACATAAATATACCATAGCCCATATAGGTCATGAAAAGGTCACGTGCATGAATACTTGGAGGGGTGACCTCATCATGCTGATTAGAGGGGATGCCTCTAATTAATATACTGGTTTGGGTAGGAGGGATCAACTCCTTGTGAAGGATGCAAGGCACACACCACATTCACCATGAAATACTGAATAACACATGTAACTAGGATGCACCCATACGCCCCACATGATAAAATAATATGGCCAAAACTGAAAGGGACGCCACGAGCAATCACTCCGCCGTGTGGAAGTCATAACATTGGTGCCTCCAATGTTATGGTTATGGTACCTCCATAACTAGGTGAAACTGGTCATGCTTGTATATGGCTATAGATTATGCTAATTAAACATAAGCAGTTCAAAACAATAAAACAAATACTGGGGAAAACAGTTGGCTGCATACGGGGAAATCCTAATAAGGAAAGAATGTCCATACTGAAAGGACGGGAATCCGTACCTCAAGTCCAGTGAATGAATGAAAGAAAGACTCCTACTTCTGGATCACTAATGCTACATGAATACACACGTGTATAAGTATCGAATCACTGATTACGTACTGGGTTTTATGTCTCACCTTAGCTTACTTTGTATGTTTTAGGTCATGGTTTACTGTTTAAAGCCTTAAACTGTGTTTATCTTGTATTCTGATTAATCTGATTATGTATTACTATTTCATGTATTATTATACTTATTGTGTAATAATAAGTAACTTTCCAAAAATAGCAGGTTTCCAAAAATAGAAAGTTTCCAAAAATAGAAAGTTTCCAAAAATAGAAAGTTTCCAAAAATAGAAAGTTACCAAAAATAGAAAGTTTCCAAAAATAGAAAGTTTCCAAAAATAGAAAGTTTCCAAAAATAGAAAGTTTCCAAAAATAGAATTTACTGCTTAATATAGATTAGTTTCTAAAAATAGAAAGTTTCCAAATATAGATCAGCTGCCTTAATTAAATAAGTTTCCATATATAGAAGGTTTCCATGATTAGATTAGCTGCCTGAAATAGATAGATTTCCATATATAGAAGGTTTCCATTAATAGATTAGTTGTCTTATTTAATTAAGTTTCTATAAATAGAAGTTTCCATAATTAGAATTAAGCTGGTTACATAAGCTAACATATAAGTCTAAGTGTTTATGAGCTTATTTCTTAAGTCATATGATATAGTGTATAGTTTAATTATTATTTCATGTATTTTAATTAAACTATAGGTTAAGAATTTTAATTAAAGTATAACATGTTTTAATTAAAATGGAATAAAATACTTAGGTTAAAATGTGTATTATTATGTATTAATAACATAACCTAAGTCATGTCTAAATTAATTAATTATAGGCATGTTTTAAATAATTAATTAATTAACATAAAATACTTAGGTTAAATTAATATCATGCTAAATTAATAATTAAAAATAACCTAAGTCATGGTTTAATTAATATCTCATGTTATTAATTAATTTATATCCTAAATTCATAATTCATAAAATTAACATGTAGCATAAATCATGATTTAACCAACGAACCATGAATCGGGCATGAACTCGACACCGTACCCCGAGCCAAACTCGGGGTACTTGTGCCCCCTTGCTGTCGTGGGTCCCACATGCACCAACCAAGACCAAAATGGTCTTGGTGGTGGCGGCAATAAGCAAACCGAACCCCCCTCGGGTTGGTTATACTAGGCGGCCAAAAACAAACCCCCTCTTATAACAACCTTTGATTTTAATTTACCCCAAAACATGTTAGATCAATGTTTAATTATCATGTTTTAATAAGAATATTAATAACATGTTCATGAAAATAATCAAAGATTTAAAAGAATTAAAAAGAAAGGTTTAAAATGATATACCAATACGTAGCTTGAAAGAGGATGAACAAACACGGTTTATAGCAATGATTTTTTTGTGATCAAGATCAATCAACAACCACCGTTGGTGGTCTTAGGGGTGGCGGCACAAAGAGAGACCAAGGAGGAGGAGAGAAAACTTTTTAGGTTAAATGCTATTTTGCTTGAAATGTAAAAATGAAAAGCATATTTACCATAACCCCCCCTTTCTTGTAAAAGTCAATGGGCTAAGCCCATTTTGGTTATGTGTGCCATGGGTATGGGGCCCCACATAGGGTACCCGTACCTTTTCTCGTGTCCCGATGTTTCGTGTTCGTTCGTGGTTAAACGTGTTCGTGTTTAAAGTGTTTCTGTTTATTTTATCATGTAGTTTATCGTATTATTTACACTCGTAATTAAGTACTTACGTAATTATGTTAGTTCGTGTTTTAACATGGTGATCATGATTTAATTATGTTCACGTGAAATATCTATTAACTGTTTATCATGAGTTTGTACGTAATCGATACTTATCATGTCATACACGTATGCACTTGCTTGATTATTAGCACATGAATGTGATTAATACTAAATAGGGTAAGTTTTAATCTAGGACGTACGATCTTAAGGGCACTATTCATGGTAAAAGCATGCGGGTTTTACAGACACTTTCGATTCAGCTGCTGACAATTGGTTTTCATCCTCCAACAGAAATATTCTTGAACTTCTTGAAGATCTCATACCCAACGAAGATGTCAGTGGCCCTGTTCCAGCCGTTGACAACATATCTCCTATTTCAAGTGGGCATGTAAGTAGCAATGAAGAAGATATTAGTAATATGGAATCCACTGTTCATGACAATACGTTATTTGGGGGAGTAATTCTTACAAAGGTAGCCAAAATTCATCCTCCCACCCAAATAATTGGTGTTATTCAGACTCCTTTTCAAACAAGAAGAGCTAAGAAGGCTCAAGGTGGATTCATTGCTAATATAGACAAAAAGGATCATACTCCTTTTGTTCAAGAATGTTTGTTTGCATGTTTCCTCTCTCAATTAGAACCAAAGAAGATATTTGATTCTATTAAAGAAGAAAGCTGGGTTGAGGCAATGCAGGATGAGCTTCATCAGTTTGCTATTAAAGATGTTTGGGAGCTTGTAGAATGTCCAAGGTATGTCAGGCCTATTGGGACAAGATGGGTTCTAAGAAATAAGAAGGATGAGAGAGGCATTGTTATTAGAAACAATGCAAGATTGGTTGCTCAAGGATATACTCAGGAAGAAGGTATTGATTATGAAGAGGTTTTTACACATGTTGCCAGAATTGAGGCAATAAGGATTTTCCTAGCCTGTGCTTCCTGCATGGGTTTTAAAGTCTACCAAATGGACGTGAAGAGTGCATTATTGTATGACACAATCAAAGAAGAAGTCTATGTCATGCAGCCTCCTGGTTTTGAAGATCCTGAGCATCCATATAAGGTTTATAGAGTAAAGAAGGCAATGTATGGCCTTCATCAGGCCCCTAGAGCTTGGTATGGAACATTTTCCACATACTTGGTGGAAATTGGCTTTAAGAGGGGTACCATAGACCACACTTTATTCACAAAGCAAGAAGGGAAGGATTTTCTTCTTGTACAGGTCTATGTAGATGATATCATCTAACCAAAGAATGAGTGATGATTTCTCCAAGCTTATGACAGATAAATTTCAAATGAGTGCTATAGGAGAGATGACTTTCTTTATTGGTTTACAAGTTCAACAGAAAGAAGATGGGATTTTCATCTCTCAAGATAAGTATGTGGCTGAGGTTTTGAAGAAATTTTGTTTTTCACCACATGAAAAACGAGCTAACACACCCATGGACAGGGAACATCCATGAAGAAATATTGGAGATAGTAAAGAGGTTGATGTCAGACATTTAAGATCAATGATTGGTTCATTGATGTATCTTACAACTTCAAGACCTGATATCATGTTTGTAGTATGTGCATGTGCACGTCATCAAGTGACTCCCAAAGAATGTCACCTTCATGCTGGTAAGAGGATTTTTAGGTACCTTAGATGTTTTCCCACATTGGGATTATGGTATCCTAGAGAATCTCCTTTGGAGCTTATTGGGTATTCAGACAGTGATTATGGTGGTGACAATAGAGATAGGAAGTCCATAACCGATGAATGTTAGTTCCTTGAAAGCAGGCTAATATCTTGGCAATACAAGAAGCAAACTCTGGTAGCCAATTCAAAAACTGAGGTTGAGTATGTAGTAGCTGCTGCATGTTGTGGGCAAGTGCCATAGATTCAAAATCAGATTTTAGATTACGGGTACACTTTTATGCATACTAAGATTTTTGTAGATAATAATAGTACATTGTGCATAATTAAGAATCATGTACATCATTCTAAAACCAAACACATAGAAATCAGGCATCATTTTATAAGGGATTGTTTTGCAAAAGGTTTAATATTTCCAGATAAAATAGACATAAAGAAGAATGTGTCTGATCTTTTAACCAAGCCTTTTGATGTTGGGAGGTTTCAATACTTGGTTGCAAGTAATGGAATGATCAATTCATAAATTATGTGGTTTTTGAAATAAATGTAAAGTGTGTACATGATGTGTACTATTATTAGTCTTTGTAAAAGTTGGAATTTTCACATTATTTTTCTATCCGCTGACAAAGTCATTCTATCCGCTGACATAGTGGAAAGATGACGCTGACAGCTTTTATGATAGTTCTGTGGTTTTTCATCTAACATTCCAGGTACATAGGGCATTGTACATTTGGATACGGAGTTTCTTATGGACTAAAGGAGTGTGGCACCAAGGTTTATTTATGATGGTTGAGATATTTATATCTCTATCTTGAAATAAATATTTTTGTCACATTTATTTTTATGAAGTATAGTCATTATAGTTTAAGGGGAGGTTTAGGATCACCTTTAGGTTCTTGGTTATTCTTAGAATATTCTTATCACAATTCCAGATTATGTTCATCGGTGAGTAAGGGTTTAAAATTATGATGCCATTTTGTTTATAAAGGTGTTAGAATTTTTACCCTTGAGGCACTGTAGCATGCACGTACTTTATTTTGCATGCATGTTGCCAAGACTTTTTAACTTAGAATTGGGATGGTAGGGTTGGGAGACTTTGGTTACATATCAATGGGATTACTTGGGAGTTACAAAGATATTATATGAGGTATCTTCTCTCTTAAGGACTTGTTGAGCAAGGGACACTTGAGGACACTCATATCTATCTTGTGTAAGCAAGTGTGTATGATTGGACAGTGCTTGCAAAACTATGTTTCTTTGGGGATAAGATAACTCTCTTAGGATTAATAATCTTTTTTAGGTCTTTTATTTTTGTTTTTCTTTTATTTTTTAACCTTTTTGAATAATAAAATTTTATCCGCTAATAAATCACATTTTAACCCCAAACAAAGCATATTTTATCCGCTGACAAGTATAGTTGTTGCCGCTGACAAAACTTTTGACCGTTGAAAAACACTGGGTCCTACCTAGTTGTAAATTTTGTGATATTTTGGGCCGTAATTTTTGGGAGTGGTTATTTTCTTTATTTGCTATGAGATAAGTTGTAAAATTTCAAAGATTTTAATCATTACTTTTGCGAAATTTTCTCACTTACCTCATTTTCAACCAATCACATCTATTCTATTTTTACTATATATTCGGCTCACCATATTATGTAACAGGGCAACTTGCTTATTTGTTTTGCTTTTATCTTTTCACTATTAACCTTTACCTTCACTTAAAGCTTTCATCTTTTCATCCATGGCGCCAAAGTTTAAAACCAATGATGTTGTGTTGGAGTTCAAAGACCAACATAACATGATTGCATATTTGAAGACTAACACTTCAAATCCTCAATACACCCAAATGATAGAGTATTTGTTGGCTTCTCCCCTAAGGTATGCTTTAACTCATGCTCTTGTCATCACTGTTACACACATCAAACAGTTTTGGAACACTGCTAGTTCCACAAAAGTTGATGGAGTGCCTAGAAGTGAAGGCATCATCCATGGGAAACAATAGGTGATCATTGAGGACTTGGTTCGCCAAGCCTTGCATCTTAATGATGCTGATGGTGTGGTCACCCTTCCCAAGGAAGTGCTACATGAGGGGATTCGAGGCTTGGAATATAGACTACCCCCGAAGGGAAAAATTAATAAATATGCTAAAGGTCAATTCCCCCCAGCCTGGAAGTTTTTTATACATGTCCTTTTACAATGTCTTAGTCCTAAATGCTCCTCATCCAATGAGATCAACCAATCTATTGGGAGTGCTCTTGAATGTCTAGAAACTGGGCAACTTTTTACTTTTTCTAAAATGATTTTTAAGGGCTTGTTACAAAACAAGGGTAGCAAGATGACTCTTGCTTACCCTAGATTTTTTCAAATTATTTTTGATCTTTAAGGTGACTGTGGTAGGGATCATGAACACTTATGAGATCCCTACACAAAAGAAAAAGATTTTTCTTACTCTAAACACTGAACCTTATGCTCCTATTCCCTTGACCCCACCCATGCTTGCTGTTTTACAAGCAGCCTTACAACCACCTGCACCAGAACCTCAACCTGACCCTATTCCTGAACCTACTCATGCAGAACAACCACCATCACCACATCCACAACCTCATAATGAACCAGAACCTGCAACCGCTGACATTTCTATGTCAGCCGCTGACACTTCAGTCATAGCCCCTGACACTTATCATGCAGACCCAAACACCTCTTCAGACTCACCACCTCCACAATTTCACTTAGCCAAGAGACAAAGGACCACTAGGGTGTTCTCATTTGGTGGTCCTCGCCATGAAGCAGAGAGAACCACCACCACAAGTGTGGTTGGTGATATGGGGGTGGCTGGACCTATTGTGTAACACCCCCAAATTTATACAACTCAATACAGCGGAAGACTCGTTGGTGTTACGGGATAGCACATTACTCACATCATAGACAACGCTTAAAAATCGCGTCGTTTATTAATAAAGCATTTCTATTAATAAATATCAAAGTTACATAGGTCCCAAGTCATTTTATTTCATACAAAGTTTTACAAGGTATTTGAATGGAAATTATTGTTTAAGTGCGGGCCATAAATTCTTGTTGTCTTCCCGAGAGTTACCTTCAAGTACCTGAGATAAAACATGTTAAAAGAAAAGGTCAGCGATAACGCCGAGTGAATTCATAGAGTTTAATAAAATCCATCAATATAACATCGGTATAAAATTATTACCGAAAATCATTTTGTACAAATCATTGTAATAGGCCATAAAATAGCCAAAATCATTTTATACAAATCCTTGTCAAAATCATAATATAGGCATTTGCCTTAAAAATCATTATACGAGCCAGTGTCATAAAAACATCATACAATACGTCTTATGACGTTGTATAAAGTTAAATAAAAACCGTATATGAATATGGTTATGAAAACCAAAACACGAACTTAATATCAATAGTATGACCCCGTATTGCTAGTCAGGCAATACATCGTAATTCGGTGCGTACAACAGTATTTCGTTAATTGGATTATTATAAGCCGCATGACATTGTTACCTTAATAAAACGAACAACGGGTAGCTAGCCCGAAACTCAATTTGCCCATCTAGATTAGCGTGTCGTCACAAAGGTCACGCTATGGAAATCTTCTCATACATAAATTCGCTTACCAATCAATGTGGCACGATGGGGATCAACCGTCAAGGCGCGAACTGGGGTGATCGTCCCCAAATAGTTCTATTATATGCATAAGCGTCTACCAAATCCCAGTAGTTAACAATTCATGCTAATGGGACTTTTAGTGACATAACCTAACTTTAATAATCCATTTCATTTCATCTATCGGGTCATTTAATCATCCATCAGGTCATACAATCATTCGGGTCCAAATCAATAAACAAACAATCGGGACAACTAGTGTCCTATTTTATAAAAACTAACATGTTATCTCCCTCTCGGGTTTATAAAACATTTCATAAAAACATTTAAAAGAGTGCGAGGCTATGAACTCACGTTGATGTGGGAAGGCGGGTTATCGGCAATTCGGATGTACGGTACGTGCTTCTATCACGGAAACCTAGACAAATAATACTCGTCTTAGACTCTTGTCCAATGACTTTATAAAAATAACAATTATGTATACATATGATGATTATATATATATGATGATCAAGTGGGTTTACATATTCTCATTTACACGTTTTATTGTTATGAGTCGATAACTTTTATACTAGTTTACTAGTTTTACCTATTCACATATTTTAAGTCCAATAAACTTATTATAAGTTCTTTAACTTGTATTAATCCATTTCATACTTGTATTATCAGTATTTATATTTTACAAGTTGGGCCCAAATGGGTTAAGCCCAATAAATAGGTTTATAAGTGTTTTAGCCCATTTTGTTGTATTATTAGTCCAATAACGTTAACTTAGCCCGTTAATGTCCGTATGTTATATAGTTCGGGTTTTATCGGTTTTTACTTGTTATATATGTTTATATATCAGTATATGAGTTTATAAAAGTTTACATTAGACGGGTCCAACCGTCTAAGTTTTATATAACAAAAACGTTAATTTTACGGTAATAGCCGAAAAAGTCGTAAAAATCATGTTTATAGTTTTATAACTTATAAAACTTATTAAACTACCATTTTTATAAAATGTCCATTTATTTATCCTTATACATATTTATATAAATGTATTATATAAGTTAGTAGGTTTTAATTCACATTTTATACTATTTTTATTTGAGTGCTTATATAATACTATTATACTTTAATTTCCAAAATCTGATTTTTATTTTCATGTACCAAAACAGCCATATCTAGAGTTCTATATGGAGATAGAAGCTCAAATTTTTATGACATAAACTAAATGATATATGCTCCATTTAACTCTACTATAGCTACTGTTGAATCAGCCTCTAAGTGTTTTCTAAAAATCGTCCAAAACAGTGAACTTAGATTTGTATTCTAAACTTGTTTTGATCATATCTCACTCATCCTAATGATTCCATTGCATGGCCAATTCTCACATGTGTACAAGACATATTACTTACTGTATATCCATTAATCTATGCCATTTTTATCAGTTCATCATATGATTCTTTACTGTTTTATACAGCCAACAATTTAAACAAAATTTTAGCCTTGTTTCTTATAGTTTTTCATCTTTTTAAGCATGTTTATCAACACCAAATCCCCACACAATATTTTTAATCATCATTCATCATCATATACATATACATAAGTAAAAGAAATACAAGATTATATAATCAAAAATAACAAGAGGATGAGGAGAACAATCTTTATACCACCATGATGATGTAGGTTGTGATCAAAACATGGATTTTGATGGAGAAACTTGTGAATAACCAAGACCATCTTCAAGACCATAATTCTTCAAGAAATCCTTGTGGAAAATCAGCCCTAGGACTCCATAGAAACTCCTCCTTGGATGTTAAAACTTGCACCAATCTTCATCTCTTGGAATGGAGATTAACATATGTTAATTATAACAAATGTTTGTGGTTAAAATTGATCAAATGAGGGTGTTCTTGGTTGAATAGTGGATGACAATAGGGTGGAGTTGAGAGAGAATTGAGTTGTTTTTGCATGTGTGAAATGGTGGTATGAGAAGCTAGTGGTTTTTGTGTTAGATGGTAGCTTAAGTTGTAAGGCTAGCTTACACTTGAAAGCTAAGTGATATAAGGGTGCCACATCTTTGATGTGGTGTCCATACTTAGCCGCCCCTTAAGTTAGTGGGGTGGGATAAATTATTTTGTCCCATCCCGCTAATTTACGGGTACTCCTCGATTCTAGTTTCCTCGATTTGCGTGCCCTCGGGTCGTTTTACGAAAAACGTTTTTATAAATTATGAATCAACGACACAAAATGAATCTAATAAAAATTGTCTCATAAAAAACGGAGTTCGAAAACGTAAATACGTAATCCTAAGGTTTCCGGTTTAGTCATAAAAGACGTTAAATTAAAATCGTAAGTCCTAATCTCTTCTCGTAGATTTCTGAGTTTATGAACCAACACAAATTTAAAATCTCAAAATAATATTCACGGATAAATTTATTTTCTGAAATGTCGGACTGTCACCAAAGACGGTGTATGTAAACGTTAGCACGTAACGTTAAATCCTCCGGTTTAGACGTAGTCGCCGCTACTTCAAGACGTAAATCCAAATTACTTCCCGAAAATAAGTGAGTTCATATTATAACATTAAAATAATATTTTCAAATAAATATTGAGAATAAAATATCAACCATAAATTGACGGATTGTCACAGCATTTACCCCTAAACAGGATCTTTGTCCTCAAAGATCATCTTACCTTACTACTCGCTTCTTATAGAGTTAAAGCCATGTGGGTATTTCCTCCACATTCGGTCTTTTCTCACAAGTGTAATTCATTACAATACGCGAGTTTCATCAAACATAACTACGGGAATAAGATCAGGCTTAATGTTGACTTACTTTCTCTATCCATGATGTTCACGGGTTTTTGATGAATGCAACTTTTCGCCGATCTAAACATTACTAAGAAACAATCAGATTCTCACTTGATAGACATTTTATCAAGTTCGATATACGAAACATAATTCACGCAGCTCTTGAAGTCCTAGGGTAGATCCAGCTTATATGCCTTTCAAACCAACTTTACATCTGTAAGATGTTTACACACGGCTAACCAAACACGAAATCTATATGATCTAGATGACGAGATGAATTAGGACGAGATGATGATGGACACGAAATGAGAACAAGATTATAGAATATGAAGAACACGATTAAAACAAGAATGGAGGATTAGATTAAGAAGAAGAAGAAAGAAAGAACAAGGAAGAAGAATATGTGATCCTAGTGAGAGAAAGACAAGAACTTTCTCTCTCTACAAACTAACACACTAGAAAAATAGAAAAAAACACACACACAAATGAGGGGTTTGTTTCCTTTTATACTAAGAAGCAAACTTGACAAAGGCTTTCCTCATTTGTGTGTTCGGGACTAATTCCAGTTACATACATAACAATAACGTAGAACTCTCGACACCATTGAATAGCATTTTCCACGAGCTTCGCAACGGTATATTATATGACCATCACTTTAAATACTTCTAACAATCTCCCCCTAAGGGGTGGTCATATAATATGTGACTTCACTTCTTTGACCATCACTTTAAATACTTCTAACAATCTCCCCCTAAGTGGTGGTCATGTATTATGTGACTTCACTTCTTTGTTGTTGCAGACTTTGAAGCTCGTTGTCTTGAGAGTTCTTTCATCGTTCCTTTCAAGACTTGTGATTTTGGATCTTTGATCTTTGCCTTGACTTGATCTTGTAACTTTGCCAGCTTGTGTTCTTGTGTCTTTACCCACATACTCATGTTTTGAGTTGACATGAAAGCTTGTTAACAATCTCCCTTGATCATCAGAGTAGCGGAAGTCTTTGTCTTCAGATGTTCTTGAGCTTTCTTCATTTAAATGAGCATGTGATCTTGAATTACGACGCTACCGTTTGCATTCCTCCGGTTTCCCGTTATACAGTAAGAATACTGTACATGTGATTAGGTAAGTTCAAAGAACTTCCTTGACAGGGTTTCCGGCTGTGGTAGCCGTTCTCAATACTTGAATATATCGAAAGATAATTCATAGTAAGGAGTGAATCATGCAGTTCCATTCTGCTGATTAAGTCGTCAATTCAATTTCCTGGAACAAGTTTGAATCAATTAAGAATCAAACCATCGTTGCTTTCCAGTTGACACAAGTTTTATTCATATAGAATCACACAAGTTACCTACCGCAGTGCTGTTTGATGATGACACTGGAAGGATTTTCATTCGTCACTGTAAATACTGAAAAGTATTACTCTGAATGTTCTGGCAAGATCATAAAGATATTGCGTCGAGACCTGGAACGAGTTTGAATCAATTAAGAATCAAACCACTGTTGCTTTCCAGTTAACATATGTTTAATTCAAGTGAATCTTACATATGACCTACCGCAGTGCTGTTTGATGTTAACACTGGAAGGATTTCCATTCATCACTGTGAATACTAAAGAGTATCACTCTGAATGTTCTAGCAATACCACAAGGATAGAGTGTAGGACTCTGTAAATCATCGCTTGTGTTCTAATGATGAACAACAAGTGATCTATGGAATAAGTGTCCTAATGAGATTTTTGATGAATCTCGTAGGCTCTAGACTCTATAAGTGCTCGTTTATTTGGTAATCGGAGGCTAGAGCAGACTGCCACCTATTCAATATCTACTATCTCGGAGTGAGAAAGTCGATAGAAATGAGTTGAACTTTGTGACAATAAAACAAACTTCTTTTGAGAGAAGCTTGAGTAGGCTGGGAAGGGTTGTGCATTGCATCACTGGGTCCATGATGCTTTGTCTTCAACACCAGAAATCATCAACATGATTCTGATAGTAGATGTATTGACCCGGTTTCTGCCTAAGTTGTATGGAGGGCTTGTTTCTTTACACCCTTTATCCTTACATTTCTTTTTCATTCTTCAACCCCTTCAATGCTTACCAAGACGTCATAACTAGCACCTTGTTGTGATTGTTCCAGTGCTAGCTTAAGTCATTAGTCGGCATTATTCCCGTACACTCAACTACTCCATCTTTCCTAAGGACTTCAATTTTCTAATGGATTGTCCCTAGGAAGATCCCTCCGGTTCTGGTTGGATCATAGGACGAATACCTAACTACCTTTTGACACCAATACCATCATGAATTTATGTGTTGAAGGGTATAGATATCGTAACCAGAAAAATCAATTGAAAATGCAGTCAAGGTGTTGATGAAATCAATGTTTACACCTTAAAAGTTTTCTATATCACCAAAAACGCTCCCCCTACATATGTGCATCATAAACAGAAAGGTTTTTGCACATATTAGGAAGAGAAAGCACTTATATCACAGATCTTATCCAAGAAAACACATTTTAATCACTATTCTCCCCCTCAAAAATTGCATGACATTGAAATTTTTGTGAAACTAGTGATGAAACATGGAGAGAATAATGTGTCATGAAACTTTGGAACAAATGTTTATGAAATCATTATACTCCCCCTTGAAAAGAGATTCTATTTAAATAGGGGAGTATATGAGCACATTGTTTTGAAATACTTTGAAAAATTGTGCTCACAAGTCCGAGAAAAATTGTGTTCATGAGCTTAAAAATTTGAATGTTTTGATATAAGCTCATGACCGAGAAAAATGAATTTCTCGTTGTTGAGGATAAGTCAAAGACTTTCCTTTATTTAGGGACCGGGTTATAGTCTGACATGTGACTATAAGCCATTATGAGAAGAAAGTAGAAAAGACATGTTTTGAAAACATTTGAACTTTCATTCGAGCTTTATGTACACACCCGTGTCGGTATTGAGCGACATTTCTAGGCACGTCCATATTATTGAAACTGAAAGACATGTCGAGAAGAATATTTATGGTATTTTTGAAAGATTTTCACATTTTTTATTTTGTTTTTATAGGTTTTATATTTTTGTATTTTGATTTTCAATGTTTTCGAAAATAATATAAAATAGACCTTTGTACAGCAGGAGAGGGTGATGTTGAATGTACATAATTGGAACCCTTTGAAGAAATGGATTCAGAATCCACTGAAGTACCTGCAATGACAGAAGAAGAATTTGCACAAATACTAGTGTTAGGAGTAACAAATGAATTTTCTTCATTCAGAACACTCGCATTAGTGCTGGAGCCGGTGTCATCACACTTCTCGATGGGAATCCACTTAAGACCAACTTCCTTGAAGATCCTACCCGTTGGTTTCCACTGAAGACTAGATCTAGGAGTAGTGTTCTCTTGCACAGCGGAACACTTCTTAGGAGAGAAACTAGTTCCTACATTGATCCGCTTGGAAGATTTCTTGTCATTGCTTTTCTTTGTGATAGGTATGAATCTCCTTGTTGTCTTATGGGAGTCTGCATTCTTTCTCTGTGTGAAGGCACGAGAGTTTACCTCGTAGAGGTATTGCAGAATGCAATGAGCATGGTTTCCATGGTGAATGCCCTTTTTGCATGTGGGGCATACAGGGAGTTTGGGATTCTCGAAAGTTCTTGTGTACCTAGGGTTTGCTGACCGTTCAGGCACCATGTTCGAAACATGACTACTCATTGGTGATTGCCAATTCCTAGGTTGTTGGGAAGGGGTCCTAGGTTTTGGTTGATTACCATTAGGTGTGTGTTGAACTCTAGCGGTTTTTGGTTTACTAGGTTTTGAATACACATGGTTTACTTTCTGAATGTTCCCTTTTTGCTTACCATCCCCTAGGTTTTTGGTTTGACCAACGTCATTTGAACCTTTAGATTCCTTTGTGGGCGTAAGATTCACACACTTGGGAGTACTCTTAGAAGTAGTGCAAGGTGCATTCACAGAGTTGTGTTTAGCAAGAGTGGGTTTTCTAAATGGAGGAACATAGGGTGATATGGCTGGTTTTGGAATAGTTGATTGCACATCGGTATTAGGAGGTAACCTAGAAACATTAGAAGGCGGTTTTCCTAAGATAGATGGCTTTGGTACTTTGTACGCATTGGGTTGTCTAACAACTGATTTTACAACCTTAGGTTCCACAGTTTTTCCACCCATCTTTCCAACAAGTTTCTGCAACTCAGCAATCGCGATGTCTTTGTCTTGCAACTGAGCTTTCAGATCAGAAATATCCTTACTCTTTTCATTCAATTCACGAAATGATTCAGAGAGTTTTACTTGTAAATTACTGTCATCAGGAACTTTTCCAACTTTGGTTTGCAAAGCAAGTTCAAGAGAATGACAATGTTTCTGAAGAAAATCATATCGGTGTTGAAGAATCGTGAACTCTTTTTGATTAACATTTGTTGAAGGCTCACTGTCGCGACATTCACCTCCTAACTGAGCTTGCAGCTGTTCGATTGTTTGTTGCAGTTCCGTAAGCTTTATCATACGAGAGTTTGTCATCCTTACATTCATCACATTTTTTGACATATTTATTCCAAAGATCGGTGAATTCGTTGTCCTTTTTGATGACATAAGACTCCATTTTCTCTTTCGTACGATCAAGCTCATTTTGGAGGGTTTCATTGTCTGACACAGAGATGTTTACCGCAACGTCACTTGCTTTCGAGAGACATGCAAGGTTGCTTTCCAAAACTTTAATTCTATCAAGAGATTCATCAGCCTCCTTCGCCAAAGATTTGAAGTCTTCAACAAATTTGGCTAGTTCTTTTAGAAAAGCGTTCTCAAGATTGCCTATCCTCGCATCAACTTGATTAATAATCGGATTGATTTCTGTATGAAGCACTTTTTGTAACTCGACATGAACGGGTGATGTAAAGTTTCCTCCAGTCATTTTGGCGTTAACAACCCGTTTGAGAATGACAAAATTATCTTTGAGCTCGTTTAGATACCTACGTGTGATACTCGGTTTCGGAGGGTCATCAGACAACTCCTCACTTGGTAGAAAAAGCATTTCAGAACTTGTTTTTGACCGAACAAAAACAGTTGGAGGATTAACTTTCGGATAATAAACAGGTGTCACTTCTTTATCAAGTTTTTTCATTCTTAAACGAGTCTCTACTGCAAGTTCAGTAGTTTCCTCGGAATCATGCACACTAGGAGGATCATGCTCATCAGACAAGAGCACATTACCATTATATAAGGTTTCATTAGTGGCCTGAACTTGTTTAAGATATCCTGGATTAGGAGGAAGGGGACAACCTAAGGCCAATTTGTATCGAGTGTAGTTTATCTCATTCACTTTTGGTGCGAGCATATTTATTGTCTGCATAGTTTGGCCACGTTTTACCAAAAGGTTGTCTAATTCCCTAATCCTATCCTGAGCTTTGCAAAAATCCTCAAGAAGCCCATCTTCTCGAATTTTGAAATCATGTTTCAGCTTTTTTCGTTCTTCTTTTAAATCCAAAATGATAGATTTTTCAGTTGAAAGCTGTTTATTAAGAGAGGTGATTTCATCATTCAATTCGCTTATCTTTTTAGCACTACTTAAATTTAAGGCATTTACTTTCTTTGTGGTGCATTTTTCTTGATAAACCGATGTAGCATGAGCTTGTTCAAGTTCCTTGATTTTAGCCTGATGAATTTCAAAGCTTTTCTCCCTTTCCTTATAACCGGCAAGCTCAGTGGTCAATTTAGCATTAGTTTCTCTAAACTTATTATTAACCACATTCGCATGAGCAACATCCTTAGCAAGCTTATCAAATAATGATTTATAATATGCATGCGTCTCGTCAGGAAGGGTTGTAGGTTGGGCTACTTGATCTCCACTAAGGTCCACACTGGGCACATTAGAAATAATATTGCTATTATTCGTTGGATCCCCGTGTGTCTCAGTGGAAGGCTCAAGTGACTCAGTATACTCTTCCTCCTGATTAGACATATTATATAACTCATTATCATTGAGACGTGGGTGTACCTCAGATGAACCGTCTGAATCATACACAGGGGCTCTGTCAGTTTGAATTACAGATGTTGATGCTTGCTGTGAATTAGCCATCAAGATAGAGTTGGTAGTCACCTCTTCTTCCTCATCATATGTTGCTGCAGATGCCATGAGATCAAACTCTTCAGCTAGAAGTGGAATTCTTGCTTCTTCCTTTTGAGCTATACGAAGCTGAGTCTGGAGATAGGCAGCATCCCTCTTCTTTTTGGTAGTACAATCACGATTCTCAATACTCGCAACATAAATGTCTTGTTTAGATGTCATTGAAGAAGTCGTGTGCAAAGCAGGATCTCAATTCGTAGAAAGCTAAGTGGAAGGTGTATTAGTTAAATCCCCTAAAGAATTAAGCTCAAGAAACCAACAAAACTACAAAGTAAAATTGCACACGATAAAATCACGTTTTTCAAAAATCTTGAAAAAGTTCCAAAGATATCGCAATATGAAGATTCCTCAATAAAGTGCAATGATATCGCAATACTTAGAGTTGAAACAAATTCGCAATCCTTGATATGGATATAAATCCGCAATAATGTCAATGATTTCGCAATATACACCAAATCGAAATGCCACAATTCCGCAACAATCTCAAATTGCGAAATGTTATGAAAGATTCCGCAAATATCACAAATTGCGAAATGATGCAACAATTCCGCAATGAGCAAGAATTCGCAATGCCAATAATTTCGCAATGCTGGTCTAATTCCGCAATATCAAACAATTCCGCAATGGGGTTCAAATTCCGCAATTACTATAATTCCGCAATAACATTAATTTCGCAATAAGACTAATTCCGCAATTCCAAGGATTCCGCAATAATTATAATTGCGAAATTATATGCCAGATTCCGCAATATGCCAAAATTCGCAATGGATCAAGAAACTTCAATTTCGCAATAGAGACCAAATTGCGAAATTTGGTACTTTTTCCTAAAAAATAGGATATCGGACAAGGACGAGAAATAGCACACTTTTCCGAAATTTTAAAGGATTTAGAGCCAATAAAAACCACCAAAATGCTAACCACGAATCCCTTGGCGAATGATACCACTTGTTTTAACATCTTACAAACTTTCATGCAACATTATTCTCTCCATGTTTCATCACTAGTTTCATAAAAATTTCAATGTCATGCAATTTTTGAGGGGGAGAATAGTGATTAAAATGTGTTATCTTGAATAAGATCTTTGATATAAGTGCATTCTCTTCCTAATATGTGCAAAAATCTTTCCTTTTATGATGCACATATGTAGGGGGAGCGTTTTTGGTGATATAGAAATCTTTCAAGGTGTAAATATTGATTTCATCAACACCTTGACTGCATTTTCAATTGATTTTATGGTTACGATATCTATACCCGTCAACACATAAATTCACGATGGTATTGGTGTCAAAAGGTGGTTAGGTATTCGTCCTATGATCCAACCAGAACCGGAGGGATCTTCCCAGGGACAATCCATTAGAAAATAGAAGTCCTTAGGAAAGATAGAGTAGTTGAGTGTACGGGAATAATGCCGACTAATGACTTAAGCTAGCACTGGAACAATCACAACAAGGTGCTAGTTATGACGTCTTGGTAAGCATTGAAGGGGTTGAAGAATGAAAAAGAAATGTAAGGATAAAGGGTGTAAAGAAAGAAGCCCTCCATACAACTTAGGCAGCTTGTAAGATGTTAACACACGGCTAACCAAACACGAAATCTATATGATCTAGATGACGAGATGAATTAGGACGAGATGATGATGGACACGAAATGAGAACAAGATTATAGAATACGAAGAACACGATTAAAACAAGAATGGATGATTAGATTAAGAAGAAGAAGAAAGAAAGAACAAGGAAGAAGAATGTGTGATCCTAGTGAGAGAAAGACAAGAACTTTCTCTCTCTACAAACTAACACACTAGAAAAATAGAAAAAAAACACACACACAAATGAGGGGTTTGTTTTCTTTTATACTAAGAAGGAAACTTGACAAAGGCTTTCCTCATTTGTGTGTTCGGGACTAATTCCAGTTACATACATAACAATAACGTAGAACTCTCGACACCATTGAATAGCATTTTCCACGAGCTTCACAACGGTATATTATATGACCATCACTTTAAATACTTCTAACAATCTCCCCCTAAGGGGTGGTCATATAATATGTGACTTCACTTCTTTGACCATCACTTTAAATACTTCTAACAATCTCCCCCTAAGTGGTGGTCATGTATTATGTGACTTCACTTCTTTGTTGTTGCAGACTTTGAAGCTCGTTGTCTTGAGAGTTCTTTCATCGTTCCTTTCATGACTTGTGATTTTGGATCTTTGATCTTTGCCTTGACTTGATCTTGTAACTTTGCCAGCTTGTGTTCTTGTGTCTTTACCCACATACTCATGTTTTGAGTTGACATGAAAGCTTGTTAACAATCTCCCTTGATCATCAGAGTAGCGGAAGTCTTTGTCTTCAGATGTTCTTGAGCTTTCTTCATTTAAATGAGCATGTGATCTTGAATTACGACGCCACCGTTTTCATTCCTCCGGTTTCCCGTCATACAGTAAGAATACTGTACCTGTGATTAGGTAAGTTCAAAGAACTTCCTTGACAGGGTTTCCGGCTGTGGTAGCCGTTCTCAATACTTGAATATATCGAAAGATAATTCATAGTAAGGAGTGAATCATGCAGTTCCATTCTGTTGATTAAGTCGTCAATTCAATTTCCTGGAACAAGTTTGAATCAATTAAGAATCAAACCATCGTTGCTTTCCAGTTGACACAAGTTTTATTCATATAGAATCGCACAAGTTACCTACCGCAGTGCTGTTTGATGATGACACTGGAAGGATTTCCATTCGTCACTATAAATACTGAAAAGTATTACTCTGAATGTTCTGGCAAGATCATAAAGATATTGCGTCGAGACCAGGAACGAGTTTGAATCAATTAAGAATCAAACCGCTGTTGCTTTCCAGTTAACATATGTTTAATTCAAGTGATTCTTACATATGACCTACCGCAGTGCTGTTTGATGTTAACACTGGAAGGATTTCCATTCATCACTATGAATACTAAAGAGTATCACTCTGAATGTTCTAACAATACCACAAGGATAGAGCGTAGGACTCTGTAAATCATCGCTTGTGTTCTAATGATGAACAACAAGTGATCTATGGAATAAGTGTCCTAATGAGATTTTTGATGAATCTCGTAGGCTCTAGACTCTATAAGTGCTCGTTTATTTGGTAATCGGAGGCTGGAGCAGACTGCCACCTATTCAATATCTACTATCTCGGAGTGAGAAAGTCGATAGAAATGAGTTGAACTCCGTGACAATAAAACAAACTTCTTTTGAGAGAAGCTTGAGTAGGCTGGGAAGGGTTGTGCATTGCATCACTGGGTCCATGATGCTTTATCTTCAATACCAGAAATCATCAACATGATTCTGATAGTAGATGTATTGACCCGGTTTCTGCCTAAGTTGTATGGAGGGCTTCTTTCTTTACACCCTTTATCCTTACATTTCTTTTTCATTCTTCAACCCCTTCAATGCTTACCAAGACGTCATAACTAGCACCTTTTTGTGATTGTTCCAGTGCTAGCTTAAGTCATTAGTCGGCATTATTCCTGTACACTCAACTACTCCATCTTTTCTAAGGACTTCTATTTTCTAATGGATTGTCCCTGGGAAGATCCCTCCGGTTCTGGTTGGATCATAGGACGAATACCTAACCACCTTTTGACACCAATACCATCGTGAATTTATGTGTTGAAGGGTATAGATATCGTAACCAGAAAAATCAATTGAAAATGCAGTCAAGGTGTTGATGAAATCAATGTTTACACCTTGAAAGTTTTCTATATCACCAAAAACGCTCCCCCTACATATGTGCATCATAAACAGAAAGGTTTTTGCACATATTAGGAAGAGAAAGCACTTATATCACAGATCTTATCCAAGAAAACACATTTTAATCACTATTACCTGGAACGAGTTGGAATCAATTAAGAATCAAACCACTGTTGCTTTCCAGTTAACATATGTTTAATTCAAGTGAATATTACATATGACCTACCGCAGTGCTGTTTGATGTTAACACTGGAAGGATTTCCATCATCACTGTGAATACTAAAGAGTATCACTCTGAATGTTCTAGCAATACCACAAGGATAGAGCGTAGGACTCTGTAAATCATCGCTTGTGTTCTATTGATGAACAACAATTGATATATGGAATAAGTGTCCTAATGAGATTTTTTGATGAATCTCGTTGGCTCTAGACTCTATAAGTGCACATTTATTTGGTGATCGGAGGCTGGAGCAGACTGCCACCTATTCAATATCTACTATCTCGGAGTGAGAAAGTTGATAGAAATGAGTTGAACTCCGTGACAATAAAACAAACTTCTTTTGAGAGAAGCTTGAGTAGGCTGGGAAGGGTTGTGCATTGCATCACTGGGTCCATGATGCTTTGTCTTCAGTATCAGAAATCATCAAAGTGATTCTGATAATAGATGTATTGACCCGGTTTCTGCCTAAGCTGTATGGAGGGCTTCTTTCTTTACACCCTTTATCCTTACATTTCTTTTTAATTCTTCAACCCCTTCAATGCTTACCAAGACGTCATAACTAGCACCTTGTTGTGATTGTTCCAGTGCTAGCTTAAGTCATTAGTCGGCATTATTCCCGTACACTCAACTACTCCATCTTTTCTAGGGACTTCTATTTTCTAATGGATTGTCCCTAGGAAGATCCCTCCGGTTCTGGTTGGATCATAGGACGAATACCTAACCACCTTTTGACACCAATACCATCATGAATTTATGTGTTGAAGGGTATAGATATCGTAACCAGAAAAATCAATTGAAAATGCAGTCAAGGTGTTGATGAAATCAATGTTTTCACCTTGAAAGTTTTCTATATCACCAAAAACGCTCCCCCTACATATGTGCATCATAAACAGAAAGGTTTTTTTTGCACATATTAGGAAGAGAAAGCACTTATATCAAAGATCTTATCCAAGAAAACACATTTTAATCACTATTCTCCCCCTCAAAAATTGCATGACATTGAAATTTTTATGAAACTAGTGATGAAACATGGAGAGAATAATGTTGCATGAAAGTTTGTACTCCCCCTCGAAAAGAAATTATATTTAAAATTAGGGGAGTATATGAGCACACAGTTTTGAATTGCTTTGAAAAATTATGCTCAAAAACCCGAGAAAACTTACTTTCCCGTTGTTAAGGAATAATGTTCATAAATGAACATTTTCCTTGTGTTCATGAGCTTAAAACTTTGAATGTTTTGATATAAGCCCATGACCGAGAAAAATTAATTTCTCGTTGTTGAGGATAAGTCAAAGACTTTCCTTTCTTTGGGGACCGGGTTATAGTCTGACATGTGACTATAAGCCATTATGTTGAGCTCAAAACGTTGAATGTTTTGTGACAAGCTCAACCCATGATAGATTGCTCTACCCGTTATTAGGATAAGTTATCTTTAAAGATACACTCTCCTTTATTTGAAGTTCGAGTTACAGTCTGAAATTTAACTGTAAGTCGTTTACATGAGCTTAAAAACTTGGAATGTTTTTAGTGAGAGCTCATGACCGAGAAAATTTATTTTCCCGTTGTGAAGGATAAGTTATCATCCGTTATTAACTTTCCTTTCTTTGAAGCACGAGTCACAATCTGAAAGTAATTGTAAATCATTAAGAAGAAAAAAATGACATGTTTTGAAAACATTTGAACTTTCATTCGAGCTTTATGTACACACCCGTGTTGTTATTGAGCGACATTTCTAGGCACGTCCATATTATCGAAACTGAAAGACATGTCGAGAAGAGTATTTTTGGTATTTTTGAAAGATTTTCATATTTTTTATTTTGTTTTTATAGGTTTTATATTTTTTTATTTTGATTTTCAAAGTTTTCTAAAATAATCTAAAATAGACCTTTCTACAGCAGAAGAAGGTGATGTCGAATGTACAGGACGAGATGTTTACACACGGCTAACCAAACACGAAATCTATATGATCTAGATGACGAGATGAATTAGGACGAGATGATGATGGACACGAAATGAGAACAAGATTATAGAATATGAAGAACACGATTAAAACAAGAATGGAGGATTAGATTAAGAAGAAGAAGAAAGAAAGATCAAGGAAGAAGAATGTGTGATCCTAGTGAGAGAAAGACAAGAACTTTCTCTCTCTACAAACTAACACACTAGAAAAATAAAAATAAACACACACACAAATGAGGGGTTTGTTTCCTTTTATACTAAGAAGGAAACTTGACAAAGGCTTTCCTCATTTGTGTATTCGGGACTAATTCCAGTTACATACATAACAATAACGTAGCACTCTCGACACCATTGAATAGCATTTTCCACGAGCTTCGCAATGGTATATTATATGACCATCACTTTAAATACTTCTAACAATCTCCCCCTAAGGGGTGGTCATATAATATGTGACTTCACTTCTTTGACCATCACTTTAAATACTTCTAACAACATCATCTCAATGGTCCCATACAACGGGGACTTATATCCCATGATCTTCCAGATCATCAATTCATTTTCCATGGTTAAAATTTTTGGCATAACTTCGCTACCCATCTGGCACTTCAAGATCTACATTTCATATTCACATAACCTCTTGCCCACTACCGGCAGTCAATAATCAGATCCTAATTTCAACAATCATTTCAGGTCTCGCGGGTCGAGTATTTTGTAAGGTTAGGTTTTCCATCATAGGAAACCTTAAACCTAAAAGACATGTCCAACTCACAATAGGTGTATGTCGGGTGTCTTCATCTCAACTCCTGCTTACAGATGCTCTAATATAGATCCTAACAAGATTCGATCTCGATACTAACACGATAATTATCAATGATAATCTTTCCAAAGGAAAGCGATTATACGGTTTATTACCAAAGGTCAATCATTCAAACCTAGAACAGCACTTATAGTATTTTGTATCGTTAATTTACCTCGTCCCTTCGATTGGGGTGGTACACAGTACTCTCATCAAGATTCCTTCTCAACGACTTCTGAGCAAACCTATAGAAATTCGATGCGAAGTGAGGATCTTGATAGAGATGATCTATACAGGTACACCATGTTTACACAACTCCTTTAAATACAAAAGAGTCATTTTCTTCATCAAGAATCTATCATTAACAGGAATGATATTAGCAGATTTGGTCAGTCTGTCGACGATGACCCAAATCGAATCAAATTCAGATGATGACCTTTGCATTAGTTAGACGTTTACTAATGTATGAGGCGATGTCTGCCTTCAAAATTTTCCATTAGTACAAATTCTTCAGACAAAGATACTTTTAGTCAGAAATGACATAAATAGAATACTTATACTTACAAGATTCCAACATAACTATATCTCATAATCTCCATATTTAGGCAAGCATAAGTGGCCTTTAAAACATTTAACGCTATCGGCTTCTCAATTTTAATGGTTCACATTAGCCGCGAACCACTTTTATTATCTATATTATCCTTTTTACAAACATCGTTCATATTTAAATTGTTTGGCAATTTTATTTTGTACCATCATTACTAAGGAACACATCCTAATTGGTTCTTTATCCTTTTCTACATAACGTGTCAGTATTTACATTCATTAAAAATTTCCTTCTTTACATTTTCTAAGTTTTAGTTTCTTCTTAACTATTATTTTTATCAGTTTTGCTCAATCTGACGTTTTAAAGCGTCGATAATTATTACAAGTAAAATAATAATAAATATTAAGTTTTTATGAAACGTAAATGTTAAAAGTTTTTAAATTTCCTCAGTTTGTCCAATTATATAAAAATGTTCATAATAAATTTGAATTTAATTAACACGTTTTTGTTGATTTATTTAAAATAATTAATAAGATTCGTCAGTGTTCGAAAAATTCTTTGTTTATATTTTGGCCCAAATTTTCTTAGTTAAAAAGCAAAAAGTGTCGTTTCAAATTTTAAGTCAAAGTTTAAATGGTTTCCTCAATCCTTCTTAGGTTGTCTTGAGGTATACACAAACATTTACCCCTAAACAGGAGTTTAGTTAAATGATTTGTGTATAAGGGAATAATCCCTTAAAAATTTCTTTAATAAAATATTTGTCAAAACATATTTCTATTTTCTTTTTAGTAAATCCCAAAGTCTAAAAAGGGCTCTTAATTTTTGAAGAGTCAATATAGATTCCATTATCTATTAATCACACGGTCAGTTGATATAAAGGATTAAGTTTTAAATCACATGTTAATTATTCAAGGTACATGTTTTTATGGTTCAGCAAATTCAGGGCAATCTATTATGAATTATTAACTTCTTCTTATTCTTATAAACAAACAAATGGTCCTTAATGATCACAAGCATGAATTTATCAAATTACAGTCTACACACGAGATTCACCAAATTTATGGATGCTACATGTGTATTAGTCAATCTAAATGACATCACGTGAAACTCATAATGTTCATTACAAGTTATGGATGTTGTACTTGGAATACATAATCTTCTTCGCGGATTCGAAGTTGATGATAACCATGCCGAGGATCAAATCTTTAGAACATACACTAGAACCTTGTAAATGATCGAACAAATCTTCCATTTCGAGTTATGGATATCGTTTTCGATTGTCAATTTACTCAGTTCACAGTAATCTATGAATATAAGGAATGATAATACCATAGCTCTTAATGATGAGCTCGGTAGAATAAAATCTTTCTCCGACAACTCTCTTAGTTGTACGGTAATTCCTTTAATTCAGATGGTGCTGACGTACAGTGCACACGCCATAGGTGCAGCACCGGGAATATCATCAATACCAAATTCAACTTTCCTTGGCGAATGTCGAGGTAATTTACCAATAAATACCTTCTAAAGTTTTAGATAACACAAACTTCTTTTAATACATTTGTTTTAAGTTCTTTTTAGATTATAATATCTATGACTAATTCACAACCATTCATGGTATAATTTCAAGTCTAAATGCAGGATATGATCATTCATCAAGAATTATTTAGATCACTTTTGATAATCAACATCTTATCATTTAGGGTAATTCTACTCGAGTTCTCATCAATTAAGAAAATGTCGTCATGTCATAATCAACCGTTCCATTCTACTGGCACTATCAACTTTCCAGTTTTGTTACCATTGATAAGATGTGATATTCTCAAAAGACTAATAATAATTCATAATCCTTCACAAATTCAAGGATATCAGGAGACATAACTATCATCAAAAGAGTAATGTCAACGCATAATTTACGCGAGAGAATTTCAATTCAGATAAAGACGAAAACATTTAACGAATATGAATATATCCCATGTTTTCATAATTTGAATACGCATTCGAAAGCTCCTCGGATCGTTACCCAGGTCATTCAAATGAAACCAAATCAAAAGAAATGATAAGAACGTCGATACATCCGGTCGGGTATCAACACTCGGTAATCAAATATTTTTCCTAAGAATCTCACTACGGGAGAATTGGACAAGAAAGAATTGTCAATTGTCAAATAAGACAATATCCATAGATGAGTAAATTCGACTCAGAAGAATAAATAGTATGGGCACATATGTAGGTGTCCCTATCAATATGTCCCTATTTTTCACTTCTTGCAGATCTCATAAAATTTAATCTTTCAAAATTTTCAAGGAAAATTTAGTGTTTATTAATAATTTCATGGTGACTACTAATCAGCCTTGCATGGTCCATTCCAAATTGTATGAGGCGCGCAACTATATACAATTTCAAGATTAACGATGCAATACTCAGTTCGTCAAAATTTTATCATCATGTTTATAATATAAACACTTTCATGCTTAATTCTTAAATAAGAATCAAAAAATTTTTTTTAAAGATTTTCTTTGTTATGAAAACAATTATGTTTTCCAAGGTGTTTTATAAAAAACTTTATTTCGATAACAGTCACTTATAAATCTCACTTTGAATAATCCTTATAGTGATGAAAATTCAATTTTCTCAAAGGATAATGTTTTAACTTTATAAAAACAATGAGTGATCTGCAAAGGAGTGATGAAAAGTTGTTCACCAAGAACTAACTTCAATATATCAGGAAATGAGCTTAGCCACTTAATCATGAGGTTCATGACCTCGATGGCACTCAGGAAGAATAATTCACAACGCAACTCAAATCGTGATGAGTACTTGTTCAATGGTTGCATCACTAATGCGAGCATTAGAGACAAGCAAGAAAAGATAGATAACATCGATACATGTAGAATTTAGCAATGAAAGGTAGTCTTTTCATTAACCACAAACAAGTTTAAATTGTACCGTAACACATTACGTGTCACTGTGTCATACAATTCCAAGAACTCATCCTACCAACTGATGTCTCAGTTAAGTTAGGGATTATTTTTAAAAGATACCACAATGAATACTAATCTACAAGAGTCATTAGGTGTTCCACCTGTCCCGGAAGATCCATCGGTCCTAATTCAGAAGAAGATTTCTTCAATTTATTTCTCGGACACTGTCCATCCTCGTCATTGGACAATGGTCTAGGAACAACCCTTAACACGAACCTACAATCATTTAAAAAATTATAATACGATCACAGGGCTTAACGGCTTCCTCTTAACAATCTCATATTCCATACGAGTTAAATTTAACTTTATTCTAGTTTTCAATCAACTTATACTCAATTTGATATCCTACCTCATTCTCCAATACTTTTAACCTTGTTCTTAGACCTACAAAGGGCAATAAAAGCTCAATATGAACAACACTTAATTTCCAATCCTATAGCTCTTTCAACAATAGTTATCAAATGAGTCACTTGTATGAAATGACTTACACATTCAATTAGACTTCTCGGAAAGGTACTAGTGGCATGAGGCTTTTGGGTAATGGTTCCAATAACAGCCTCAAGTGCAACATTCACCCTTTCGATTTTTCAAATTTAAGAGTTGGGTGACAACGAATCAGATGACACCTTTCCAGGTGGTAACGTTTTGTCAAACTCCACTCTATAAGGAAAGATCGTCATGTCATCGATATCAGATTTAATCTCGCCAATTCTTCTTTAATATCACAATCAACTAATATCAACATTTCTACGAATATCAACCATTTGTTGGGATCATAAATATCCACAACTTGGTTTAGATCTAGGATAGCTAGAATTCCTACGAGAATAGCTTCGATTAATTCACTAGGGGATTTAGGGTTCCTTGTGACAATCTACGTCTTATAAATATCTCGTGTAAATATCAAAATAATCATCAAACAATCATGTAATAAAATTACATCATATATATATATATATATATATATAATCCAAGTTATATATATATATATATATTAAAATAACACTTCTTAGTCTGGCCTTGTCGGTAACTCGGGAATTCTTCGGCACCGTTATAGTCAAAAGATTTTTAGACATTTTGTGAAAAATGTTTATAGTTAAAAGATTTTGAAATGTTTTATTCAAAACCTTGGTTTTAAAAATCTTTCGTTCTCTATAACGAGAGCTCTGGTACCAAACTGTAACACCCCCAAATTTATACAACTCAATACAGCGGAAGACTCATTGGTGTTACGGGATAACACATTACTCACATCATAGACAACGCTTAAAAATTGCGTCGTTTATTAATAAAGCATTTCCATTCATAAATATCAAAGTTACATAGGTCCCAAGTCATATTATTTCATACAAAGTTTTACCAGGTATTTGAATGGAAATTATTATTTAAGTGCGGGCCATGAATTCTTGTTGTCTTCCCGAGAGTTACCTTCAAGTACCTGAGATAAAACATGCTAAAAGAAAAGGTCAGCGATAACGCCGAGTGAATTCATAGAGTTTAATAAAATCCATCAATATAACATCGGTATAAAATTATTACCGAAAATCATTTTATACAAATCATTGTAATAAGCCATAAAATAGCCAAAATCATTTTATACAAATCCTTGTCAAAATCATAATGTAGGCATTTGCCTTAAAAATCATTATACGAGCCAATGTCGTAAAAACATCATACAATACGTCTTATGACGTTGTATAAAGTTAAATAAAAACCGTACATGAATATGGTTATGAAAACCAAAACACGAACATAATATCAGTAGTATGACCCCGTATTGCTAGTCAGGCAATACATCGTAATTCGGTGCATACAACAGTATTTTGTTAATTGGATTATTATAAGCCGCATGACATTGTAACCTTAATAAAACGAACAACGGGTAGCTAGCCCGAAACTCAATTTTCCCATCTAGATTAGCGTGTCGTCACAAAGGTCACGCTATGGAAATCTTCTCATACATAAATTCGCTTACCAATCAATGTGGCACGACGGGGATCAACCGTCAAGGCGCGAACTGGGGTGATCGTCCCCAAATAGTACTATTATATGCATAAGCGTCTGCCAAATCCCGGTAGTTCACAATTCATGCTAATGGGACTTTTAGTGACATAACCTAACTTTAATAATCCATTTCATTTCATCTATCGGGTCATTTAATCATCCATCGGGTCATACAATCATTCGGGTCCAAATCAATAAACAGACAATCGGGACAACTAGTGTCCTATTTTATAAAAACTAACATGTTATCTCCCTCGCGGGTTTATAAAAAATTTCATAAAAACATTTAAAAGAGTGCGAGGCTATGAACTCACGTTGATGTGGGAAGGCGGGTTATCGGCAATTCGGATGTACGGTACGTGCTTCAATTACGGAAACCTAGACAAATAATACTCGTCTTAGACTCTTGTCCAATGACTTTATAAAAATAACAATTATGTATACATATGATGATTTTATATATATGATGATCAAGTGGGTTAACATATTCTCATTTACACGTTTTAGTGTTATGAGTCGATAACTTTTATACTAGTTTACTAGTTTTACCTATTCACATATTTTAAGTCCAATAAACTAATTATAAGTTCTTTAACTTGTATTATTCCATTTCATACTTGTATTATCAGTATTTATATTTTACAAGTTGGGCCCAAATGGGTTAAGCCCAATAAATAGGTTTATAAGTGTTTTAGCCCATTTTGTTGTATTATTAGTCCAATAACGTTAACTTAGCCCGTTAATATCCGTATGTTATATA
Organism: Glebionis coronaria; assembly: GCA_025667525.1. Taxonomy (NCBI): domain Eukaryota; kingdom Viridiplantae; phylum Streptophyta; class Magnoliopsida; order Asterales; family Asteraceae; genus Glebionis; species Glebionis coronaria. The sequence continues at coordinate 530,944,656 of CM046875.1, read as the reverse complement.
GTTCGGGTTTTATCGGTTTTTACTTGTTATATATGTTTATATATCAGTATATGAGTTTATAAAAGTTTACATTAGACGGGTCCAACCGTCTAAGTTTTATATAACAAAAACGTTAATTTTACGGTAATAGCCGAAAAAGTCGTAAAAATCATGTTTATAGTTTTATAACTTATAAAACTTATTAAACTACCATTTTTATAAAATGTCCAGTTATTTTTCCTTATACATATTTATATAAATGTATTATATAAGTTAGTGGGTTTTAATTCACATTTTATACTATTTTTATTTGAGTGCTTATATAATACTATTATACTTTAATTTCCAAAATCTGATTTTTATTTTCATGTTCACCAAAACATCCATATCTAGAGTTCTATATGGAGATAGAAGCTCAAATTTTTATTACATAAACTAAATGATATGTGCTCCATTTAACTCTTCTATAGCTACTGTTGAATCAGCCTCTAAGTATTTTCTAAAAATCGTCCAAAACAGTGAACTCAGATTTGTATTCTAAACTTGTTTTGATCATATCTCACTCATCCTAATGATTCCATTGCATGGCCAATTCTCACATGTGTACAAGACATATTACTTACTGTATATCCATTAATATATGCCATTTTTATCAGTTCATCATATGATTCTTTACTGTTTTATACAGCCAACAATTTAAACAAGATTTTAGCCTTGTTTCTTATAGTTTTTCATCTTTTTAAGCATGTTTATCAACACCAAATCCCCACACAATATTTTTAATCATCATTCATCATCATATACATATACATAAGTAAAAGAAATACAAGATTAAATAATCAAAAATAACAAGAGGATGAGGAGAACAATCTTTATACCACCATGATGATGTAGGTTGTGATCAAAACATGGATTTTGATGGAGAAACTTGTGAATAACCAAGACCATCTTCAAGACCATCATTCTTCAAGAACTCCTTGTGGAAAATCAGCCCTAGGACTCCATAGAAACTCCTCCTTGGATGTTAAAACTTGCACCAATCTTCATCTCTTGGAATGGAGATTAACATATGTTAATTATAACAAATGTTTGTGGTTAAAATTGATCAAATTAGGGTGTTCTTGGTTGAATAGTGGACGGAAATAGGGTGGAGTTGAGAGAGAATTGAGTTGTTTTTGCATGTGTGAAATGGTGGTATGAGAAGCTAGTGGTTTTTGTGTTAGATGGTAGCTTAAGTTGTAAGGCTAGCTTACACTTGTAAGCTAAGTGATATAAGGGTGCCACATCTTTGATGTGGTGTCCATACTTGGCCGCCCCTTAAGTTAGTGGGGTGGGATAAATTATTTTGTCCCATCCCGCTAATTTACGAGTACTCCTCGATTCTAGTTTCCTCGATTTGCGTGCCCTCGGGTCGTTTTACGAAAAACGTTTTTATAAATTATGAATCAACGACACAAAATGAATCTAATAAAAATTGTCTCATCAAAAACGGAGTTCGAAAACGTAAATACGTAATCCTAAGGTTTCCGGTTTAGTCGTAAAGGACGTTAAATTAAAATCGTAAGTCCTAATCTCTTCTCGTAAATTTGTGAGTTATGAACCAACACAAATTTAAAATCTCAAAATAATATTCACGGATAAATTTATTTTCTGAAATGTCGGACTGTCACCAAAGACGGTGTATGTAAACGTAAGCACGTAACGTTAAATCTTCCGGTTTAGACGTAGTCGCCGCTACTTCAAGACGTAAATCCAAATTACTTCCCGAAAATAAGTGAGTTCATATTATAACATTAAAATAATATTTTCAAATAAATATTGAGAATAAAATATCAGCGACGGATTGTCACATATTGACCCAATTACATGTCAAGCCAGGTCCAATGTAGCTAAGTCCACAACCTTTCCCCATGATTCCACCTTTAGGATTCAGTTCCCACATGTGGATGAGAGCAGTATGAAACCACTAACTAACTTAGAATCGACGGTACTCTACATGAGCTTGTAGAAGCAAAATGCTGAGTTTGTACATAAATTAACAGCTCAAGACCTTGAACTCAATGCTTTGAGGGAAAGGATTGTTGTATTGGAGTGGAGACGCATGTTTGTGATAGAGGATTCTTCCAAAGGGGAGGAAGAACAACCAACTGAACCCTTTATTGCCAGTGATAGAAGTTTTAAAGAAGGGTCATTTGGTGAGAAAGAGATAGCTGCTGCTTTAATAGGTATGAAGGATCAACAGCAGGAAAGGTTTGATCCATCTAAGGTGTCTCTGGTGACACCTACACAACTGCCCTTTGTAGAAATGATGAAGCAACAAGAAACTAGGTCAACCGCTGACAAAGCCAATGTAGCCGCAAATACTTCATTAGCAGTTGCTGACAAATCAAAAGATGTATCCCAACCATCTTTGATGATTAAAGATGTTCCAACACACGTATCCCTATTTACTCTACCCATTATAGATTCATTGGATAAAGGAAAAGGAATATTGGTAGAGGTAGAAGTTCCCAATAATGATGCATAAGTTAAATATGAAGCTATGTTAGCACAACAGTTGGGTGAACAGGAGAGAAGGAAAGGATTAAAAAAGGGGGATATTGAAGCTCAGATTGGCTTAGAGTCTGAGAGTTTGAGAATGGGTAGTGAGGATGAGAGTGATGAGGAGGAAATCAGTGCTCATGGTTCTAATGATATGGAAGAAGAACCATAGAAGTTGGAGTATGGAGATGGTGAAGCAGCTTTAGTGAGGTTAAAGCAGCTTAAACTGCAAGTTGATTTTGAGATACTTGCTATTTGTGACATATATTTTAGGTATGAGAGGGAGGTTTTGGAGAATGATGATGTTCCTTTGAGTGATAAGATTTGGTGGATGGAAATAATGATGAGAGTTCAAAGGGATTGTAGAACCAGTTTAGAGAACAGGGCTAATAGAGTATTGAGTGAGAACAAGACTTCTAGGAAAGAATTGTATTATATGCTTCTAAGATGTCACCAGACTGGGTGGACATATACAAAGCTTAGGAAGCTATCATTTGAGTAGTTAGAGTGTTTGGCTTATCTAATTTGGGATTATGTTTGTGAGGCTAACACATATAGGTTGCTTTCTATTGAGAGATAGGAAGAAATTGAAGAGGAGTTGAAGATAAAGAAGGCATCTACTGCTCCTAGGCCTGTGAAGAAGGGAGTGGAGTTTTAGTTCCCTAAGTTTAACCCATTGGACCCAAGATACAATGAGGGTCCTTTGAAGAAGAATATGGAGCTTTCACGTTTAGAAGCTGGTGATCTTGCTCTTGTGATTCCATTTGATTTCAAGAATCCTATTGTTAAGTATGAAGAAGATCCTACAACATGTTTTTGGGTGGTCACAAGGTATGGGAACAAAGTTCATATGTTCACATCTCTTATGTCCATGTTTGGCAGCATTGATAGAGAAGATTTGGAGACTCTTTGGAGTCTGTTGAAGGAGAAGTATGAGGTTGAAGCACCTACTTCTCAAAATGGAATAAAGATATGGACAATATTCAAAAGAATGTTTGGCCATGATGAAGCAGATCCAATATGGCTGGATTTAGATGATTTAAGCACTTTGGAGTGGGGTTTGTATTCGGCTGTTGGTATTTTTCATCTTGCACAACAAAGTTTTTAGAGTTCTTGCTGGTTGATAGGAAGTATCCTTGGTCCCAAGAAGTTTTGAAGAAGATGATGAGCACCAAGCTTAAAGTAGACTACACCAGTGACATAGCAGTTGACTTAATGAGATTTCTCATTTCTCAATTGACAGAATATGTTTTATTTGTAAGAATCCTCTTTATATTTTGTTTTATTCAGAAACTTGATGATTATGGGTAATATCAAGTTTGGGGGAGGATTGTTGGGAATAAAATTAGTTAAGTCTATTAGCCGCTGACAAGATATATCTAGCCACTGACAAGGTGTTATCTAGCCGCTGACAGAATAGGCCTAGACAAGATTTATCAAGCCGCTGTCAAGTTTTACAAGTCAACATGTTTTGATATATTAGGAAAATATGCATGTATATTGTATTTTCTATGTTTATCTTGGTATATCTTCCTAGAATAGTTGACAAGTTTACTTTGTGTACAAGGCTCCTTATGCTTATAAAAGGAGGCCTTTAGGTTAAGGTTTAACATATACTTTCAATCACTGTTCTCATCGTTGATATTAATCGAATTTGAAAGTTTGGTATATGTCTTTGTTATTTGTTCTTTGTGCTAAGTATTAAATTCCGCATAATACTTAGTTTGTTGAATATACAAAGTTTCTCAAAAGTATTATACTTGAACTAATCTCGATAATACACAAGTTTAATCGATCTAAGTTTGGGATCAACACGACGTTTGTTATTATCCACATATTGACATTTTCAGAAATTTTGTTAGTTTTAGTCATGATGTCTTCTTTCGAATTTTGACTAGTATGAATTGAACCATAGTCGTCCATACTTAGTCACATGTTGTCAGTCTTTACTCATGCTATTTTTCCCTAAATTTTGACTAGTATGAATTGAACCATAGTCGTTCATACTTTGTCACATGATTTCTTTTAAGTTTTGACTAGTATGAATTGAACCATAGTCGTTCATACTTAGTCACATGATTTCTTTTAAGTTTTGACTAGTATGAATTGAACCATAGTCGTTCATACTTAGTCACATGTTTTCTGGTGAATTTTGACTAGTGTGGATTGAACCATAGTCGTTCATACTTAGTCACATATGTTCTTTCGAATTTAGACTAGTATGGGTTGAACCATATTTGTCCATACTCAGTCACATGTCTTTCATTCGAATTTGTGGGCTGAACCATGGTCGTCCACACCAGTCAATGTTAAATCTCTGTTGAGTGCGCTTTCATGTTTCTTCATGTCAATTATGTTTCATACTTTCGTGATGATTTCGTTTTCATGATGATTATGTTTTCATGCTCACTTATGATTGATTATGTTTTCATGTTTCTTCATGATTGATTATGCTTTCATGCTATACATTGATGGATTTCATTTAATCATGCTTTCATGATAGTCATGGTTGGTTTTCATTAATCATGCTTTCATGTGGCCATTATTAAGTTTCGTTTAATCATGCTTTTGTGTGCTTCTTATACAACTGGAATGATGTCTACGCTAGAATAGCTAGGCTATCATGTTGCTCTTTTCAGTTTGGTTTTCAAATCGTTTAATCGATTTCCTTACTTAAAAAAAATCATGTCAGATGGTTAACACTCGTACCGATCATCTCATGTGTATTCCATGGTGTACTCCATGTATCGTATTCCATGTGTACTCCAAGAACCGTATTCCATGTGTACTCTATGTACCGAATTCCATGTGTATTCCATGTATTGCATTCCATGTATGCTCCATGTACCGTATTCCATGTGTACTCCATGCACCGTGTTCCATGTGTATTTTCCTTACCATACTCTGTGTGTAATCGTTAGTGGATTCTCGATCATCTCAGACGTATCCCACTTACCGATGTTACTCGAGTACTGATGCTGCTGGCAACCTGGAGATTCTCCGAGACAAAGACATAGGCTATTGATCGGAACGACCAGACAAGAGATATATTTCATCCACCAGACGTTACCCTCCGTTTTATGTCCTTATCGTCTCAGTTATATGTCACGTGCGATTCAGTTGTCTTTTCAGGCATAAGAGTGGGAACCGGTACCAACCAACCACTCAACAGAATAGTTACATGAATCACGGTAATGATAATGACCGTCATGGAACTGACAGACAAGGAGGTAGTGACAACTACCGTGACAAAAACTATTCTGGAAATAACGACAAAAACTCCGGTAATGTACGTGAGCAGAAATACAAGGGTCAGCAGTCCACCCGATCCGCTAATTCTGGCATAGAACCTAAATTTTTTTATTTTTGTTCGTTTTCACATCTCGAGACACACGTCAAGACATCCTTTAAGACACATGTCTCACGTATATTTTCTGAAGATACATGTCAAGACATCAGTCAAGACACATGTCTCACGTATATTTTCTAAAGAAACGTGTCAAGACATCAGTCAAAACGCATGTCTCACGTATATTTTCTAAAGACACATGTCAAGACGTCAGTCAAGACACATGTCTCACATATAATTTCTGAAAAAAATATGTCAAGACACCAGTCAAGACACATGTCACACGTATATTTCTTAGAACATGAGTCAAGACACACGACTCACGTATATCTTCTGAACTAGGCCTTAGTAATTCAGGGAACCCTCCAAGGGGTACACCCATCCTGTTGTGCCACGTATGAATCAAGACACTAAAATTTCAGTACCATCACCGACGTATTGTTCATGTTTGGATACGCAGTGTTTGTTCTGTGCGAGACGGGCGAAACACATTAGTGAGATCTGCCACGTTTACTTCATGTATCGACATGGCACCTTCATTTCTTGATCATATATTACATATATCCATGCCTATTAAAACTCCGTTCGTATCGCCCATGTGTACGAAGGTTTTCCTTTCAATTTGACGAAAAGATCCATTCTGCTATCGCATTTTCCTTGGACATGTGCGAGTTCGATGTGATTCAAAGTATTGATTGGTTAGTAGCACATTGCGCTACGATTGATTGCCATTCATATCGGGTCATGTTCGGCGATATTCAGGTTCCTGAATACATTCATCATGTTTTGCTACCAGGAAAATCTGTACAAATTATTCCTGCCTTACAAGCACATGATATATTATTCCATGGTTACGAAGATTTTCTAGCTACCATTTATGACGCAACTTTTGACGTCCCTTCTATTCATGATCAGCCGATTGTTTCAGAGTTTCTGAATGTATTTCTAGAAGAACTTCCAGGAATACCTCCTATACACAAGAATGAGTTGGCATTAAACCTGTTCCTTGAGCTGAACCTGCCTCTTAAGCTTCTCATCGCATGGCTCTCATTGAGTTAATGAGTTGAAAGATAAACTGTAAGAATTACTGGAACGAGGTTTTATTCGCCCGAATGTATCACCATGGGGTGCATTAGTTCTGGTTGTCAAGAGAAAGACGGTAGCATAAGATTATGTATCGACTACCGTAAATTGAACAAGATCACCATTCGTAATCGTTATCCCATTTCACGTCTTGATAACATGTTTAATCAACTACCGGGTGCTAAGCACTTTTCCAAGATTGATTTATGATCAGAATACCAACAGTTGCGAATGAAAGAGCATGACATTTCCAAGACTGCTTTTCGTACATGTTATGGTCATTCGTGGTTATGCCTTTTCGGTCTCACGAATGCCCAGTTGTATTTATGGACTTGATAAATCAAATTTTCATGAATTATTGAATAAGTTCGTCATTATGTTCATTGATGACATCCTAATCTTCTCCAAGTCTAGAGAAGAGCACGAAGATCATCTTCGCACTATGTTACAAATTCTACGATAGAAGAAGTTGTACACTGAATTTTTCAAGTGCGGACTTTGGTTGATTACCGTCACACCGAGACTCATAGTTTTTCCAACTTCTATGTATTCAGGTTCTACAAGATGCATCATGATCTCAAATCATATTTTGGTGGAGCAGTGTGAAACAAGATGCAGTTACGTTCATATCTAAATGACTGACATACCAACATGTTAAGATAAAACACCAACATGCTTGTAGTTTATTTCAGCCATTAGAAATTTATGAATGGAAGTTGGACAAGACTCCATGGGTTTTGTTACCGGACTACCATAGACTCAGAGGAAGTATGATGCTACCTGGGCCGTGTCAATCGTTGACCAAGTCTACACATTGCCTTCTCATCCGTAAGTATAATGTAGTTAAAACCAGTTGACAAGGATATTTCAACAAGAGATCGTACGATTTCACGATGTCTCGTCAAAAAATCATGTCAGATAGAAAATTTCGTTCACGTTCACGTTCATGCTGACGTTGACAATCACATTTACGTCTCACGTTCGCGATCACGATCTTGTACACGTTCTCGTCCTTGTTCCATTTCACAATTTGTTGTTCACATTCACGTTCATGACATTGTTCATGTTCATGATCGTATTGTATCTCACGATTTACTTTTCACATTTCGTTTTGGAAAAGGTTGCAGAAAGATTGGGAGACCAGACTCAAGTTTAGCACAACATTCCATCCTCAGACAGACGCTTTACGTTAGATTTCACGTGTTATCTCGTATCATTGGGAATTCCTCCTCTGTTATCACACGTTCATGATATGTTTCACGTACACGTTCACCATACGTTTCGTAGATCACATTCACCATATGTTCACGTATCACGTTCATAATTGTTCACGTATCACGTTCATAATTGTTCACGTTCTACGTTCTCAGTATGTTCTTGTATCATTGCTCAAAGGTTACTCGTATTATTCTTGTTACGTTATTACGTATAATATCGGTTCATTTATTTTGCAGGTTATTTTCTTATCCACTCGATCAGATTCGTGAGGATATATCTTATGTTGAGAAACCAGAATTTGTTCTAGATCGTCAAGACATGGACAGGAGGAACCAAACTAGTCGTCTCACCAAGATCTTTTAGAGGAACCACCCGACCCGGAAGCCACTCGCGAAGCGGTGGATTCCATCTGGATTTCTTATCCTTGTTCCCTTCCATAATCAAGCTATGTTCTTTTCAGCCACGTCACGTTCCATGTTCTCTTCAGCCACGTCACGTCTATTTTCTTTTCAGCCATGTCATGTTTCTAATTTGAGGACGAATTATTCTTTTTAGAGTGGAATAGTTGTAATATCCGCATAAAATACATGAAGACATTTAATACACGAAAACACGGATTAATTAAAACTTTATATTATTAATACACGACAAGTATCATGAACATTAATTAAATAACGACAAGTATTACGTATATTATTTATTTATAGTAGTTACGTATAACAAAAATGCACGGCAAGATTTAACACGAATTTAAATCACGAACTTACGTCACGAATATTAATACACGAGAATTAATAACACACGAACACGAAAATAATTTATACAAAGGGGTGTTTGGCCGGCCTAAAAAGAAAATAAACAAGGGACCCAAGCCCGACCCGTTAACCAATTATCTAATAACAAAACCCTTTCTAGGAAATTCATTATACAAGTTTTACAAAAGAATAAGAAAACCCTAAAGGTTGAGGTGTATCCGCCAGCCAAGAAAACAAGAAAAGGAGAAGGGAAAAAGCCTTCTTTGCACAAATATAATATAATGATTTGTTAATAGGAATATATAACTTTATATGTGGTTTATTGATGTATGGCTCCGTGAATTTAAGCATAGATTTGTAAAGGAAAAAGATAGATTGGGTTGCTATGTGAGATGTATTTTTTTGAAAGCGGCGGAGGTTTTGATAGAATGAGTAGTAGGTTTGTTTTAAGATAACTTAGGGATAAAATGAGGTGGATCGGGTATATCAGTATATGTGCTAATCCCATGTGGTAGTATATGATTGCAAGGACCATGCTATTTTTATTTAAAAAGTCATTTCATGAACTACCACACTCAAATTTTAATAGCCTAAATGCTTTGGTTTACATATCTGAACATTATACTACGTATTATACTAAAATAATTTAATGAATTTAATTTTCTAAAGTTTAGGCTCAATATTAAAAAATGTAGTTATATATGAGATTTATCCCGCGTTTATAAAAATCAAAAACCAATAAATTACCAAATAAATTAAATGAATTACAATAATTTTAGAACGAAACTGGATAAACGTAAATTCATAAGAAATTTACACAAAGTGAATACAACAAGACAAAACGTCATACATTAGAACGAAACATCATGCATTTGAACAAGAGGAAAAATCCCGTCGTACATTAGAACGAAACATTATGCATTTGAACAACATGAAAAATCCCTTGTGCATCGCACGGGTATGCCTGCCTCGTACACAAAATAAATAATTGGCAAATATTCCTTCCATTAATTTATTTATTGCTTACAATGTTTTAATCACCGGAATGATGTTGCACTTTTGACAGCGCCATTCTTCTTTTCCATCCAATGGTTTTGTAGGTTTTACATCCATATCTAAATCAATAATATCCGACGACTTGACAAACTTCTTTTTACATGCTTTGTATCCGAGATACCACCAGCCTTCCTCTTCGTGAATGGCTATTATTGTACCAGTTTTAATGCTCGAAACACCCTAAGAAAAAACATGCAAACATGGTTATATCCTAAATACACTTATTTATGAGCAACAAAATTTGTAAATAAATTTTGAAAATATTACATGTTCAACATCCAAAAGCTCAGTGATATTTCTAGGAGGGAATCTAGTGACGAATTCATCCTTTGTAGAATTCTTTGAAGCAGTCGAGATATGAGTCACTGTATTTTCATATTCATATTTGTTGTCATTAGAGAACAACCTGTAAAATGTATACAAAATATCTTAACACTTCAAACTGAATAATAGACGCATATAAAATACACTATAAACAGTTTATAAACTTGTAAAATACCTTCCACAGTATTCTTTCACATCAGCAAAGTTCTCATGAGTAACTGGCGAAGAACAGTCAAAGAGGAACAACTTAGTTGCATTGTATCCATTCTGAACACACATATGTCCTGGAATTTTAGGACAAAAATCATTATCAATATATTTAATAATAAACATAACTATACAATGTACTGTTTAAAAAGACATAAATTTGATCTTAATTACCACCCCATGTTTTCATCATGGCCAATTGAACGACCATCACAATCTTAGCATGGCTAGAGCATTCTTTAAAAAGTCACTCAATTGTTGAGCATATTCTCCCCACATGGTACAACGAAGTTCATTTCCTCTGCATCATATAAAAGATAAAAAAAATTAAACCTCTAATAACTTATTTATTATTCAACGTAAATGTTATCATTACTTATTCTGCATCGACTAACATGGATGTTTTATTCTTCCCTTGTTTACCATTTTTATCATATGCATCTAAATCCTCATAGGAACTTATATGGTCGATGATATCTGGTTAACAGTTTGTAAACCCATAATTAACATATGACATCCATGGACAAAACTAATAATTTAATTTGAAGTGTGTTATTACATATCAAACTGTCCAGTCTCTTCCTGCGTTAGAGTAGTTATGGATTTAAAATCCCTAAGTGCAAACTATGGACAGATCCATTGTAGTCAGTACATCCTTGAACTGGTTGACCAATCTCATACGCACTGTGGCTTGCATTCTTGAGTACTGAAAAATGATAGTTACATAAACTACATTAGTTATACATTTAGTAAAAAACAAACGTATAAGAATAATATGTTAGGGTATTGTGGCTTACATTCTCATCCATAATCAACACCTCCATATTTTTTATGTTAGTTTTTCCATATACCTCCTGCATCCATGTACTAAGCACACAGACCCTAAGCAACACGTTATTCTCAACACCGGAAAGATCATTGAGGGTAGCCAGCAACGTAGGTAGCCATTGTTAATGGAAGTTAATTGAGAAAAATTAAGATAATTAAGGTTTGTTGTGCATTGCCAAGAAGAGGCTAGGTTGATTTATATAAGCATGAAATTATTGATTTGGTGTAATCCCAATATTTGATATTTGATTTTGACAGCTTATGATTTTACCAAATCATAACAACCTTCTCACAATTAGAGAAACAACGTGTTTTAATACTAAAATTTTTAATTGTGTTTATATAAATGTCAACACTGTACAAAACTAACTTATACTGAGATAATGCTGTTTTGAAACTTAAAATCTTTTCTATAGTCATACCGAGATTATAGTTGTAATTTGATAACTATTTTTGCAAAAAAATAGTTTTTTTTGTAAAACATGACTACGTTTTATTTGCATTACTTCATTTCTTTTAAATGTATACAACTTATATATGTTTATGATCATATTTTTTTTGCATTACAGCGTTGACCTCTTTATTATTAATTTGGTACATATAATGAGTATGATAATAAAAATTAATAGTGTAGATCAGTCCAATTATCTTATTTAGCATCTTCTTTCAATTCTTTATATCTAGCTAACCACGCCATTATATTGTTTTATAACTTTGAGTATTGTTATATTTTTAGTATTTTTCATGTATTCAAACTACAATCGCTTAAATAACATAACAAACACTAAAGAACAAAACGTAGAATTGAATGGATAAAGTATTATAATGTCCACTGGATACCCAATATGGATGGCACACATACATCTATTATCCAATATTGTTCAAAAAGTGTTGGGAATCTAAGTTGTTAGAATTCCATTAGTCATAGATTTAAACTTAAATAAAGCTGTTAGATATTAACTTGCCTATGCCTAGGAGACAGACAAGTAACCCAAGACTCACAGAGTTCTAAGTCTCTATGAGCAACCACAGAATATTCTATGTCAGAGACATTGTCAAGGAAGTCAAAGATTACTTGAAGACATACTCATTGACTGTGTTGGATAACAACCAAGATGTATCAGGGACTCTGAGTGGTTGAGTGTTAACAAGGGTGGCAATACCCTGTTAACACTCAGTACACTTTGGACATACCTAAGTGTTTAGGCGGGAAGTTATGTAGCCTAAAGTACAAGGTATGAAGAAAAGGGAAACTATGTCAGCTCTGTTTCCCTAAAGCGTTGTGGCAGACTACCAAGAATAGAAGAGCATCTTTTAACAGATGTCTGACATTGTCTGTTTTCTGTAGTCACCATCAACCAGTACTAGAAGTCAACCTCGTACCACTATAAATAGGATATGTAGGCTAGAGTTAATGTCGTTCACTTTGTTAGATCACACACATTAACTCTTTAGAACTCAGAGAAAGAACAGTTGTGCCTGTGTTCTTGAGTTAGCTTTATTTTGTCCAAAGTGTACACAACATATTGTCCTCAAACTGTGTTATCCATAACACATGTAATACTTGTTATACAATAATAAAGTACTACGTTTGAAAAGTATGTACTTGTGTTAATTATCCTTCTTAATCGTTTCAAGCTAGTTTTAGGGACTTTCAAAAAGGCTTAATAATTTGCATTCATTATTATTGAGTGCTCTGAATAGTGGTGACTTATAATAATATAGTGTGTTTTAAATAATTAAAAAAATACAACTCTTGTAAATGTTGTTATTGTTTCTGTGTATTCAGGAATATTCAGAGCACATAATAGTGGTATACAATAACCATTTAATGTACTCTAAAAAATTCAAACATACCACTCTTGTTTAAGTTGTAATTGTTTCTGTGAATTGTATGCTAAAGCCACAAAACGCAGATTTTGGTTCCATTACATTGAATTACGTTCAGAAAACCATATTTAAAAATGCAATTTTATAAACTGCGTTTATAAATCACAAGTGATTACGTATTAGTGGTGACATCACAGTTTCACAACAAAAAATTTATGATGAGGACAATAAGAGAAGTATACAACAATATGAAAAAAACTTGATAATGTAAACCAATTTTTGTCATTATATAATAACATAATAATACAACAATTATGATTACAGTATGCACATAAAACGGCATAAATTTACAATGCAAGTGTGCTGATACACATTAGATTTGATCCATTCATTCCAACCGTATCATTATGATGAACCAATAGTAATGTTGATTATGCATCAGCCTATATCCTACAATTCACAGAAACATAACTGACAACAACCAAAAAGAGTATGGACATCAAATCCACCTATATCCTTCAATTCACAAAAACATGAATGGGTATAAGCATAAAAAAGAGGATGGACATCAATCCACTTATATATTGCAATTCAAAGAACAATAAAACACTTTCAAACATGTGCATCAGATTATATACTGCGATTTTCCATTCAAAAAATTATTATGTTTAAGCTTCATTCAAGTACACTATATGTAATTGAAAGAAGATTTACGCAAAGAGGGATTATTTGTGCAGCACAAGGATTGCTGATCCATATTATTATTCAAGCAATTAGATCAATGTTGTTGCATGAATGGACCTAAATCCATTCAATTCTATGGCAACATTACAATTTCCTGGATTATTTTCGGCTTAATCTTCATTCAATTACATTTTTTTCATTGAATGAAGATTAATAAAAAAAAGGGATCATTTGTGCAGCACAATGATCAGCAATCCATATTTTTGTGCAAGCGATTAGATCAATGTTGTTGCATGAATGGATCTAAATCCATTCAAATGTATGGCAGCTTTAGAAAGAAGGACTATTTTATGCTGAATCTTCACTTAGTTACATTTTTTTCATTGAATGAACATTAAGCAGAAGAGGGATTATTTGTGCAAGCAATTAGATCAATGATATTGCATGAATGAACCTAAATCAATTCAATTCTTGGCAGCATTAAAATGATCAGCAATCCATGTTTGTGCAAGCAATTAGATCAACATTGTTGCATGAATGGACCTAAATCCATTCAATTCTTGGCAGCATTACAAAGAAGGAGATTAAGAATGGAGTTTTTTTGGATCTAACAGATTGCACAAACATGCATTTTGAGCATTGTGAATTTTGTGCTGCAAATGTGTTGTGGGGGGCGCTTATATAGGTTTTAGGTTTAGAGTTATTTTAGGGCAGGAGCGTCTAGGCCTATTCAAAATGTGTTATAATCATAATAACTATAAAAACACTTCCAAAAATAAGTATTCATGAAATTCAAATTTTTTTGAATTTTTTCAACACAGACGCTAAAGGTTAAATCTTATATTTGGAAACTAGTTTATGACTTTTACATTAAAAGTTTTGTATATTGATGCCATTTTAGGAAACAAATTAAATATTTTGTGATTTAAAATACTTGTAAATTATTTTGCTTTTTTATATAAAATATATGTCTTTTTATTTTTTGCCTTTCATTAAGACACAAGTTTAAAAGAAAAATACTTTTCATATGCATAGAAGCCACTGTTTTTGTAAAATTTAATATTTTTGTACTCATCTGTAAATTAGTTAGATTCCGTGATCATAGCAAGCTTTTGTTTTTCAAGCCTTACATTTATGTTACATATAAATAATGTAATCTATTTTTAAGAACTTTAAATTTATTTAAAAAGACCACATGTGTAAAAGAATACACAAAAATATAAAAAGTCGAAGCCTCCTAATCCACACTTAGGTATATTCTATTAATTTTTTATGAATATCCGAGAAAAATCAGTAATTACTGAACACCTTCAGCAATCGTGTATTGAGGCCCTGTTTGGTTCATCGTAATTCGACGTGATTGGACATAATTGTAATTCAATTACGTTACATAGGATGTTTGATTCGCATAAGTAAAGGAATTGTAATTCACTTTACATTACGTAGGATGTTTGGTTTGTGTTGTAATTACAATTCAGACATTACAATTATCCATTAAGATAATTCAGATTACATAAGAAGTTGGATGGAATGTTTTAAATTACATCCATTTGTGAATCAGACAGCGACATATCTGTGTCTAGTCAGTCACTAGACCCCCTCAGTAGTTGCCAACCTCAGTAGTTGCCGACCAAGGTGAGTTTGCTAATAAGATGAGAAAAGATCAAGGTGTCGTGCTAAGCCATAGTTTAGGAAGGTTTTCGTTTTTTCATATAATCATCATAAACCCAAACGAGCACCATAGGGCAGTTATAGACCCGAAAGAGCATATAAACAAAACTTTTAATAGATTCATATCAATTTCTTCACACAACACAGGCAACTATGCTTAAACTTTCTCCATTCCCAGACCAACTTTTGACGTGAGACATACATAATCAAAAAGTTAACTCATGTTCAAATATATAAATTATCTTTATATATGACTAAATTTAGTCAAAAGTATGAAAGGGTAAACATATTAAACTTAAATTTAGCTTGTGAGAGCATACACGGCCTATAAAATTCAGTAATTATTCGTATAAGTGTATAACTTATCTCTTCATTTACTAACTTATTGATACTACATGAAATACGAGATATTTTCCACTGATTTCCTACTTAGTTCTTTCTAAATATTTGATATGCTTTCTTGATGTTTATGGTTTTCAGCTTTTGTATGAGAATAGTTTTGCTATGGCAAGATTATCTTTTGAAAAAGCTGGAGACACAATGTCAGAGAAGTTGGCAAAGGCTTGTGGTCTAAGAGCATCCGCTGATCAAATACGGGGAACACACCCTGAATCTAATTTTAGTTATCTTAGAGAAGCAGCAGGATTGTTCGAGTCCATTGAAACTTGAGTCCGCTGCATCATCTTATTGTGATTTGGGGGAGTATGAAAGAGCTGGTAACTTCTTTATCTAGTCGTAATACATTTCTAAAGAAATAGCAACTACGTGTTAGTGGGTTGGGTAGGCCTGTTTCAAACCGAGCTCATTAAGAAACATTATTCACTTTGAACTTGTGTGTTTCTGAAGGAAAAATCTATATGCATAAGTGTAGAAAGTTTGACGCAGCAGCGGAGTGTTTCACTCTAGCAGGGTGTTATAGTGAAGCCACATAAGCCTATGCCAAAGGAGATCAGTTCAACAGTTGTCTGTCAGATTGCAAAAGAGGGGATCTTTTTGATATAGGCATGCGATATATACAAAACTGGGAATAACGTGCTAATGTTAAAAGTAAGGAATTAGAAGTTAAACAGGATTTTTGGAGAGTTGTGCTCTTTATTACCATGAACATAAGGATTCTGAATCCATGATGAAATTTGTCAAAGCATTTTCTTCTATGGAATCTAAGTGTACTTTCTTGAGGTCGTTAGAGTGCCTTGATGAACTTTTGTTGTTGGAAGAAAAACCAGGTCATTTTTTTGAAGCAACTGAGTTGGCGAGGTAATGGGGTGATCTTTTAAAAAGAGGCTGATCTTTTGGAGAAGGCCGGATATTTCAAGTAGGATGGTCTTTTGTTACTTTGGTATGTGTATTTTAGCTCGTTATGGGGAAACAGAAACAGAGGTTGGCCACCGAAGCAGTTTGCTCAAAAGGAAGAACTCTGTAATAAAGTAAAGTTGCTTACAAAAATGGACTCCGATGTTATGTATGATTTTGTTTGTTGTGAACTTAAATCACATACGGATCAGCATAACAGCTTGCCTGAGCTGAGAAGAGATTTGTATATTTCTTAGAAAAAGAGCATATCATTGATATCTTCAGAAGTATTGAAACTCCTAAAAATGAAGATCTATCTAAACCCTCGAGGCATGCTGATTTTTTTTATATTATTTTGGGGTGAGGAACCTGGCTTGTTGGAAATACGTTTTACGTATTAGAAAGGATCAGTCGCTCCAACAATAGTCTAAATAGTAGCTCGTTGTTTAGTTAACTTATTATGGAGTATCAAACAAACAAGGCCAAGCCAAGCCAACAACTTGTGTAGGTCGGCGGCCCAATGTAAGCCCAAGCCTATCTCATGGGCTTGGGTATATAAACTCTCTCCTTAGTTGGAGAGGGTGTTGGTTCATTCATAATACACATAATGAAAAGTATGTTTTCTACACTTTCTCTCTCTAAGTGTGTGTGTATTCTCACCATCTTTCTATCTCTTTCTCTCTCTAGACTAAGCATAGATTTACAATATCATACAAATGGTATCAAGAGCCATGGGATGATTGTATTGTTTATATGTTTGTGTTCTTGATTTTTGTGTTTATTTTGATCTAAATTATACGTACCAATTTTATTTTTTTGTGTTTTTATGGTTTAATCTTGATACAAATCATCTACATACTAGTGGTAGTGATTTGGTATTGTTACTTCGGTTAAAAACACAATTTTTTTGGTGTTTTGATCATTTTTAGGCAAAAAATCTCGAACTATTTGTGTACTATCCGAGAACAGTGGAATTTTTGTCCATCACAAAGTTTGAAGGGTTTCATATTCCGATCGCGTATTCCGATCGCAAAAACCTAAGGGTTCCTACATTGCGATCGTGTATTCCGATCACTCATTCCGATCTGTTATTGCGATCTAATATTGCGATAGCTTATTGCGATCCAACATTGCAATCTGTTATTGCGATATAACATTACGATAGCTTATTACGATCGAACATTACGATCAGTTATTCCGATCAGACACATTGCGATCGAATATTACGATCAGACTTTCTGATGGGTGATATTGTGATGGGTATTGCGATGAGTATTTCGATGGACTAAATTTTGACATTGCGACAGAACTTGTTTTGTGCATTTCAATAGTGCGGCAAGTATTCCAAGTTTTTTCAAAAACGTGTTTTTGAAAATTTTCGTGATTTTGTGTTTGCCTTGGAATTTTTGGTTTATCGAGAACAATTATTAGGGGATTTTAACATTATTTCTCGACTTCAACACACAACAACAACCACATTTACTTTCTCTCATTGTTCGATCAACGTTTGTAAATCTTAACTTATCGAAATGGAGTACACCTCTTTTACGGATAAGTCCATCCTCTCGGGTACTGATAATCGTCCACCAATGTTGGTGAAGACTATGTACGAGGATTGGGCTTCCCGAATGGAACTTTATATGTTGAACAAAGATAATGGACATCTCATTTGGGCATCTGTGCTCAATGGACCATTGGTATATGGTACCCTGACGGAAGGTGCTGTTAGTCGTCCTCGTACAACAGGTGAATTAACTGGAGATGCCAAGATTCAAGACAAGTGTGATAAACAAGCAACAAACATCATTCTCCAAGCCCTTCTTCCAGATGTCTACAAACTTGTGAGTAAACATAAAGTTGCCAAAGAGTTATGGGAAAGAATTCGTGTTCAAATGCAAGGCACCTCGTTAACTAAACAAGAACGAGAGTGTAAGCTATATGATACGTTTGATAAGTTTGCCTATTTCCCTGGGGAGACTGTCAGTGATTACTATGTGAGATTCACTCTTTTGATGAATGAGCTTAACATCTATGGCCTGTCAATTCCTACATTTCAATTAAACACCAAGTATTTGAACACTCTCCCTTCTGAATGGAGCAAGTACGTGACGGCTGTTAAATTGGCTAAGGATTTGCATCAAACCAACGTGGATCAACTTCAAGCTTTTCTTCAACAACATGAATGCCATGTGATCGAGGCTCGGTTATCTACATCTCAACTTCATGATCCACTTGCCATGTATGCTTCTCAACAAATGACTCCCCAACAAAACATGGCTTATACTTATCAACAACCATCATACTTGCAGAAGCCACCGCCACACACCTATCAGCAACCACAACAACCATCTTATCAACCATTGATAATGCCACAACAAGCATTTCAACAAAGTGTTCTTCAACAGCCTTATCCATAACAACCAACACATCAGTCATCACCATCACAAGCTATCACTTCACCAATGGGCTATACTCCTTAGCAAGGATATTTTCCAATTGAAGAACCACAAGCACAAGCCTTCTACTCCAATGAACTTTCACCAATTCAAGCACTGGTCTTTACTCCAAATGATACACCTACTGATGTCTTAAACCATCTCACTGCCTATTTGTCAAAACTTGTTGCAACTAGAGGATTTCCACCAACAAACAATCAGCTCCGCACTTCTTTAAATCCTCGACAACAGGCCACTATTCAAGATGGTCAAGTGACGGTGAAATCCATTCAGGGTAGGCAAAATTCATATGTACCTACTACAAGGACTATGAATGCTCAAGCTGTGAATCCTCAAGCTAGTGGAAATGGAAGCACTATTGGTCCTCAAAAGGTTGTGACTTGCTACAATTGTCGAGGACAAGGTCATATGGCTAGGGAATGCACTCAGTCGAAAAGGAGAAGGGATGCAACGTGGTTTCATGAGAAGATGTATTTGGTCGATGCTCAATCTAAAGGAAAGATTCTAGATTCAGAGGAATTAGAATTTCTTGCAGACCTAGGGGCAGTAGATAATGAAGGCATTGCAGTCGTCTCTACTTCTAATGCAGCATATCAAGCAGATGATCTTGAAGCATATGATTTGTATTGTGATTACATTCACTCAGCCCAAGCTGCTCTCGTTGCTAATCTCTCTCACTATGGTTCTAATGTCGTCAGTGAGGTACCAACCATATCTAATAATGTTCATGATAATCCACATCATGTTGAGCATGAAAATGACAACCTCGAACAACATTTGGGAACTAGTAACTCAAATGATGTGGTATCCAATCCAACACATTTGAGAGAACCTCAACCAAATACTACGACAGGTATGGAATCTTATGATCAACGTGATTTGGTAATGGTGCCTAAACATATTATTGATAACATGAATGTGGCTGTTCGACAAACCGTAGATATGAATGCCAACCTAACCGCTGAGCTTGCGCTATATAAGGAAAAGGTCAAAACCTTTGAAATGGTCCCTCAAGCAGAAAAATAACTTATTCTGAATTTGACCAATTTTGTTTTGAAAAGATTGAACACTTAAAAGAAATAGAATCATTAAAAGATAATATTTCCAAATGATTAAAAGAAAAAGAGTCGGTTATAAATGATTTTCAAAAACTTAAAATAGATTTTGAAACTCTCGAGTCTAAAATGTTTGAATCAGAAATTAATGCTACCAAACTTCTTAAACTCAAGGAACAACAGCTTTTAAAACAATATGCTTCCACAGAAAAGGTTCATATTTTAACTAAATCGTTTAAAGAACTCGAACTTAAGCGTCTTCAAGATATACCACCTAATCATGGTTATGCAAAACAAGCTCAGGAATATATTCCTTGTCTTTATGATGTGACCCTGATTGGCAAATCGAAAAAAGCACCTGATGTTCGTAGTACTGAGGAGACAATGTCACTTGCGGAAGAAACTCGATCTAAAATGCTTTCAAAGTTCCATAAGCTTTAACTAAGTTAATTATATCGGTAAAAAGGATTTAACTAAGTTAATTATATCGGTAAGTAAGGTGTCAGATAGCTTAAATGCGGTGCACGAACACTTTGCCGATTTTGACAATGTCATTACGGAACGTATGACGGTTACGGCCATAACGGAGGGTGAATGGAATTTTGAGCACACTAGAGCTGCGTCTTGAGACGAAATTGTTCCATTTGTAACCAATATTAAAGCTTGTCTTAGCACTAATGATCAAGATTTGCTTTTGGAAATAGAAGATGTTAGACATGTTTTCAATGAAATGGATGATGCATATGAAAACAGTATACTTAAAACTGAACGAATTTCACGCCAAAATGATCAGCTTCTAAAGCAAGTGATGTCTCATGATATTGTTTCCGTCTGTGTGAATAATAGTGTTGATAATGATTCTATTGTGCATAATGTTGAATCTGTGGATAATGTGATAGATAGTACTTGTCACAAATCTGACGTTGAATTTTTAAAGCTTCAAGATTCTTATACTTCGCTTTCAAAACGTTTTGATGAGATTCAAAAACATTGTATTTCACTTGAATGTAAACAACAATTTATTCAAGAGCTTTTTGAAACGTCTTTCGAAGGTGTTAATATAGATGATGCAAACTTTCAAAAGAATTTTCGATTGGATTTACAATCAAAATAGCGTCAGCCAAGTGACAAGGTTGCTAAATCATCGCCGACAGACATAGAGAAATCTAAGGAGCTTAACTGTGTGAACGTACTTGGGGCCGCTGAGAATATTAAACTTGATCTAGATAATCGAGTTTCCAAGATTTTGTCCAAAGTTGATAACTTAAAATAGAAAAATACACAACTCTTCGATTCAATGAAGCCCGCATGTGCTAATACCACTACACAAAATCAATCATTGATTGAACGATTGAATCAAAAGTCGGTGGAAATATCTGATTTGAGGGAACAAATTTGTGATAAACTTTTGGATTTGACTGAGTTAAAGGAAACACTTCGTACCCTAAAAGGTAAGAATGTTGTGGATAACGCAGCCACTGTCTCAGCACCGTCCTCTAGTACAATCAAACAGAACCTTATCGCCATCACACCACTTAACAAGGGCCCTAGGACTAAACCATCTCAAACATTGGTCACTAAAGATAAGGCAAAATTAAAACCAGCTTCTAATATTCCCATTTTGCCTTCTACAGGAGTAAGCACCACTACTAAGTCTCAAAGATCTAAGCTTAAATGAAACATAAAGAATGATAGGATCTTGCCCCCATCTAGTAGTCAAGTGAAGAAGAAAGTAGAAGCCCGCCCTAGGAATGTTATTTCTGTTTTGAATATAAAGAATCATGTAGCTAAATCTTAAGGATCTGCGGTTGTGCAGCATTCTAAGCCTACTGTGAATTCTAATTTAAAATGTTGGAATTGCAATAAATGTATGGTTTCTAGTCGTCATGATTCTTGCCTTATTGACCATGTGAATTGTATGCCCGTAAAAATGGTTTAGAATGGAAACCGACTGGGAAAGTGTTAACCCAAGTTGGTTGGATGTGGCGCCCCACTGGTAGAACTTTCACTATAGTAGGAAATGCGTGCCCTTTAACTAGGATCACTCCCACTAAAGCGAAGAAAACGTGCCCTTTAACTAGGAGTACCAACGCTACCAAAACACAAGCGTGTCCTTTAACTAGGAACACCAACACTACCATAGGAACCAAGTGCCCTTTAAATAGGTCTACTCCCAATGTAGTGCCCGCTAATACTCCAAAACCTCAGAAAGTTGGAACAATAAAACCTATTAGTGCTAAAAATCACATTAGAAAACGCAGGAAATCTAAGGATAACATAAGTGTTATTAATTCTGATAATATTGTATCTGCATCTGCTAAAATCCAGAACCAATAGTTTCCAATGCATTGTCTACTGTTGTTGCTGAAAACAGGTGGTCCAAATTGTTCTCTGGTATTTGGACTCTGGTAGCTCCAAGCATATGACTGAAGATCGCTCTCAGCTCAGAAATTTCGTCAGCAAGTTTCTTGGTACGGTTCGATTTGGAAATGATCATATTGCAAAGATAATGGGTTACGGTGAATATCATATTGGGAATGTTATAATTTCAAGAGTGTATTATTTGGAAGGTCTTGGTCACAATTTATTTTCTGTGGGATAATTTTGTGATGCAAACCTAGAAGTTGCTTTTCGAGAGCATACCTGCTTCATGCGTAATTTGGAAGGGGTTGATTTATTGAAAGGCACTCGAGGGAATAATTTGTACACTTTGTCTCTACAAGACATGATGGCCGCTTCTCCCGTGTGTCTT
This sequence comes from Glebionis coronaria, assembly GCA_025667525.1. Classification (NCBI taxonomy): domain Eukaryota; kingdom Viridiplantae; phylum Streptophyta; class Magnoliopsida; order Asterales; family Asteraceae; genus Glebionis; species Glebionis coronaria. The sequence goes on along the minus strand of CM046875.1, from coordinate 530,921,575 downwards.
CTCTCCAAAGCATCGAAGACTAAGTCGGGTAAAAGCTATATAATACCACCGTACTTATTAAAATGTATCGACTTTAAACACTTACAATTTAATCGCTAGACATTACCAATGAACTTTTAAATTTGTTCCGTTTTTACCAATATGACCCTGAAATGACTGTATTACCCTTGTCTTCTAATATATAATTACAAATATTGCCACATTCAACCATCATTAACTTGTCATTAGCCTCATCCCAATCATAGCTTTTGTTTCCTATTCTGTATATGCCACACTTACCGAGTCACGGTATGAAATCAAACCCATTGAATGGCAGGATGCAAATACTTCGGTATACACCTGGTGACCACGTCGAATCCCGCTTGTTGTAATATCAAAAGGAAAAACATCATCAAAAAATGGTATTACAAGTGAACACGATCTAAAAAATATAAAAATTCGACCTGTTGGTACTATAATTTTATCTGATTGAAGTTTTTCTTCTCAAAATTATATGGTACTAAGCTGATATTTTTGGGTGAACGGTTTTTTACCCCGTTGAAATATGGGTTAGACACACAAGTGCTTTCAAAGCACAATGTGCAAACATTTATTGCATCAAAATCTTTATTTTTTTGAGTTCTTAGTTGAATACTCATATCAGCTTCTAAAAATTGTCATGCGAAATCATTTCCATTAAATCAATTTCCTTCTTCACTTCACTCTGCAAATATGAATCAACTTCAAGAGATTTTGGGTTATAGTTTTCTTGTATTTTAGATTGCATATTGAAAATGTAGATCCGTAAGAAAGGAACCAACTGTGTTTTATTTCTTGACTAAGTTAGATTTAACTTTGTTTTTCGATATGAAATCTAATACACTACGGATTAGAAAGAAGTTATATAACAAAGTAAAATACTATATAAAAGGATAGCAGTAACAAAGAATTTGTGTTTGTGAATGCTTTTGGTGAAAAGGAAGAAAAAAAGGTTATTGATGCGGAGTTTCTTGACATGAATAAACTGCAAGATTATGTTGGATATGTTGTGAGTGGTTGGATGTGCCAATAGCCCAATATATAATTATGTTAAAGAAGACAAGGGTAATACAGTCATTTCAAGGTCATATTGGTAAATACGAAACAATTTTGAAAAGTTCATTGGTAATGTTTAACGATTAAATTGTAAGTGTTTAAAGTCGGTACATCTTGATAAGTACGATGGTATTGTATAGTTTTTACCCGACTAAGTCATGGTTATGGCATCGACGGTTATCTCATCTTAACTTTGACGCTATTAATCATTTGGCGAAAAATGAACTTGTTTGTGGTCTTCCTAAACTTAAATTTCACAAGGACCATTTGTGTTCCGCGTGTACAATGGGAAAAAGCACTAAGAAATCATACAAACCCAAGACAGAAGACACCAACCAAGAGAAACTTTATTTGTTGCATATGGATCTTTGTGGGCCAATGCGTGTTGAAAGTCTTAGTGGTAAAAGTTACATCCTGGTCATTGTCGATGATTACTCTCAGTTTACATGGGTGAAATTTCATACAACAAAAAATGAGGCACCTAAATTCATCATCGGATTTCTTAAGATGACTCAAGTGCGTCTCAACACTACTGTCTGACGCATTCGTACAGATAATGGAACTGAATTTGTGAATCAAATCTTGTGTAATTATTATAAAGAAGTTGGCATATCGCATGAAACATCCGTTGCTCGCACTCCACAACAAAACGGTGTCGTTGAAAGGCGAAATCGCACACTTATGGAAGCTGCTCGAACGATGTTAATTTATGCAAAAGCTCCATTTATTATGGGCTGAAGAAGTATCTACAACAGTTTTCACCCAAAACCGGTCACTAATTCGTAAACTCCATGGTAAAACACCTTATGAGCTCCTACATGGAAAAGTACCAGATTTATCATATCTTCATGTATTTGGTTCTCTTTGCTATCCAAATAATGATGGTGACAATTTGATGAGCTGACAGCAATGGCTTCTGAGCAAAGCAGCTCTGAACCCGCACTTCATGAAATGGGACCCAGTAACATTAGCTCTGGTCTTGTCCCAAACAACCCTTCATCATCATTTACACCACCTTCTAGGAATGAATGGGATACGCTGTTTCAACCGTTCTTTGATGAATTCTTTACTCCTCTAAGTATTGTTGCTCCAGAACCTAAAGTAATAGCTCCGGTCAACGAAGTTGTAGCTCCAGAAACCAAAGCACAATTAGATACGTCTACACCTACAATTGGTCAAGATATACCGTCAACGAGTAATTCTCAACCAACACCCGAATCAACTACCCATGTCATGCCTATTGATGATGAATAGGATGATGATGATCACGATTTAGAATTTGCTCAAATGCGTGAACTTCCATTCTTTGGTGTACCAATTCCTGACTCTAATCAAGCCGGGTCATCCACCTCTAAGGAAGCTCCTATTACGGTCTATTCCAATCTACGGATTCATGAACATGACAGCAAGTGGACAAAGGATCATCCTATAGATTCTATTATTGGTGACCCTAATCGTCCGGTATCCACACGAAGTCAGTTACAAGAAAGTGAAATGTTTTATCATTTTGATGCTTTTCTCAGTGAAGTTGAACCTAAGACGTGGCAACAAGCATTCACCCAATCTTGTTGGATAGAAGCTATGCAAGAAGAAATTAATGAATTTATACGTCTTGATGTATGTGAACTTGTCCCAAGCCCGGATCAAGTGCATTTACTCACTTTAAAATAGGTTTACAAGGTGAAACTCGACGAGTTAGGCGGAATATTGAAGAAAAAAGCTTGACTAGTAGCTCGTGGATACAAGCAATTATTAGGCATCGACTTTATAGAATCCTTTGCACCTATTGCCCCTTTGGAAGCTATTAGACTATTCCTTGCTTATGTAGCCCACATGAATATGATCGTCTATCAGATGGATGTGAAGACGGCATTTCTTAATGGTGAAATCAAGGAAGAGGTCTATGTTCAATAGCCGGATGGTTTTGTGAATCCTAAATATCCTAATCATGTGTACAAGCTTAAGAAGGCTCTCTATGGGTTGAAGCAAGCTCCACACACATGGTTCGATCTATTTTAACAATTCCTCATTACACAAGGCTTCGCTAAAGGCAAGGTGGATCCCACATTGTTCATTCAGAAACGAGGTAAAGATATGATTATGGTAAAAATATATGTTGATGATATTATATTTTCTGCCTCGACCCAAACCTTATCCGATGAGTTTAGGACACTCATGTCTTCCAAGGTTAAGATGTCAATGATGGGCAAGGTATCATTCTTTAGGAGTTCAGAGTCCTAGAGGCATCTTTATCATTCAATCCAAGTATGCCCTTGAATCAATTAAGAAATATAAGATGGAATCTTGCGACCCCGTGGATACTCCAATGGTGGAACGAACTAAGCTAGATGCAGATCCACATCGGATTGCCGTTGATCCGACACTTTATCGTGGAATGATCGGTACCCTTCTGTATATCACAACTAGTCTACCTGATCTTCAGTTTGCTATATGTATGTGTGCTCGGTATCAAACTAGACCTACTGAGTTACACTTAGCTATTGTTAAATGGATCTTTCGGTATCTTAAAGGAACCATTAATCGGGGACTTTGGTATTCGAAGGACTCTTCGGTCGTACTAATGGCATATGCAGATGCGGATCACGCGGGTTGTCAAGATACAAGGCGTAGCACGAGTGGAAATTTGCAACTACTAAGAGATCGACAAATCAGTTAGGCATCGAAAAGGCAGAAAAGCGTTGCAATTTCAAGTACGTAAGCAGAATACATAGCTATGTCCGGTTGCTGTGCTCAAATTATTTGGATGAGATCGCAATTAACCGACTATGGTCTAGGTTTCAACAAAATTCCGATGTACTGCGACAACAAAAGTGCAATTGCCTTATGCTGCAACAATGTTCAATTCTCCCGGTCGAAGCATATTGACATTCGCTACCACTTTATCAAGGAGCAAGTGGAAAATGGAGTGATAGAGCTTTACTTTGTTCATCTGAGTATCAATTGGCGGATATTTTCACGAAGGCTTTAGATTGCGCTCGAAAGGAATTTTTGGCCGACAAGCTAGGTTTGAGATCTTTCTCGCATGAGACTCTTAAGGAACTGGCAGATGAAGCGAAAGAACAGTGGTGGTAAAATATTCTTCGTATCCTTGGTGATCATCTTTATATATTGTTTATATTTTTATCCACAAAAGCAAAATACAAAAATATAAAACCATCTAAAAACCATAAAAATTGAAAATTTTCATAAAAATCCAAAAATATTTTTTACTTTATTTTCAAAGGCATGTCTTTTGGTACGATAATATTTACGGTCTTAGAAATGTCGATTAATATTGACACGGCGCCATAAATAGAGTTCGTACAAAAGTTGTAAATATTCATAAAACATGCCTAAATGGCTTGTAGTTATTTCAGACTGCAACCCGCTTTTCACATTAAAGTCGAGTATTTCTTATGAAAGCTTTGGCTCACAACAGAAATTAATTTTCTCAGGCATGGTTTACTTTATAACCATGTAAGGGATTGTGTTTACATTATAACACAATCTAACACGGATATATGTACGCATGATTGCATTTATTTGTTAAAACTAGAGAAATTTTGTTTTTATGAAGCTATCATCTCTACAACCATAGCAATCTACAATTGGTATCTACATACTCGGCGATGTGACTACTCAAACGATGACTGCAGCTCTTGTAATAGAACACGGGTCAACAATTGAGGGGGAGTAATTTTCCAGCATTCAGAATCTTTGATGCCAAACGTGCCAAGTTCTCAAATTGGTGTCAAGACAACAATACCAATCGTACATGTGGTGTCAAGAAATGACTTCAGACGTGATGAGGCGACCAACATTTGCCGACAAGAACAATTTGATCTTATCATATGATGTTCTCCTCAATCAGGTCCAACCTTGTTAATTTCATTCTTATATGGTGAATATGTGATCATTTTACTAATTGGTATCATATCTCAACATTTGGTATCATGAAGATAAAACGGACTTGCATTTTTCTTCCCAAAACTTTGTTAAAACTTCATTAAATCAATTGATATTAAAAACATCGATTGGGTTAATATTTTTAATATGGGGGAGAAAATGTCATTTAGTATGGGACATGATTAATCAAAAATGGATTGACTTAACGTTATAGCTCATCCCGACATGTGCGAAATGAATTCGAATATTGTGGCATATGTTAAGGGGGAACAAAATGGATTTGTTATACCAAAATGGATTTCATGGTGACACATACTTACCCTAAACCCATTTATTTCACGACGGTGAAGATTGTGGTGAGATAAGGATAGTAGGATAGGTTAAAGTCCAATGATTCTTCTAGAACCGGAGTAATCTTCCCAAGGACATTTCATAGTTAGAAATAGTAGTCCTTAGGAAAGATGGAGAAAGATGATGAATGTAGCTGAATGTCGACCAAGTACTTAAGTTAGCACTGGAACAATCACAACAAGGTGCTAGTTATGACGTATTGGTAAGCATTGAAGGGCTTGAAGAATGAAAAAGAATTGTAAAGATAAAGGGTGTAAAGAAAGAAGCCCTCATTACAACCTTAGGCAGAAACCGGGTCAACACATATGCTATTGAGATCATTTTAATGATGCTCGATATTGAAGATAGACATCATAGACCCAGTGATGCAATGCACAACCTATCTCAGCTAACTCAAATATCTCTCAAAAGGTATTTGTTTTATTCACACAGAGACAACGCATTATCTATCGATTTATTCACTCCGAATATATTGATATTGAAAAGGTGGTACTCCTCTCCAGCCTCCGATCACTAAAACCCAAATGCACGATCGAGTCTAGAACTATTTGAGATCATCAAATATCTCATTAGGACACACTTCCATATTTCCTTGCTTCTTCACACGCTGTGAAAAGTAAGAAAGATATTAAGTGTCCTACGCAAAATCTTCATGATCTTGCCTAAACGTCCGAGTAATACAAAAGTATTTACAATGAAGATGGAAATCCTTCTTAAGCGAACATTCAAAAGCTCATGGTAGGTGACTTGTGCGATTGTTTATGAATCAAACTTGTGATAACTGGAAAGCAATAATTGTTTAATTCTTAATTGAATTTAAACACGTTCCAGGCCTCCACGCAATATCTGAGTGATCTTACCAGAACACTCAGAGTGACATCCTAGTGTTCACAATGATGAGTGGAAATCCTTCTAGTGTTAACCTCAAACAGCACTTGGTAGGTAACTTGCAAGATTCTATATGAATCAAGCTCGTGACAACTGGAAAGCAACGATGGTGCGATTCTTTAATGAATCAAACTTGTTCCAGGAATCGGAACTGATGGCTTCAATCGTGCAGATAATTTTATCCAAATGATTCACTCTTTACGTTCGCAGTCAGCTTTGGACGATCGAGTAAAGAGAACGGGTTTACCCGCGAAATCTTGTCAAGGAGATTTTTAATTAAATCTACCTATGATATTTTATATCGTCCAACGGTCTTCACCGACCAGAGGTAAAATGCTATTGTATTAGAATGAAATGTTCAAAGCCATTTCGTTCGTGTCTACTTATGTTACTACATTTGAAGACGGTGGCATTGCAGTGTCCGAGAAGAAGTCGTCCCCTCATGCTTATAGTTTATGCACTTAATACTTCATCTAATTCAAGAAAGCCTAAAAGACAAGTCTTCCGCTGTATCGAACTCTGAAGCTTTCAAGAATTCGAAAGTATAAGTATGTGGGACATGAAGTCACGAAGAGGCGATGATCACAATTGAAGGATGCACAAGATCTAGGCAAGAGATTAATGCTCAAGATTGATATCTAAGATCACATCAACATGGTCACCAGAAAAGAAAAAGAAAAGAAAGACGAAGACTACGAGCTCAATACAAGCATAGTATGCTAGGTTTATTTTATTATTGTAACTAGGGTAACGCCCTTGTTTGGAGTGACCTCCCTTAGGGGGAGATTGTTGGAAATATGTTTTACGTATTATAAAGGATCGGTCACTCCAACAATAGTCTAAGTAGTAGCTAGTAGTTTAGTTAACTTATTATTAAACAAACAAATCCAAGCCAAGCCTACAACTTGTGTAGGCCAGTGGCCCAATGTAAGCCCAATCCCATCTCATGGGCTTGGGTATATATACCCTCTCCAATTAGAGAGGGTGTTGGTTCATTCATAATACACATAGTGAAAAGTGTGTTTTCTACACTTGCTCTCTCTAAGTGTGTGTGTTCTCACCATCTTTCTATCTCTTTCTCTCTCTAGACTAAGCATAGATTTACAATATCATACATGTCTCTAGAAGGAAGCACGTTGTACTTGTCACTAAAAAAGGATTTTGTTGGGAATAAATGCATGAGTCTTAGTTCCCCTTGCTGGTTGGTCAGATTTTCCCCTACTAGTGTAAGTTCCCCCTGCTGAGAAGTCGAAAACCCTGCTACAAAGATAAACTTGGAAGAGATATTAGCGCGTTTATGTTACTACTCCAGAATAGTTTCCTAGTTTGTTAGTAGTAATCTTGTACATGGGTCCTTGTGCTATAAAAGGACTCATTAGGTTTACATGTTCGATATATCTTTTCTGTCATTTCATTTCATAACTTTAAGGTTGTAGAACCCTATTACCATCATTGAGTATTTGTATATATTTGATATATTGAAGTTTAAACGTTTGATTCAATATCTGTTCTTGTGTTAAACATTATTTTCGCATCTTGTTTAGCTACTTTGTATTACAAAGTTTCTCTCATAGTAATTTGAATTCTTTCTCATTACTATAACCCTTAAACAAACTAAGGTTTAATATCTGAGTTTGGGATCAACAAGTGGTATCAGATCTTGTTGATAAACTTTGATTAAACCAAGAACAACACAAACCTCACATCCATTCGCAATCATGTCCACTGACTCAACTTCATCCACAAATAACAATGCACTCAAACTTCCTATGTTGGATCTTGAGAACTTTGAAATATGGTAATTCAGGATTCAACAGTTTCTTAAAATGGAACACTATGCCCTATGGGAGGTCATAGAGCTTGGTGATCAGTTCAACAAAACAATACCAGTTGAAGATAAGAACAAAGAAAAGGGAGATGTTGGTGAAAGCTCCAAAGGTGAAGGAAAGAAGAAGTCTGCTGTTGTTTCAAACAAAGAGATCCAGTTGAGGAGGCATGATGTAAGAGCTCATAGTTCTTTGTTGTTGGCTCTACCTGATAGACATCAGCTAAGGTTCAGAAAGCATACGACGGCTAAGGATCTTTAGGAAGCCATTGGTAACACAAATGAAGGAAATAAAGCTATCAAGAAGAAGAAAAAGAATCAGATGATAGAAAAATTTTCTTCTTTTAAAGCAAAAGGTGATGAAGAAATTGGTTCCATCTACAATAGGATTCAAGATCTAGTTGCTCAACTGGAATTCTTTGACATAGACGTGTCAAGAGAATAGGTGAATGCAAGATTCCTCAACGGTCTTCAGAAAGAATGGTTTGTTTACAAAGCCATTTGGCAAAATAGAGATGACATTGATGATAAAAACATTGATGATATCTATAACAACTAGAAGGTTTTTGAGCCTGTAGTCTATGAAATGAAGACCTCAGGGACAATAGCCACAAACTCAAGTGGAACTACTAATTCCCCTGATAACATGGCTTTCATTTATCAAAGCAGTAGAACTTCTATCCCAAACAAAAGTAGTGGGATTGAAGTTTCCCCTGCTACATACTCCACTAGAGAAGATAGGCCTGTAATATTTAGCCTTGACACTTCTTGTGCCTTTATTGCATCCCAAGGATCTCATGGCTCCACTTTACTACATAAATATCTAACTCAAATCAGTAAGCAAGGTCTAGAGGAAATGGACATCAAGTGGAATATGGCTCTACTCAGCATGAGAACTAACAGATTCTATAAGAAATATGGGGAAAAGATTTCCATTAATCCTTCTGATGTGGCTAGATTTGATAAATCAAAGGTGGAATGCTACAACTGTGGCAAGAGAGGTCAAGGGAGTGCAGAGGTCCAAAGAATGGAAGCAGCTATAGGAAGGAAAGTAGGGATGAGGATTCTGAGGCTAAGGCTACGGTAGCCATGCAAGGAATAGATGAAGTAACTGGATGGGACTAGTGTGCTATGACAGAAGGTGAAAGTTCCTTAATATGACAATTGTTGATAAACTATAACTCTTGTAACCACGAAACACAATGAAATACTTTTCAAACGCGTAATGCTTTATTAAGTATTATAAACAAAGTATTACAAAGTGCTATGAATACACTCGTTGAATGACAACAAGATATGAACCCTAGAAACAAGTAAACTAGATTCGAGACTCAAGTTTACAAGGGAACCAATGAGACACTGGTAGACAGCTGGGGGCTCAGCGCTTCCAAGGTGAGAAAGAACTTAGATAAATTATCCAAGCACAAGGGTTGAGTTAATTCTTCTTTCTCACTCCTATTTATAGTGTACGAGGTTGCTTCCTTAGTGGGAGTAGTTGATACGTGTCAGCTTCTGAATGGAAGAGTACAACGTATTAAATGCATGTCCAAATCGAGACATACCTTTAAACAACTTTAGGTGAACAGTTCTGCCAAGTGTTCACCTTTTGTCCCACTAGGTCGTACTAGGCTTTATCTTGAATCTCTTGTTTTGTCCCGCTCAAAACACTTAGTAGATTCTCCCACCTAAACTATAAAGGATTGGATAAGCTTTGCTTATCCCAGACTTCTAGGGTTCTTAAGTGATCTCTGAGTGTTGTCAACTCAGAGATCCTTGAACACCAGTACATTCCTTCAACATCCCAGCTATCCATAATCGCTGGTGAGTCTGACTTCAGATTGTCTTCGACTTCTCTGACGTTGTCTTTGACTTGAATGTTCCTGGTGTGCCAGCTGAGGCGTTGCCTTCCACTGGTCTGGTCTCTGTCGCTGGTCCTCTTAGCGATCAGTAAACACTTAGTCGAATTAAACAAATATAGACTAGGCCATATTTAAAACTTTCATTGGCCCAACAATCTTCCCCTATTTGTTTATAAATTATACTAAGTCTAAAATTATTGTAAGTGAGTACACAGCTTCTTCTTACACATAATTTAACAAACATACCTCAAAGTTTTATTAAACATAAAGAACCTAGTCTATTACAAGAACACCTAGAGGTGTAAACATAAACAAAAAGTAAAAAGGTTCTTCAGTGATCGAGGCCTTGATCACAGATGCTCTGGGCTTCAACTTTGTCACTCAAAGAGTTGATGACAAGCTCAACTTCAAACTCAAAATCCTCAGTTGCTTTGCAATTCCTTAGGATGCCCTGTTTGAGTCTGATAAGCTGGATGGTTGATGCTAGATGTAGTTCATATCCGCTGAAAGCAATACTCACAATTACCATTCATAAAGACCATATCTGTCTCTGGTTCTGAGTATACTTGGCCCCCTACTGGTTTGGTGATCTCTTTGGGCAGAACCAAGTTTCTGTGCATCCCATCAACAACAATGTTTTCAGTAACCAACTTCTCCACCAGAGACCCCATTTGGGTTTTCCTTTTCCTTTGTCCTTGAGAAGGTTGTTGTTGTGAAAGTTGAGGAGGCAGGGGTACCTTCAGCTTCTTTGCCGTGTCTCTTACCCAATTCAGCTTTGCTTGAATGTTCTTCATCATTTGGGAAGTACCAGGCCCAGTCTTCTTTTGGGCAAGAGCCAGTATTTCTAACCATTCATAGAAGCCCAGATCTCTGAGTTTAAAGTCACTGGAGACTTTGTAGTTGGTTAGTTGGTTCTCTTTGTAAAAGGTCATCACCACCTTTTTGTTCTTGTTAGTGTAACATGCATACTTGGTGATTTGACCAGTTTCAGCTCTCTGGTTTACAAGTCTTTCATATTCCTTTAGAAGGTTGCTCCTTTCAACCTCTAATTCTTTGAGTTTAACCAGCTGAGCTTCCTTTACAGCAGGAGAGAGTTTGTTCAGAGCTTCTTTGCTTTTGAGTTCAGCCGCTCTGATGTTTGCCAGCCTTTGGTGTTCCAATATTTGAGCTTTTGTCTGCTCTGGGGTGAGTGGTGGTTCATCAGCGCTCTTGAATTTGTTTAGATCAGAGTCTTTGGAGAGCCTGGCTGTAGATCCACCTTCTTCTTGGAGGGAGTGCAGGGTTATTTCAGGTTGTTCAATAGCAATTCCTTTTCCCTTATCCTTTATTGCATCAGTGATGGGGTTTAAGGATCTAAGAGGTTGTGGTGTAGGAATCCCTGTTGAAGGTTTTGGTTGTTTAAGTGACTGATCCCCCTTAGGTGAGGAAGTGTCTTCTTCTTCACAGGTAGAGGTTGCTGAATTCTCCCCCTCAGGCATAACGCCGGTAGTAGCTGTGCCTGATCTAGGCTTGAGGAACTTAACGAATTCTTGATGAACAAATAAGCAGATCTCTTTAAGTTCCTCTTGCAACAGCTCTTGAAGAAGTTTTCTTGAAGGCTCAGACGCCTTAGCAATAGCTGCAACATTTGCTTTGACAGCTGAAGTGAGGACATATGGTTTTTATTGTTGGAGGCTCTGGTCTAGAACAGCTGGGAGGTGAGCTTGCAAGGCACTTCCCAGTAGTTGCGGAAGTAAGGCAGTCATAGAGGACTCCACAGATGAAGTTAGTGAAGTCTCTAGTGTTATGGTGTGTTCCTCAGCAGCATGGGTTAGTGTTTGTAATTCAGAGAGGATGACATCATTTGTGACTTTGGGCTTGGTTTTACTGATGTCACCCCTCTTAATCCAGAGAGCCTCAGCAGCGAGTTCCTGAACATCTTTCATTCGAGGAACATGGACAGGCTTGAGCTTTTGTAAATGTTCTAAGTGTTTCTTGGCCCCTAGTTCCATGACATTTGGTAAGGTTGGGAAGGGAACTGGGGTTGGTGCACAGAGCCTCTGGTCCAATAGCCGCTTAGTAGCCAGTTCTTGCACATTGGGCAGTGATGGGAAGGAGATGGGTTTCAACTCTGATGTAACTTGGTCATCATCAGCATCCATATCAGCATAATCTGAAATGGTCAAGTCCTCTTCAATAATGAAGACCTCATCTTCTGGCATGGAATCAATGTCTGACATGGCATCAAGATCTATGTGGGGGACTTCAACATTCTCATCACCAACAATAGAATAGGCATCATCGTTCTGCTGTTCTTCATGAAGATTATGAGCTTGTTATGACATTTGTTAGTAACCAATTGTGAAAAGATATGAAGTCTAGATCGCCATTCACTGCCCCTAGGAAAGCTGGGTGTGATTATCCATCCCCCCCCTAAGGATTTCTCCTTGGGACTCTTTTAAGTGTGAAATAGTTATGTTGAAGGGTCGCCATTCGCTGCCCCTAGGATAACTAGGTGTGATTATCCAGCTCCCCCATAAGGATTACTCCTTGGGACTCTTTTGAGTTGTGAAAATTATGTGGTGAATGGTCTCCGTTCGCCGCCCCTAGGATAGCTGGGTGTGATTATCCAGCTCCCCCTGAAGGATTACTCCTTGGGACTCTTTTAGTTGTGAATTCATGGAAGTTAAAGGTCGCCATTTATCGCTGCCCCTAGGAAGACTGAGGGTGATTATTCAGTCCCCCCAAAAGAATAAATTCTTTGGGACTCTTTTAGTTGTGAATTATTTGAAGGTAATGGTCGCCTTTTATCGCTGCCCCTAGGAAGACTGAGGGTGATTATTCAGTCCCCCCAAAAGAATAAATTCTTTGGGATTCTTTTCAAATGAGGGGACCCAGAGACTGCGTGAAGTGCAGAGACTCTGGGTCGGGACCTATTGCATGCTCAAGTTGGTATGAACAAGAGCACAGTCCAGAGGGTGAAGGATCATCAGGGTGCGTTATGAGCACAAATGAATCATATCCTTGTGTTAAGACAAAGTGTACAGATAATCCTAAGTGTTCTAGGTGCTGACACAGACACTCTATGGGTTGAGGCAAACCTTAAGTCTTCATCACTCTCTCCTACAGAATGTTGAGAGTGATTGTATGTGAGCCTCCAAGAGAATAAAATGGCAAACTAATACCTGAGAGATATCAGCGTTGAGAAGGTTCTTAGTCGTCTCTGCTGACTGGGAGACGCTAGACTCAGGTTTTTTGTCAGTGGTAGGCTCTTCAACCACATCCATCAGAGAAGGGGATGGGTTCTTCTTAGTCTTCTTGGACTTGGAAGGATTAACAGAAGGGGTTTCAGAGGAAAGGGGGATGTCTTTCCTCTTCTTCTTCTTTTCCTTGGGCACATTGGGCTGAGAAGAAGACTGCACAGAGGTCTTTAACAGAGACTTGTCAGTTGCTCTTTCAGCATTCACCTCATTGTGAGGGATCAAGGGCTCTCCATCAGCAACCAGTAGCCCAGCGACCTGCATCATGTGCCTGCTGAGAGGCACTTCGTCTTCCAAAGGAGTCTTTAGTGATGCATCGGTGATGTGATAAGGAGAGAAGGAGAGAAGTTCATCATTTGTGTAGCCTTCACCCAGCATATCTTCTAAGAGAAGAGAGAGATATCTTGTGTAGCAGATGGTGGCCAGTTTGTTCTTCTTCCCTTTGTTCTCTAGCTTGGCAATGAGGTCAGAGTAAAGTATATGAGCGATCCCTATATCTTTCCCCCAAATTAAGCTGTAAGCAATAGCTTGCTGGACACCATTAAGTTGATCATGAGACCCCTGGTTTCCACCCAGACATTTTACAATGTATAACATCAGCGTCCTCCATTTAGGTGAAAAGTAGTTCACTTTGATCAGGGATTTGGTCTGGAAACCTTGTGTGGTGAAGGGTTTATCACTGTCGTCATGAGGACGAAGGGTAGCCAGAGCCTTCTTTACCGTGGCGCTGGCAGGCACAGCGGACATGCCTTCATTGACTGGAAGTCCAATGACTTTGGCAAAGGTATCAAGATCAAAAGTGAGAGGTTGGGGATGAGTGGAAAGGTTGAAGGTGATGTGTGAAGAGGTTTGATCAACTTCGGCGCTATACCAGAACTACTTCAAATATTGGTGGTAGCATGTGGAAGGTACTCTAGTTATGGCTTCAAAAATGGTGGAGTTTTTGAGGAAGGAGAACAAAGGTTGGTAGAGTGAATTGGGGTGTTCCAAGAGAGCAACATAATTGTCTAAGGCAATTTTGCCATCGTGTATCCCAAAGTCAACGTTCGAGGCGGCTAGGACGGTGAAAGCGGTGTTAGATGATGAGGACGCCATTGTTGAAGTGAGGAAGAAATGAAGGTTTTGAAGAAAATGAATAGTATGCGTGTGTGAAAATAATGAGTGATGTGAGTTTTGAAAAGTGAGTCAAGGGTTTTGATAAAAGGGTTAGCCGTTTTACAATTAAAGCATTTAATGCAACATATTACGTTTTAGGAAAAGTGGGACCCATTGACTCTTCATGTGATATTTATGTCCCTTGGAAAGCGGGAAAGTTGTTGACAATAAAGGTTAATCATTTGAATTAAATATGGGAATATATTAAGTCCCATTGGAATGTAACTACCTCGTTACATTCAATTCCCTTTAATGCCCAGAGACAGAGGTCCGAGATCATTTATCAGATTTGTTTACCAATATTGAGCATACCCAGCTCAGCAACCAACCTAGTAAAACTTGGCCCAGCCAGAGGTTTGGTGAATATATCAGCGAGCTGGTATTCAGTGGGTATAAAATGAAGCTCAATATCACCTTTTAAAATATGGTCTCTGATAAAGTGATACCTGATGTCAATATGCTTAGTTCTGGAATGAAGTACCGGATTATTTGAGATGGCTATAGCACTTGTGTTGTCACAGAATATGGGAACCTTTTCATAAATGATCCCATAATCAGCCAGCTGACTTTTCATCCAGAGAACTTGAGCACAACAACCAGCGGCCGATACGTATTCAGCTTTAGCTGATGACATGGCCATAGAGTTTTGTTTCTTGGCGCTCCAGCATACTAACTTTCCTCCAAGGATTTGACAACTCCTAGAGGTGCTCTTTCTATCAAGACAGCACCCAGCGTAGTCAGAGTCTGAGTAGGCTTTGAGGTCGAAGCCTGATCCATTAGGATACCAGAGACCCAATGTGGGAGATCCTTTTAAGTACCTGAAAATTCTTTTGACAGCTACAAGGTGGGATTCCTTGGGGTTAGCTTGGTACCTAGCATAGAGACATGTGGCAAATTATATGTCTGGTCTGCTTGCTGTGAGGTACATCAGTGACCCAATCATGCCTCTATATAAGGTCTCATTAACAGAGACCCTTGAGTCATCAGCTCCCAAGTTGTTGGGAGTAAGCATGGGGCATTTCACTGATGCACAATCAGACAGATCATACTTCTTGAGCAAATCCTTAACATATTTTTCTTGACAAATGGAAATTCCTTTTGAATTTTGTTTAATTTGAAAACCCAAGAAAAAAGTTAATTCCCCCATCATGCTCATTTCATATTTTTTGGTCATTAATTTGGCAAACTGTTTGCTCAATGTAATATTGGTTGAACCAAAAATTATATCATCCACATAAATCTGTACTAAAATGACATCACCCTTGGACCTATAAGTGAACAGGGTTTGATTAATGGTACCTCTAACAAATTTATTTTCAAGTAAGAATTTTGATAGGGTTTCATACCAGGCTCTAGGCGCTTGTTTCAGCCCATAGAGTGCTTTGTGAAGTCTGCAGACGTGATCGGGATACTCACTACTTTCAACCCCTGGGGGTTGATAGACATATACTTCCTCTACAAGCTTCCTATTGAGGAAAGCACTCTTCACATCCATCTGGTATATAGTAAACCCCATATAAGCTGCAAAGGCTAGGAAGATTCTGATAGCTTCCAATCTGGCTACTGGTGCAAATGTTTCATCATAGTCAATCCCCTCCGATTGATTATATCCCAACACCACAAGCCTAGCATTGTTTTTGACAATCATGCCAGCTTCATCCCTCTTGTTTATGTAGACCCATTTAGTTCCAACCACTTGCTTCCCAGCTGGAGCTTTTACCATATTCCACACCTTGTTCCTCTTGATCTGATTCAGCTCATCTTGCATGGCAACAACCCACCCTTCATCTAGAAGCGCAACAGCCACATTCTTAGGTTCATCCTCAGAGATAAAATCAGCGAAAAGGCATTCATTTGCTGAGGCGGTTTCCATAGATCTCAATTTTCCTCTGGTAGTGACTTCCTCAGAGGGTTCACCAAGAATATTCACCAGAAGAATATCTTGGTTCCTACTCCATTTGGATTGAGGAGCAGGAGTCTCTGTGGGTTCATGAGTCAAAGAAGGTTCAATGAATGCTGAGGGTTCTTCACAAATTATTTCTTCATCCATAATCTCTTCATCAAGAGGAGAGATTGGTTCGATGAGATCAGCATTCACAGTAGTGGGTGGAGTGATTTGTTCAGCATTTTCAACTTCTGGAGTGATGTCAGAGATTGAATGAGGATCAAATGCATGAACATATGGGAAGTCCTTGTGATCGCCCTTGGATGATTCCTTGGGATGTGAGAAATCATCCACTGGATAAGATTTAACTTCATTGAAGTCAATGTCACATTCTTCTGAGTTGGTGTGGTTGATAACAACATCTGCTTCATTGAAGGTGACATGGATGGATTCTTCTAATTCTTGTCTATGGATGTTGAACACTCTGTAAGCTCTGGAGGTGAGAGAGTAACCAACGAAGAATCCATCATCAGACTTTTCATCAAATTTTCCCAGGTGATCTCTGTAGTTGTGAATGAAAACAGGGCAACCAAAGACATAGAAGTAGCTTACATCAGGGGCTCTCTTCCTATATACTTCATAAGAGGTCTTGCCATGTCTCTTCACAATAATGGATTTGTTTTGTGTATGACAAGCTATGTTCAGAGCTTCACCCCAAAATTGTTTAGGAAGTCTTGATTCGCTGAGCATTGTTCTAGCAGCCTCTTTGAGGGTTCTGTTTCTTCTTTCAGCGACACCATTTTGCTCAGGGGTTCCTGGGTTAGAAAAGTTCTGTGATATTCCCTTTTCATCACAAAAGGCTTCCCATGGCATGATTCTTGAATTCAGTGCCATTGTCACTTCTGATAGCCTTAACTCTGCAGTCGTTGAGATTCTCTATTTCTCTGATGAAGGACATTATTCTTTCAGCAGCATCACTCTTTCTTTTGAGAAAGAATACCCAAGTGAATATGGAGAATTCATCTACAATGACTAGTGTATACTTGTTGTGATTAAGGGATTGAGGTTTTACTGGTCCAAATAAGTCCATGTGAAGGAGATGGAGGCACTTATTTATGGAGAATGATTGTTTAGTCTTGAATGAGGCTCTGTGGTGCTTTCCTTTCTCGCACGCTGAGCAGGGTCTGTCTTTGGTGAAGGTCAGAGAGGGAAGCCCAGCTATTAAATCATTCTTGGCCAGTTTGTTAATGTTTTTGAAGTTGAGATGGGAGAGTCTCTTATGTCATAGCCAATTTTCACTATCAGATGCTTTGGCATAGAGACAAGTGTTTGTCCCTTCTGGACAAGATGTCATGTCGATGACATACACATCCCTTCTCCTGGGTGCAATAAGAACAACATCATCATTTTGATTGAAGATTGTTCCTTGGGTCTTGGTGAACAAAACTTTGAAGCCAGCATCGCAGAGTTGACTAATGCTGATTAGGTTGTGCTTCAGCCCATTGACATAAGCGACCCTTGTGAAGGTTATTCCATTACAATCCACTGAGCCATAACCCTTAGTAGCCCCTGAGGAATCATCTCCAAAGACTACTTTAGGACCAGACTCCTTTTTATATCTATGTAGAGATTGTTTAACCCCTGTCATGTGTCTGGAGCACCCGCTATCCAGATACCAAACAGATTTCTTCAGATATTCCTGCATAGATATAACAAATCCAGATTAGTTTCTATGATGAACCTACTTTCCAGTGGGTCCATGCTGTCGCTGACCAGCGACATTGGTCCTTCTCTGGTTACCTCCCCCTCTTTGGTTGCAATCCCTGGGTTCATGACGCATGCTTCCACAGATGTCACATCCAGGATAATGCTCGCACTCATCAGAGTGATGGTCGAAGAAACCACAGTACTTGCAGGGGGGTTAGGTCTGTAACCATGAGAATTATCTCTGGGTTTAGGCTCAACCTTTCTTGAGGGTCGATGAGGAGTTTTAGATCTCATTTGAGTTCTGGTTCTTTGAAATGCAATGACCTCCTCATGCTCTCTAGATGTGTGTTTAGTGGACTCGCATGTGATACATTTTGGTTTCTTAGAGCAATCCTCGGATGAGTGATTCTTGTAACCGCAATGCTTCCAAGGTCTGAACAAAGCTCTCCCCTTGGAGCTACTAGAACCTTCACCAAGAGAGTTAACAGATGGACTATTAACTCTGGGGTTGATTTGTTCTTTCAACCCTTTTACCTCTTCCATCAGGGTGAGGAGAAGTTGCTTGGTAGGAGAAAGCTCTTCAGGGGGAGGAGTGGGTTTGTTGGAGTCCTTAGCCACAAAAACTTTTTATTCGCTTTGTCAGCGACTTTAAGAATTGAATTCCCAGGGGTTTTAGTTTGAGGTTTTGGGCCCAGCAAGGAATCAGATGGGTTGGCACCAGCGAGTCTTGGAGGGGCTGGTACCTCTGATTCTTTGTCAGAGTTCTTCTCATCCACAGAGGTGGAAGAAGGAGAAGAGACATCTGAAGGGACAAATTTGACATTGGGAATAGGGATATGTTTTTTGATTCTACCCTTTCCCCCAATAGCCTGAACCACATCACCAGGTATGGATTCAGTGACTATTTCTTCCACTGTGGATTGAGCCAAATTCCATTTTTCAATGGTTTTTCTAAGTTCAGAATTTCATCGGACAATGACTCATTTTCAATGGATAATTTGCTCACTTCATTTTGAAGTTGATTGGCAAGATTCAAAAATGGTTTAAGATTTGTTAATTCAGATTGGCAAAGATTTAACTCTGTTTTAAGACTATGAAATTTGTTTAACAGGTTTTTTCTTTGCTCTTCCACAAAGTGGAGGTCAACCAAGGTATAGTCACTAACATGGTCTCTATCAGGACCTTCAGACATAGATAACATTCTTTGTACCTTTTTCATGGTTATGTCCACCCATTGACTAGATCTTGCTTCATTTTTACCCACAGCGGGTTCTTTATCAGAGACAACCATAAAGGCTCTGACGATGGTGGTACCTTCATCTCAGAAGTGAGGGGTTCATCATCCCTGTCGAATGAGGCAGCGATCAGACCTTTTTCAGTCTTCTTAGCATCCTTTTTCTTTGCTGCATCATCGACTTTCTGATTGAGTTTTAGCAGCTCAGCTTTCAAGGCTTTGTATTTGACTTTGTAGTCCTTCTTCCCTTTTGAATCAGAGAGAGAGGTTTGCTTGTAAGGTGAGGTGGAAAACTTCTTCTTGCTGTTGTTGTTGCTGGATGAAGGGAAGCTTGGAGAGGAGGTTTTGTTTGACCAGCAATCCTTTTGATAGTGACCAGTCTTTCCACAAGTGTAGCATGACACCTTGGATTTATCAACCTTTGCAGCTCCAACTCTACCAGATCTCTTGTAGTACCTCTTTTGATCAGCTAAAAGAGCTCTGTCATGGAACTCAGCATGTAATTCATCAAGAAATTCTTGACTACTTCTGGTGTCCTCTTTAATGTCAGATTCGCTGTCCTAAAAGGAATGGTTAGCAACAAGAGCTTTTGAACCAGTGATACTGGTGGTAAACCTGTCAGTCTCTTATTTGTAAATGGAGTCAATTAGCCCTTCTTCATAGTTATATCTACCAAACAATTGGGCTAAAGTATCATTCTTTATAGCATTGTTAGCTCTTAAGGTCTGATTTAGGCTAAGCCATTTTCTAGGTAAACTATTGACAAAAGTAGCATTAACCTCAACCTTAGGTAGAAAAACTCCATTGTTTCCCAAATCATTCAACAAAATCTTAAGCCTAGTATAAGTTTGTGCAACAGTTTCTGTTTCCAAAGCTTTAAAAGCATTAAACTTAAGTCTAAGGGCTTGGATTTTGGTTTCTTTTGTTTCCTCTGGACCTTCATACCCTAGAACTAATTCAGTCCACATCTCCTTAGCAGAGTTGCATTTAATGACGGACTTCATAATGTTCTTGGGTAGGCAAGAGACTATGATACTTTTAAGTCTCTTGTCCTGGTTAGCCAGACGTCTATCCGCTGGAGACCATTGCTTAACAGGTTTCTTAATGGGTCTCTCAGGGGTAAAGGAAACGGCCAGTGGTACATAAGGACCATTTTCTAAGATTTCTATCAAGAAGGGTCCTAAGCCATCTAAATATATAAGAAATTCACTTTTCCCACTTGAGAAATCCTCTTCATCGAATGCTGGTACATTGGACACATGTGACCCCCCTCGAACATCAAGTAGTTGGGGAAGGTCATCATCATTATTACCAATGCTTACAACTGGTGTAGGCATGTTAGTAGATGTGGTGGCCGGCATGGTGGTCGAAGTGGTACCTAAACTGGTTTGACCGAAAGGTGGAGGAGGTATAGTATCAGCCATATTAAGATCTTGATTTTAAAAACAAGAACGGTTTATGAAAAGTTTTATAAATCAAACTGCTCTGATACCAATTGAAAGTCCCTTAATATGACAATTGTTGATAAACTATAACTCTTGTAACCGCGAAACACAATGAAATACTTTTCAAACGCGTAATGCTTTATTAAGTATTATAAACAAATTATTACAAAGTGCTATGAATACATTCGTTGAATGACAACAAGATATGAACCCTAGAAACAAGTAAACTAGATTCGAGACTCAAGTTTACAAGGGAACCAATGAGACGCTGGTAGACAGTTGGGGGCTCAGCTGCTCCAAGGTGAGAAAGAACTTAGATAAATTATCCAAGCACAAGGGTTGAGTTATTTCTTCTTTCTCACTCCTATTTATAGTGTACGAGGTTGCTTCCTTAGTGGGGGTAGTTGATACGTGTCACCTTCTGAATGTAAGAGTACAGCGTATTAAATGCATGTCCAAATCGAGACATACCTTTAAACAACTTTAGGTGAACAGTTCTGCCAACTGTTCACCTTTTGTCCCACTAGGTCGTACTAGGCTTTATCTTGAATCTCTTGTTTTGTCCCGCTCAAAACACTTGGTAGATTCTCCAGCCTAAACTATAAAGGATTGGATAAGCTTTGCTTATCCCACACTTCTAGGGTTCTTAAGTGATCTCTGAGTGTTGTCAACTCAGAGATCCTTGAACACCAATACATTCCTTCAACATCCCAGCTATCCATAATCGTTGGTGAGTCTGACTTCAGATTGTCTTCGACTTCTCTGACGTTGTCTTTGACTTGAATGTTCCTAGTGTGCCAGCTGAGGCTTTGCCTTCCACTGGTCTAGTCTCTGTCGCTGGTCCTCTCAGCGATCAGTAAACACTTAGTCTAATTAAACAAATCTAGACTGGGCCATAGTTAAAACTTTCATTGGCCCAACAGAAGGTGTTGAAAGGAATCAAGTTATGGTTGTTGAGGAGAAAGAGGAAGGATTTGCTCTTATGGCCATGTCAACATCTAATTCAGACAATGAGGTATATGATGACTCCTATTGTACCAAAGCATGTAGAAAAAATACTAAGTCATTAAATAATCAAATAAGAAAACTAAATGTTGATTACATAAATTGTGATAATGATTTAGACAACTACAAACGTGGCTTAGAACAATTAGAGTCTACCATTAGAGAATATAAGCAAAGAGAAAATGAATATAGAGAGCACATAAGAATCTTAGAAAGAGATGCTAGAGAAAAGGATGGTTCCATTAAGGAATTAACTGATGAAGTTGAAATCTTTAGAGTTAATAAGAAGGTAGATGATTAAACTATTGAAAAATTTGGAAAAGCTTCTAAAGATCTCACTAAGGCAGTTGAAATTGGACAATCTCAAAGAGATAAAACAGGATTTGGTGTTAAGAATGAACATGCTACTTTTCCACCACCACCTGCTAACATACATGGAGCCATTCCTAGGAAAGATCTTTCTTAGACTGGTCTTCCTTGTTTTGCCAAGCAGGAAGATATTGAGTTTAGCTTAAATGATTATATAAAAACCAGTGAGGTTAGGGACTTTGAAAAAGAACAAGCTGCTTTAAAGCATTGGAAAATAGATAACCCTGTCCTTTTCTCTAGAGAAGGCTTGTTTGGTAGTGACACTAGCTTCAAAAGCACTTCATCTAGAACTAGTAGTACAATAGATGCTGAAACTAAAACTACTAGTCCAAAACCTTTCAAAACCACTACTAGATATGCAGAGATGTATAGGCCTAGACACAATAGAAATATGGTTAGAGGAAATCAAAGGAACTGGAATAATCAAAAGTCCATTCAACTAGGAAAAGACTTTGTGAAAAACACCACACCTTGTTTCACCTGTGGCAGTTTTGATCACTTAAACCAAGACTGTAAAGCAACTACGGGAATGGTGGCTAGAAATCCTTTAAAGGAAATGCAACCACAAACTATTGTATTGAACACAGGGGCAAAACCATTTTCCCCTGCTAAGTATATTCCCCCTACTTTGAGAAATAAAACAACTGATAAATATGTTGTGCCTGCCTTGAGAAAGAAAAGTGAAGCATACCCCCAATCTAGCTCTAATGTGACCATACCAACATCTCATAATGCATTTGCATCTGGCCATAGACCCTACCAACGCACCTATATAGGCCAAAACAAGCAATGGGTTCCCTCTTCTAAGCATAGGGATTCCCCTGCTAAGCCCAGGGTTTCCCCTGCTGGCAAAGTTATGGCCTCAAGAAACAAGGGTAGATGGGGAAAAGCTGTGAAAGCCTCAGCTCGTTCGGTTTGGGCCCCCAAAAAGGGTACTCAATCCAATGGTGTATCTTTAGCCTTTGACAAATTATCTTATATTGATACACGAGGTAGATCTAAGTCAGTAATGGCTTGGGTCCCCAAGAAGAACTAATTTATTTTTCTTTTTGCTGGTAACAAAGCAGACCACGAATGACAAAGCTTACTGGGATAGTAGATGCTCAAGGAGCATGACTGGTCACAAAGCATACCTATCAAACTTTGTTCCCTTGCATGATAATGATGGTGTCTCATTTGGAGATGGACATGGGACAATTACTGGGAAAGGGACCATTGTGACTAATGGAATGACATTTTATCATTTCTATTTGGTGAAAGAACTGAAATACAACCTATTTAGTGTGTCCTAGATGACTGACAACAAGAACTTTGTTCTTTTCACTGACACTGAGTGTCTGGTGTTGGGTAAGGATTTTGTTTTACCACCAAGCACTCCTATTGTACTGAGAACACCAAGGCATAAGAACATGTACACCATTGATTTAAAAGACATTGCTCCCCAAGAATATAAGAACTATTTTATAGCCAAAGCCTCAATAGATGAATGCAAGAAATGGCACAGAAGACTTGGTCATTTGAACTTCAAAAATATGAACAAATTGGTTAAGTTCAATCTTGTTCATGGTCTACCCTCCAAGACTTTCAAAATGATCATACTTGTGTTGCTTGTTTGAAAGGAAAGCAACATAGAGCTTCTTGAAAATCCAAAAGTGTTCTCTCCACTACCAATCCATTAAAGTTACTTCACATAGATCTCTTTGGTTCTACATCTGTGGCAAGCATGTAAAAGAAGTGGTACTGCCTAGTGGTCACTGATGACTAGTCAAGGTTCACATGGACCATCTTTTTGTTTGAAAAGAAGGATACAACAACTGTACTCAAAGACTTCATCACTCAGATTGAGCTTCAAAAGAATACGAAGGTGGTGACAATAAGGTCTGATAATGATGGAGAGTTTAGGAACAAAGAGCTGGACACTTTTTGCACCAGCAAAGGGATCAAGAGGGAATACAGCATAGCAACGACACCTCAACAAAATGGAGTTGCAAAGAGGAGAAACAGAACACTCATTAAAGCTGCAAGGACCATGCTATCTGATTCCAAGCTTCTAGTTATCTTTTGGACTAAAGCTGTAGCAACTGCTCGTTATGTTCAGAATAGGGTCTTGGTGGTAAAGGCTCACAACAAGACCCCTTTATCAGATATTTAATAGAAGAACTTCTTTGATTGAATTTTTTAGACCTTTTGGGTGTCATGTGGTAATACTCAACACACTTGATCATTTGGGAAACTTTAATGAAAAGAGGGATGATGGATACTTTGTTGGCTACTCACTAACAAGTAAGGGATATAAGGTCTTCAACAAGAAGACAAGCAAGGTGACAGAGAATCTACATGTGGATTTTCTTAAAGATAAGCCTGGAGATGTACAGACAGGTCCAAAATGGTTCTTTGATATTGAAGTACTTTCCAAGTATATGAATTATGTGCCTGTTGCTTTGGAAAATACTAACATTTTAGGTATAAAAGAACCAACTGCTGTGAAGAGCTCACCATTAAGGTACATGACTGTACCTTCATTTTTCCCTGCTGATGAGGCTGCCAAAGGAATTGATGAAGAAGAAAATCTCTCTCAAAAGGATGGACAACCAGTCTCTTCCCATGCTAAGCCAAATCATGAAAGCAGTGGAATGTCTGAAAGCAGTGGAATCATGGATTCCCCTGCTGGACCAAATGTTTCCCCTTCTGTTAAAGAACCAGTTGTGAATGTGGTTAATGATGCAAAAACAGAATCCCCACTCATTTCTAAATCTTCACCGATCACTTTATCAAGTAGTGGAAGCAAAATCATTAGGCATGGAGGTCCAAGTTATTTAGAGATGCACTCAGCTCACCAACATCCATCTCAACGCCATGCAGTATCCTTTGGGATCTCCTTTGAAGAATTATTTCCCAATCAAGAGTCCCATAGAACCTGATTTGGGAAATGATGAAACTAAAGTCATCATGAATATGCAGCCTACTTACAAGATCAATAAAGATCACCCCCAATCTCAAATCATTGGTGATCTTGATACTCCCAAACAAACAAGGTATTCAGTAAAGGAACACAGCTTCATTGCCAACATCACCATGAAGTTCAATCATGACAACATGCAATGTTGTCTATTTAATGCCTTTTTGTCACAAGAAGAGCCAAAGAAGATCTTTTAAGCTCTAAATGATCCAAGTTGGGTAGAGACTATGCAAGAAGAGTTACTGCAGTTTGATATTAAAGAGGTTTGGATTTTGGTAGATTGTCTAAAATAGGCAAGACCCATTGGGACCAAATGGGTGCTCAGAAACAAGAATGGCGAAAGGGGCATAGTGGTCAGAAACAAAGCCAGACTAGTTGCACAAGGATACACTCAAGAGGAAGGTATATATTATAATGAAGTCTTTGCCCCAGTTGCCAGAATTGAAGCCATTAGACTTTTTCTGGCATATGCTTCTTTCATGGACTTTATTGTGTACCAGATGGATGTTAAGAGTGTCTTCTTATATGGCACAATTGATGAAGAGGTGTATGTTATGCAGCCACCAGGTTTTGAAGATCCAGAAGATCCAAACAAGGTGTACAAGGTAAAGAAGGCAATGTATGGGCTTCATCAAACTCCTAGGGCCTGGTGTGGGACTCTATCCAAGTATCTCTTGGATAATGGCTTCAACAGGGGTAAGATTGACCAGAACCTGTTTATTAAGAAGAAAAATGTGACTTTCTTTTAGTACAAGTTTATATGGATGATATCATTTTTGGATCTACAAACTCCATGCTTAGCAAGGAGTTTGCCAAATTGATGCAAGACAAATTCCAAATGAGTGAAATGGGAGAGCTCAACTTTTTCTTGGGGTTACAAGTTCAACAGAGAAAAGATGGGATTTTTATTTCCCAAGATAAATATGTTGTTGAGATTGTTAAAAAGTTTGGAATGTGTGAAGGAAAGAAAGTCTCCACTCCTATGGACAAAGAGCATCCTTGGGGAAAAGATGGCCCAGATAAACCTATTAATGTCAAAACCCATAGATCCATGATTGGATCTCTCATTTACCTTAAAGCTTCAAGACCTGACATCATGTTTGTTGTGTGTATGTGTGCAAGATACCAAGTGATACCAATGGAATGTCATGTGTTTGCTGTGAAGAGAATCTTCAGATATCTAGAGTGTCATCACACTTTAGGACTTTGGTATCCAAAAGAGTCACCCTTTCAGCTGGTATCTTATTCAGATAGTGACTATGGAGGTGACAACAATGATAGGAAATCCACAACAGCTGGATGTCAATTTTTAGGGAGCAGGCTTATATCTTGGCAGTGTAAAAAGAAAACTATTCTGGCAACTTCCACTACTGAAGCTGAATATGTGGCAGCTGTTGCATGTTGTGGACAAGTCCTTTGGATTCAGAATCTGTTGCTTGATTATGGGTACAATTTTCTTAAAACCAAGATATTTATTGACAATAACAACACCATTTGCATAATTAAGAATCCTGTTTTTCACACCAAAACTAAAAAAATTGAAATCAAACATCATTCTATTAGAGATTGTTTTGAAAAAGGGTTGATTTTCCCTGAGACAACTGATACAGAACTTAATGTTGCTGATCTTTTGACAAAACCTTTTGATATAGGGAGATTCCAGTACTTGGTTGAAAGTATTGGGATGGTCAATCCCTAAAAAGATGTCAGTAGCTTTGTGTGTATATTCAGGATTGTATCAGTGCTTGTTGTTATATAATTGCTAGTCATTTTTCATAAAATCAATGCCAGTGCTTTTGAATAGAGTTTCCCCTGCTTAGGTTAATTACCCTGCTAGGGTACTTTACCCTGCTTAGGGTTTGTTCTTTTTATGTGGTTACATGTGATTCTTAGACTAACAGTGCAGAGCTTGCTATGGAGTATGGTATATCCTATGAAAAATCTGGTATGTACTCTATGTTTTAGGGGAGGATAGGTCACACCTTTAGGACTCAGGGTATCCTTAGGATACTCATATATGATTCTAGATCATATTCACTGGTGAGTAAGGCTTTGGGACAATGAAAACTTGCTGCAAAGCTTGTTTGAGTGTTGAAACCTTTAGGCACGACAATATGTACTTACCACTCTTGATTGAGCAGCTTGTTGCACAAAATGGGGCTTTTGAGTGCATGTTGCCAAGACCATTTGACCATAGGAAGGAAATGGTAGGGATGGAGTCCTGAGTATGCTTATTTTAATGGGTTGACCTGGTGCAGGGTTACTTATGTGTTAGCTTTTTCTACATAGGACTTTGTTGAATGGAGGACTCTTGAGCTTCTATGTATCAAGCTTGTTTATGCAAGTGTGTACACTAGAATAGAGCTGTTTAGCATGGCCCTATTTTAGATTAACTTAATACCCTTAGGAAAGTTTCCCCTGCTTTTGATTTTCATTCCCCTGCTAGTATAATTTTCCCCTGCTTTGCAAAACATTCCCATGTTTGACCGTTGACCAACAATACCGTTACCCTGCTTATAGGCGTTGGGCCTGCTTGCTAACTTTTTGGTTAGGGAATATTTTATTAATTCCAAAAGATCATTTAAGGGGCTTTCTTCGCTGATTGGTAACTTTTTTCTAATTATTTTCAATACATTACTTTCTTAACAAGATTTATTTCTGATCTTTTTGCAAATTGATAATTCGGTACAATCAAAGTCCTTCAGTTCACCTATATAAACTTAATTCCCTTAACCAGCAGGCCTAACTCATTCAGTCGATCATATCCCACTACTTTTTACAAATTATAAACCTTTAAATTCTCTAAACGTTTTCAATGAATCTGAAAATCGCTGCTAGCTATAACCAAATTGCTATTTTATCTAAAGAGACTGCTGAATTCACTGATGTTGTTGATTACCTCAAATCTATTTATTTCAGGTTAGCTCTTGTGCTCAGTCCAAGGATATACACCTCACACATCCAACAGTTTTGGTCTAATGTCACGACTCAAACAGTGGATGGAGAGGTGACACTTAAGAGCCTGGTTGATGGTCATCCCAAAGTGATTACACTTGCCTCCATTCGAGACAAATTAGTCTTGAATGATGAGGGTGGGGTGGTTACCTTACCAGAGACTGACATATTTTAGGGTCTCATAAACTTGGGGTACAATATTTCTGTTAATCAAAAGTGTAAGTTTGCTAAAGGTCAGTTTGCACCCTATTGGAAGTATTTGATTCATATAATTTTTCAATGCTTATCATCTAAAACTACAACTTTTAATGAATTTGGGAGTCAAGTTGCTTCTGCTCTGATTTGTTTGCGACAAGGCAAAAATATTGTTTTTCTTAAATGATTTTTGAAGGTATGGTCAAAAATGTCACAAGCAATTCAAAGTTTTGTATGTATCCAAGGTTTATAGAAATTTTGTTGGATAGCGGCAACATGGTAAATTTGTCACAAACATCATTTCGAAGCTAACCCCCACACAACCAAACTATTCACTACTCTTGCAGCACCCACCCCACAATTTTCTGGCAAGGCAGTTCCCCTTACTCAAACTATGATGAACCAGACCAGAAGAGAAGTTGCTTCCCAACTTAGAGCAGCCCAAACCACTCTTGTTGATGCCCCTGCTCTTGATGACGCTGATAGCCCCTGCCAACCCACAACAAGAAAGGAGAACCAAAACTAGGTTCGCTAGGTCTCCCTTGCCTAGTGATCCTTTACAAGTAGCAGAGAGGAGAGTCTCCAAGGGTTTGGAGCAAACTGGGGGTTTGGCTGCCACTACTGTCTCATCCTCAAGTGGTGAGCAGGATAGTGACACCATAAGTAAGTCCTCTCCGCCACTCAGTGGTACCCAAAAAGGCGAAAAATCTCCTTCTAGGGTTGAGAGCAGCCTGAAACCACTATCCTTATTATAATTGACGACTATATGTATGAGCTTGAAAAAGAAAAATACACAACTGGTACAAACTATAAAACAACAAGGTTTGGTCATTAATAGCTTAGAGACCAGCCTTGCTACACTTGAGGGGAGGAGGAGACCAAAGCTGATCATTTCCATAGATGAGGGTGCTTTCAAATAGGAGTAAGTACCTTAAACAGATGAGTCTACTCAGTGGTATGCTTTTCCAAGTGACCAAGAACTTGGTAAAGAGAAAGTTGTCAGTGGGGAGAAAGGGAGTGACAAGGCGAGTGCAACAAAGGATGTAGCCCAGACATTGTTAAACATAGGTCATCAAGAAAAATCCCCTGCTACAACAAAAGTTTCACCTGCTAGTAATATTTCCCCTACTGTAAGTAATTCCCCTGCTATTACTATTACACCATCAAAAGCAGCTTTCTCTCAAACCTTTGCAAGTAAAAAGAGACAGCTAGCACAGAAGGGGATAAAGATTGGAGAGACTGCTCCCAAAGCAAAACCAGCAGTGGATCCAAAAGACAAAGGAAAGGGGAATATGATTGAACAACCCAAAAGGAAGTACAAGCATAGAACACCTGAAAAGATAAGGGCTCAGACTGAATATGATGAATTTGTAGCTCAGAAGTTTCAAGAAGAAGAGGTACAAATAGAGCAGGAGAGAATGTAAAAGAGGAGAAATGAGGCACAACTGGATGTCTCCATTTTAGATCCCTCGGAGCAGGAACAGATAAGAATGAAGCCAAGAGAGATGCTCAAGCAGATTGAGATAATGCATAGGGAGCTGGATGAAAGGGTACCCAATGTCACAGAATTTCTGGAACAATGGGAAAAGGAATTGGTGAATGTTACTTTAGAGGAAAGGTATGAACTAACTCTTCTGATCTTCAACTTTCAAAAGGAATACTTGGAAAGAAGAGTAATGCAAATTCAGAAGGAAAAGTACTTAAAGTCTGAAAAGGGGAGGCTGGCACATTATAAGGTCATGCTTAAAAGATTCAACAGGGGACTGATGCTCATTTCATAGATATGAACTTTGATGAAATAGAGAAGGAAGCCATGCCAGTGCTAAGGGCCACAAATGTTGAGAACTTCATTGGTATAGGTACTCATAAAGAAGCTGAGTACCTTAAGAGGCAAGAAGAGATGGTAAAGAAATCCAGGGAGGCTAGAAAAAGAAAGGCAGAAGGAGAAGCAGATGAATCTTCAAAAGCAGTGGAAACAACACAAGCAGGTGTATCATCCCAAGCAGGTGCAACTTCCCAAGCACGTGGATCCTCATTAGTAGGTGAAAGGTCTGTTCATAATGCACAAAGGGCAACCAAGCGAATGAAGAGGATGGAGAAGATTGGAACAGTCACTAGGGAAAGTTAGCATCCCTCCAATGAAGAAATTAATCAACATTTGATCTTGGAGGAAAATGATAAAATTGCACCATGTGATTTTGGGAAAAAGTATGCTATAGTAGAGTATGTAGTACATGAGCATAAAAGTAGGTCCTAGTGGAAACATACTAGGGCTGATAACACTGCTCAGACATTCCTAAGTTTAGATCTTCTATTTCAAACCCTAGATAGAGAAGACCTAGATGATCTATGGGGTCTGAAAGGGGCATTTGCAGCAAAACCTCCTAGCATGGATGGGGTTGAGAAGGACTGGGTAATTTGGAATAACATGCACAGGATGTATGAGAATGGACTGAATGATCCTCTCTTTGATGCACAGAATGGAGCAAAAATGTTATATTGGAAGCTGTTCACAAATTCTGGTGTCTATGAGCTGGCCATGGAAGGTGTAAGTATTTATCTTCTCAATAATCGTTTTTATTCTCTCTCTCCCAGGAGACCTTGAAGAAGATGGCACATACTGACTTGATTGTGTATGCTAAGTAGCCTGTTGCTTATGATCTGCTTAGATTTATTCATAGTCAAATTTGGCCAAGAAGTTTGTAAAATCCTCAATAACCAGCATTTATTTAGAAACTTGTCTTTAGGCTAAAGCACAAGTTTAGGGGAGGATTATTGGGAATAAATGCATGAGTCTTAGTTCCCCCTGCTGGTTGGTTAGATTTTCCCCTGCTGGTTGGTCAGAGTTTCCCCTGCTAGTGTAAGTTCCCCCTACTGATAATGGAAGTCAGGGGGATTTCTCCCCTGATGAGAAGTCAAAGACCCTGCTACAAAGATAAACTTGGAAGAGATATTAGCGTGTTTCTATTACTACTCCAGAATACTTTCCTAGTTTGTTAGTAGTAATCTTGTACATGGGTCCTTGTGCTATAAATGGACTCATTAGGTTTACATGTTCGATATATATTTTCTATCATTTCATTTCATAACTTTAAGATTGTAGAACCCTAATACCATCATTGGGTATTCATATATCTTTGATATATTAAAGTTTAGATGTTTTATTCAATATTTGTTCTTGTGTTAAACATTATTTTCCACATCTTGTTTAGCTACTTTGTATTACAAAGTTTCTCTTATAGTAATTTGAATTCTTTCTCATTACTATAACCATTAAACAAGCTAAGGTTTAAAATCTGAGTTTGGGATCAACAAATGCTGACTGGATAAGAAACACTGATAACAAGGGTCTTCATAAGGACCACAAGTGTATAGTTGTTGATGGCAGGGAGTTGTTCTTTGCTATTCGGTCATATTGGCAGTCTGAGTTACTATCTTTGGGTTTAAAGGTACTTCAAACTCTTGGCGCCCTCTGTAGGGTTTAATCCCTATAACCTGATTACTAGATGCGGCATAATACGATCCTGAAGCACATACACCAGCAGAATCGACAGAAAGGTAAAACCCACAAGGTAAACTGTTGGGAATAAATTAAGGCCAGATCACTTGAGCGCTGACAAGAACAAAACAAGCGTTGACAGGAACAAAGCAAGCGCTGATAGCTCAAGCGTTGACAAGTTAAAGTCAAGCGTTGACAGATTGAAAACAAGCACTGATGGAAGATATAAGCTACACGTTTATTCTAGAATACTTCTAGTAAGGATAGAAACGACAATGTATTTTCTATGTTTATCTTTACCTAGAATAGTTGATACGTAGCTTATTGTACAAGGCTTCTTAGTCTATAAAAGAAGGCCTTTAGGTTAATGTTCTATATCAAGTTTTATATATAAGTTTTCATTCGTAAACATCTTTCATTATAAGCAAGTTCGATATTCATAATCAAAGTGAAAGTTTTGTTTACATCTTGTGTTCTTGTTTAAGTGTTAAATTCCGCATAACACTTAGATTCACAAAGCATTTAACAAAGGTTTCTCTACGTGTTATACTTGATCTAATCTCGTATACACAAAGCTAATCGATCTAAGTTTGGGATCAACAAGTGGTATCACCACCCATTAAGGTTACTCACCCATTAAGGTTAGCTTTGTGTATACGAGATTAGATCCCAAAAAGGATGATACACAAGCTCTGATACCACTTGTTGATCCCAAACTTAGATCGATTAGCTTTGTGTATACGAGATTAGATCAAGTATAACACGTAGAGAAACCTTTGTTATATGCTTTGTGAATCTAAGTGTTATGCGGAATTTAACACTTAAACAAGAACACAAGATGTAAACAAAACTTTCACTTTGATTATGAATATCGAACTTGCTTATAATGAAAGATGTTTACGAATGAAAACTTATATATAAAACTTGATATCGAACATTAACCTAAAGGCCTTCTTTTATAGACTAAGAAGCCTTGTACAATAAGCTACGTATCAACTATTCTAGGTAAAGATAAACATAGAAAATACATTGTCGTTTCTATCCTTACTAGAAGTATTCTAGAATAAACGTGTAGCTTATATCTTCCATCAGTGCTTGTTTTCAATCTGTCAACGCTTGACTTTAACTTGTCAACGCTTGAGCTATAAGCGCTTGCTTTGTTCCTGTCAACGCTTGTTTTGTTCTTGTCAGCGCTCAAGTGATCTAGCCTTAATTTATTCCCAACAATCCTCCCCTAAACTTGATATCCACTCTTATGATCAAGTTTCTGAATAAGCATTAAGAACTTGGAGGAGTCTGACAAACCTTCTCATATTGGTAATGAATAAATCTGATCAAATTCTTTGCCACGTCACTTGAATAATCTATCTCCAGCTGAGTGTCCTTCATCTTTTCCAAAACAGCCTTGGATATGAAATATTGAGCATCCACAAGTAGATACTCAGCAAACTTTGTAGAACTCAAATGATATACACCAGCAGCTGAATATAACCTCCATTGAAGACCACTGAGGTCATCTTCAAGATCCTTCCATATTTCAGGATCTTCCTCATTTGTCCTACACATTCTTTTAAATGTGGTCCAAAGTTTTATTCCATTAGCTGAAGTTGGTGCTTCAGCCTCATACTTGGTCTCTAGTAACCTCCAAAGGTCCACCAAGTCTTCTCTATCACAACTTGCAAATAAAGATATGAGAGTGGTAAAAGTGTGTACCTCCTGGCCAAATCTGCCAATCTTCCAGAATCCACATTCATCCTCATCATAACTCACAATTGGATTCCTGGAATCTAATGGTAACACTTGCACCATATCTGAAGCTTATAATGGGGAGAGCTTGAGGCTCTTTCTTATAACTGCTTCACTTGGATATAGTGGATTCATATCTTTTGGAAACTCAAGTTTAAATCCCTTCTTCACTGGCCTGGGAATCATCATAGCTTTCTTGATTTCCATTTCTTCTGCAAGTTGCTCCTTTCTTTCATCTGAAAGAAGTCTGTAAGTGTTTTCTTCCTACACTTTCACCCAAATAGGATAAGCCCTATGTTCCAACTCATCAAATGTCAAAGCCTTCAACTTCTGATGTGTCCATCCAACTCCATGACATCTGAGCAACATAAAGTAGAGCTCTCTTCTATCCCTTTTCAATTCTGAGAGAATATTGCTTGCCTTGTGCTTCAAAATCACCTTACAATCCTTCTGAACTCTAAGAAGAAGCTCCAAACCCCATATTTGATCTGAAATGGTCAAGTCTGGATTATCCATACAGCTTTCTTCCCAAGAATTGTACATTTGAACCACCTCTGGCATGTCAAAGTCAACCTGCAATTTTAAGTCTCTCAAATTTTCCCTAGCAAGCTCATCACCATACTCAAGCCTTTCTGGTTCTATAATCATCACACTTGAGTCTGAGCTAGCTCCATCACTTTCTTGTTCCATTATTTGTTTAGCCAATCTTCTATCAAATTCAACTTAGGCTGCATTCTTTGGAACAATTTCTTCTACCAATTTTCCCTTACCCTTATCTGATGGTGCAATGGTTGGTAAGGTAGATGGTAATACCTGAGTAGAAACTTCTTTGATGATAGATGATGACTGGAATACATCACCTTCATGTGCAGGTCTGTCAACGCCCAAATTTCCTCTATCAGCGCCCAAAATACTTCTATCAGCGTCCAAAGTTGTCTTGTCAACGCTCAAATATTTTCCCTCAGCGCCTTGTGTAACCTCTCTCAACATAGCTGTAAATGATAAATTTAGATTGGTTGGAGAGATTAAGGACGTATCAAAACCTGTTTGTTCCTTCAAAGTTGTAAGGGCTTCAGCAACATCCATTGATTGACCATCTTGGCTGCCCTTATCACTCAGATTTCTTTGATCTTCCTCCCCTTTGGAAGACTCCTCCATACCACTCCTAGCATGATCACTTTCCAAAACAACAATCCTCTCCCTCAATTGCTTGAGTTCAAGGCCTTGAGAGCTGACAATTTGTACTAAGTCTTCATTTTGCTTTTGCAAGCTAATGCAGACTGCCGTCAATTCCAAAAGAGTCATTGGTTCCAGACTGCCCTCTTCTGAAATGGGGATTTGACCTCCCAAGTCAGGTTCATTGGGCAAGGAAGAGGACTTAATGATGGTGGGACTGCCTTGGCCAGCATCTAAGCCAGAACCAATAGCCCCAGCCTCATCCAGGTCACCAGCCACACTTGTGGTGGTGGTTCTCTCTACTTCATGGCTAGGACCACCAGAGGAGAACACTCCAGTAGTCCTTTGGCGTTTTATCAACCTATATTCAGGTGGTGTGGAAGATGGTGTGGAAGAATGGGTAGATGTGGGTTGGTTAAGGGGTGTTTGGGATTGTGAAGGTTGTGTGTCAGTGTTGGAAATAGGCACATCAACGCCAACATTTGATGTGTCAGCGTCAAAGGGTTCTTGGTCAATTTGCATTTGTTCAGGTGAGGGTAAAGGGTCAGGAATGGGTTGTGGTTGAGGGTCAATTAGAGGTTGAGGGTCTGGTTGGGGTTGTGCTGCTGCAATAACAGCAAGCATGGCTGGGGTTAAAGGTAAGTCTCTATGAGGTGGTGAATTCATCTTTGTAAAAATAGCTTTCTTTTGTTCAGGGATCTTATAAAAATCATTGTGATCCCTTGAACAATAACCTTGATCATCAAAAATCATTTGCAGAAAACGGGGATAGGCTAAAGTCATTTTTGTCCCCTTGTTTTTACACATCCCTTCAAAAATCATTTTAGAATAGTTATATTTTTGCCCTGTTGCAATGCACACAATAGCACTGGCAATGGATCTATTGATCTCATTGTGTGCAGTACATTTGGGACACAAACATTGAAGGAGGATGTGAATGAGGTACTTCCAGGCTGGGGGAAATTCCTGCTTATGATACTTATTAAGAGTACCTTCATCAGGAAAAGGATATCCCAAAGCCCTAAGCCCTTGTTCTATTTCATTTATGGGAAGGATGGCTACACCATCAGCATCATCAAGAAGCAAGGCCTGGCGTACCAAGGCCTCAGTAACCACCCAAGATCTCCCATGAACAATAGAAGTCAATGTGGTCACTCCATCAACTGTTGAGGAACTGACAGTGTTCCAAAACTGCTTAATGTGTATGACTGGAATGAGTGGTGCATGAGAAAGAGCATACCTTAATGGGGATGCGTTCAAATACGCCACCATTTGTGTGTATTGAGGAAACAAATCATTATCAGCAACAAGATAAGCAATCATGTTGTGTTGAGACTTGAACCCCAAATCCAATTCTGCTGAGTTAAACTTTGGTGCCATTGATGAAAGCTGTTAATTTGAAGTGTAGAAGATGAAGGTGATAAGAGAAAAGTGTTAGACAAGAATTATAGATACCCTGTTTAAAAATAGGAGCCAAATTTATAGGAGATAAAGAATGCATGTGATTGGCCCAAAAATAGGCAAAGATTTTCAAAAACTAATCATGAAAATATTGAAAAAGTTATAAGTTATCTCATGCATTTAATGAAAGTAACAACTCCTAAAATTACGGCTTGAAAATATGTCAAAAAGTAACAACTGGGTAGGTCCCATTGAGTGTCAACGGTCAAAAATAACCTATCAACGCCCAACGGCTATAATCTTGTCAACGTTCGCCTAAAGCCATGTCAGCGTCCAATTTGGTCACAACAACGCTTGGAAAAATCTTGTCAGCGTCCAAAAATAAAATTGTTTTAAAAAGTGAAAAATGACCTTAACAAGTAATTTATCCTAGAGAAGATAACCAAAAGCTGATAATTATTATAGGGCGGCAAGCACTGTCCAGTTATGCACACTTGCATAAGCAAGATAGACATAACAGTCCTCTAGTGTCCCTTGCTAACCAAAACTCTTAACAACAAAGTTACCTTATAAAATCCTTGTTACTCCCAGGTAAATCCCATATCAAAATCATTCCCAAGTCTCCCAACAGACCACAACCAATTCTAGGCCAAAAATGTCTTGGCAGCATGCAAAGTTGATATACTATGCATGCTACAGTGCCTCATGGTTTAGTAAAACTAACCCATACTCACCTGTGGACACAATCTAGAATTGTGATAAGAGTATCATATGGATACCCAAACATCCTAAAGGTTCCTAAAACCTCCCCTTAAACGATGATACAAAAAGTTTGCTAAAATCATGCATGAACATAAAAAATTTATGTCAAGATAGGAATGAAAATTCCAACCATCATCCATAAATAAAAACTTGTCCAAATGCTTTTCCATTGATCCATAATCAACTCTGTATCCAATGGTATACTGCTAACACCATCTGCACATTTAGATTGAAAACCACAAAACTAACATTGTTGCTGACAACGCCCCGATAACACACAACAGCGTTAAAGGAAGCTTTGTCAGCGTTAGACAATTATATTGCTGACAACGTTGCAAAAACACTTATCAGTGTTCAAACAACCTTTGTCAGTGTTAGAAAAATATAGTGGAAAATCTAAATCATTAATAAGACCAATAATAATAATGCATCATCCTGTACATACTTTTACAAAAAGAATCCAAAACACATATTAAGAGAGATTAACCATTCCAATACTTGTTACCAAGTATTGAAATCTTCCAGTATCAAAAGGTTTAGTTAATAAATCTGACACATTTTCCTCAGTGTCAACCCTATCTGGTTGTATTAAACCTTTCTCAAAGCAATCTCTTATAAAATGGTGTTTAATTTCTATGTGTTTAGTTTTAGAATGATGTACAGGATTCTTAATGATGCATAAAGTACTATTATTGTCAACAAATATCTTAGTATGCATGAAATTATACCCATAGTCCAACAGCTGGTTCTGAATCCACAACACTTGACCACAACATGCTGCTGCAGCCACATACTCTGCTTCAGTTGTAGAGTTAGCCACCACTGTTTGTTTCTTGCATTGCCAAGATATTAATCTGCTCCCAAGAAACTGACATCCACCAGTTGTGGATTTCCTATCAAACTTATCACCTCCATAATCACTATCTGAATATGCAATCAGCTCCAATGGTGAATCCTTTAGGTACCACAAACCAAGACTGGGAAAGCATCTTAGGTACCTAAAGATCCTCTTTACAGCATAAAGGTGACATTCTTTGGGAGTCACTTGATGGCGTGCACAAGCACACACAGCAAACATGATATCAGGTCTGGAAGCAGTAAGATACATCAAGGATCCAATCATGGATCTAACATCTTTCCCATCTCCAATCTTTCCCCAAGGGTGTTCTCTATCCATAGGAGTAGTAGCCCTCTTTTCATGTGGAGAAAAGCCAAACTTCTTCAAGATCTCAGCAACATATTTGTCCTGGGAGATGAAGATACCATCCTCTTTCTGCTGAACTTGTAAACCAAGAAAGAAGTTCATCTCCCCCATAGAACTCATCTTGAATTTGTTTGTCATAAGCTTGGAGAAATCCTCACTCATCTTTGGATCAGTAGACCCAAAAATGATATCATCAACATAGACCTACATAAGCAACACATCTTTGCCTTTCTTCTTTGTAAATAGTGTCTGATCTATGGTTCCCCTCTTGAATCCATTGTCCACCAAATAGGTAGACAGAGTACCATACCATGCTCTAGGGGCTTGATGAAGGCCATACATAGCCTTTTTGACTCTATACACTTTATCAGGATGCTCTGGATCTTCAAAACCAGGAGGTTGCATGACATATACTTCCTCAACAATGGTGCCATACAAGAAAGCACTCTTGACATCCATTTGATAGACTGTAAAGCCCATGCATGAAGCATAGGCTAGAAAAATTCTAATAGCTTCAATCCTTGCAACGGGTGCAAAGACCTCCTCATAGTCTATCCCCTCTTCTTGTGTATAACCTTGAGCCCACTAACCTTGCCTTGTTTCTGACCACAATACCTCTTTCATCTCTTTTGTTCCTGAGAACCCATCTTGTCCCTATAGGTCTGACATATCTAGGACAATCAACCAGCTCCCAAACATCCTGAATTGCAAATTGGTGAAGCTCATCCTGCATTGCTTCCACCCAACTTGGTTCTTTGAGAGCATCAAATATCTTCTTGGGTTCTTCTTGTGACATAAAACATGCAAACAAACATGCTTGCACAAGAGGGGTATCAACCTTCTTGTGTATATTGGCAATAAATCCACCAAGACCTTGATGGGATCTTCTTGTCTGAACTGGAGTCATAATATCACCAATGATCTGAGATGTGGGGTGATTCTTCATTGTGGAGGTGAGAACCCCTCCTTCAAAAAGTCTGGTGTCCTCAACCTCATGCTCCATGTTGCCAATATCTTCTTCATCAGACTCTCTTTGAGCAACAGGAATCTCTTCATGAACATTGGAAGGTCCACCTTGTTCAAAACTGGAAGAGAAAAGATGCCCATAAGTGTTGTCAACGTTTGAATCTTGGTTGTCAGCGTCTGGGCTAACAGCGCTTGAAATGTTGTTGTCAACGTCTGAATTGGTCTTGTCAGCGCTAGATTTGCCTTTGTCAGCGCCTGAAGAACCATGCATGTTTGTATCTGGTGGTATTTGGAGACCACCATTATCTTGTCCAGCAGCAGCAGCAGCAGCAAAAGCATCTGTCCAAATGGGA
This sequence comes from Glebionis coronaria, assembly GCA_025667525.1. NCBI lineage: Eukaryota > Viridiplantae > Streptophyta > Magnoliopsida > Asterales > Asteraceae > Glebionis > Glebionis coronaria. The sequence goes on along the minus strand of CM046875.1, from coordinate 530,882,417 downwards.
ATTGTGACATATTCAAATGTAGGAGATGCCTTTTCTGCTTGTGATCCAACCTTCTCATTAACCTGAGTACCTGAAACATTAACAACTTGTTCCTCCACAACACTTGAAGTTACCTTCACAATGTCTGGATTAGTGACAGGCATATAATTTAAAGTTCTAGATAAGGGTTCCAAATCAAACAACCAATATGGACCACTCTCAGGATCACTAGTTTTATTCTCTAAGAACCTAACATGTACTCTCTCAACTATACGTTTGTCCTCCTTAAGATAAACCCTATAACCCTTGCTCTGTACTGAATACCCCATGAAGTAACCTTCATCACCTTTTGCACTAAATTTCCCTAAGGCCTCACTAGTGTCCAAAACTACTACATGACAACCAAAAGGTCTGAGAAAACCAATATTAGGTTTTCTACCCCAAAGTAACTCATAAGGTGTTTTGTTCTGAATTTTGTTAACCAATGCTCTATTTTTACATAGCATGTTGTATTAACAGCCTCAGCCCAAAAGGCTATAGGAAAGTGAGCATCAGCCAACATTTTTCTGGCTGCTTCAATTAGGGTTCTATTCTTCCTTTCAGCAACCCCATTTTGTTGTGGGGTTCTAGCAACACTGAATTGCCTAGTAATTCCCTTCCTGGCACAAAAAGCATCTAGCTTCTTGTTCCTAAATTCTCCACCATTATCACTCCTAAGCATCTTAACCTCATTGCCAGACCTTTTCTCAATTTGAGTGATAAAATCAATAAGAACATCAGCTGTGTCACTCTTCATAGCTAGAAAGAATGTCCAAGTAAACCTAGAAAAGTCATCAGTTACAACAAAACAATATGACTTGCCATTCAAACTCTCTATATTTGTTGGACCAAAGAGGTCCATGTGAAGAATATGAAGAGGTCTGGAACTAGTATGCACCTGCTTGGACTTGAATGAGACCTTGTGCTGCTTGCCTTTAAGACATGCAACACAAGAGTGGTCATTGTGGAAGGCCTTCTCAGGCAAACCATCAACTAAACCAAGCCTCACAAGTCTATTTATATTTTTAAAATTTATGTGCCCTAGTCTCCTGTGCCACAAATTACTTTCATCTACTGAGGCCTTAGCATAAAAACAAGACATATTTGTTTTCACTTTAATCCCATTTAAATTCACATTATATATGTCCTTATGCCTAGGTGTTCTATACTCAATATACTTCTCATCAGGGATCTTAAAATCCTTGCTTAACACCAAACACTCAGTATCAGTGAAAAGAACCTTATTTTTGTTATCACAAACTTGTGATACACTAAACAGATTATAATCAAGTTCTTTTACCAGGAAGACGTTCTCAAAACGCAAATTGTTGGTGAGAAGGGTTCCTTTGCCTGTAATGGTTTCTATAGCCCCCTCCAAAGTATACCTTATCACCATCTTTAATAGGAGTGAAGTTCGTCAGATAGTCTTCCTTCCCTGTCATGTGCCTTGAGCATCCACTATCCCAATATCCATAGTCATTGATCTGTCTTTGAATGCCCTGCACATAAAAAAACAAATTAGTTTTCTTTGGGAACCCAAGTCTCAGAAGACTTGGATTCATCTGGTTGTTCAATAAGAACAGACTTAGTTCTCACAACAACCCCATTCTCATCCTTTTTAGGATGAAAAACCCAGTTAACCCCAATAGCTTGGGTAAGTCATTTTTGATCCCAAACTTAGATCGATTAGCTTTGTGTATACGAGATTAGATCAAGTATAACACGTAGAGAAACCTTTGTTATATGCTTTGTGAATCTAAGTTTGGGATCAACAAGTGGTATCAGAGCTTGTTGAGGAACTTTTGATCTTTGAAGAACACCAGAACCATACACGAACACCAAAACCCTAATTTTCTCAGAAACCCTAAAAACACAAAAACCCTAACAACATCATGTCTGAAGCAATAACCTCCTCCTCCTCAGCCTTACCAAACATCAAGATTCCCATGCTTGATGCAACCCACTTTGACTTATGGAAGTTCAACTTTGAACAATATTTTGGGATCTATGACTACACACTCTGGGAGATTATTGAATATGGAAACTCATTCAATAAGGCTCAAAAGATTCTTGATGCCATTAGTCAAAGAACAGCTGTTGAAGGATGCCCTGAAGAGGATAAGAAAGAAAAACCTGGAGATGGTAGAGCTGTCGGTGCTAAAGATATTGCAAAGAAAAGGGTTGACATGAAAGCCCTAAATATTCTAAAAGTCTCTTTGGGACAAGAAAACCAGCACAAATATAGAGGCTATGAATCTGCTAAAGATCTTTGGGAAGCACTTGAAGTTGCATATGGTGGCAATGCAGACACTAAGGAAGAAAAGAAAAAGCAACTTCTGCATGACTATGCTGTCTTCAAAGCTCAACCCAATGAGAAACTGAGTAGTGTGAGAAGAAGATTGCTTGACATCACAAGCAAGTTGTCCTTCATGGGGACACAAGTTGGTGATGTTGACACCAATGCTACCTTTCTGAAAAGTCTTGGTGAGGCATGGAAGATTGAGGCAAGATCTATTCTTGCCAATAATACTTACAAGAGCTCCTCGTTTGATGACATCTACAACAAACTAAGACTGTTGGAAGATGAAACTCTTTCAGATCATGGAAGCAAATCTTCCACCAGCAACATGGCCTTCTTCTCTCATAGTGAAGGTCAATTCAATCAGAAGGACTCTTATATGCATCCAGTTACTGGATCATCATATGTCAGCGCTGGAACAAGTCCTGTCAACGTCTCTTTTTCAGACGCTGACACATTCAAGAATGACTCTCCAAGAGTTAAACCTGCTGGTTTGGATTTGGATACTGTATGTGCTTACATTGCTTCTTTGCCCAATGGTTCAGTGATTACATATGAGGACCTTGAGCAGATAAGTGATGAGCACTTGGAAGAGATGGACATCAAGTGGAACATGGCTCTTGCTAGTATAAGAGCAAATAGGTGGAATAGAAGGTTCAAGAAGAAGATGACCTTCAATGCTAAAGACACTGCTGGATTTGATAAATCCAAAGTTGAATGCTACAACTGTCATCGTATGGGACACTTCATGAGGGAATGCAGATCTCCTAGAAGATCTGATGCTGGTAAACCCTCAAGTCAGATTGTTAAAGCTCAGGATTCCAAAGCCATGGTTGCAGTTCAAGGAATTGATGGTATAGGATGGGATTGGAGCTATCTGGCTAAGAATGCTGAAGAGGACAAAGCTTTGGTTGCTGATATTGAAGAAGAAGAGCATGTTGAATATGCTCTCATGGCACACTCCTCCTCTTCATCTGATAATGAGGTATATGATGATGCTTTTTGTAGCAAAGGTTGTAGGTTAAACACTGATAGACTTAACAAAGAGGTGTTAAAACTAAAAGATGATATGAGCACTGAAAGGTGTAAATTGTCCAATTACCAACTAGCTCTTACTGAAACTGAGAAAACCGTTTCTGAATACAAGAAAATGGAATTTGATTTAAAAGATAAGATAAATATCTTAAAACATGAGCTAGAGGGTAGTATGGATATTAGAAATATCATGACAAAGGTCAATAGAGACCTACACGCTAAGTTAGATGAGGCCATTAAGAATAAAGATAATATTGACCTCAAGATTCAAAGATTTGATAGAGCCACCCAAACCCTAGGAGACTGTGTAGCTAAACAAAGGGATCCTAAGGACATGACTGGGATTGGGATGAATGATTACTCTCTGGTTCCACCACCAGCTGGTGACTTCTATGGTGTCCTTAGAAAGGATTTATCTTGGACTGGTATACCAGAATGCCAAGAAGAGGAATTCATTCCTCCACCAAGAGTTGTCACTCCAGTGGAAGAGTATCAACAAAAACTGACTGACCTAAATGAGTGGAAGAAAGCTAACCCTACTTTATTTGTTAAGGGAGGTTTGCTATGTGAAAGTCCCAATGAATCACCACCCATTAAGGTTACTCACCCAGTCACTGATAAAGCTGTTGACCTAGGCTCAAACACTGTTAGAAGACCTACCATTAAATATGCAGAGATGTATAGGAATAATAGGTCCACCAAGAGCCAAGTTAACAATCATGGAACAGGTTTCTTCTCTTCTAGACCTAAGAGTGTGTCTAAGAAAGCCTGTTATACTTGTGGTAGCTTTTCACATTTGGCATACAAGTGTGTCAACGCTCCCAAAGCCAGCGCTGATAGGAACAATTTCAGCGCTGATAGGAAGAAAGTCAACGTTGTTAGGAAGTCAAACGTTGTCAGACCCAAACCTTGTGTGCAACAAAGACCACAAGTGATTAGACCTGCTCCATTCTTTTCTAAAAGGTCTAACACTCATGGACAAAGACCTTTTCAAAAGACAAACATCTGGTCAAATAGGCAATGGGTTCCTGTAGCAAACCCTAGGTTCAACGCTGACAAGGGTAACTTCAGCGTTGACAGGACAAAATCCAACGCTGACAGAAACGTGCCCAGACCTAAATATTTGCAGCCACAAGGTAAGGGGTCAAAAGCTTCTTCAAGCTTAACATGGAGACCCAAGAAAGATCAAAACCCTAATAATAATGGAATTTCAATGACTTGCAATAGATTTAATTACATTTCAAAGGTCATTACAAAACCTATTGGGGTTAACTGGGTTTTTCATCCTAAAAAGGATGAGAATGGGGTTGTTGTGAGAACTAAGTCTGTTCTTATTGAACAACCAGATGAATCCAAGTCTTCTGAGACTTGGGTTCCCAAAGAAAACTAATTTGTTTTCTTTATGTGCAGGGCATTCAAAGACAGATCAATGACTATGGATATTGGGATAGTGGATGCTCAAGGCACATGACAGGGAAGGAAGACTATCTGACGAACTTCACTCCTATTAAAGATGGTGATAAGGTATACTTTGGAGGGGGCTATGGAACCATTACAGGCAAAGGAACACTTCTCACCAACAATCTGCGTTTTGAGAACGTCTTCCTGGTAAAAGAACTTGATTATAATCTGTTTAGTGTATCACAAGTTTGTGATAACAAAAATAAGGTTCTTTTCACTGATACTGAATGTTTGGTGTTAAGCAAGGATTTTAAGATCCCTGATGAGAAGTATATTGAGTATAGAACACCTAGGCATAAGGACATATATAATGTGAATTTAAATGGGATTAAAGTGAATACAAATATGTCTTGTTTTTATGCTAAGGCCTCAGTAGATGAAAGTAATTTGTGGCACAGGAGACTAGGGCACATAAATTTTAAAAATATAAATAGACTTGTGAGGCTTGGTTTAGTTGATGGTTTGCCTGAGAAGGCCTTCCACAATGACCACTCTTGTGTTTCATGTCTTAAAGGCAAGCATCACAAGGTCTCATTCAAGTCCAAGAAGGTGCATACTAGTTCCAGACCTCTTCATATGCTTCACATGGACCTCTTTGGTCCAACAAATATAGAGAGTTTGAATGGCAAGTCATATTGTTTTGTTGTAACTGATGACTTTTCTAGGTTTACTTGGACATTCTTTCTAGCTATGAAGAGTGACACAGCTGATGTTCTTATTGATTTTATCACTCAAATTGAGAAAAGGTCTGGCAATGAGGTTAAGATGCTTAGGAGTGATAATGGTGGAGAATTTAGGAACAATAAGCTAGATGATTTTTGTGCCAGGAAGGGAATTACTAGGCAATTCAGTGTTGCTAGAACCCCACAACAAAATGGGGTTGCTGAAAGGAAGAATAGAACCCTAATTGAAGCAGCCAGAACAATGTTGGCTGATGCTCACTTTCCTATAGCCTTTTGGGTTGAGGCTATTAATACAGCATGCTATGTGCAAAATAGAGCATTGGTTAACAAAATTCAGAACAAAACACCTTATGAGTTACTTTGGGGTAGAAAACCTAATATTGGTTTTCTCAGACCTTTTGGTTGTCATGTAGTAGTTTTGGACACTAGTGAGGCCTTAGGGAAATTAAGTGCAAAAGGTGATGAAGGTTACTTCATGGGGTATTCAGTGCAGAGCAAGGGTTATAGGGTTTATCTTAAGGAGGACAAACGTATAGTTGAGAGAGTACATGTTAGGTTCTTAAAGAATAAAACTAGTGATCCTGAGAGTGGTCCATATTGGTTGTTTGATTTGGAACCCTTATCTAGAACTTTAAATTATATGCCTGTCACTAATCCAGACATTGTGAAGGTAACTTCAAGTGTTGTGGAGGAACAAGTTGTTAATGTTTCAGGTACTCAGGTTAATGAGAAGGTTGGATCACAAGCAGAAAAGGCATCTCCTACATTTGAATATGTCACAATTCCCATTTGGACAGATGCTTTTGCTGCTGCTGCTGCTGCTGGACAAGATAATGGTGGTCTCCAAATACCACCAGATACAAACATGCATGGTTCTTCAGGCGCTGACAAAGGCAAATCTAGCGCTGACAAGACCAATTCAGACGTTGACAACAACATTTCAAGCGCTGTTAGCCCAGACGCTGACAACCAAGATTCAAACGTTGACAACACTTATGGGCATCTTTTCTCTTCCAGTTTTGAACAAGGTGGACCTTCTAATGTTCATGAAGAGATTCCTGTTGCTCAAAGAGAGTCTGATGAAGAAGATATTGGCAACATGGAGCATGAGGTTGAGGACACCAGACTTTTTGAAGGAGGGGTTCTCACCTCCACAATGAAGAATCACCCCACATCTCAGATCATTGGTGATATTATGACTCCAGTTCAGACAAGAAGATCCCATCAAGGTCTTGGTGGATTTATTGCCAATATACACAAGAAGGTTGATACCCCTCTTGTGCAAGCATGTTTGTTTGTATGTTTTCTGTCACAAGAAGAACCCAAGAAGATATTTGATGCTCTCAAAGAACCAAGTTGGGTGGAAGTAATGCAGGATGAGCTTCACCAATTTGCAATTCAGGATGTTTGGGAGCTGGTTGATTGTCCTAGATATGTCAGACCTATAGGGACAAGATGGGTTCTCAGGAACAAAAGAGATGAAAGAGGTATTGTGGTCAGAAACAAGGCAAGGTTAGTGGCTCAAGGTTATACACAAGAAGAGGGGATAGACTATGAGGAGGTCTTTGCACCAGTTGCAAGGATTGAAGATATTAGAATTTTTCTAGCCTATGCTTTATGCATGGGCTTCACAGTCTATCAAATGGATGTCAAGAGTGCTTTCTTGTATGGCACCATTGTTGAGGAAGTATATGTCATGCAACCTCCTGGTTTTGAAGATCCAAAGCATCCTGATAAAGTGTATAGAGTCAAAAAGGCTATGTATGGCCTTCATCAAGCCCCTAGAGCATGGTATGGTACTCTGTCTACCTATTTGGTGGACAATGGATTCAAGAGGGGCACCATAGATCAGACACTATTTACAAAGAAGAAAGGCAAAGATGTGTTGCTTGTGCAGGTCTATGTTGATGATATCATTTTTGGGTCTACTGATCCAAAGATGAGTGAGGATTTCTCCAAGCTTATGACAGACAAATTCAAGATGAGTGCTATAGGGGAGATTAACTTCTTTCTTGGTTTACAAGTTCAGCAGAAAGAGGATGGTATCTTCATCTCCCAGGACAAATATGTTGCTGAGATCTTGAAGAAGTTTGGCTTTACTACACATGAAAAGAGGGCTACTACTCCTATGGATAGAGAACACCCTTGGGGAAAGATTGGAGATGGGAAAGATGTTGATGTCAGGCATTATAGATCCATGATTGGATCCTTGATGTATCTTACTGCTTCCAGACCTGATATCATGTTTGCTGTGTGTGCTTGTACACGCCATCAAGTGACTCCCAAAGAATGTCACCTTTATGCTGTAAAGAGGATCTTTAGGTACCTAAGATGCTTTCCCAGTCTTGGTTTGTGGTACCCAAAGGATTCACCATTGGAGCAGATTGCATATTCAGATAGTGATTATGGAGGTGATAAGTTTGATAGGAAATCCACAACTGGTGGATGTCAGTTTCTTGGGAGCAGATTAATATCTTGGCAATGCAAGAAACAAACAGTGGTGGCTAACTCTACAACTGAAGCAGAGTATGTGGCTGCAGCAGCATGTTGTGGTCAAGTGTTGTGGATTCAGAACCAGCTGTTGGACTATGGGTATAATTTCATGCATACTAAGATATTTGTTGACAATAATAGTACTTTATGCATCATTAAGAATCCTGTACATCATTCTAAAACTAAACACATAGAAATTAGACACCATTTTATAAGAGATTGCTTTGAGAAAGGTTTAATACAACCAGATAGGGTTGACACTGAGGAAAATGTGTCAGATTTATTAACTAAACCTTTTGATACTGGAAGATTTCAATACTTGGTAACAAGTATTGGAATGGTTAATCTCTCTTAATATGTGTTTTGGATTCTTTTTGTAAAAGTATGTACAGGATGATGCATTATTATTATTGGTCTTATTAATGATTTAGATTTTCCACTATATTTTTCTAACACTGACAAAGGTTGTTTGAACACTGATAAGTGTTTTTGCAACGTTGTCAGCAATATAATTGTCTAACGCTGACAAAGCTTCCTTTAACGCTGTTGTGTGTTATCGGGGCGTTGTCAGCAACAATGTTAGTTTTGTGGTTTTCAATCTAAATGTGCAGATGGTGTTAGCAGTATACCATTGGATACAGAGTTGCTTATGGATCAATGGAAAAGCATTTGGACAAGTTTTTATTTATGGATGATGGTTGTAATGTTTCATTCCTATCTTGACATAAATTTTTTATGTTCATGCATGATTTTAGCAAACTTTTTGTATCATCGTTTAAGGGGAGGTTTTAGGAACCTTTAGGATGTTTGGGTATCCATATGATACTCTTATCACAATTCTAGATTGTGTCCACAGGTGAGTATGGGTTAGTTTTACTAAACCATGAGGCACTGTAGCATGCATAGTATATCAACTTTGCATGCTGCCAAGACATTTTTGGCCTAGAATTGGTTGTGGTCTGTTGGGAGACTTGGGAATGATTTTGATATGGGATTTACCTGGGAGTAACAAGGATTTTATAAGGTAACTTTGTTGTTAAGAGTTTTGGTTAGCAAGGGACACTAGAGGACTGTTATGTCTATCTTGCTTATGCAAGTGTGCATAACTGGACAGTGCTTGCCGCCCTATAATAATTATCAGCTTTTGGTTATCTTCTCTAGGATAAATTACTTGTTAAGGTCATTTTTCACTTTTTAAAACAATTTTATTTTTGGACGCTGACAAGATTTTTCCAAGCGTTGTTGTGAGCAAATTGGACGCTGGCATGGCTTTAGGCGAACGTTGACAAGATTATAGCCGTTGGGCGTTGATAGGTTATTTTTGACCGTTGACACTCAATGGGACCTACCCAGTTGTTACTTTTTGACATATTTTCAAGCCGTAATTTTAGGAGTTGTTACTTTCATTAAATGCATGAGATAACTTATAACTTTTTCAATATTTTCATGATTAGTTTTTGAAAATCTTTGCCTATTTTTGGGCCAATCACATGCATTCTTTATCTCCTATAAATTTGGCTCCTATTTTTAAACAGGGTATCTATAATTCTTTTCTAACACTTTTCTCTTATCACCTTCATCTTCTACACTTCAAATTAACAGCTTTCATCAATGGCACCAAAGTTTAACTCAGCAGAATTGGATTTGGGGTTCAAGTCTCAACACAACATGATTGCTTATCTTGTTGCTGATAATGATTTGTTTCCTCAATACACACAAATGGTGGCGTATTTAAACGCATCCCCATTAAGGTATGCTCTTTCTCATGCACCACTCATTCCAATCACACACATTAAGCAGTTTTGGAACACTGTCAGTTCCTCAACAGTTAATGGAGTGACCACATTAACTTCTATTGTTCATGGGAGATCTTGGGTGGTTACTGAGGCCTTGGTACGCCAGGCCTTGCATCTTGATGATGCTGATGGTGTAGCCATCCTTCCCATAAATGAAATAGAACAAGGGCTTAGGGCTTTGGGATATCCTTTTCCTGATGAAGGTACTCTTAATAAGTATCATAAGCAGGAATTTCCCCCAGCCTGGAAGTACCTCATTCACATCCTCCTTCAATGTTTGATTCCTAAATGTACTGCACACAATGAGATCAATAGATCCATTACCAGTGCTATTGTGTGCATTGCAACAGGGCAAAAATATAACTATTCTAAAATGATTTTTGAAGGGATGTGTAAAAACAAGGGGACAAAAATGACTTTAGCCTATCCCCGTTTTCTACAAATGATTTTTGATGATCAAGGTTATTGTTCAAGGGATCATAATGATTTTTATAAGATCCCTGAACAAAAGAAAGCTATTTTTACAAAGATGAATTCACCACCTCATAGAGACTTACCTTTAACCCCAGCCATGCTTCCTATTATTGCAGCAGCACAACCCCAACCAGACCCTCAACCTCTAATTGACCCTCAACCACAACCCATTCCTGACCCTTTACCCTCACCTGAACAAATTCAAATTGACCAAGAACCCTTTGACGCTGACACATCAAATGTTGGCGTTGATGTGCCTATTTCCAACACTGACACACAACCTTCACAATCCCAAACACCCCTTAACCAACCCACATCTACCCATTCTTCCACACCATCTTCCACACCACCTGAATATAGGTTGATAAAACGCCAAAGGACTACTGGAGTGTTCTCCTCTGGTGGTCCTAGCCATGAAGCAGAGAGAACCACCACCACAAGTGTGGCTGGTGACCTGGATGAGGCTGGGACTATTGGTTCTAGCTTAGATGCTGGCCAAGGCAGTCCCACCATCATTAAGTCCTCATCCTTGCCCAATGAACCTGACTTGGGAGGTCAAATCCCCATTTCAGAAGAGGGCAGTCTGGAACCAATGACTCTTTTGGAATTGACGGCAGTTTGCATTAGCTTGCAAAAGCAAAATGCAGACTTAGTACAAATTGTCAGCTCTCAAGGCCTTGAACTCAAGCAATTGAGGGAGAGGATTGTTGTTTTGGAAAGTGATCATGCTAGGAGGGGTATGGAGGAGTCTTCCAAAGGGGAGGAAGATCAAAGAAATCTGAGTGATAAGGGCAGCCAAGATGGTCAATCAATTGATGTTGCTGAAGCCCTTACAACTTTGAAGGAACAAACAGGTTTTGATACGTCCTTAATCTCTCCAACCAATCTAAATTTATCATTTACAGCTATGTTGAGAGAGGTTACACAAGGCGCTGAGGGAAAATATTTGAGCGTTGACAAGACAACTTTGGACGCTGATAGAAGTATTTTGGACGCTGATAGAGGAAATTTAGGCGTTGACAGACCTGCACATGAAGGTGATGTATTCCAGTCATCATCTATCATCAAAGAAGTTTCTACTCAGGTATTACCATCTACCTTACCAACCATTGCACCATCAGATAAGGGTAAGGGAAAATTGGTAGAAGAAATTGTTCCAAAGAATGCAGCCCAAGTTGAATTTGATAGAAGATTGGCTGAACAAATAATGTAACAAGAAAGTGATGGAGCTAGCTCAGACTCAAGTGTGATGATTATAGAACCAGAAAGGCTTGAGTATGGTGATGAGCTTGCTAGGGAAAAGTTGAGAGACTTAAAATTGCAGGTTGACTTTGACATGCCAGAGGTGGTTCAAATGTACAATTCTTGGGAAGAAAGCTGTATGGATAATCCAGACTTGACCATTTCAGATCAAATATGGGGTTTGGAGCTTCTTCTTAGAGTTCATAAGGATTGTAAGGTGATTTTGAAGCACAAGGCAAGCAATATTCTCTCAGAATTGAAAAGGGATAGAAGAGAGCTCTACTTTATGTTGCTCAGATGTCATGGAGTTGGATGGACACATCAGAAGTTGAAGGCTTTGACATTTGATGAGTTGGAACATAGGGCTTATCCTATTTGGCTGAAAGTGCAGGAAGAAAACACTTACAGACTTCTTTCAGATGAAAGAAAGGAGCAACTTGCAGAAGAAATGGAAATCAAGAAAGCTATGATGATTCCCAGGCCAGTGAAGAAGGGATTTAAACTTGAGTTTCCAAAAGATATGAATCCACTATATCTAAGTGAAGCAGTTATAAGAAAGAGCCTCAAGCTCTCCCCATTAGAAGCTTCAGATATGGTGCAAGTGTTACCATTAGATTCCAGGAATCCAATTGTGAGTTATGATGAGGATGAATGTGGATTCTGGAAGATTGGCAGATTTGGCAAGGAGGTACACACTTTTACCACTCTCATATCTTTATTTGCAAGTTGTGATAGAGAAGACTTGGTGGACCTTTGGAGGTTACTAGAGACCAAGTATGAGGCTGAAGCACCAACTTCAGCTAATGGAATAAAACTTTGGACCACATTTAAAAGAATGTGTGGGACAAATGAGGAAGATCCTGAAATATGGAAGGATCTTGAAGATGACCTCAGTGGTCTTCAATGGAGGTTATATTCAGCTGCTGGTGTATATCATTTGAGTTCTACAAAGTTTGCTGAGTATCTACTTGTGGATGCTCAATATTTCATATCCAAGGCTGTTTTGGAAAAGATGAAGGACACTCAGCTGGAGATAGATTATTCAAGTGACGTGGCAAAGAATTTGATCAGATTTATTCATTACCAATATGAGAAGGTTTGTCAGACTCCTCCAAGTTCTTAATGCTTATTCAGAAACTTGATCATAAGAGTGGATATCAAGTTTAGGGGAGGATTGTTGGGAATAAATTAAGGCCAGATCACTTAAGCGCTGACAAGAACAAAACAAGCGTTGACAGGAACAAAGCAAGCGCTGATAGCTCAAGCGTTGACAAGTTAAAGTCAAGCGTTGACAGACTGAAAACAAGCACTGATGGAAGATATAAGCTACACGTTTATTCTAGAATACTTCTAGTAAGGATAGAAACGACAATGTATTTTCTATGTTTATCTTTACCTAGAATAGTTGATACGTAGCTTATTGTACAAGGCTTCTTAGTCTATAAAAGAAGGCCTTTAGGTTAATGTTCGATATCAAGTTTTATATATAAGTTTTCATTCGTAAACATCTTTCATTATAAGCAAGTTCGATATTCATAATCAAAGTGAAAGTTTTGTTTACATCTTGTGTTCTTGTTTAAGTGTTAAATTCCGCATAACACTTAGATTCACAAAGCATATAACAAAGGTTTCTCTACGTGTTATACTTGATCTAATCTCGTATACACAAAGCTAATCGATCTAAGTTTGGGATCAACATAAACCCTAACCGATTCTCGATTAGTTATTGAAAGAATGACATTAATGTTACATTCCCTGTAACACCCCATTTGTTAAGATAGGATGCTATAGTAAATTATGGCGTATCATCAAAGCATGCAAGGTAAATGTCTAAACATTCATGATCATAAATAGAAATACCGAAATCAAACATTGGTAGTCTAGTAACTCACACACAAGAAATATAAGTACTGTAAATGGAAAGGACTAAACAATGTCCAAAAAAGTAAAGTATGATAAAGTAGGAATAAATGCATAAGGTAAAAGAGGCTGGATAGCTTCCAATCTGAATGCACATACACTGGAGTTCCTACTTGCGTCCTTGGGTACCTACTGTTTGGGAACATGGAAAAGTAGACGGTTGAGCATAACGCTCAGTGCACGGATATACAATAAAGCATGGAAAACATAAAATATGGAAGCATATAAAGAGTATAAAGCATGAATGGCAGCGGAAATGAATAAGTCCTGGAAAAACCAAGTTGTTTGTTATGTTAACTGGTTTTAGTTCTGAAAACATAGCTTATGTTACTTATGAAAATATGTATTAGTTAATGTACCATAATAGCCAATATAGGTCATGAGGTCAACAACGTGCATAAAAAATTGGAGAGGGGGACCTCGTCATGCAAATTAGAGGGGATGCCTCTAATTAACTGGTAAGTGGGTAGGAGGGATCAGCTCCTTGTAAAGGATGCAAGGCACACACCACATTCACCATGAATTCCTGACTGAAACATGTAACTAGGATGCACCCATACGCCCCACATGATAATATAATAATATAATGGCCAAATAACTGAAAAGGGACGCCACGAGCTATCACTCTGCCATGGTGAAGTCATAACACTAGTGCCTCTAGTGTTATGGTTATGGTACCTCCATAACTAGGTGAAACTGGTCATGCATGTATATGGCTAAGGTAACTAATAAACATAAGCATTTAATCTGTAACTACCGGGGAAACAGTTGGCTGCATACGGGAAATCCTAATGAAGGAAGAGATTGTCCTTATTGAAGGACGGGAAATCCGAACCTTATGTCCAGTAGAAGCTAACAGAAACGATGAAGACTAATCCGCCTCGACGGATAACACTACATAAAAATATGGACGTGTATGAGTTGTCTCAATTACATGTGTTTTTACTAGTTCCGTGTATTATTAGCTTGTTATACGTATTCTGTCATGTCTTACTGTTTACTGTGTTAACTGTAGTTATTATGATGTTCTGTTGAGTATTATCATGTATTAATGTATTATAATACTTGTATTGTAATACTAAGTAACTTTCTAAAAATAGCAGGTTTCCATAAATAGTAAGTTTCTAAAAATAGAAAGTTTCCAAAATAGTAAGTTTCCATAATTAGAAATAAGTTGAATTATAAATAATAATTAAAGTTTAATTAGCACAATACAAGTCTTGGTTATAGCTCATTAATTAAATAACTGGTTACTTTAATTAAACTATACATTATATGATTTTAATTAAAATACATGTTTTAATTAAAATGATTAAGTATAAATACCTTAGGTTATACATGAATTAATTTAATAAATTAATTAACCTAAATTTTATTATAACATGACGTATAAAAATAGTTTTCATGAAAAACCCGAATCCCGAGCTCGTGTTTATATATAAGCCAAATCAAATAACCTATAAACAAGTCTCACCGAGACCTTGGAAGGGTCTCGGTTGACACTACTTAAACTAACAAACATGTACAACATATCCCGACTTAAAGTCGGGGTTCCTTTGGTCTCGGGTCCGAACAACAAAACCAACCGAGCCCCTTTGGGGTCTCGGTGATGCCTCGGTGCACACAAACCGAACAAACAAACACACACACACACCGACCCTAAGTCGGGGGTTTCTTGCTTCGCCAAGCCAAACTACACCGAATCGAGCCCCTTGGGGGTCTCGGTGGTGGTGAAGAAAAGCAAGCGGAGCCCCATATGGGGTCTCGGTGTCTCGGCCGAACCACACCCACACCAAACCAAACCCGAAAACATGATTTAATTCATCTATTACATGTTTTATTCTTGTTTTTGATGATTAATTAAATTATAACATGAAATCAAAAGAATTAGATAAAAAGGAAAAGCTTTGATTTATACCGAATGTGTGAAAAGAAAAAGAGAATAATCACGAACACAAAATCAATAACGAAAATCGTCTGAATCTTCCTTGTGGTTGTATATGGCCGGCGGCAATAGCACAAAAGGAGGCAGGGAAAACTTTTCTGAAAACCTAAAAATAATGAAAAAGGATTTCTCCTGATGTTTTATTAAAAGTGTGATATGGGCCAAAATCCGACTTTTCCTCCTTTCTCTTGCCTTGGCCGCGACATGTGGGGCCCACTAAGGGTAACCCGAAGTTTTTCATGTGTTAAATAATTAGTCGTGTATGCTCGTGATTTAATATTCGTGATTTTGGTATTTGTGATCGTGTCACATTTATAATATTCATGATTGTTCGTTATTTATTGTCGTGACACGTGTATTAATATTTTAAATGGAAAGTTTAAATTTTATCGTGTTTTCGTAAGTTACTGTTCACGTGTACTGTTCATAGGTTTTTAATGCGGGTTTTACATTCCCCCTCACCTCCTTTTATAGAGATGAGGGGGACCGACTCTTACATAAGTACGGGCCGGGTTGGGTTTGGACATAACCAACCGACCTTTATTCTTAGCTAGTACTAGGCTATTCGACTCTTAATTCCTTAGACACATCATAGGCGAAATATAAAGACTAAACATAACAATTTCCACCTTAGACTTTATACTAGCCTATCCCAACACTCAACAACTCCAAGCAGTGTTGTAACTTGCGTCCAGGTACCACCTTTGTCAAGGCATCCGCAACAATGTGTCCAGTACCCACCTTTAGAACTTCAACAGTCTTCGCTTCTAAGACTTCTCTGATAAAGTGACAGCGCACATTGATGTGCTTAGTCCTTTCCTGAAAAACATGATTCCACGATAACTGAATCACGCGCTGATTATCACAATTAACTGCAACAGTGTTGAGCTTCACGCACAACTCTTCCAAGAGTCCCCGTAGACAAATAGCTTCCTTCACAGCCTCCGTAAGGGCAATACACTCCGCCTCTATAGTTGAAAGATCCACCACGTGTTGTAGCGTTGCTTTCCAGCTTACAACACATCCCTGTACTAAGAATGCGTAACCAGTGAGAGACCTATCTTTATCCGGATCCTTAGCGTAGTCTAAATCAACAAAGCATGTTACGTCCACATGGTTGCCACGATTTGTCCCATACACCAAGCCCACGTTTACAGTGCCTTGCAAATATTTCATAATCCACTTCACTACTTCCCAAAGGAGTTTACCCGGATTCGCCAAATATCTGCTAACTACACTTACTGCATACGCTATGTATGGCCTCGTGCATACCATCAAGTACATTAAGCTCCCATCCGCATTTGCATACGGCACCTTACTCATTCTTTCAACATCACAATCCCTAACCGGGCAATCCTTCAACGACAGCTTGAAGTGCCCATCTAATGGTGTTTGAACCGACTTCCAATTGTCCATTCTAAACCTGTTTAAAACTTTAGAAACGTACCCAGATTATGATACCCTCATAATCTTGTGACTCCAATCCCTGAAGATTTCCATACCAATAATCTTCTTTGCTTCCCTGAGATCTTTCATGTCGAACTCCCTTTTAACCAAAGACTTGGTAGACCTAATCTCAGCCTTGCTCTTACAAGCAATCATCATATCATCTACATATAACAGTAGATAGATATACTCCCCTAGTGCATAACCCCTGTAATATACACAGCTGTCATAACTGCTATGCTTAAACCCGTTGCTCAGCATATACTCATCGAACCTCTTGTACCATTGCCTAGGCGACTGCTTCAAACCATATAGAGATTTCTTTAACAAACATACCTTGTTACCTTGTTTAAATCCCGGTGGATGCCTCATGTAGATCACTTTTTCAAGATTTCCATGTAAAAATGCCGTCTTTACATCAAGCTGCTCCAGCTCATAATCTTTACATGCAGTCAATGTAAGTATAACCCGAATAGATGTGTGCCGAACTACCGGAGAAAATACTTCATTGTAATCAATACCTACCCTTTGTGTGAATCTATGAGCCACCAACCTTTCCTTGTACCTAGGCTTTTGAACACCTTCAATCCCTTCCTTTATTTTGAACAGCCATTTGCAACTCATCAGCTTTTGCCTATTTGGATGATCTACTAACACCCAGGTCTTGTTCTTCCTCAGAGAATCCATCTCTTCTTTCATAGCAGCTTTCCACTTAGAACTGTCTTCAAGTAACTGATTCCTGGAATGTCAATGGTTAATGAGTATCTTCTTCCTCTGCTGCAGTAAACGCGTAAGCAACCATATTACTCTCATCCCGAAACCTCGTCAGTTTCATTATTGTCTTTGGCTCTCTTCCTGAACCAACTGATAATCTGTAAGATCTGGTGGATGATCAATTTCTTGAACCCCTGCATCTTCATAATAGCCAGTTTCCTAATCTGACTGATCTTCCTGATCTGTCTGGTCTTCCTGATCTATCTGCTCTTCCTAACGTGTTTGATCTTCCTTAGACGTATGATTATTTAACATCTGAAGTTCCACTTCAACCTGTAATTCCTCAACAGACTTATCATTACCTGCGCCAGTATCGCTCTGATACCAATTGTAGAAACTAGAAGGGGGTTGAATAGTTTCTAGTTCAATTTGCAAAACATTTCGTTTGTTCCACTGGCCGCGGTTCCTTAAATATCACCTTGGTTCCTTATCAATAAAGAACCGCGGGTTCAATAAAGAACCACCTATAGTGGATGCCAAATATTGATACGTTGTAAACCTTGACAATCCTTTGTATCAAATTCTCGATTAAGCTTGACTAGATATGAGATGTGTTTGTAATAGATAATAACAATAAGTAAGGAAATACACAAACACATCAAATCAAGTGTACATCAAGCAATAGTCTAAACACTAAGCACACACATACTAAGCCTTAGCTTTTCCGCAACTAAGATGTTTAGACTAAAGGATGCACACTTGACCATAATCTAAACACGAAGCACACACGTACTAAGCCTTAGCTTTTCTGCAACTTAGATGTTTAGATTATGAGATGCATACAACACACAACATATAAATACATCTATAATAGTAAAGACATAAATGTAAAGGAAAGTACCAACACGATGATTTATAATGATTCGGTCACGAAGCTCCTTTTCGCCCTACTCCACTCCTCGAGTACACCTTACTCGAGAGTTACTTCACTAGTCAACAAAACTCCTTTCAGGGCGTAGAAAACCATACACGTCGCTTACACAATTTCCGACACTAAGCTAGATGTCGAGTCCTAATATTAGGTAGGACCAATCTACACAAAGTTGCCTACTTCCCCATTTTACGACACAAGGCTAGATGTCGAGTTCTAATCGAAAGGTAGAACCAATCTTCACGACTCTTCACTTTGAAGCTAAGTGAGAACTTCACTAGACACAACTACATCACTTTATAGTTTAGTAAGAACTCACAAGACACAACCACATCACTTTATAGTTTAGTGAGAACTCATAACTCTTACCTATTACAACTCAATAAAACACATATCCAAGTGTACACATGTAACTTGGATCTACACAACATAAATCCAAGTATACACATATACAAAGGATTTACACAAGACTTAATCCAAGTATTCACAAATACAATGGATTAACACAACTAATCCAAGTATTCACAAATACATTAGATCTACACAATATTGATCCAAGTATACCCATATACATTGGATCTACACAAGATTGATCCAAGTATACACATATACATTGGATCTACACAAGACACAAATAAAAATGATGAACATGATGATCTTCATCAAGACTTTATCTTTAATCACATCACAAATGTGTGAGTGATCTTCTCTTTACTCTTAAGAGGATGAGGAGATTGAAGGAGATAATCACATCTTAAACAAGATTAATCTAAACTAACTAATCAAGGGTTTAAAGATGTTTTTGAAAAAACTGTGCAAAAAGGGTTAAAAGAAAATCTGGAAATGATCCACTATTTATAAGGGAAACATTGCAACGGTCAAAACACCCGCGGTTCCTTATCTCTGCCCGCGGTTCCTTATTAATAAGGAACCACGGGTTCCTTTAAGGAACCTCCGCGTTGGAGTCCGTGCAAATTTGTCCTTTAGTGGGGATATACCATCTAGGGTAGTTTATACCCTCAAAGGGTATTCCTTTGGCATATGGAATATGCCAAATTCAAATTTCCATTTTCTTTTTAATAAAACATTTTCTTAAAAATAAAGTTAATTAAAATCTTTTGTCACATTTGATTAAATGTGAGTTTTAAGAATATATTAATCCTTGATCACTTAGTTAGGTTAATGACATGTTTGTACATACCTTGAGTGATTCATGACGAATGCGATCTTGGAGGTGTCGAGAGAAGTATACAAATGTATTCTTGAGTGATTACGAGTACCTTAACATTTTACATAATGTATTGCGAATTATACGTTTGTCATCAACAAAACATAAAGAGATTATATCGACAAAGCATCATAATGTTTGCACTAACAATCTCCCCCTTTTTGATGATGACAAACAAGTAAACCGCAACACAGATTAAAATGCATAAGTTACTCGTTTACACTTACTTCTCCCCTTTTTGTCGAATCAAAAAGATAGTCAACGTCTTGAAGAAGAGAAGAAGCAACGTCGAGAGAGAACACGTTTGTAGAAACTAGAAGGGGGGGGGGGGGTTGAATAGTTTCTAGTTAGTTTTCAAAACATATCGGCTTAATCCACTGTGCGTGGTTCCTTATGTGTACCCGCGGTTCCTTATCAATAAAGAACCGCCGGTCCATTTATGGCACCGCCGGCAGTGGACGAAACCGTTTATTACATGTTTAAACTTTGACAATCCTTTGTATCAAATTCTCGATCAAGCTTGACTAGATATGAGATGTGTTTGGTTGAAAGATAAATACTACAAGTAAGTAAAAACACAAACACATCAAATCAAGAGTACATCAAGCAATAGTCTAAACACTAAGCACACACGTACTAAGCATAAGATTTTTCGCAACTAGGATGTTTAGACTAAGTGATGTACACTTGACCATAATCTAAACACAAAGCACACACATACTAAGCCATAGCTTTTCCGCAACTTAGATGTTTAGATTATGAGATGCACACAACACACAACACAAGTATGCAACTATAAATACATCTACAAAGGTAAAGACATAAATGTAAAGGAAAGTACCGACACGATGATTTATAGTGGTTCGGTCACGAAGCTCCTCTTCACCCTACTTCACTCCTCGAGTACACCTTACTCGAGAGTTACTTCACTAGTCAACAAACTCCTTAAGGTGGAGAAACCATACACAACGTCGCTTATCCAATTTCCGACTCTAAGCTAAAAGTCGAGTCCTAATCTTAGGTAGGACCAATCTACACAACGTCGCCCACTTCACCATTTAACGACACAAGGCTAGATGTCAAGTTCTAATCAAAATCTAGAACCAATCTTCACGACTCTTCACTTTGAAGCTAAGTGAGGACTTTACACAACACAACTACTAATCACTTTAAAGCTAAGTGAGAACTCACAAGACACAACCACATCACTTTAGAGTTTAGTGAGAACTACCTAGACCCAACCACATCACTTTAGAGTTTAGTGAAAACTACCAAGACACAACCTAATCTACCCACTAGTAATGTTTTATGGCCCAACATAACAAACCTTGTGTTTTATGGCCTAAACACATAAACCATATAGATCTAAGCACACATCACTTAGATCTATAACTCTAACACTATATCCAAGTACTAACAAGACTTGGATCTACACAACTAACACCTAATCTAAGGATACCCATCACTTGGATATTCTACCCTTACAAACACATCCAAGTGTACCCAACACTTGGATCTTCTACATATACATAGTAGGAAGACTAAAAACATAACTTAGATCTATCGAAGGAAAGATCTTCATCATGTAGTGAACCCAACACATCATGGTAATGATAGTGTTCTTCTCTTTGCACTTGAGAGGATGAGGAGATTGAAGATTGAATCACATCTTAAACAAGATTAATCAAAACTAACTAATCAAGGATCTAAGATGGTTTTTGAAAGAAACTGTGCAAAAAGGGTTGAAAGAAAATCTGGAAATGATCCACTATTTATAGGGCAACATTGCAACGGTCAAAAACACCCGCGGTTCCTTATCTCTACCCGCGGTACCTTATCAATAAGGAACCGCGAGTTCCTTTAAGGAACCTCCACGTCGGAGTCCGTGCAAATTTGTCCTTTAGTGGGGATATGCCATCTGGGGTAGTTTATACCCTCAAAGGATATTCCTTTGGCATATGGAATATGCCAAATTCAAATTTCCATTTTCTTTTTAATAAAACATTTTCTTAAAAATAAAGTTTATTAAAATATTTTGTCACATTTGATTAAAATGTGAGTTTTAAGAAAATATTAATCCTTGATCTCT
This sequence comes from Glebionis coronaria, assembly GCA_025667525.1. Lineage (NCBI taxonomy): Eukaryota > Viridiplantae > Streptophyta > Magnoliopsida > Asterales > Asteraceae > Glebionis > Glebionis coronaria. The sequence goes on along the minus strand of CM046875.1, from coordinate 530,860,643 downwards.
TAGTTAGGTTAATGACATGTTTGTACATACCTTGAGTGATTCATGCCGAATGCGGTCTTGGAGGTGTCGAGAGAAGTATATAAATGTATTCTTGAGTGATTACGAGTACCTTAACATTTTACATAATGTATTGCGAATTATACGTTTGTCATCAACAAAACACAAAGAGATTATATCGACAAAGCATCGTAATGTTTGCACTAACAATCTCCCCCTTTTTGATGATGACAAACAAGTAAACCGCAACACATATTAAAATGCATAAGTTACTCGTTTACACTTACTTCTCCCCCTTTTGTCGAATCAAAAATGTAGTCAACGTCTTGAAGAAGAGAAGAATCAACGTCGAGAGAGCACACGTCCAAAGTGGTAGTCATCGATCACACGAGCTTGTATCCGAAAGGTAGTCTTCATTTGTAGAAGAGGAGGATCGACTTCGAGAGAACATGCATCCAAAAATCTAATCATCCATTGTGGTTGTCGTTTTAGAGGCGAGAATCCAAACCATAAACCCATCATCCAAAGATATTGAGCTTGCGTCATCCTAGTGAAGTCTTCAATCACCATAGGTTAACTAACTCCAACCATAATAATATGCTTATCTACGAGTGTCCAAAATGCATTACTTGCAAGATGTTAGATGAATGCAATTTGAGTGAGTCAACGATCGCAAATGTAATGACTTGAACTCTTGCAAATGCTCCCCCTTGATATGAGCTCCCCGTTGCTTGAGGTACCAACAAAGCAAGAATAGTAACGAGCTACAAAAATGGGTCAGAATTGTCCTACAAAACAAGGTTAGTAGACAAGAGCATATATAAAAAGAGATGTCACCCAAACGCGGATGATAAACAAGTCGTTTGCACAAAAAATGACAAGCAAAGAAGTTTGCATGCGATGCTATCAATCCAAAGACAAATCCAAGGAGAGGATCTTGACAAGATCAATTCACAATTGTTGGAATAGAGATAGAAAAGAAACATCCATACCAATTGTAATGATAATATGTCAAAGGGTAAAAAGCTTAGAATTTTTGGAATCACCCAAGAAAATTCAAGATTTAACCATCAACTCTCAAAAAAAGACAAGGAGAGGATTTTGAGGAAATCAATTCAAAATTGTTGGATTAGAGGTAGAAAACATCCAAGAATTTGAAGATATCATCTCAAGGTGTTAAAAACTTAGAATTGATGGAATCACCCATACCAATTGTAAATTTTAACCGCAATCAACTCTTAAAAAGAGGAACAAAAATATCTCAACCTAGAGACTTTTTTTTGACCAAAAAAAATAAAGGAAAACCAAAAGCGGATAAATCGACGCTTTAAGAAAAATACGGGATATAGGACATTATAGGCAAAAATGCGTATGAATGTCAACACCAAATGATGTTTAGCATACGTAAAATACATGCTCAAAGTTTCGTAGCTCTTCTCAATCATTATGGATGTTCAAAGAACAAATACATGACGAGGAAAGGGTAAGGCTCGACTCAACTTAGTTTAGAAAGACTAGAAGAAAGAGACTCGACATAAAAGAGCATGATTAATATGAATTGAGAGAGACTCAACAAAGAAGTTAAGGATAACTTTACGAAACGAGAGAAGAAACTCAAAAGAAGCTCAAGAAGACATGAAAGAGTTAGTACAAAATCTAACACATAATCAAGTAAGCACATACGATAATTCATGCAATGCCTAATGAAGTCTACAATAAACCAATGTAGAGAAGGTGCACAATTAACACATATGGCATGCAAGAAACATGATTACTTAAAAAGAGAAGACTAAGTAAAACATGTTAGCACGTAGCATTTAAGGACATGCATGAGTTAGACACATCTAAGAGATATTATATCGGAATGCTTGACAAAACCTTTATAATAAGCAAGCATTCATTAACTAATCAATTAAGCATATAGCATACGGATAAGCAAGAAGATATATAAGCAAGTAGCATACAAGCAAGTCATCTATCTAGATATCACAAATCAAGCTACATGTAATGTAAATCTCCAATAAGATTCCTAATTCTTATTAGTTTAAGAAAAGGACTCAAAATAAGAGAAAAAAAACATAATAACAACAAGATCCAAGACTCAAAGAAAAATCATGTTGAAAAACATGAAAGGAAATACAAGAGAATAAAGATCATACAAAGATGTATAAAAAAAACAAGCCTAAAACTTAAGCATAATTTTAATCTCAGTTACACTAGAATCCTAAGATTTGCTTAAATTAGATGTCTTAGCAATAAGCAATCCACATGCTTAAATGAAAGACAAGGGTGGTGGTGGAATTTGGTGGGGTGAAAGGTGAAGTCACCAAGGGTTCAACAAAGTCATTCACAATGGGAATGCTTTGGATGGGTGATGTGGGTGAGTTTGAAGGGGTAAAAGGTGAAGTCACCAAGGTATCAACAAAGTCATTCACAATGGGAATGCTTTGGATGGGTTGAGGTTGGGTAGTCACATCCAAGAGAGTACTTGGAGTGAAGGGTGAGGTTAGCTCATTCATTCTAGATTGGAATGAAGAGTAGGTAGAACCATGTGAATGGTTGGTACCAAGGGTTGAGGTAGTCTTGCATGGAGCAAGAGGTGGTGAGGGTGATGAAGAGATGAGGATTGGAAAAATCTCATTCTTGGGTGTGTGAAAGGATGAAGAGTTAAGTTTGGGTAGCTTAATCTTAATTTTGAGGTGCCTCTTTGAAGAGGAGGTTTTGGATGAATTGCAGGTTCTTGTAGAACAGGGTAGTAATGGGTGGTTTAAGGGGTAAGGATGAATGGTTTCAGGTGTGAAGAACATGGCTAACAAGGTGGTTTTAAAAGGGAAAGCCCTAGATATTTTGGGAGTGATCAAAGGTTTGAAACAAAGATTCCAAAGGGTGTTGGAACAATTGGGAATTTTCAGAAAACCCGAATTTGAGAGCTTCTGCCCGCGGTTCTTTATCTCCACCGGCGGTTCCATATTGATATGGAGCCGCGGTCTGTTTAAAGAACCGCCAACAGAGGCTAGGTTTAGGTGGTGAAGGAGGATTTTCCAATTCAGCAAATCCTAATGTTCTAGTCTAACTTATCATAAAGTCATTCTTAAGAGCAATAAAAGCTAGAACACACACAAAGGAAAGACACATAGGTTCAATTAGCACGTAAGAAGAAAGCTAAGAAAAACCTAATGGCTACAAAAGAAAAAGACTCCTTAATGAGATACAAAGTTCATCAAAGTAAACTATCATTAGTCATATATAGGAAGAACCATTAAATCTTTTTAGAGAATGAGTATGAGACTATCACTAGAGGTGCTCAATTAAGGCTAAACATGACTATTTTTACGAGTTATACACCAACTCAACTTCCCACATGGAAGTAATTCAACCGTTAGGTCAAATTAAGATCCTAGTGCATATATTCTCTAGTAGTCATTCTCAAGTTAGACAAAATGTAATTCCAACATTTGCCTAATAAAGTTTAGCAAGGATGAAACTTGCATGGCGACACAATGCATGACCTAATGAGGGTTAAGAATGCACCATTGCATATCTTGTCAAACAAGTATAGTTAAGGTTATTTACCTTAATTGAACTTGAGGCTAATAACTTTGAAGTGTATAAACAAAGTTTACACAAACCAAAGGAACACTCTTGATTGGTCTTTCGGAAATGACACATTTATAAATTGCATAGCAATGTAAATTACTTGAGTATTTCGGATGAAACATCCAAGTTATCAAACCAACTCTATTGTGCATTATAAGTAATTATTAAACAAGATATGTCTAACAATTTGAACAAGTAGATTCAATATAACACCATCAACACAAGTGTGAGTTATGATCCGATGTATATTATTAATAAACCACATTCATGTCTACACTAAAAAAAACATGTCAATTAGATTCGGTAATGATACCAATCATAGTTTGAATAATGCATTGATATTTAATCGAAATCTTTCTTGATTCCCACAAACACTCTTTTAAGTGAAAATAGCTAAGATTTTCAAAGGGTGTTTCATGTTTTATAGTGAGACATTTATCTACTTGAACTAATAACACAATGATCGAGTAAGACGACCTAAATCAATAGATTTGACAAGCTCCCAAAGCTTTCAAACCTAAAAGTGTTAAAGAACATCCCGAGGTGTACAAGATGTTTATGTAACATTTGTAAACAAAGAGATGTTAATCCTATATGCAATTCACACATAATGTTGCAACTAAAATGCAAGAAATCTAGCATACATCCTAATTAGGAAAAACTAGATACTAACAAATACCAAGAAAGGCACAAGAGACTAGACATATAAGCAATACTACTACAAATAGCAAGGAACACTTAATAATGTCTACATATAATAATAACACACAAGGAAACACACACAAACAATTAGCTTAACACATAAAAGCATTCGTCCATGTTTTGAGTGTTAGATACAACAAAGTATTCATAGCTTGATTTTATTTGAAAATAGTCTTTGACCCATTTAAAATTTAATTAAGTTTAACACTTTATAAATATATCAATTTTCAAAGATATATCACCAAGAGATGTCCAACTTAATAGAAAAGAGTAAAACACAAGTTTTACGACAAAACGACGCTCAATACTTTGGACAAAGTATGGAACTTAGAAACCATCCAAATTTTAAAGTTTGAATAAAGGTTTGGAAGCATTTTTAATTGAAAGAAAATTCAATTACGTTCGAAATGACGGGTGGCACGACTTCTATGGACTTACGGTTGATTTTATATGATTTTTCAAATTTTCAAAAATCTGAGTCAGACTGACTGCGGTTCCTTATTGATAAGGATCCGCGGGGAACAATAAAGAACCACGGTCAGAGGACAAAAAATGAATTTTTTGCCAAAATCATTTGGTAACTTTTTGGAAGGACTTAGGACTCTAAAAAATCATTTTAGACACATAGAACTCGTATTTTAGAGTTAATTATGACACAAAAGATTTTTATACTTCCAAACATGAAAAGATTTAACTAAAGCTATTATACAAAGTTTATTAAACACCAAAAACTTGTACGAATGAAACAAAAAAACATATTTCATAAGTAATCACTCTTCATGAACAATTTGATACAAAGATCGTCTCTATTTTTAAAAACCATTTTCATTTTAAAAACCATTTGTTTTGAAAAAGAGAGCAAAGATCGATCCAAGCTTTAAAATACAATATACTTCAAAGATCTTGAGTAACCAGACTCTGATACCAATTGTAGAAACTAGAAGGGGTGGTTGAATAGTTTCTAGTTAGTTTTCAAAACATATCGGCTTAATCCACTGTGCGCGGTTCCTTATGTTTACTCGCGGTTCCTTATCAATAAAGAACCGCCGGTCCATTTATGGAACCTCCGACAATGGACGAAACCGTTTATTACATGTTTAAACTTTGACAATCCTTTGTATCAAATTCTCGATCAAGCTTGACTAGATATGAGATGTGTTTGATTGAAAGATAAATACTACAAGTAAGTAAACACACAAACACATCAAATCAAGTGTACATCAAGCAATAGTCTAAACACTAAGCACACACGTACTAAGCATAAGATTTTCCGCAACTAGGATATTTAGACTAAGTGATGTACACTTGACCATAATCTAAACACAAAGCACACACGTACTAAGCCATAGCTTTTCCGCAACTTAGATGTTTGGATTATGAGATGCACACAACACACAACACAAGTATGCAACTATAAATACATCTACAAAGGTAAAGACATAAATGTAAAGGAAAGTACCGACACGATGATTTATAGTGGTTCGGTCACGAAGCTCCTCTTCGCCCTACTCAACTCCTCGAGTACACCTTACTCGAGAGTTACTTCACTAGTCAAGAAACTCCTTAAGGTGGAGAAACCATACACAACGTCGCTTATCCAATTTCCGACTCTAAGCTAAAAGTCGATTCCTAATCTTAGGTAGGACCAATCTACACAACGTCGCCCACTTCACCATTTAACGACACAAGGCTAGATGTCGAGTTCTAATCAAAAGCTAGAACCAATCTTCACGACTCTTCACTTTGAAGCTAAGTGAGAACTTCACACAACACAACTACTAATCACTTTAAAGCTAAGTGAGAACTCACAAGACACAACCACATCACTTTAGAGTTTAGTGAGAACTACCTAGACACAACCACATCACTTTAGAGTTTAGTGAGAACTACCAAGACACAACCTAATCTACCCACTAGTTATGTTTTATGGCCCAACATAACAAACCTTGTGTTTTATGGCCTAAACACATAAACCATATAGATCTAAGCACACATCATTTAGATCTATAACTCTAACACTATATCCAAGTACTAACAAGACTTGGATCTACACAACTAACACCTAATCCAAGGATACCCATCACTTGGATATTCTACCCTTACAAACACATCCAAGTGTACCCAACACTTGGATCTTCTACATATACATAGTAGGAAGACTAAAAACATAACTTAGATCTATCGAAGGAAAGATCTTCATCATGTAGTGAACCCAACACATCATGGTAATGATAGTGTTCTTCTCTTTGCACTTGAGAGGATGAGGAGATTGAAGATTGAATCACATCTTAAACAAGATTAATCAAATTTAACTAATCAAGGATCTAAGATGGTTTTTGAAAGAAACTGTGCAAAAAGGGTTGAAAGAAAATCTGGAAATGATCCACTATTTATAGGGCAACATTGCAACGGTCAAAAACACCCGCGGTTCCTTATCTCTACCCGCGGTACCTTATCAATAAGGAACCACGGGTTCCTTTAAGAAACCTCCGCGTCGGAGTCCGTGAAAATTTGTCCTTTAGTGGGGATATGCCATATGGGGTAGTTTATACCCTCAAAAGATATTCCTTTGGCATATGGAATATGCCAAATTCAAATTTCCATTTTCTTTTTAATAAAACATTTTCTTAAAAATAAAGTTAATTAAAATATTTTGTCACATTTGATTAAAATGTGAGTTTTAAGAAAATATTAATCCTTGATCACTTAGTTAGGTTAATGACATGTTTGTACATACCTTGAGTGATTCATGCCGAATGCGGTCTTGGAGGTGTCGAGAGAAGTATACAAATGTATTCTTGAGTGATTACGAGTACCTTAACATTTTACATAATGTATTGCGAATTATACGTTTGTCATCAACAAAACACAAATAGATTATATCGACAAAGCATCGTAATGTTTGCACTAACAATGTCTAAAGAGGTAGTCATCGAAAGCACGTCATTTAAAGAAGAAAAGAATTAACTTCACACGAGCTTGCATCTGAAAGGTAGTCTTCATTTGTAGAAGCGGAGGATCGACTTCGAGAGAAAATGCATCCAAAAATCTAATCATCCATTGTGGTTGTCGTTTCAGAGGCGAGAATCCAAACCATAAACCCATCATACAAAAATATTGAGCTTGCATCATCCTAGTGAAGTCTTCAATCACCATAGGTTAACTAACTCCAAGCATAATAATATGCTTCTCTACGAGTGTCCAAAATGCATTACTTGCAAGATGTTCAATGAATGTAATTTGAGTGAGTCAACGATCGCAAATGTAATGACTTGAACTCTTTCAAATGTTCCCCATTGATATGAGCTCCCCCTTGCTTGAGGCACCAACAAAGCAAGAATAGTGACGAGTTACAAAAATGGGTTAGAAGTGTCCTACAAAACAAAGTTAGTGGACAAGAGCATATGCATAATGAGATGTCACCCAAACGGAGTTAGATTTAAACAACTCGAGTAAAAAAAAGAGGGACTCGAGAGAAAGCTAAAACAATAGTAACTTTTAGAAGTGTCAAAAATATGACAAGTTAAGAAAAATAAGAGGGCTATTAGTGAGAAAATAGAACCTAACTTATTTTAGTGACACCAAAAAAATATATAAAGAGGACTAAGAGAGAAAAGAGATGTTCAATTCAAGAGAAAAATATTGTCAAGAGAACATACTCCACTTTTAATATTTTGGCAAGAAATACCAAATCAAAGAGAGTATGACAATGACAAAAAAAAAATAAGATCCCATATAGTCGAAAAGAGAGGAAGAATGACTATGATGGAAAACGAAAACGAGGATGATAAACAAGTCGTTTGCACAAACAATGACAAGCATTGGAGAAATAAGTGTGCACGCGATGCTTTTAATCCAAAAAAAACAAAAGGGAGGATCTTGATAAGATCAATTCACAATTGTTGGAATAGAGGTAAAAAAGAAACATCCATACCAATTGTAATGATAATATGTCAAAGGGTAAAAAGCTTAGAATTTTTGGAATCACCCAAGAAAATTCAAGTTTTAACCATCAACTCTAAAAAAACAAGGAGAGGATTTTGAGGAAATCAATTCAAAATTGATGGAATAGAGGTAGAAAAGAAACATCCAAGAATTTGAAGATATCATCTCAAGGGGTTAAAAACTTAGAATTGATGGAATCACCCATACTAATTGTAAATTTTAACCTCAATCAACTCTCAACAAAGATGAACAAAAATATCTCAACCTAGAGACATTTTTGACCAAAAAAAAACCAAAAGCGGATAAATCGACGCTTTAAAAAAATATTCTGGATATAAGACATTATAGGCAAGGATGCTTATGAATGTCGACACTAAATGGTGTTTAGCATACGATAAACTATATGCTCAAAGTTTCGTATCTCTTCTCAATCATTATGAATGTTCAAAGAACAATTACATGATGAGGAAAGGGTGAGGCTCGACTCAACTTAGTTTAGAAAGAATAGAAGAAAGTGACTCGACTTAGAAGAGCATGATTAAAATGAATTGAGAGAGACTCAACAAAGAAGTTTAGGATAACTTCACGAAACGAGAGAAGAAACTCAAAAGAGAAGAAAAGAGGGAATCTTCAAGAAAATTCGTCAAAAGAGAAAAAGACCAAAACGAACAAGGGACTCAATGGCCGCGGTTCGTTAAATAGGTCCGTGGTTCATTATCAATAATGAGTCCCAAGGTTATTTGAGGAACCATGGACATTGGGTGTCCAAAAACGATTATCGACTCAAAGGAAAATCACTTGGTCAAACAATTTAACATAAGATGCTAAAAGGCTTGAAAGTAAATGCTTCAGATATGAATTTTAACAATTGCAATTACAAGTTAAAATTGCTTGAATATTTCAAAAGAAATATTTTAAGTTGTCAATCTTACTAGGAGACGAATTAGATATAAATCTAACCTTCCTTGACAACCGAGTGAGAAAATAAAGAAGAAAAGAAAGATCACAAGAATAACGAGATCCAAGACCCAAAGACAAATCATGTTGAAAAACATGAAAGTAAATACAGGAGAGTAAAGATCATACAAAAATGTATGAAACACAAGCCTAAAACTTAAGCATAATTTTAATCCTAGTTACACTAGAAATCTAATATTTGCTTAAATTGGGAAGTCTTATTAATAAGCAATGCACATGCTTAATTATAAGACAAGGTGATGGGTGATGTGGGTGGTGGAGGATGTGGTATGTTCTCCAAAGGTGAGATGGGTGTAGTGGGTGAATTTGGTGGGGTAAAAGGTGAAGTCACCAAGGGTTCAACAAAGTCATTATCAAAGGGAATGCTTTGGATAGGTTGAGGTTGAGTAGTCACATCCAAGAGAGTACTAGGAGTGAAGGGTGAGGTTAACTCATTCATTCTAGATTGGATTGAAAAGGAGGTAGAACCATGTGAATGGTTGGTACCATGGGTTGAGGTAGTCTTGCATGGTGCAAGAGGTGGTGAGGGTGATGAAGAGATGAGAATGGGCACAATCTCATTCTTAGGTGTGGCAAAAGGTGAAGAGTTAAGTTTGGGCAACTTAATCTTGATTTTGAGGTTCCTCTTTGAAGAGGAGGTTTTGGATGAATTGGAGGTTCTTGTAGAAACCATGGTAGTAATGGGTGGTTTAAGGGGTAAGGATGAATGGTTTGAGGTGTGAAGAACATGGCTAACAAGGAGGGTTTAAAAGGGTGAGGGGATGATCCAAACTAGTAAAGGGTTAAAAAGGGAAAGCCCAAGATATTTTGGGAGTGATCAAAGGTTTGAAACATAAATTCCAAAGGGTGTTGGAACAATTGGGGAGTTTCAGAAAACCCGAATTTGAGAGCTTCTGCCCGCGGTTCTTTATCTCCACCGGTGGTTCCATATTGATATGGAGCCGCGGTCTATTTAAAGAACCGCCTACAGAGGCTTGGTTTAGGTGGTGAATGGAGGATTTTCTAATTCAGCAAATCCTAATGTTCTAGTCTAACTTATCATAAAGTCATGCTTAAGAGCAATAAAAACTAGAACATGCACAAAGGAAAAACACATAGGTTCAATTAGCACGTAGTAAGAAAGTTAAGAAAAACCTAAAGGCTACAAAAGAAAAAGACTCCTAATGACATACAAAGTTCATCAAAGTAAACTATCATTAGTCATATTTAGGAAGAGCCATTTAGCCAATTTAGAGAATGAGTATGATACTATCACTAGAGGTGCTCAATTAAGGCTAAACACGACCATTTTTACGAGTTATACACCAACTCAACTTCCCACATGGAAGTAATTCAACCGTTATGTCAAATTAAGATCCTAGTGCATAAATTCTCTTGTAGTCATTCTCAAGTTAGACAAAATGTAATTTCAACATTTGCCTAATAAAGTTTAGCAAGGATGAAACTTGCATGGCGACACAATGCATGACCTAATGAGGGTTAAGAATGCACCATTACATATCTTGTCAAACAAGTCTAGTTAAGGTTATTTACCTTAATAGAACTTGAGGCCAATAACTTTGAAGTGTGTAAACAAAGTTTACACAAACCAAAGAAACACTCTTGATTGGTCTTTCGGAAATGACACATTTATAAATTGCATAGCAATGTAAATTACTTGAGTATTTCGGATGAAACATCTAAGTTATCAAACCGACTCTATTGTGCATTATAAGTAATTATTAAACAAAATATGTCTAACAATTTGAACAAGTACATTCAATATAACAACATCAACACAAGTGTGAGTTATGATCTGATGTATATTATTAATAAACCACATTCATGTCTACACTAAAAAACATGTCAATTAGATTCGATAATGATACCAATCATAGTTTGAATAATGCATTGATATTTAATCGAAATCTTTCTTGATTCTCATAAACACTCTTTAAAGAGAAAATAGCTAAGATTTTCAAAGGGTGTTTCATGTTTTATAGTGAGACATTAATCTACTTGAACTAATAAGACAATTATCGAGTAAGACGACCCATATCAATAGATTTGACAAGCTCCGAAAGCTTTCAAACCTAAAAGTGTTAAAGAACATGCCGAGGTGTACAAGATGTTTATGTAACATTTGTAAACTAAGATATGTTAATCCTATATGAAATGCACACATAAATAGACAACTAAGTAACACTACTACCAATAGTAATGATCACTTAAGAATGTCCAAGAACAAAAGAAAAATCATAAAAGCATTCGTCTTTGTTTTGAGTGTTAGATACACCAAATTATGCATAACTTGATTTTATTTGAAAAATGTTTTTGACTCATTTCAAAAATTTAATTAAGTTTAACACTTTGTAAATATATCAATTTTCAAAGATACACCAACAAGAGATGTCCAACTTAATAGAAAATAGCAAAACACAAGTTTTACGACAAACCGAGACTCAATACTTGGACAAAGTTTATAACTTATAAAACATTTAAATTATAAAGTTTGAATAAAGGTCTGGAAGTATTTTTAAATGAAAGAGAACTTAATTACGTTCAAAACGCCGGGTGGCACGACTTCTACGGACATACGGTTGATTTTATATAATTTTTCAATGTTTGCAAAAATCTGAGTCAGACTGACTGCGGTTCCTTATTGATAAGGATCCGCGGGGAACAATAAAGAACCACGGTCAGAGGACAAAAAATGAGTTTTTGACCAAAATCATTTAGAAACAATTTGGAAGGACTTAGGACTCTAAAAAATCATTTTAGACACACAGAACTCATATATTAGAGTTAATTATGAAACAAAAGATTTTTATACTTCCAAACAAGAAAATATTTAGAATCAAGCTATTTCCCAAAGTTTATTTAACACCAAAACTAGTACGAATGAAACAACAAAACACATTTCATATGTAATCATTCTTCATAGGAAATTTGATACAACAATCGTTTTAATTTTTAAAAACCGTTTGTTTTGAAAAACTAGAGCAAAGATCGATCTAAGCTTTAAAGCACAATATACTTCAAAGATCTTGAGTAGCCTCGCTCTGATACCAATTGTAGAAACTAGAAGGGGGGGTTGAATAGTTTCTAGTTCAATTTGCAAAACATTTCATTTGTTCCACTGGTCGCGGTTGCTTAAATATCACCGTGGTTCCTTATCAATAAAGAACCGCGAGTTCAATAAAGAACCGCCTACAGTGGATGCCAAATATTGATACGTTGTAAACCTTGACAATCCTTTGTATCAATTTCTCGATCGAGCTTGACTAGATATGAGATGTGTTTGTAATAGATAATAACTATAAGTAAGGAAATACACAAACACATCAAATCAAGTGTACATCAAGCAATAGTCTAAACACTAAGCACACACGTACTAAGCCTTAGATTTTCCGCAACTAAGATGTTTAGACTAAAGGAAGCACACTTGACCATAATCTAAACACGAAGCACACACGTTCTAAGCCTTAGCTTTTCCGCAACTTAGATGTTTAGATTATGAGATGAATACAACACACAACATATAAATACATCTATAATAGTAAAGACATAAATGTAAAGGAAAGTACCGACACGATGATTTATAGTGGTTCGGTCACGAAGCTCCTTTTTGCCCTACTCCACTCCTCGAGTACACCTTACTCGAGAGTTACTTCACTAGTCAACAAAACTCCTTTCAAGGTGGAGAAAACCATACACGTCGCTTACATAATTTCCGACACTAAGCTAGATGTTGAGTCCTAATATTAGGTAGGACCAATCTACACAAAGTTGCCTACTTCACCATTTTACGACACAAGGCTAGATGTCGAGTTCTAATCGAAAAGTAGAACCAATCTTCACGACTCTTCACTTTGAAGCTAAGTGAGAACTTCACTAGACACAACTACATCACTTTATAGTTTAGTGAGAACTCACAAGACACAACCACATCACTTTATAGTTTAGTGAGAACTCACAACTCTTACCTATTACAACTCAATAAAACACATATCCAAGTGTACACATGTAACTTGGATCTACACAACATAAATCCAAGTATACACATATACAATGGATTTACATATAACTTAATCCAAGTATTCACAAATACAATGGATCAACACAACTAATCCAAGTAATCACAAATACATTAGATCTACACAATATTGATCCAAGTATACCCATATACATTGGATCTACACAAGATTGATCCAAGTATACACATATACATTGGATCTACACAAGACACAAATAAAAATGATGAACATGATGATCTTCATCAAGACTTCATCTTTAATCACATCACAAATGTGTGAGTGATCTTCTCTTTGCACTAAAGAGGATAAGGAGATTGAAGGAGAGAATCACATCTTAAACAAGATTAATCTAAACTAACTAATCAAGGGTTTAAAGATGTTTTTGAAGAAACTGTGCAAAAAGGGTTAAAAGAAAATCTAGAAATGATCCACTATTTATAGGGCAACATTGCAACGGTCAAAAACACCCGTGGTTCCTTATCTCTACCCGCGGTTCCTTATCAATAAGGAACCGCGGGTTCCTTTAAGGAACCTCCGTGTTAAAGTCCGTGCAAATTTGTCCTTTAGTGGGGATATGCCATCTGGGGTAGTTTATACCCTCAAAGGATATTTCTTTGGCATATGGAATATGCCAAATTCAAATTTCCATTTTCTTTTTAATAAAACATTTTCTTAAAAATAAAGTTAATTAAAATCTTTTGTCACATTTGATTAAATGTGAGTTTTAAAAATATATTAATCCTTGATCACTTAGTTAGGTTAATGACATGTTTGTACATACCTTGAGTGATTCATGACAAATACGATCTTAGAGGTATCGAGAAAAGTATACAAATGTATTCTTGAGTGATTACGAGTACCTTAACATTTTACATAATGTATTGCGAATTATACGTTTGTCATCAACAAAACATAAAGATATTATATCGACAAAGCATCGTAATATTTGCACTAACATATAGATAAGAAGTACCTCTTACCTCCCAATGATTCCAACTGAGACGGACCCCATAAGTCTGAATGAACATAGTCTATCACTCCCTGAGTAGTGTGCCTTCCTACACCGAAACTGACTCGATGTGACTTTCCCAGAACACAATTCTCACAAAAATTGAGCTTACCTAGACTCTTCTTGCCAAACAAACCTTGCTTTTCCAGCACGTGTAGACCCACCTCACAAATATGTCCCAGTATTTTATGCCAAACCTGCACAAGGCTGTCTTTTTCTTCAACACTAGCATTAAGCTCACATGCTACTGCATGGCCATCCAAAGAGTACACACAGTTCTCCCTTCGGGTTCCAGATATAATAACCCTAGAACCATTAATCACCTTCACTTGGCCCGACTATATTTTTATGGTATATCCCTCTTTTCAAGATTTCCCATCGATATTAAGTTTCTTTTCATTTTAGAAATGTACCTAACATTACATAACACAAAACTTGACCCATCTTTTAGTTGTACCTTTACCTTGCCAATATCCCTGATCTTGCACTCCCTGTTGTCACCCAATAGTACGATGCCCCCATCACATTCTAGAAAATCAAAAAATACATCTAACCTGGGTGACATGTGATATGAAGCTCCTGAATCCATGATCCAATCTTGTAGTCTTTCTACACTCATCACCATCATCACCTTATAATCTTCGTAAATCGAACCACTAGAGCTTGGTGGATCATCTTTCTTGACGTAACCTTTTGAACTCTTGCGATTATTCTTCGGACAGTCTCTTCTCAAGTGCTCCTCATATTGGCAAATAAAGCATTTGATTCTTCTAACTCGAGACTTCGATCTTGACTTTCCCCTTGACTGATGCGAATTCTTGCGATCAGTTCTTCCCCTCACGTATAACCCTTCACCATCATTCCTCTTTGCCTTGGACCTTTCTTTGATTTCCTTTGAATTTAGTGTGTCCATCACGTCCTCTAAAGTCAAAGCTTCCCGTCCATAGAGAAAGGTATCCACAAAGTGTTCGTATGATGCTGGTAAAGAAGTGAGTAACAATAAAGCAAGATCTCCATCCTCGAATTTTACCTCAATATTTGCTAAATCAAGAACGATTTTGTTAAACTCACCTAT
Organism: Glebionis coronaria; assembly: GCA_025667525.1. Classification (NCBI taxonomy): domain Eukaryota; kingdom Viridiplantae; phylum Streptophyta; class Magnoliopsida; order Asterales; family Asteraceae; genus Glebionis; species Glebionis coronaria. The sequence continues at coordinate 530,845,324 of CM046875.1, read as the reverse complement.
ATGCTCAGAAATCTTTCGTCCAGTCGGCATGTAGAATGTATACAACTTCTTCTTCAGGTACAACTTGTTGGCTAATGACTTTGTCATGTACAAAGAATTGATCTTTGACCAAACCCCCGCTGCATTCGTCTCCCCGGTAACCTCTCTCATGACCTTGTTACCTAAACACAAAATCATGGCACTGTGAGCTTTCTTGTCAAGCTTAGATTTCTCTTCAGCTTCCATATTTGCGGGTAAAACCTCTAGAGCTACTTCACATTCATTTTGGGTTAATAAAGCAGGCATCTTGATTCTCCATAACCCGAAATCACCAGTTCCATCGAATTTCTCGATGTCAAACTTGGCTCCCGTTATTCTTTAACTCCTTTGTTAATTTACTAAACCTTGTGATAAAACCTCACAATCACAAAATAACAAAGCCCCTCCGATAATTCGTTAAACCTTGTGAAACCTCACAATCACGAATAACGTAGTCCCCTTGTGTAAATGATACAAAGTAACCCCTTTTTTATTTATACGAAAACAAAAATAATAAGAAGACTTGTTTTTTTATAAGCCCAAATATACTATTATGTGGCCCAAAAAAACTAGTCCACACCCCCTGACTATTGATAAAAATCAACAGCCTTGTCTTCTCCCCTTGTTCTCTCTCTCTGTAACTCAGTGACAGAAACAAGAAAAAAACAATGGCAGATCTAGTTGATCGATCTTCAACAAACAACCCTTCTCAATTGATATTCGCTACACCCTTGTTGATCTAAACCCGATCAACAATAACCTTATTTGATCGATCCTAGTAAATTAGCAGACCTCGAGAAGCCAGCTCTTGATACCACTTGTAGGGTTTAATCCCTACAACCTGATTACTAGATGCGGAATAATATGATCGTGAAGCACACACACCAGCAGAATCGACAAAAAATTAAAAGCCACAAGGTAAACCCTAACTGATTCTCGATTAGTTATTGAAAGAATGACGTGAAGGTTACATTCCCCCTCACCTCCTTTTATAGAGATGAGGGGGGCCGACTCTTACATAAGTACGGGTCGGGTTGGGTTTGGACATAACCAACCGACCTTTATTCTTAGCTAGTACTAGGCTACTCGACTCTTAATTCCTTAGACACGACATAGGCGAAAGATAAAGACTAAACATAACACCCTCCATAAGTCAAAGTTAAATGGTTCTGCATTTCACCAAAACACATGTCTCCTGCATATTTTTGAGGTCTTTGAGTTTCTTTTAGGCTTTTATCCATGCTTTTATCATAACCTCAGAAATCCTTATAAAAAGAGCTTGGAGTGTTTCCTTGGAATCTCATCAAGTTACATTGATATGTGTCCATTAGATTGGTGGAAATCAGTTGACGAGAACTTGGTTTCCCTAAAGGAGACCGATATTTTGGTGAACTTACTTGAGATGATTCTTGTTCACGCTGCTGACATCAAAGCTCTCGAGAGGGTGATTATTATATCTCTATGTTCAAGAGTATCAGTACCAGTTTACAAGTATCTCATTAATAAGCTAAAGTGCAGACCCCAATTTAAATCATTTGTTGAGAAATTTAAGGATGGTGGGTTGAAAGATGTTTTGGTTGCTCCAACACTTCAATGTGCTTTAGAAGATAACTTTAGAGTGGCCTCTAGTTTCCTATCACCTCACAGTTTTGCGAATCTATTGGACCGTCTTCTTTTAATGCAAACGGTCACTTCAGAAAATTCTTACACAACAAGATCTTCTTTTGTGGGATCATTTACACATATTCATTACGCTCCAGCTTTATCAAATGGCCCATTTTCTTCAAATCTAAGCGTTCTTGTAGAAAGAGTCCACGATGTTCTTTATTGTGATGAAATTACTATGCTATGGATTCACAGAAATAAGATCGATGTCTCTTATTTTCCACTGTTAGTATTCAAGATGGTTATGATACTTTCCTTGATATGTCTGAAAGCACCAAACTATGCTCCTCAGCTACTAGACTTTCTGGCTGGTTTAGACAGTATTGCTTATTTCTTCCAAAGAAGTTTGTGCATGTTCTTCTAAGGAAAAGGATAAATCAAAATTTGAACTTGGATCCAGAAGTTGTTGCAAAAGCGTTTTAAGCATAGATGATACCCTCATGATTGTTAGATCGGGAAATGTGAGTCCTAAAGCCAATGCTCCTTGTGCTATATTTGTTGACCTTGAGAAATCTAAAGAGGAGATAATTAGCGTTTTGTTTCTAAGGAAAACACACATAATGTCCACTCGTTATCGGATAATATTAACTCTGGGACAATTCTTGAGTTATTGTCTTCAGATACAATACATGATGCTAACATTATGAATCGTGTGGAACTGCAAATGAATTGGAAAGTTTTAGAAGAAATATCTGAGGTTATTAATGGGAAGAAGGGAGTAGTAATGAACAAGTTACCTGTTACAACTAGGATTAAGGTAATATATACATCATTGTGTTTGTAACAAATGATTTCTGTTAACAATGGTGTAATTACTGTAAGTTTGATGCCTTATTATTTATCTGTTTCTTGCCATATTGAAGTTGATATAAATAGGGGCACAGTACTTATCGCCTTTGCGGCTCAAATTTCTCGTTCTCACGAAGATTCAACAACTATATGTGGTGTAAATTCTGGTCTGAAGTTGCTTTCTTTTATGTTTGACACGCGGTTAGACTTTCATTATTGTACAATTTGAAGTGGTTGTTAAATGTTAAACCAATTCAACTGGAGTTTGATTAATTTTTTTTTGGATCTATTTTCAGTCGACCAGATTTGAAGCATTCAACTGCATTTTAGGGGGCGACTCGTATTGTCAAGGGGCTACAATGTGATAGGCCAAAGCTAGATAATTTCTTGAACCGTTCTGCCATGATCTAGGCATTAAAGTTCAAACAAACACGTGATTCAGCGGTGTTAGAAAATCAAAGTGAAAGTGATAACACTCAGGATGGTAACAACAAGACAGGGAAGGGAAAGAAGAGTAAAACGAGCAAAGGTAAAAAGAAATGACACTCTTAATCATACAAGAGTACTATATAGGTAAACCTTTTTAAGTTTATAAGATGTTTAACAATTGCACATACATTAAATTATGAAGAGTTTCAAAATCTTAAACCTTTTCATTCCACACACATATTAAACCTCAACTTACTATGGCTAAAACAAATTATGGACATCTTCATATGTTTTGGACCTATTTTTGAAATGACCATAGTAGATGTCCTAATGAGTTTACTGAATTAAGGATGGCAATGGGCGAGAAAAGAACCCATAACCTAGGGGTACCCACACGTAAATGGGTGAATATTTTCGTCATTTTTCACCCATGGGTAGGTCGTGGGTATAAATCTAAACCCATCTATAGGTGGTGGTGGGTGACGGGTATGATACCCGTCATTGGTAAACCTATGATACCCGTCACGGGTAAACTCATGAAACTCATATGATATAACTACGGGTGTGCTCATCAATATACTTATGGGTGTCTCTATAAACCCATAAAAATAAAATAAAATTCATTATACCTTTTAAAAAGTTGTGACTTGTGAGGCTATTATAAATTATAATAACTATCACTATCAAGAAAACACATTGAAACAAAAAAAAGTATTCGAGTTGCTAGACTAAAAAATAAAGATCAAAGATCAAATCATCAAATATATATACATGGATAATCTAGTTCGTCTCTTCTTGTACTACAAAAACATCAATTCATTCATACTAATACATATATTATATTATTGTTTTAAACTTCCAAGATATCTTATTCACTCTACAAGGTACACGACACACCTCTAGTCATCTAACACATCTATATAGTTATTCTCTTATTCTAGTTTTGTAGTTTTTTTATAGATATTGTGTTTAATTCAGTTTCTTGAAACACACTTTCATAGTTATTTTGCATATAAGGTTTTGTGATTTTGTTTTATTGCATTAACTCATGAGTTTACGCATAGGTATGGGATGGGTAGAAAATTATACCCACTATGAGTGACGAAAGAATGGTAGGTATGAAAAAATTTACGTGGGTGAGTGACGGGTTTGAGATACCCGTACTATTACCCACAGGTGACGTCCCTAAACTGAATCAAAGTGCAATCTTGTTGTCCAGTGGCACATAAGAATAGAAAAGCTTAGCATTGATGTGAACGCTTTCCATAACTCAAGAATTGAAACTTTTGAACATACTTGACTTTACATCACGATCTTGTGTCCTGATATTAACCCTTAATGGTGAAAAATACAACAAATATAGAAAATAACTGATGCGTGTCGACCAAAAAACACCTTGATTCCAAATAAAGGACAAGTACATCAAAAATGGGGCGAGGGCTTTACTCTGTTATATTAGGCATTAAAGTTAACTAATCAATCTTGACTAAAAATCTGTCTACTTAACTATCAAGGATAAAAGACATTTTATATAACAAACTTTTTCAGACCATTTAGTTCAACCGATTTAACCGAACAAGTTAAAAAAATCTAAACGTACGCTAAAAATTCTAAAAAAACACGCTTGCCGCAACGCGCGAGCTACAGTTCCACTTGTTTTCTTTTCAAAATTTGCTATACTTTTACCTTGGTTGTGTTATGAACATTTAGAACTTTTTTTTCTTTTGAACAACAATTTTATTAAAAAACAACTCTAGCAAGAAGCTAGAAAACGGATTACAAAATGACAAGCCTAGGGTCTTTCGTCCAAGTTATCAAGTTAAACTTTGTGACAAATCTAACATTTTCAGGTAGTTAAATATTTTCTCGTATAATATTTTGAAACTTATTTTTATGTTGGTTGACGAACTCACAATTTACGGATTTAAATTTGGGCTTACGTGCATAATTTGGCGTCTTTTACGACTAAACCGGAAACCTTAGGATTACGTATTTACGTTTTTGAACTCCGTTTTTGATGAGACAATTTTTATTGGATTCGTTTTGTGACGGTGATTCATAATTTATAAAAACGTTTTTCGTAAAACGACCCGAGGGCACGCAAATCGAGAAAACTAGAATCGAGAAATACCCGTAAACTAGTGAGATGGGACAAAACACTTTGCCCCATCCCACTAGCTTACATGGGACGGCCAAAACACCTCACCACCATTAGGTGGCACAAACATAACTTGTTTAGCAACAAGTGTAAGCCTTAGCTTACACTTTAGGCTAAACTACCACCAAACTCATCAAAACCAACAAATGGTTTCACTTAACCATTTTCATCCATGCAATTTACTCTCAAACTCTCTCTACTTCACCATATATGCCGTCCCACAACAAGCCATAAACACCATTTTTGATCTCTTCCAACTACAAACCACATGTTTACTAGTCCTATTAAGGTGATTCCTTGAAACCTTGATCATTTGGTGGCCATATAACCAACTTTGGAGGTGATTTTCTTGTGTCCTAGGGCTGATTTTCCAACATATGATCTTGCTATTTGATGGTCTTGGAGACACTTGTTGTGTTCATCAAGTTCTTGCCTTCCTAAAACAAGAAATCCACTTGGATTGGTAAAGAAGATCATCCTCTACATTTTTCTCTTATTATTTTGTAAAGAACAAATGTATTTTCTTTCATTTTGTATATGTATATGATGTATATATGATGATAAAAATGTTGTGTGGGGATCAAGTGTTGATAAATATGCTTAAAATGATGATAACCATAAGAAATGAAGCTAAAATCATGTCTAAATAGTTGGCTGTATAAAAACAGTAGATAACTAAATAAAGAACTGATAAAAATGCATGGTTTGATCTATTTACAGTAAAGTAGATGATGTTATACACATGTGAGAGTTGGCCATGCAATGGAATCAAAATAATGAGTGAGATATGATCAAAACAAGTTAGGTGGTACAATCTGAATAAGCAGTTTTGTAGGGACTGTTAAGGCAACTTAAGTTTAAAATGGGCAGTAGCTATAACTAAGTTATATTTAGCACATATCATGAAGAAGTTGTCATTTAAAAATGAGCTTCTAAGTCATTGTAGAACTCTAGATATGATAAAAATGGTGAATGTGAAGTTAAAAATCAGATTTTTGGAAATAATGTTTATTATTATTATATAAGCACTCACTTTATAATTTATAAAATGTAAAGTATAAACCCACTAACTTGTAAAACTTATTTATATAAATGTATAAAAGGTTAATTAAATGGGTAAAATATATAAATGGTGGTAAAAGTAATATTTATAAGAAATAAAAACTATAAACTTTATTTTTACGACTTTTTCGGCTATCGCCGTGAAATTAACGTTTTTCATCAAATAAAACTTAGACGACCAAACCCGTCTAATGTAAAGTTTATAAAAGATATATACTGATGTATAAGTAACTAAGGCAAGTAAAAACCGATAAAACCCGAACTATAAGAATTACGGACAATTACGAGCTAACTAAACCTATTAGACTAATAATTGGACTTAATAAGATAAATACTTGTAAAAAGAATTATTTGGGCTTAACCCAATAGGGCCCAACATGAAAAGTATATATACTGATCTTATAAGTATAAAATGGGTAAAAACAAGTAAAAGAACTTATAAAAGACTTAATGAACTTAAAATAGGTAAAATCGGTAAAACTAGTGAACTAGTAAGACGATACTAAAACGTAAACGCTAAAATGAGTAAATGAGGATTTATAAACCCACTTGATCATCATCATATGTACAATAATCATATATATGTATATTGTTATTTTGATAAAAGTCATTGGACCGAGTCTAAGACCGATTATTATTTATATAGGTTTCCGTGACCGAAGCACGCCCGTAGCCGATAATCCGCCTTTCATTAACAACGTGAGTTCATAGCCTCGCACTCTTTTAAATGTTTTATAAAATGATTTGTAAACCCGCGAGGGAGATAACATGCTAGATTTTTATAAAAATAGAACACAAGTAGTCCCGATTGTATGCTTAATGAGATGGACCCGAATGATGCTATGACCCTATATTCGAGACTAAAAGGATTATTAGTAGTTAGGTTATGTCACTTAAAGTCCCATTAGCATGAATTGTGAACTACCGGGTTTTGGTAGACGCTTATGCATTTGATAGTACTATTTGGGGACGATCACCCCAGTTCGCGCCTTGACGGTTGATCCCCGTCGTACCACATTGATTGGTAAGCGAATTTATGTATGAGAAGATTCCATAGCGTGATTTTTGTGACGACACGCTAACTTAGATGGGCAAATTGTTTGTCGGGTTCGCGGCCCGCTGTTTTCACAGTAAGGTAACAATGTCATGCGGCTAATAATAATCCTATACAATATAAGACATAAATAATAAACGATAACGACGCTATTACGATGAATATATTACCTATCATGGTAATATAGAGACTACGGTCTCATGGACGGTTTCAGATGTATGATTAATATATATTGCCTGACTAGCAATATGTGGACTTACTTCCGATATTATACTTGTGTTCTGATTTTAATGATTGTAAATGATTGTTTTATATAACGGTTTTCATTAAACTCTATGAATTCACTCAGCATTCGCTGATATGATTTTTGCATGTTTTCTATCTCAGGTGCTTGAAGGTAATCCGGATGGAGATCGACTCTGATGGCCCACACTTAATATTAAAAATGTTCATTCGATCTGTGTTTTGTAAACTTAATGACCTGTATAATTTGGGACCTGTTGTACACTTTTAAACTTTTTATCGAATGAATGTTTGTTAAACCTTGTACAACCATTTTTATGTGTTGTCTATGATTGGAGTTATTGTGCTATCCCGTAACACTCTGAAAGACCCTTCCGCTGTACCGATACGAAAAATGAGAGTGTTACAGTTTGGTATCAGAGCTCTCGTTGTAGAGAACAAAAGATTTTTAAAAACCAAGGTTTTGAACAAAACTTTTCAAAATCTTTTGACAATGAACATTTGAGAAAATATTTGAAAAATCTTTTGACTATAACGGTGCCAGAGATCTCCGACGTTACCAACAAGCCTTATTGAGAAGATATATATTTTGATATATATAATTTAATTTTTATATATGTATATATCGTGATTTCATTATGTAATTGTTTGACTAGTATGTTATCCTAATACGAGATAAATATATATAAATGCAGATTGTCATGGCTGACCCTAATATTCCTGTAGAAAACCATGCTATTCCCGAACCTAATATAGAAGATGATCCTTATTTAGACTTAGTAGATTTTGATATTGATGACGAGGAGGAACCATTTGAGGATCCCGAGCCCGAGTTAGGACTAGGAGATCAGATTGCCCCTCAGGTTGATTTAGTAGAGAATGAGATTGAGAATGTGGGTAATGAGGACGTGGATATTGAGAATGCTGATATTGAGAATGAGAATGAGATTGGGTTAGATGAGTTAGATGATGAGATTGACGACGAGGATGTCGAGGAGGATGTAGGTATAGATGTTGAGATTGATGACGATGAGGAAGCTGAGCTTATATATCCGTATGATGTTCCAGAGGGCGAGCCCTTGCCCCCACCAGTTTGTTTGTCTGATTCCGAGGATGAGTTACCTAGGGATGAAATGTCTGAATCGTCTGAATCTGATTCTGAATCAGAGGAGGATGAGGATGACGATGCACCTGACGGTACCGACGGTATTGCTGCTCGTAAACGTGAGATAGGAGAGTCGTCTAGTACTCGAGAGGCTACTCATATTGATGGTCTTGCACCATGGGCCTTGAGACGTGATCTAGATGCTTCCCGTGTTAGGAGTTGTGTGACAGAGGTTGGATTAGGTGTTGTTCAGACTCAGGTTGCTCATTTGGAGTCGAAGACTAAGATTGGAGAGAAAGAGCGGGAGTTGCTTAGTTTGGATTTGAGTGATGTAGAACGTGGTTTGAATGAGGCTTTTAGGAGGTTATCGGTGTTGGAAAGTGGTGAGTATGCTGCTATGAAGAAAAAGGTGAATTCTATGGAGATTCAGTTGAGTGTGGCTCGTGCGATGCGTGAGAAAGCCGAAAAGGAGTTGAATGTATCCGTGGGTTGGAACAGTAGATTTTATGCCGACATGGTTGAAAGAGGAGTAATCCGTAAGCGCCCAGCTGAAGATGAGTCTAGTGATCGTCCGGCGAAGATCCAGAAGACGATGGATGATGGACAATCTGGCGGTTCTCAGTAGACCAGTCTGTATTTAGTAGTGACCTTTAGATCTTTTGTGTTTGTAGCTTTGACTGAACCGACTTGTTAGTAGTAGACTTGGCACGAATTTTGAGTGTATATAGTGTTAGAACTTTGATATGGATGTACTAAGACAATACTTTTGTTTCAGATCGAATGAAATATGTATCTTGTCTTGAATTCCATATTGTGCCTTATTTGTATATTGATTATGAATTCGATCCATATTATATGAATCCTTTGTTGGATGAATGCTTAATGCTTTGAAATTGTGGAATTATAGAACTATGCCGCCCAAGAAGGCTGTGACTGAGGATGATGTACGTAGGATTATTACGGAGCAAGTTACCGCATCTATGACTGAATTTATGGCAAATGCTAGAAATGAAGCTGGCGGTAGTGGAGCTGGCGGTAGTGGAGCTGGCGGTAGTGGAGCTGGCGGTAGTGGAATTGGCGGTACTAATGTGAATGTGAATGCTAATAATGTGAATGCTAATGCTGGAGGAAATGTAGGAGGACTTGGAACGAATGTACCTGAAGTTGGTGGCTGTACTTATGTGACGTTCATGAAGTGTGAACCTCTACCTTTTAATGGAACTGAAGGTGCTGTAGGATTAAGCCAGTGGATCGAGAAGATTGAATCGGTGTTTAGGATTAGTAAGTGTAAGGAGGAAGATAAGGTGACTTTTGCTATGGCTACTCTTAAAGGTCGTGCGTTGACTTGGTGGAACGGGAGAATTGCTTTCATGGGTCTTGATGCTGCTAATGCTACTCCTTGGGCTGAAATCAAGAAGTGGATGACTTTGGAGTTTTGTCCTCGTAGTGTGATCATTAGGTTAGAACAGGAGTTGATTCATTTGAGAATGAAAGGTGTGGACATTGATAGTTACACGAATCGATTCCATGAGTTGGCCTTGCTATGTCCTCGATTGGTTGAACCCGAAGAGATCCGAATTGAGCAATATGTGAAAGGGTTGACCAGGAATATCCGGGGGGACGTGACATCATCGAAACCACTGACCATTGATGATGCTGTTCGAATGGCTTACCGACTCATTGGACAGATAATTCAGGATAAGGAAGATGAAGCCCGTGTTGGTGAGAAAAGGAAGGGAGACGGTGAGCGTGTAGATAGAGGTGATTATAGGAAGAATTTCAATCGCCGTCAGAACCAGAGAAAGGGGAATGCAAATGCTATTACCAACAATGCACCGCGCAACGATGATAGATGTCCTAAGTGTGGCAACAAGAGGCATCCTGGCGACTGCTGGAAGTGCCGAAATTGCGGAAAGCTTGGACACAAGGTTGAAAGGTGTAAGAAGGGAACGATTTGCTTCAACTGTAATGAAGAAGGTCATAGGAAATCGGAATGCCCCAAGTTGAAAGCGATTGTACCTGGAAGAAACCCCCAGGGTGGTATCTACCAACTTGGAACAATTGAGGTGAAGAAAGAGGATCCGAATGTCGTTACCGGTACGTTTTTACTCAACAATCATTATGCTGTTGCTTTATTCGATTCGGGTGCCGATAGGAGCTTTGTATCCACTAAATTTAGTGCCCTTATTGATATTGAACCTGTTGAGATAAGTACCAGTTACGAGGTGGAATTGGCTGATGGTAAATTAGTGAAAACTAATAAGCTATTAGAAGGATGCTCTCTAAATCTCTTGAACCATTCCTTTCCGATTGATTTGATGTTGATAGAATTAGGTAGTTTCGATGTTATTATTGGTATGGATTGGTTGTCGTTGAACAATGCTACTATTTTATGTGGAGAGAAGAAGGTTAAGATTCCTCTTAGGAATAGAACGTTAGTAATTGATGGTAGTCGAGGTGAATCCCGTTTGAAAATCGTTTCATGTATTAAAGTCCAAAAGTACATCAGGAACGGTTGTGAGTTATTCTTAGCTCAAGTGACCGGGAATGAGTCTAGGGAGAAACGATTGGAAGATGTACCTATTATTTGTGAATTTCCTGAGGTATTTCCTAAAGATTTACCAGGACTTCCACCGATAAGGCAAGTAGAGTTTCGAATCGATTTAATTCCTGGTGCTGCACCGGTGGCACGTGCGCCTTACCGATTAGCCCCTTCTGAATTAAAGGAGTTATCTGAGCAACTTAAGGAGTTGTCCGATAAAGGTTTTATTCGACCGAGCTCGTCGCCTTGGGGAGCTCCAGTCTTGTTCGTTAAGAAGAAGGATGGATCTTTTCGTATGTGCATTGATTATAGGGAACTGAATAAGTTGACAATTAAGAATCGATATCCTTTACCTAGGATTGATGATTTGTTTGATCAACTGCAAGGATCTAGTGTGTATTCTAAGATAGATTTGCGGTCAGGATATCACCAACTTCGCGTCCGTGAAGAAGATATTCCTATAACTGCATTTAGAACTCGTTATGGACACTATGAATTTCAAGTAATGCCATTTGGGTTAACTAACGCACCTGCGGTTTTCATGGATTTAATGAATCGAGTGTGCAAGCCCTACTTGGATAAATTTGTGATTGTGTTTATTGACGATATTCTAATCTATTCTAAGAATGAAGATGAGCATAGAGAACATTTGAGGATTGTTTTGAAGTTGTTGAAGGATGAAAGGTTGTATGCTAAGTTTTCGAAGTGTGATTTCTGGTTGGATTCTGTGCAATTTCTTGGTCATGTGATTAACAAAGATGGAATTCATGTTGATCCTGCAAAGGTTGAAGCTATTAAGAATTGGTCTGCACCGACAACGCCAACGGAGGTGCGACAGTTCTTAGGATTGGCTGGCTATTATAGGCGATTCATTAAAGAATTTTCTTTAATAGCTAAACCCTTGACTAAGCTTACTCAGAAGAATAAACCTTTCGTTTGGGGAAGTGATGAAGATGGAGCATTTCAGACATTGAAGCAAAAATTATGTAGTGCGCCAATCTTATCATTACCCGAAGGGAGTGAAGATTTTGTAGTGTATTGTGATGCATCTCTTAGAGGTTATGGAGCTGTTTTGATGCAGAGAGAGAAAGTGATAGCTTATGCTTCTAGGCAATTAAGGAAGAATGAGGAGAATTATGCTACTCACGATCTTAAGCTAGGAGCGGTGGTCTTTGCTCTTAGGTTGTGGAGGCATTATCTGTATGGCACCAAGTGTACGGTATTCACCGATCACAAAAGCCTACAGTATATTCTCGATCAGAAGGAATTGAACATGAGGCAACGAAGATGGATAGAGTTGTTAAGTGATTATGATTGTGATATAAAGTATCACCCAGGAAAAGCCAATGTTGTTGCTGATGCGTTGAGTAGGAAAGATAGAGAGCCTATCAGGGTGCGTTCTCTAGTCTTGACCGTGCACAATAATTTGCCTGAGCGAATTAGAAATGCACAAATAGAAGCTTGTAAGAAGGAGAATTTTGTTAATGAAGGGTTCCGAGGAGAAGGAGATCCTTTAGAGGTTAGAGCTGATGGAGTGAAATGTTTAAGAGGTCGTATGTGGATACCTAAGTTTGGAGGCTTAAGAGATTTGATTATGTTAGAATCCCATAAATCTAAGTATTCCATTCATCCAGGATCTGATAAGATGTACCATGATTTGAAGAAGTTGTATTGGTGGCCGAATATGAAAGCTGACATAGCTATGTATGTTCTTCAATGCTTGACTTGTGCTAGAGTCAAAGCTGAACATCAAAAGCCATCAGGACTACTTCAACAGCCAAAGATTCCTGAATGGAAGTGGGAGCGAATTACGATGGACTTTATCACCAAGCTTCCTAGAACATCATCTGGAAACAATTCGATTTGGGTTATTGTCGATAGACTGACCAAATCAGCACACTTCATTCCGGTTAAGGAGCAGTTCTCACTGGAGAAGCTGACTCGAATATACATGGATAATGTTGTATGCAAGCATGGAGTGCCTGTATCGATCATTTCAGATCGAGATCCTAGATTCGCATCGAATTTTTGGAAATCTCTCCAAAGATCTTTGGGAACGAATCTCGATATGAGCACTGCTTATCACCCCCAGACTGATGGGCAGAGTGAAAGGACGATACAAACACTGGAAGATATGTTGAGAGCTTGTGTGTTAGACTTTGGTAAGAATTGGGATAAACATTTGTCGTTAGCAGAGTTTTCGTATAACAATAGTTACCATTCTAGTATTAAGGCTGCACCGTTTGAAGCTTTGTATGGTAGGAAGTGTAGATCTCCTGTATGTTGGAGTGAAGTTGGGGATACCCAGCTCACAGGACCGGAATTGATCCGGGAGACTACGGAGATGATAGTTCAGATTAAGAAGAGGTTGTTGACTGCCCGAAGTAGACAGAAAAGTTACGCGGATGTGCGGCGGAAGCCAATGGAGTTTGAAGTGGGTGACCGAGTAATGTTGAAAGTATCGCCATGGAAAGGCGTTATAAGATTTGGAAAACGAGGAAAATTGAATCCCCGTTATATTGGACCCTTTAAGATTCTATCTAGAGTAGGTCCGGTGGCTTACAAACTAGAGTTACCCCCAGAACTTCATGGTGTTCACAACACATTCCATGTATCTAATCTGAAGAAATGTCTAGCAGTGAGTGATGAGAAAATTCCGTTAGGTAAGGTTCGAATAGATGGGAAGTTGCATTTTATCGAAGAGCCCGTAGAAGTTATGGACCGTGAGGTAAAGCAACTGAAACAAAGTCGGATACCTATTGTCAAGATCCGATGGAATTCAAAGCATGGACCGGAGTATACTTGGGAACGAGAGGATGAAATGTGGAAGAAATATCCGCACCTCTTCGATTTCAATAAGAAACGGACATCCAAATGAAATGGATCACGAGGACGTTGATCCCTTTTAGGAGGAAAAGCTGTGACAAATCTAACATTTTCAGGTAGTTAAATATTTTCTCGTATAATATTTTGAAACTTATTTTTATGTTGGTTGACGAACTCACAATTTACGGATTTAAATTTGGGCTTACGTGCATAATTTGGCGTCTTTTACGACTAAACCGGAAACCTTAGGATTACGTATTTACGTTTTTGAACTCCGTTTTTGATGAGACAATTTTTATTGGATTCGTTTTGTGACGGTGATTCATAATTTATAAAAACGTTTTTCGTAAAACGACCCGAGGGCACGCAAATCGAGAAAACTAGAATCGAGAAATACCCGTAAACTAGTGAGATGGGACAAAACACTTTGCCCCATCCCACTAGCTTACATGGGACGGCCAAAACACCTCACCACCATTAGGTGGCACAAACATAACTTGTTTAGCAACAAGTGTAAGCCTTAGCTTACACTTTAGGCTAAACTACCACCAAACTCATCAAAACCAACAAATGGTTTCACTTAACCATTTTCATCCATGCAATTTACTCTCAAACTCTCTCTACTTCACCATATATGCCGTCCCACAACAAGCCATAAACACCATTTTTGATCTCTTCCAACTACAAACCACATGTTTACTAGTCCTATTAAGGTGATTCCTTGAAACCTTGATCATTTGGTGGCCATATAACCAACTTTGGAGGTGATTTGCTTGTGTCCTAGGGCTGATTTTCCAACATATGATCTTGCTATTTGATGGTCTTGGAGACACTTGTTGTGTTCATCAAGTTCTTGCCTTCCTAAAACAAGAAATCCACTTGGATTGGTAAAGAAGATCATCCTCTACATTTTTCTCTTATTATTTTGTAAAGAACAAATGTATTTTCTTTCATTTTGTATATGTATATGATGTATATATGATGATAAAAATGTTGTGTGGGGATCAAGTGTTGATAAATATGCTTAAAAATGATGATAACCATAAGAAATGAAGCTAAAATCATGTCTAAATAGTTGGCTGTATAAAAACAGTAGATAACTAAATAAAGAACTGATAAAAATGCATGGTTTGATCTATTTACAGTAAAGTAGATGATGTTATACACATGTGAGAGTTGGCCATGCAATGGAATCAAAATAATGAGTGAGATATGATCAAAACAAGTTAGGTGGTACAATCTGAATAAGCAGTTTTGTAGGGACTGTTAAGGCAACTTAAGTTTAAAATGGGCAGTAGCTATAACTAAGTTATATTTAGCACATATCATGAAGAAGTTGTCATTTAAAAATGAGCTTCTAAGTCATTGTAGAACTCTAGATATGATAAAAATGGTGAATGTGAAGTTAAAAATCAGATTTTTGGAAATAATGTTTATTATTATTATATAAGCACTCACTTTATAATTTATAAAATGTAAAGTATAAACCCACTAACTTGTAAAACTTATTTATATAAATGTATAAAAGGTTAATTAAATGGGTAAAATATATAAATGGTGGTAAAAGTAATATTTATAAGAAATAAAAACTATAAACTTTATTTTTACGACTTTTTCGGCTATCGCCGTGAAATTAACGTTTTTCATCAAATAAAACTTAGACGACCAAACCCGTCTAATGTAAAGTTTATAAAAGATATATACTGATGTATAAGTAACTAAGGCAAGTAAAAACCGATAAAACCCGAACTATAAGAATTACGGACAATTACGAGCTAACTAAACCTATTAGACTAATAATTGGACTTAATAAGATAAATACTTGTAAAAAGAATTATTTGGGCTTAACCCAATAGGGCCCAACATGAAAAGTATATATACTGATCTTATAAGTATAAAATGGGTAAAAACAAGTAAAAGAACTTATAAAAGACTTAATGAACTTAAAATAGGTAAAATCGGTAAAACTAGTGAACTAGTAAGACGATACTAAAACGTAAACGCTAAAATGAGTAAATGAGGATTTATAAACCCACTTGATCATCATCATATGTACAATAATCATATATATGTATATTGTTATTTTGATAAAAGTCATTGGACCGAGTCTAAGACCGATTATTATTTATATAGGTTTCCGTGACCGAAGCACGCCCGTAGCCGATAATCCGCCTTTCATTAACAACGTGAGTTCATAGCCTCGCACTCTTTTAAATGTTTTATAAAATGATTTGTAAACCCGCGAGGGAGATAACATGCTAGATTTTTATAAAAATAGAACACAAGTAGTCCCGATTGTATGCTTAATGAGATGGACCCGAATGATGCTATGACCCTATATTCGAGACTAAAAGGATTATTAGTAGTTAGGTTATGTCACTTAAAGTCCCATTAGCATGAATTGTGAACTACCGGGTTTTGGTAGACGCTTATGCATTTGATAGTACTATTTGGGGACGATCACCCCAGTTCGCGCCTTGACGGTTGATCCCCGTCGTACCACATTGATTGGTAAGCGAATTTATGTATGAGAAGATTCCATAGCGTGATTTTTGTGACGACACGCTAACTTAGATGGGCAAATTGTTTGTCGGGTTCGCGGCCCGCTGTTTTCACAGTAAGGTAACAATGTCATACGGCTAATAATAATCCTATACAATATAAGACATAAATAATAAACGATAACGACGCTATTACGATGAATATATTACCTATCATGGTAATATAGAGACTACGGTCTCATGGACGGTTTCAGATGTATGATTAATATATATTGCCTGACTAGCAATATGTGGACTTACTTCCGATATTATACTTGTGTTCTGATTTTAATGATTGTAAATGATTGTTTTATATAACGGTTTTCATTAAACTCTATGAATTCACTCAGCATTCGCTGATATGATTTTTGCATGTTTTCTATCTCAGGTGCTTGAAGGTAATCCGGATGGAGATCGACTCTGATGGCCCACACTTAATATTAAAAATGTTCATTCGATCTGTGTTTTGTAAACTTAATGACCTGTATAATTTGGGACCTGTTGTACACTTTTAAACTTTTTATCGAATGAATGTTTGTTAAACCTTGTACAACCATTTTTATGTGTTGTCTATGATTGGAGTTATTGTGCTATCCCGTAACACTCTGAAAGACCCTTCCGCTGTACCGATACGAAAAATGAGAGTGTTACAAACTTGGATTTACAACGAGTAGAACACCAGGTCTAAGATTGTGAAACAATGTCATAAAAAATAGTCTCCGTTCTAGGAATAATTGAGCAGAATAGAAGTTCATTTCGAAAACTCTAAATTTTCCACCACATAACGTAAAAATGCCCTCTACCACATTCTTTTCCGTCCTATTTATGAAAAGACCTGTAAACCAAAGAAGCTGCTCTTCGTATTATTGAAAATCTGGAGATGAGATACCTCACCATCATCTAACCTTGCATAATATGTCTTGCACCAAAAGGCAAGAAAAAAGAAGGTGCACCACTGATTTGACTCTCGCTTCACAATTAGGAAACGAAATAGATTGAATGTGTAGAATCTTGGTAATCTATGATCTAACAAGTGGGTTGATGTTTCTAGTGAGAGAAACTGGAGAGAGAAAGATGAGAGAAAATGTATGTAAAATATTGAAATAATAAAACAACCAACACCCCTTTCCATGAAGGAAAGGGGTTTATATACCCAAGTCAATTAGTGGACTTGGGCCTCCGGTCCATGAACATGCTCATGGGTCGGGCTTACATAAAATGTAACTAAACTATACTACGAGCCCTTAACTATATTGTTGGAGTGACCGAGACTTTCTAAATACAAAAACGTATTTCCAACAACTCCCCCTAAAGGGAGGTCACTCCAAATTACAATGTCCTAATCTACCATGTTAGATCTTCGTTCTCGTGCTCGTAGTCCACTTTCTCTTTTCCTTATTTTCTTTTCTTCATTTTTGTGAATATGTTTTGATTACCATTAGGCTTTGGCTTAGAGCATGTTCTTTTGACCTCTCATGTGCAATATTTGCCTTCTTATGATGTTCACCTCTTCGTGACTTCATGTCCCACATACCTATCCTTTGTCGAATTCTTGAAAGTTTTAGAATTGATACAGCGGAAGACTTTTAGGTCGAACTTTCTTGAATTTGCTGAGATATTTGATGTAGAAGGTATATGCATATGAGGACGACTTCATTTGGTACACCGCAACGCCACCATCTTCAAATGCAGCAACATAATAAGACACGAATAAAATGGATTTGACATTTTATTCTGATTCGGTAGCATTTTATCTCCGGTCGGTGAAGACCGTTGGACGATAATAAATATCGTACTTGTAACAAGTAGCTCTAATTAAAGATCTCCTTGACAAGATTTCGCGGGTAAACCCGTTCTCTTTATTCGACCGTCCAAAGCTGACTACGAACATAAAGAGTGAATCATTCGGATAAAGTTATCCTTATGATTGAAGCCGTCAAATCATGAACCTGGAACAAGTGAATTTCAATTAAGATATTCACCATAGTTGCATTCTAGTTGTCACGAGCTCGATTCTAATAGAATCTTGCTTGTCACCTACCGCAATGCTGTTTGATGTTGACACTAGAAGGATTTACACTCATCACTGTGAACACTAAAGAGTGCCACTCTGAGTGTTCTGGGAAGATCACTTGGATTTTGCGTAGAGGCCCTGGAACAAGTTTGATCTCAGTTAAGAGTAAAACCATCGTTTCTTTCCAGTTATCACAAGATTAGTTCTTAAAGAACCGCACGTGTCACCTACCATGAGCTTGTTTGATGTTGGCTCAAGCAGGATTTCCATCTTCCATGTAATACTTTCGTATCACTCAAATGTTCTGGCAATATTACAGGAATATTGCGTAGGACTCATAAAAATCTTTCTTGTTTTAAAATGTGTCCTAATGAGACTTTTGATGATCTCGTGGCTCTAGACTCAATCGTGCATTTTGATTAGGTGAACAAAGGCTGGAGAGGATTGCTACCTTTTCATTATCAATTTATTCGGAGTGAATAAACTGATTGATAACTGTTGAACTCCGTGACATTAAAACAAATATCTTTTGAGAGATATCTGAGTTAGCTGGGAGGGATTGTGCATCGCATCACTGGGTCCATGATACTTTTTCATCTTCAAGATGTGTTGACCCGGTTTCTGCCTAAGTTGTAAGGAGGTCTTCTTTCTTTATACCCTTTATCTTTACATTTCTTTTTCATTCTTCAACCCATTCAATGCTTACCAATACATCATCACTAGCACCTTGTTGTGATTGTTCTAGTGCTAGCATCAGTACTTGGTCGACATTCAGCTACGTTCACAATCCATTCCCCATCTTTCCTAAGGACTAATATTTTTCTAACTATGGAATTTTCCTTGGGAAGATTCCTCCGGTTCTGGAAGAATCATTGGACTAGTACCTAATCCTACCACCCTTTTGTCACCACAACCGTCGTGAATTAAGCGTGTTTTTGGGTATGTATTTGTCACCATAAAAATTCCTTAAAATCACTGAGATACTTGTGATATAAATATCAAGAGTTTTTGTACCTTCTGAAGGTTTATTAATATCATAACAATTATATAAAACCCTAAACGAGATCAAAGCACATATAGCGGAAGCGATTTAACAAGATCATAATAATAACACATTTATAATTAATCGAATTAGGGTTACATACCTTTACGCTAAAGCAAATCCACAAGACGAAGAATGAATCAACAATTCGGGTTTATATCGTATACACCAAGATATAGTCTAAAGTAAGACTATATTACGATCTTGTACACACGTGATACAACGAGCTAACCGTGATTCTAGCACTTGAAAAGCGAGATACAACGCTTGTAATTAATCTACCCAACAACCCTAGAGAGGGGCTAGGACTAGATTGTAAGTAAAGCGATCAACCAAGAAAACCAACTGAAACCCTTCGTGGGTTTACCCTTGCGATCGAACCAAAAGAAGAGGAAGGAGAGGATTTAAGTTATGTTGTGAATTATGAGGAATAAGGAGGTGTATTTATAGACCCCAACCCATTGTAGCCTAAATAAATAAAAGTAAACTTTTGCCCCCCCCCCCCCCCCCTTGCTCAACCGACGGTCAAAACACCCCTATGGGATGTTCCAGAACCTTCCGACCTTCTTCCTTTTTATTACTCTTAATATATATTTATTTAATCCTCATTAATACTTAACTATTAATTAATTAACGATCATTAAAGATATATAGTTACTTGCTCGGTTTAAATTAATAAATACATAAATAAATTTATTAAATAAATTAATAAATACAATAAATATATTTATTAATTAAGTTAACTCTTTACATATTGTGTGCAATCCCGTAATCTCGAGTTCGATCCTATTACACGACTATTAAATATAAGTCCATAAACTTACACCTCAGTTTTTTTGACAACAAAATGCTCCCCCTTAACATGTGCATCACACATATCAAGTTGGATTTTCCATTAAGTCCTTTTCATTTATAGCCACATATTTTTACAATACAAGTCTCCTTAATCTCATTTTCTCCCCTTATCCAAAATGTTCACCATCAATATTTTGGATATTAATGGATTAACCAGTCTTTGGGTAATAAAATGAAATTGGTTGTTGGCCATATAACATATTAATGCTCCCTCTAAATTAATGAGAGTTAGTTGTAGTGCTTGAGTACGATATATTATGAAAGATTTTAAATCTCGTGAGAAATTCTTGAAAAATATCATACTTTCACACTACAACAAACCACAAACGCTTAATGTACACATTATATATACATATTCACAAGTAAGTGTATGGAGTTGACCTGATGTAGTACGATCACCACGTTAAGTGGATCATTCCATTAGCCTGTGGTGAGCTCCATACAGTCTGCCACCCACGAATCGTTCTAGACTGCGGATCAACCGTCATTCCCTTAATTTCTCCTCAATCTTCTGGATCACATATTTGGCACTCTTGATGAACCTACTTGTCCAGTCATACTTCTATTCTGTAAGGCCTTGTTTGGAATTGAGAATCAGCAGCTTGTCACGAACATGTTGGAGAGTTCTATCGCTAAATTTGTGCAATTATGATAATCTCATATACTGCATGACTTCTGCTTCATTCAGGTAGAATATACCCATTTCCGGCTCAAGTGTACCCATATATGGCTTCTTCTTCCTGTGATAATGACTCTGAGATGTTGTGTGAGGACGTTAAAAATTTAACCTGAATTGATAACTCTCTACACCAAGTTGTAAGTATTCAACCCGATACTTGATCACAACTTTACGAGTGTATTGGCGAATGTTTGAGCTTAAGGAAATGACGAGTTCAGATGATAAGTGAGGCACTTTGTCTTGGGATAATATAAGCAGAAAATCTTCTATATCTTTAATACGTAGATATTGGAGGTCTCCTTTACTTACAATGTAAATCTTATCGTCTTCCCGTTTGAATCTGATCTCTTGTAAGTAGGAATACCCGAATATCTGATTGATAGTACCTCCATGTATGCTTTTAATTCGACGATTTGAGAGTATAAGATTACCTAGTTTACGTCGATTAAAGAAGATGTAAGCTAACCTCTTCTTGCCACCCCAATGAGAGATACCGAGTTCCGCATATGGATCGTATAACTTAACAAGTACTCTACTCCATAGCTGAGCAACCTTATTTTCAATCCAAGGAAAATTCTCCAAGTTTACTGCCTTGCCCATGGTTAACGATGTAGCATACATTTTCGCGCATTTTTCTAAGTAATCGAGATCATGGCTGACAAAGTAGTCCATTGGGAGGTGCTTTGCTACAGCAATGACAGAGGCTGTTAATGGACGAAGTACTGGAGTTTGATCACCTGAAGCTGTTAATTTCATTGCTTTCAGGAACTCATTGGTGTGATATTCGCCCTCGTCTTTTCTGATCTTCATAGTGGCCCAAAAGTTTTTATCTTTAAGCATCGTTTGAAGTACATTTGGATCCATGGTAGGTACTCCATATTTGTCCACTACGAATATAGAGAAGTCGATTGGATTATTGAGAAATTGTGTAAGATCCTCTTTTTCTTTATTAGATATTAGGTGCAGTGGCTGCTTGTGTAAGCCAAGGCTGCTCCTGAACAGTCTTCTCGATGTTGAGAATATCAACAAACTCAGGATCAGGTTGATTTGTGTCTTTAATATCCAAATCGCTGTAATGCTGATCCGTTGTGGGAGGTGGAGAGTGATGTTCCACAGACGTTGTAGGTTCGTCTACATGCATAGGTTCGATAGGTTCTATTGGTGAAATAGTAGTATGAACCGGTTTAGTGGACTTACATGTGTCTTTGGATGTAGATTGTCTAGAGATAAAGGTGTCGTAGAGATTATTTTGTCGGTTCTCTCTATTGCCATCATCACTGGTTAGTGATATGCTTGACGAATCATCCTCGCTGTTGTCTTTTCTTTCATCATCCCCATCATCCTCTTCATTCTCACTCTCCTTTGGTTCCTCATCATCAACCCTTTCTTTAGTGCCACCATCACTTTCTTCCTCGTCCTCTTCACCTTTATCAGATTCCTCATCATCATCATCATTTTTACCCGTATCATCACCTTTACCGTCATCACTTTTATCATCACCATTAACACTTCCATTCCTATCACCCTTACCATTACCATTACCATTACCATTACCGTCACCATTATCATGGTCATCATCCCCATCACTTTCCTCATCCTCTCCTTCCTCTTCATCCTCATCCTCTTCCTCCTCATCTTCTTCCTCGTCTTCATCCTCATCATCTTCCTCATTCCTATCCGTATTATCTTCCTCCTCCTCATCATCCTCCTCATCTTCATCATCACCCTTATCTTTATCTTCACCATTGTCCTCCTCATCCTCATCTTCAGACTCTTGACGTTTCCTTTTGTTTGTGGTTTGGGGAACTTCAATGTCGTCCGTTGTTGATGTTTGAGAAGCTTCCAATATCGCTTTAGCAAGAACTCTCTGAAGCTTGTGTTGAGTCTTCGTTTTTGGTAACTCAATCTTGGTCAGTCGAGTCTGCAATGTTTTTATTAACTCAAGGTCTGAAAGGCATTTTCTTAGTATTACTAGTGGCTCCTGATTAACCGATGAGGTGACTTTATTTCTGATAATCTCTGTCACATGATCATTTATGGTGTCGATGAACGTTGCATTTTCTTTATCAATGGCTTCTTTTTCCTTGATATATTTGGCTTGCTTGCTTTCAAGAACTTTCCTTCTGGATTTAAGTTCTTGGATGTATCCTCATTCACGTATATTGACTCTTCTCACTGCTGAACGACGTTTTTGAGTGCTTTTTGAAGCTCTGCAAGATCTTTAGCTTGAGTTTGAAACTTTTGTTGAAAGGATAATATGATATTTTCTGTGGGGGATGGATTGGAGGTGGATGGTACGGGTTGTGAGGAGGTGCTTGGTACATGTTGTACTATGGACGGTGGAGGTGTAGGAACAAGTGTTTGAGAGGTGGTGGATAATACAGGTTGTAAGGTGGTGGATGGTACAGGTTGTTCGATGGTTGGTGGCGGTGTTGGGACAGTCCTTTGGGTGGTGGTTGGTACTGATTGTATGGTGAAGGTTGATACTGGTTGTAAGGTGGTGGTTGGTACCAGTTGTTCGATAGTTTGTTGATCATGGGGACGATTGTCACAACGATGCTGAATAATGGGGGTGGGGGAGGTGTTTGTTATGTGATGGGAGTCGACGTCAGGTGAACATCTTCTTGCTCAATCATTATTGGTGTTGTGGGGATCGGTTTGCTGAGGTTAACGTCCATGTACAGAAAGTCTGTATCCATATCGTCTACTCCCCTACCTACTTGATTTTGTGTCTTCATACTCATAGTTGAACAGTTCATCAATGTCTTCTTCTTCTTGGTGTGGTTGGCCTTTAGATGTTTTATCTGTTCTGATCTCTTGTTTAACTTCTTCATCTGACCTGTCTGGATTGCCAAATGCTTCTCGGGCTATTTCCTCATCAGTCTTAGAACCAGATCCACTCTCGTTAGTCTTAGCATGTGCCTCCAACTTACTCTTCTGAAGTACTATTCTCAGCCTTTTGGCTTCTGACATGGGTGCTGGAATAGCTTCTTCCTCTTCATCTTCATCATCTTCATCATAAAGTTGCTCTTTACCCTTAGCCTTGGCTTTAGCTTTTGAGGAAGAAGTCTTTTGTCGTTTGGCAGCTGCTTTCTTTCTTTTACCCTTTTGCTGTGCAGACGGATCTTCCTTTGATCTGTTTAACTGTGCTTCAATATGCCTAAGAATTTGTTTGTATGATTCACTATCCTTGATCCCTTCATTGAGCATGACATCAGGCACTGGAGCTGGACGCAGTGAATATTTAATGGAAGTACCATCGATATTCATATTGTCCATCAGATAGTCCCTAGCTAGTGTATGGTAGAATAAATTTCCACACTTATCAATGGATGGTACAGTCTTCATGAAGTGATCTATGATAAGCTTGGTGAAGCGCAGAAATGGTAGATGTTTTGATTTCTTCTTAGTGTTTGTGAAGTGGAAGCAAAATTCTTCCCAAAGAAGTAAAGCATAATCCACTTTTTCTCCCATGTATAGACCCCAAATTACAAAGCCTGAGGATTTCTCATAGTGTCAGATCCACTAAACTTGGAGGTGAAGCAACAGATAAGGATGGTAAAGATTGCTTTCCACGATTTCCAAATACGTGCAGTGTGAAACTGAGATAGGTTACAAAGATCTCCCTCATAGTTCAGAGATCGAAGTACTCTAAGAATGTCAGTTTTCTTGGGGTTAGGCACATACTCTTCTCCTTTGGCTAAGTAAGGGAACTTGAACAGCTTCCTAAACTGGCTCAACTCAAGCGTCATGGGCTTCTTGTTGATCATAAAATGAATGGTCTTCTTGGATAACTGTTTGCCCTGAGAAATCGATGTTGTGGCCCAAAACTCCTGCATGTATACTTCAGGGACTGATGTTGTTGCTCTTAAAGCATTCTTCAGTGGGGACATGTCCAGAATGTCCATGCCAATCTTAAATTCTACAAAAGTTGGATCAAAATCATCTTTTAGGCAAAGATTTTTCTCTGCAAGAGGCAGTCTGTTGTTGAGTGGAACGAGTGCGAGATCAAGTTGTTGTTGTTGCTCTTCGGTGATCGAAATTTTTCCTGCTTAGATAAAAAACATTTGCAAATGATATAGATAAAGATAATATATATCATATAGCATGTAAACACTTAACGTAAGAAAAACGTGTCACGTCCCAACATTTTGCTTGTTTAAGTTCTCTGAGTATTAAACCTATGTCATTTTATTAATCATGTAAAATGGTGTCGGATTAAACTTAGAGTAACAAAAGTTATACAAAATCAGAAGATACAACATTTCTCAATTATTATGTGTTTTATATTTCGCAATATCCAAACACTCATATCTCGCAATGACCATTAATCTCACACATGTCGCAATAAGTCATATTTCACAATGTTAATATTTTTCAGACATTTCGCAATGTATTAAAATTACACATTTTGCAATGATGACTATACACTCTTTTCGCAATATCTTAATGGTCACATTTCGTAATAACAGAGAGACAACACATTTCGCAATACTCATGAAACTCACATTTTGCAATATCAGAGAGACAACACATTTCGCAATACTCATTAAGCTCACATTTCGTAATATCTCTCAAAGTTCACTTTCTACAATCACACTCAATTTCACATTTCACAATATCAGTCAATTTCACATTTCGCAATATCACTCAATGTGGTACATGTCGCAATAACAACATATTTCGCAATATCAGTTTATCACTTTTTGCAATGTCCAAAAATGGACATTTTGCAATACGCGACACCACATTTCACAATCTGGGCGAAAACTATGAGGAATGTACAGTTTGATCGATTACGGAATCATGACCTTGTTTTGTTCAAAACTAAGCACAATCCTAAGTATATCTATGCTATCCAGTCCAAAACCCCTTATCAATTTTATGTTTTGAGACAAAATTTGAAAACCTTAATTAGGGTTTATCTATTATAACAGTATCTCAATATGAATGATAAAACCTATGGGGATGTATAAGAATGAGTGTGATGATCAAAGGATAATTTCCTTATGAACTGAGTCAGCAAGATCTACGAAAATCGAAGCTTGAGTGTTATGAAAATGTCGGCAGGGATTGAGCGTTTGTGTGTGTATTGTTTTTGCGAGAAGTGAAAGAAACAGGGGGGTGTCTGACTAGTCAAACCATAAAGAGTAATTATCTTTATTACAAAAGTAGTCCCCCAAGTTTGACATTGTTAGTAAATACTTGTTTTACTAGGTATTTAAACAAAGTACATAACGCGTGTTACTACTAACCTCTCGAGACCAAAATTTGCACAACTAACGCACCTAACCTTAGTGACTTAAGTCCGGGTAAATATATCCTAAGGAAACAACCATCTTAACACATAAGGCACATAGCACATTAGACATGATAGAAGACATTAACCGTTTTTCACTTTCAGAAAACTTTTTGAAGACCAATTAATTTCCAAAAAGATTTGATATTTTCTCCCCCTTAAACAATGACCCATTTTCTATTTAAAGAGCAGTAGTCGTTATTTAAAGAGTCAAATACCCATGAAGACATTTTACGTTTAGTGTTTTTAAGAAACGATTCTGGTGGCAATAAGATTCCTCTTATTTTAACAAATAAATGCACTGAAGCGTACATTCATTTGTGTTAGACCAAGTTATAAAGTAAACTTGATCCCTTGCAAGGTTTTAAAGTAAACCTTATCTAAGAAAATTAATTCCCCTTGAGAGCCAACGTTTTCAAAGGAAATACGTAACTTTAATGCGAAAAGCGGGTTGCAGTCAGAAATAACTACAAGCCATGTGGGCTTGTTTTCAAATATGTAAAACTTTTATATGAACTCTATTTATGGCATCGTGTCAATTTTAATCGACATTTCTAAGGCCGTAAATATTATCGTACTAAAAGACATGCCCGTTTTAAAATGAAAAATATTTTTGGATTTTCTTGATTTTATATTTTTTATGGTTTTTTAGGTTTTATATTTTTGTATTTTTCTTTTTGATTAATATATACAATATATACATGATCACGACAAAAGGATACTCGAGAATAGTTTACCACCACTATTCTGCAGATTCTTCTGCCAACTCTTGAAGAGTCGCTGGTGAGAATGATTTCATACCAAGCTTGTTGATCAAAAACTCGATACGTCCTTGATCTAAAGCCTTTGTGAACATGTCAGCCAACTGATACTTATTGTTGACAAAATACAGCTCGATCACTCAATTTTCCACTTTCTCTTTGATGAAATGGTAGCGTATGTCAATATGCTTCGCCCTGGAGTGTTGAACATAGTTGCAGCAAAGGGAAATGGCTCTTTTGTTGTCGTAGTACATCGAATTTTGTTGAATCCAAGACCGTCGTCAATCAATTATGATCTCATCCATAGAACTTGAGCACAACAACCGGACATGGCAATGTATTCACCCTCTGTACTAGACATCGCATCACTTTTTTGCCTTTTAGATGCCCAACTAATCAATCTATCTCCAAGAAGTTTCTTTCCAGATGTGTTACATCTAGTATCTTGACACCCAGCGTGATCCGCATCTGCATATAAGATTAGTGCAATAGTAGAGTCCTTCGGATACCATAGACCATGATGAAGTGTTCCTTTAAGGTACTGAAAGATCCTTTTCACAACATGTAAGTGCTTTCGGTAGGCCGAGCCTGATACCGGGCACACACGTATATAGCAAATTGTAAATCAGGCCTGCTAGCAGTCAGATAGAGAAGGGTGCCGATCATTCCACGATAAAGTTTAGGATCGACAAAAATCTCTTCCCTATCCTTATCTAACTTGGATCTCTCCGCCATTGGAGTATCCACGGGGTTACAGTTTTCAAAATGATACTTCTTCAAAGATTCAAGAGCATATTTGGATTGATTAATAAAGATGCCTCTGGGATTCTGAGAAATTTGTAACCCTAAAAAAAATGATATTTTTCCCATCATCGACATCTTAAAGCGTGTGGACATGATTTTCTCAAAATGGTCAGACAAATTTTGAGTAGTGGCAGCAAATATTATATCGTCAGTATAAATTTGTACTAGTATCATGTCGTTGCCTTCCTTGAGAATGAGCAGTTTCGGGTCCACTTTGCCTT
This sequence comes from Glebionis coronaria, assembly GCA_025667525.1. Taxonomy (NCBI): domain Eukaryota; kingdom Viridiplantae; phylum Streptophyta; class Magnoliopsida; order Asterales; family Asteraceae; genus Glebionis; species Glebionis coronaria. Next base: position 530,817,218 of record CM046875.1, on the reverse strand, counting down.
TGGAGAAGCCTTCCGAGATGAGATATGACGATAGGAGATTGTACCACGGGCATGGAGCTTGTTTTAACCCATAAAGAGACATCTTGAGCTTGTACACATGATTAGGATACTCCGAGTTGACAAATCCTGTCAGTTGGCTTACATAGACTTCTTCTATTAATTCACCATTGAGAAATGTCGTCTTAACATCCATTTGGTAGACGATCATGTTCATGTGAGTAGCATAAGCAAGGAATAGTCTAATGGCCTCCAATATTGCAACAGGAGCAAAGGATTATTCAAAGTCAATACACAATGCTTGTTTTTAACCTCAAGCAACCAATCTAGCCTTTTTATTTAAATCGCCATCCATCTCACCGAGTTTGACCTTATATACCCACAACAATGTAAGGTTGTTGACTCTGTCGGGTAAAGGAATTAATTCCTATACTTCAAGTCGTTTGAATTCATTAAGTTCCTCTTGCATGGCTTCAATCCAATATGATTATGTCATGGCTTGTTGCCAAGTTTTAGGTTCCTTCTCGGAGAGAAACGCATCAAAGTAACAATATAATGCGTGCTCTTATAGTTGATGGCGTGTTAAGACTTGTCGATCGATGTCACCAATAATATTTCAGATTAGGAGATACTTTGTCCATTTTGAGTTATGATTTTCAATCTTGTGGGGTCTGGAGTGAATGGTTACAGGAGCTTCCTCTGAGGTAGACGCACCGTTTGGTTTTTCGGGTATAGGTAAACCAAAGAATGGAAGCTCTTGTAAGTGAGCAAATTATAAGTTGTGATCATTGTAATCCTCTTCAACATCATCAGGAACGAGTGGTGTGTTGATTCGGGTGTAGTTTGAGAATTTTTGGGGGACGGTGCATCTGGTTCATTAGTGATTGTAGATGCATTCGATTGATTTCCATTATCTTGAGCAGGAACTTCGGGAATCGGAGCTACTACTGCAGGTGCTAGAGAATCATCACTTGGAGGATCAAATAATTCATCAAATATAGGTTGAAATAACTCATCTCACTCAGGCCTTGTAGGTGGTGTAAATGATGGAGAAGTAGGATTGTTGGGAGTTAATCCGGAACTAATAGTACCGGTTCCCATCTCATGAAGCGCGGGTTCAGAGCTACGTTGCTCAGAAGCCATCGCTGTCAACTCATCAAAATCGACATCAATAGTTTCTATTATCTTGCCAAGACGACGGTTATAAATTCGGTAAGCTTTGTTTGCGGGTGAGTAACCACTGAAAATTCCTATATCAGCCTTCAGTTGAAGTTTGACCAAATTCTCACTATTTGTATTTGGATAACAAAGTGCATGAAACACATGAAGAAAGGATATATCGGGTTTTCGTCTATGAAGAAGCTCATACGGTGTTTTTCCATGGCGCTTATGAATAATAGAGCGATTTTGGGTATAACATGTGGTTGCTACAACTTCAGCCCATAAGAATAAAGGAGCATTTGCGTAAATCAACATAGTTCTAGCATCCTCCATAAGTGTACGATTAGGTCTTTCCACGACACCCTTTTGTTGTGGAGTGCGAGCAACTGATGTTTCATGTGAAATGCCAACCTCTTCATAGTAGTTCCGTAGAGTTTGATTAACAAACTCAGTTCCATTATCAGTTCGAATTTGGCGAACAGTAACATTAAGACGCACTTGGATCATCTAAAGAAATTTGATAATAAATGATGGTGCTTGATCCTTTGTTGCTAATAACATTACCCATGTAAACCTTGAAAAATCATCCACCATGACGAGGATGTATTTTCTACCACTCATACTAGCTGTACGCATTGGCCCGCAAAGATCCATGTGCTAAAGATGTAGTATTTCCTGGTTGTGTCTTCAGCTTTAGGTTTGTAAGACTTCTTGGTGCTTTTCCCCAAAGAACACACGAAACATAAATGATCCTTGTCAAACTTAAGCTTTGGAAGACCACGAACAAGTTCGTTTTTAGCCACATGGTTAATAGCATCAAAGTTAAGATGAGATAACTGTCGATGCCACAACCATGACTTGGTCTTAGATGCTTTGGAGAGAAGGCAGACATGAGAAGCAGCCATCATGTTTTGAATAGACAACGTGTATAGATTATCCCCTCGAGAACCTTTTAACAAATCATTTCCTACTAGATCACGAATGAAGCCGATATGTTTTCGAAAAACAACCTCAAGGTTTGAATCACAGAATTGTCCCACTAAGAATAAATTATGACCGAGTCCTTCCACATAATACACCCTTGAAATCATGACATTCCCAATCTGATATTCACCATAACCCATTATCTTTGCAATATGGTCATTACCAAACTTAACCGTGCCTAGAAACTTGCTGACGAAATTTTTGAGCATCGAGCGATCTCCGGTCATGTGCTTGGAGCTCCCAGAGTCCAAGTACTAGACGATGATTTGGACCACCTGAAAATATCACCAAACAAAGACGATGTATCAGAATCTAAATGTTCCTCTGTGCTATCAGGTATAGATATAATCATCTTAGAGTTGCTATCAGAAGAGTTCTTAGGTTTCCAAATTTTGTTCCTTGTTGTCAGCTTAGATTCTAGTTGTCTAAGATCTTGAGGTACTTCTTCACTAGTAGGCACAATAGTGGACGCAGACCTATTTAAGGGGTGCTTTTTCGATTTCTTAATGCTAGAGTTCCTATTTAAAGGACGCTAAGACCTAACTTCAGTGGATGTGGTCCTAGTTAAAGGGCACTTAGTTCCATTTGCAGTGAAGGTCCTACCAGTGGGTTGCCATTGCCATCCAACTTAGGTGAATTTCTTCCCCGTTGGAGTCCATTCAAGATTGTTCCTAATAGCATACATTTCATTAACATGGTCAACAAGGCATAAATCATGACGCTGAGAAAACATGCATTCATTACAATTCCAACATCTCAAATAAGAATTCACTTTGTGCTTAGGCTTCTGCATAGCAGCAGAGACTTTTGTCTTAGCTACATGATTCTTTTTATTCAAATCTGAAATAATATTCCTAGGGTGAACTTCTACTTTCTTTTTCACAGTGCTACTAATGGAGGGCTAGATCCTATCTTTCTTTACTCGAGATCCTTTAGCCTTAGTAGACACATTTACTCCTGTAAAAGGAAAGGGAACATTAGTGGCAGATTTTGATTTAGCCTTGTTGGGTGTACTTAAAGTAGGTTTAGCTCCTCGGGGTTTTATTGAATGGAGTCATGGCAATGGTAATGGGTGGTTGTTTAAGTGGTGTAGAACCCAGTTGTCCGATGAAATTAAGATATGATAAGCAACACTGAACCCATTTAATATATAAATGGGCAACATTATAATTATTGTTTGTGGGATCAGATTCATATAAATCATGTAATATGTCCCTTGTGAGAATCACATGCCTAACTGCATTTTTCATATAATCCATATATGTTAGAGGAATGTTCGTATGGTACGGATTCTAATAAATCACCACTTCTTTGGGTTTTGGAGCACTAGAGGGCAGGGCAGAGATTGTAGCTGCATTATCAACAACTCCTTTTCCTTTGAGTTGAAGTGTTTCCTTTAACTCAGCTAAAACCATGTTTTTGTCTATGAGCTAAATATTTAAGTCAGAGATTTCCTCACACTTCTTGTTTAGTTGGTCAACAAGTAACTTGTGCTCTGCAGCATTTAAAGCGAAGCGTTCTTCTGTAGAACCATAAAGGTTTGAAAAACCCTACTTGACTCGTTCAAACTCCCCTAGCATAGAAATGATTCTGTTTTCTAAGGCATGGTTTTTATTCTCTGCAACCTCTAGTTCCACTTTCTCTGCTAATAACTCTCTCTTAAGTCTCATAATTTCTTCCTCTAGTGCCTGAACCACCTGATCATCTTGTCACTTGTCTCAACGTTGTTTTCACAATTAGTTGTGATGAAATGTAAATCTTACTTATGGTTTTAGAGAGAGAAAGAGAGAGAGATGGTGGATTTCACACAAAGCTAGAGAGAGAAACTAAAAAGAACTATGTGTAAATTATGAAACCACACACCCTCTCCATCTAAGGAGAGGGTTTATATACCCAAGCCCATGAGATGGGCTTGGGTTTACATTAGGCCGCAGGCCCATACAATCCATGGGCTCGGTTTTGGGCTTTGTTTGATTAATGTAAATAACTAAACTACGAGCTATAACAAGGACTATTGTTGGAGTGAACGATCCTTTCTAATACGTAAAACGTATTTCCAACAATCTCCCCCTAAGGGAGGTCACTCCAAACAAGGGCTTAAAAAACCCAAGTTACAATAATAAAATAAACCTAGCATACTATGCTTGTCTTGAGCTCATAGTCTTCGTCTTTCTTTTTCTTTTTCTTTTCTGGTGAACATGCTGATTTGATCTTTGATATCAATCTTGAGAATTAATCTCTTGCATTGATCTCGTGCATCCATTACTTGTGATCTTCGCCTCTTCGTGACACCATGTCCCACATACTTATACCTTCGTAATTCTTGAAAGCTCCAGAGTTCGATACAGCGGAAGACTTAACTTTTAGGCTTTCTTAAATTAGATGAGATATTAAGTGCATAAAGTATAAGCATGCGGGGACGACTTCTTCTTGGATTCCGCAACGCCACCGTCTTCAAATGCCGCAACATAAGTAGACACGAACGAAATGGCTTTGAACATTTCATTCTAAATCGGTAGCATTTTACCTCCGGTCGGTGAAGACCGTTGGACGATATTAGATATCGTACCCGTGACGGATAGTTTCAATTAAGTAACTTCCTGACAGGATTTCGCGGGTAAACCCGTTCTCTTTATTCGACCGTCCAAAGCTGACTGCGAACATAAAGAGTGAATCATTTGGATAATAATATCCGCATGATTTGAAGCCGTCAATTCATGTTCCTGGAACAAGTGAAATTCAATTAAGAACCGCACCGTCGTTGCTTTCTAGTTATCACTAGCTTGATTCGTATAGAATCTTGCAAGTTACCTACCAAGTGCTGTTTGAGGTTAACACTAGAAGGATTTCCACTCATCACTGTAAACACTAAGGTATCACTCTGAGTGTTCTGGCAAGATCGCTAAGATATTGCGTAGAGGCCTGGAACGTGTTTAAATTCATTTAAGAATTAAACCACTGTTGCTTTCCAGTTATCACAAGTTTGATTCATAAAGAATCGCACAAGTCACCTACCATGAGCTTTTTGATATTCGCTCAAGAAGGATTTCCATCTTCATTGTAGATACTTTCGTATTACTCGGATGTTCAGGCAAGATCATGAAGATTTTGCGTAGGACTCTTAAAATCTTTCTTACTTTTCACAGTGTGTGAAGAAGCAAGGAATTATGGAAGTGTGTCCTAATGAGATATTTGATGATCTCAAATGGCTCTAGACTCGATCGTGCATTTTGGATTTTAGTGATCGGAGGCTGGAGAGGAGTGCCACCATTTCAATACCAATTTATTCGGAGTGAATAAATCGATAGATAATGTGTTGTCTCCGTGTGATTAAAACAAATACCTTTTGAGAGATATCTGAGTTAGCTAGGATGGGTTGTGCATTTCATCACTGGGTCCATGATGTCTTATCTTCAATATCAAGCATCATTACAAATGATCTCAATAGCATATGTATTGACCCGGTTTCTGCCTAAAGTTGTAAGGAGGGCTTCTTTCTTTACACCCTTTATCTTTACAATTCTTTTTCATTCTTCAACCCCTTCAATGCTTACCAATACGTCATAACTAGCATCTTGTTGTGATTGTTCCCGTGCTAACTTAAGTACTTGGTCAGCATTCAGCTACGTTCACAATCTTTCCCCAACTTTCCTAAGGACTACTATTTCTAGCTATGGAATGTCCTTGGGAAGATTCCTCCGGTTCTGGAAGAATCATAGGACTTAACCTATCCTACCATCCTTATGTCACCACAATCTTCATCGTCGTGAAATAAATGGGTTTTGGGTAAGTATATGTCACCATGAAAATCCATTTTGATATGCAAATCCTTTTTGCTCCCCCTTAACATATGCCACGATATTCGAAAACATTTCGCACATGTCGGGATGAGCCAGCACATTAAGTCAAACCATTTGTGATAATATCCAATATTAAATCACATCTTCTCCCTCATATTAAAAATATTAACCCAATCGATGTTTTTAATATCAATTGATTTAATGAAGTTTTAACAAAGGTTTTGGGAAGAAAAATGCAAGTCCATTTTATCTTCATGATATCAAACGCATGAGATATGATACCGATTTGTAACATGATCACATATTCACCATATTAGAAAAGAATTGACAAGGTTGGACCTGATAGATGAGAACATCGTATGATAAGATCAAATGGTTCTTGTCAGCATATGTTGGTCGCCTCGTCACGTCTGAAGTCATCTCTTGACACCACGTGTACGATTGGTATTGTTGTCTTGACACCAGTTAGTGAGCTTGGCACGTTCGGCATCGAAGATTCTGAATGCTTGACAACTGCTCCCCCTCAATTGTTGACCTATGTTCTATTGAAAGAGCTGTAGTCTTCGGTTGAGTAGTTTCATCGTCGAGTATGTAGATACCATATGTAGATTGCTATGGTTGTAGAGATGATAACTTCATAAAAACAAGACTTCTCTTATTTTAACAAATAAATGCACTGAGGCGTACATAGATTTGTGTTAGACCAAGTTATAAAATAAACTTGATCCCTTACAAGGTTTTAAAGTAAACCTTGCCCGAGAAAATTAATTCCCGTTGTGAGCCAAAGCTTTCGTAAGAAATACTTGACTTTAACATGAAAACCGGGTTGCAGTCTGAAATAACTACAAGCCATTTAGGCATGTTTTATGAAATACTTACAACTTTTGTACGAACTCTATTTATGGCGTCGTGTCGATATTAATCAACATTTCTAAGGCCGTAAATATTATTGTACCAAAAGACATGCCTTTGAAAAATAAAGTAAAAATATTTTTGTATTTTTCTAGATTTTTCAATTTTTATGGTTTTTATATGGTTTTATATTTTTGTATTTTGCTTTTGTGGATAAAAATATAAACAATATATACAAATGATCACCAAGGATACGGAGAATAGTTTTACCACCACTATTCTTTCGCTTCATCTGCTAGTTCCTTAAGAGTCTCAGGCGAGAAGGTTCTCATTCCTAGCTTGTCGGCCAAAATTTCAATTCGTGAGCGATCTAAAGCCTTCGTGAAAATATCCGCCAATTGATACTCAGATCGGACAAAGTAAAGCTCAATCACTCCATTTTCCACTTGCTCCTTGATGAAATGGTAGCGAATGTCAATATGCTTCGACCGGGAGAATTGAACGTTGTTGCAGCATAAGGCAATTGCACTCTTGTTGTCACAATACATCAGAATTTTGTTGAAACCTAGACCATAGTCGGTTAATTGCGATCTCATCCAAAGAATTTGAGCACAGCAACCGGACATAGCTATGTATTCTGCTTCCGTACTTGAAATTGCAGCGCTTTTCTGCCTTTTCGATGCCCAACTGATTAGTCGATCTCCTAGTAGCTGCAAAGTTCCACTCGTGCTACGCCTTATATCTTGACAACCCGCGTGATCCGCATCTGCATATGCCATTAGTGCAATAGAAGAGTCCTTCGAATACCAAAGTCCCCGATTAATGGTTACTTTAAGATATCGAAATATCCTTTTAACAGTAGCTAAGTGTAACTCAGTAGGCCTAGTTTGATACCTGGCACACATACATATAGCAAAATGAAGATCAGGTCGACTGGCTGTGATATACAGAAGAGTACCGATCATTCCACGATAAAGTGTCGGATCAACGGCAACTCCATGAGGATCTGCATCAAGCTTAGTTCGTTCCACCATTGGAGTATCTACGGGGTCGCAAGATTCCATCTTGTATTTCTTAAGCGATTCAAGGGCATATTTGGATTGATTGATAAAGATGCCTCTGGGACTCTGAGATATCTGAAGACCTAGAAGAATGATACCTTGCCCATAATTGACATCTTAAACTTGGAAGACATGAGTGTCCCAAACTCGTCGGATAAGGTTTGGGTCGTGGCTGCAAATATAATATCATCAACATATATTTGTACCATAATCATATCTTTACCTCGTTTCTGAATGAACAGCGTGGGATCCACCTTACCTTTAGCGAAGCCTTGCGTAATGAGGAATTGTGACAAAAGATCATACCATGCGCGAGGAGCTTGTTTCAACCCATAGAGAGCCTTCTTAAGCTTGTACACATGATTAGGATAATTAGGATTCACAAAACCATCCGGTTGTTGAACATAGACCTCTTCCTTGAGTTTACCATTAAGAAATGTCGTCTTCACATCCATCTGATAGACAATCATATTCATATGGGCTGCATAAGCGAGGAATAGTCTAATAGCTTCCAAACGGGCGACAGGTGCAAAGGATTCCATAAAGTCGATGCCCAATAATTGCTTGTATCGACGAGCTACTAGTCGAGCTTTGTTTTTCAATATTCCGCCTAACTCGTCGAGTTTCACCTTGTAAACCCATTTCAAAGTGAGTAACTGCACTTGATCCGGGCATGGGACAAGTTCCCAAACATCAAGACGTATGAATTCGTTAAGTTCTTCTTGCATAGCTTCTATCCAACAGGATTGAGTAAAAGCTTGTTGCCATGTCTTAGGTTCAACTTCAGTGAGAAAAGCATCAAAGTGACAAAACATTGCACTTTCTTGTAACTGACTTCGTGTGGATACCGGACGATTAGGGTCACCAATAATAGAATCTATAGGATGAACCTTTGTCCACTTGCTGTCATGTTCACGAATCCGTGGATTGGAGTAAACCATACTAGGAGCTTCCTCTGAGGTGGATGACCCGGCTTGATTAGGGTCGGGAATTGGTACACCAAAGAATGGAAGTTCACGCATTTGAGCGAATTCCAAATCGTGAGCATCATCATCATCCTCTTCATCATCAATAGGCATGACATGGGTAGTTGATTCGGGTGTTGGTTGAGAATTACTTGTTGATGGTATATCTTGACCAATTGTAGGTGCAGATGTGTCTTTTGTGCTTCGGTTGCTGGAGCGACAACTTCGGTTACCGGAGCTATTACCTCAGGTTCTGGAGCAACAATACTTGGAGGAGTAAAGAATTCATCAAAGAATGGTTGAAACAACGTATCCCATTCAGTCCTAGAAGGTGGTGTAAATGATGATGAAGTAGGGTTGTTTGGGACAAGACCAGAACTAATATTACTGTGTCCCATTTCATGAAGTGCGGGTTCAGAGCTGCTTTGCTCAGAAGCCATTGCTGTCAGCTCATCAAAATCAACATTCATAGTTTCGAGGATCTTGCGAGAGTTACGGTTATAGATTCGGTATGCCTTCTTTGCGGGTGCGTAACCAATGAAAATACCAATATCAGCCTTTGGTTGAAGTTTTTCCAAATTGTCACCATCATTATTTGGATAGCAAAGAGAACCAAATACATGAAGATATGATAAATCTGGTACTTTTCCATGGAGAAGCTCATAAGGTGTTTTACCATGGCGTTTACGAATTAGTGACCGGTTTTGGGTGTACAATGTTGTAGATACTGCTTCTGCCCATAAAAACAATGGAGCCTTTGCGTAAGTTAACATCGTTCGAGCAGCTTCCATAAGTGTGTGATTTCGCCTTTCAACGACACCGTTTTGTTGTGGAGTGCGAGCAACGGATGTTTCATGAGATATGCCAACTTCTTCGTAATAATCACGCAAGATTTGATTCACAAATTCGGTTCCATTATCTGTACGAATGCGTCAGACAGTAGTGTTGAGACGCACTTGAATCATCTTGAGAAATCCGATGATGAATTTAGGTGCCTCATTTTTTGCTTTAAGAAATTTCACCCATGTAAACCGAGAGTAATCATCGACAATGACGAGGATGTACTTTTTGCCACTAAGACTTTCAACACGCATTGGCCCACAAAGATCCATATGCAATAGATAAAGTTTCTCTTGGTTGGTGTCTTCCGTCTTGGGTTTGTAAGATTTCTTAGTGCTTTTCCCCATTGCACACGCGGAACACAAATGATCCTTGTGAAATGATAGTTTAGGAAGACCACGAACAAGTTCGTTTTTCGGCAAATGATTAATAGCGTCAAATTTAAGATGAGATAACCGTCGATGCCATAACCATGACTTAGTCTTCGAAGCTTTGGAGAGAAGACATACGGGAGAAGCGGCCATCATGTCTTGTAGAGACAAAGTATACAAATTATTCCCTCGAGTACCTTTCAATAAATCAACCCCTTCCAAATTACGAATGAAGCAGGTATGCTCTCGAAAAGCAACTTCTAGGTTTGCATCACAAAATTGTCCCACAGAAAATAAGTTGTGACCGAGACCTTCCACATAATACACTCTTGAAATAATAACATTCCTAATATGATATTCACCATAACCCATTATCTTTGCATTATGATCATTTCCAAATCGAACCGTACCAAGAAACTTGCTGACGAAATTTCTGAGCTGAGAGCGATCTCCGGTCATATGCTTGGAGCAACCAGAGTCCAAATACCAGAGAACAATTTGGACCACCTGTTTTCAATAACAACAGTAGACAATGCATTAGAAACTATTGGTTCCGGAGTGTTAGCAGATACAGATATAGAATTATCAGAATTGCTAACATTTTTTAGACCCTTAGATGTCTTGCGTTTTCTAATGTGAGTTTTAGCGTTAACAGGTTTTACAGTTCCAATTTTCTGAGGTTTTGGAGTATTAGGGGGCACTACAGTGAGAGTAGACCTATTTAAAGGGCACTTGGTTCCTACAGTAGTGTCGGTGTTCCTAGTTAAAGGACACGCTTGTGTTTTGGTAGCCTTGGTACTCCTAGTTAAAGGGCACGCTTTCTTCGCTGTAGTGGGAGTGATCCTAGTCAAAGGGCACATATTTCCTACTATAGTGAAAGTTCTACCAGTGGGGCGCCACATCCAGCCAACTTGGGTTAACATTTCCCAGTCGGTTTCCATTCTAATCCATTTTTCTGGGCATACATCTCATTCACATGGTCAATAAGTCAAGAATCATGACGACTAGAAAACATACATTCATTGCAATTCCAACATTTCAAATTAGAATTAACAGTAGGCTTAGAACGCTGCACAACCGCAGAGCCTTTAGGTTTAGCTACATGATTCTTTTTATTCAAAACAGAAATAACATTCCTAGGATGGGCTTCTACTTTCTTCTTCACTTGACTACTAGATGGGGGCAAGATCCTATCATTCTTCTTGTTTCTTTTAAGCTTAGATCTTTGAGCCTTAGTAGTGGTGCTTACTCCTGTAGAAGGCAACACGGGAATATTAGAAGCTGGTTTTGATTCCGCCTTATCTTTAGTGACCAAAGTTTGAGGTGGTTTAGTCCTAGGGCCTTGTTAAGTGGTGTGACGGCTATAAGGTTCCTTTTGATTACACTAGAGGACAATGCTGAGATAGTGGCTGCGTTATCTACAACATTCTTACCTTTTAGAGTACGAAGTGTTTCCTTTAACTCAGCCAAGACCAGATTCTTATCACAAATTTGTTCCCTCAAATCAGATATTTCCATCGACTTTCGATTCAATTGTTCAATCAATGATTGATTCTTTGCAGTGGTATCAACACATGCGGGCTGTACTGAATCGAAGAGTCGTGTATTTTTATGTTTTAAGTTATCAACTCCGAACAAAATCTTGGAAACTCGATTATCTAGATCAAGTCTAAAATTCTCAGCGGCCTCAAGTACGTTCACACAGTTAAGCTCCTTAGATTTCTCTATTTCTATCGGCAAAGATTGAGCAACCTTGTCACTTGGCTGACGCTGTTTTGATTGTAAATTTAATCGAAAAATCTTTTCAAAGTTTGCATCATCGATATTAACACCTTCGAATGACGTTTCAAAGATTTCTTGAATAAATTGTTGCTTGCATTCAAGCGAAATACAATGTGTTTGAATCTCATCAAAACGTTTTGAAAGCGATGAATATGAATCTTGAAGCTTTAAAAATTCAGCGTCAGATTCGTGACAAGTACTATCTACCACGGTATCAACATTATGCACAATAGAATCATTATCAACACTTTTATTCACACAGACAGAAACTATATCATGAGACATCACTTGCTTCAGAAGCAGATCCTTTTAGCGTGAAACCCGTTCTATTTCAAGTAAACTGTTTTCATAGGCATCATGCATTTCATTGAAAACACGTCTAACTTCTTCTATTTCTAAAAACAAATCTTGATCAAGATTACTAAGACAAGCCTTAACATTTTCTACAAACGGAACAATTTCATTTCGATACGCAGCTCTAGTGTGCTCAAAGTTCCATTCACCTTCCGTTATGGCCGAAGCCGTCGTACGTTCCAAAATGACCTTGTCAAAATCGGCTAAGTGTTGGTGTACCGCATTTAAGTTAACGGACGCCTTACTTACCGGTGGAATTAACTTCGTTAAATCCGTTTTGACAAGTGTAGAAGACGTACTAGGAAGGTTTTCATTTGACAAACTTTGGGGCACAAGAACTGTCAATTCAGCTAATTCCTTTTGTAAGCGAATGCGGGTCTTTTTAGAAAATTGATCTTTATTATGTTGATCATAATCAATTGTATGGAATTTTGAAAGCATTTTAGAATGAGTTTCAGCCTCAAGTGATTGTGTCTCCTCAGTACTACGAACAAAAGGTGCTTCTTTCGATTTGCCAATTATGGTCATATCATAAAGACCGGGAATATATTCCTGAGCATGTTTTGCATAACCTGGATTAGGTGGTAAATCTTGAAGACGCTTAAGTTCGAGTTCTTTAAATGATTTAGTTAAAAGATGAACCTTTTCTGTGGAAGCGTATTGTTTTAAAAGCTGTTGTTCTTTGAATTTAAGAAGTTTGGTAGCATTAATTTCCGATTCAACCTTTTTAGACTCGAGAGTTTCGAAATCCATTTTAAGTTTCTGAAAATCATTGACAACCGACTATTTTTCTTTTAATTCATTGGAAAGATTAGCTTTTAATGATTCTATTTCTTTCAAGTGTTCAATCTTTTCAAAACAAAATTGGTCAAATTCAGAACATGTTATTTTCTCTTCTTGAGGGACCATTTCAAAAGTTTTGACCTTTTCTGTAAAACCCGTATTTAAAAATTAGAATATTTAAATACGCGGTTTAATATTAATAAACTATATAAGTATTAATTATTAGGCAGAGATATAAACGCAGAAATTAAATACGCAATCCCAGTTTATTTAAATACTATAAATATTACAGTTTATTCAGATAATAAGTATTTAGTCTCATAAAATATTACAGATGAATTATTTATTTTACAGAAATAATTAAACGTTAATATTAAATACGCGTAGTCTCAGTTTATTTAAATATTACAAATGAATAATTATTCAGAAAATAATTATTAAGTTTCAGAATATATTACGTATGTATTATTACACGAAAAATAATTATCGCGATTCAGAAACAAAGACACGAGAAATAAAAACAAGTATTCACGACATTTAATTGTATAAAAAAAGAGAAAAGGGCCGGTTGGTTTGTTGTAATAAAAAAACAAAGATTTTGGGCTAAGCCCATTTTGTACAAAAAATAAATAAACGGGGCATACCCTGTGGTTAATCAGACGCAGAAAAAAAAACAGATTAGGGTTGTTGTGGGACTGCCGCCGGCTGAGAACAAGCAACAAGAGAAGACGACTTTTGATTCTTGTTCGATTTCAAGTTTTAGTTTTGAGTTCTATTCACGACATCTTGGTAAATCCATCTCCCCCTTTTCTTTCTGTTAAGCACGAACTCAGAAATTCAAATCAGGATGTTATGATTTATGATTTTTTTTAATACATGTTGGTTAGTGGGGATTTGCTGAATCACGAAGAACCGATACCATAAGGTCTCGGTGTATTGTTGTTCGACACAACCGAGACAACAACAAGTCTCGGTGGTGTTCTCTTTGACCCAGCAACGAGCAGAAAACCCCACGCAGGGGGGTAATCTGATGACAAGGGGCCGGGGTGTTGTTGGTTAGTGAAACCGATGACCCTAAGGTCTCGGTGGTCTTTTGTTTTGTTGCCAGCTTTGAACCACAAGCCCATCAGGGGTCCGGTTTGTAAACGGTAAGAACAGGGGGCGTTTGGGTTAACTAAATTGTAAGAGTGCGTTTGGTTTTGTAAACTGTAAATAAAAACAAAAACAGTGGGAACCACTGCAGAAAACAGTGGGAACTGCAAGCAGTGGGAACTTAAGTCTAGCAGTGGGAACTTTATAATCAAGGCAGTGGGAACTTTTATAATACAAGCAATGGGAACATTAGTAATAGCAGCGGGAACTTATATAAGGTGTAGTCAAGTTATTTTATAAATAAGCTTTAAAAATAGAGTTAAATAAAATTGTTATTTTATTTTACTTTATTTATTTAATTAGTAAGACAAAATTTATTTTAGCGTTGTTCTTTTAACTAATTAAAGGTCGGATTTAACTATGATTTAATTAATAATTATTTCAGAAAAACTAAATTTGGAAACTTTCTATTTATAGCAGGTTGCTATTTATAGTAATATTATTATGTTGGAGTACATGTTTTACGATAATCAGGAATACAGAGGATACGTTAATCAGGAGTAATATTATGAGAACAGTCAGAATTTACCAGTTTATCCATAAATAGTAATACAAGAATAAATTAAATTAAATTTAGAACATATAAGAATCAGTAACAGCAAACAGTAATGAGACGACTTATTTTCCGTCCATTATTTATGTCGTACCCGTGAAGTCAGAGTCGATCCTTCAGCTTCCATTCTGATTTCATTACTGGACACGAGGTACGAATTTCCGTCCTTTCAGTAAGGACTTCCTTTCTATGCATGATTAGGATTCCCCGTCTTCAGCCAAATGTTTTCCCTAGTATATGTTTAAGTTTATCAGTAATCATATTAATAACTAAATAAATTGCCTGAACATTATATACAAGCACGACCAGTTTATGTACTAGTTACGGAGGTACTGTAACCACGGCACTAGAGGCACCGGTGTCGTGACTCACATGCAGGAGAGTGATATCCTGCATCGTCCCACTCAGCTCAGCTTGGCCATTTTATCAGTATTATTAGTGGGGCGTATGGATGCATCCTAGGCTTATATGTGTTACAAGTTATCAGGGTGAATGTGGTGTGTGCTCTACATCCTTCACATTGGAGTTGATCCCTCCACCCAGCATAGTTATTTAGAGGTCACCCCTCTATAGCATGATGAGGTCACCCCTCCAGTTATTCATGCACGGTTGTTACAGCACGTGACCTATATAAGCTCTGGCAAATAAAATACAGTAAATGCATGTTTTCAGAATTAATAGTTATATTTCAGTATCAGTATATATGAACCAGGTTTCTCAGATTTTATGCAGAGTTCTACCACATGTTACATATCAGTCTTACAGCTTCAGTATTCTATCGTCTGTTTCATTCAGTATATTCTTATCATGCTTTATATCCGTTCACTGAGCGTTATGCTCAGCCGTAGTTCCTTTCATGTTCTAACGGCAGGTACACCAGGACGCTCTTAGGATTCTGAGAGCATGTGCATTTGGATGGAAGCTATCCAGACTTCTTACTTTATGCATTTCTTACATTCTTCTGCTTATTTGGACATTGTTTAGTCCTTTCCTTCAGTATTTTACTTTTCATGTTTTGGGCTTATGTTTGGATTACCGATGTTTGATTCCAGTATTCCTTTATGGTCAGTTAATGTTTTAGGACATTTACCTTATGCTTTGATGACACGCCATAAATACACGTAACGGTCCACTTATCCAAGTGGGGTGTTAAAATTATGGTATCAGATCTATAGGTTCGACCTGTAGGCTCTAAAACTTGACCTGTGACTAGTGGGTAGTCACCAGGAACTTCCCAGATCTTGGCGTTGTTATCTTTCATGTGTCTCATACATTTATTAATCAGTTTTCTTCAATTATCAGTCATTTTCTTAAAGTTTTTGACTAAGTAAAAGTTTGGTACAGGATTGGCCATATTTAGTCGCATGTGCTTTTCTACGAATTTTTGTTTTGGTGAACCGAACCATAGGCGTTCACCCTTGCTCGTTCAGATTTTTGTATTGATGAACCGACCCAACGGCGTTCATCCTTACTCTTGACAGATTCATGTTTTCAGTCGAATATTACTTGGTGAACCAGCCCATATACGTTCACCAATGTTCAGATCAAATTTCATGTTTTTCAGTATAATGTTGTTTTGTGAACCGATCTATAGTTGTTCACCTTTGTGATATCATGACGTTTCATAAAATCTTGACAAATATGAATTGGACTACAACCAACCACATTTAGTCCCAGATTGTACATTTCTATTCATGACAGTTCTCAGAAAATTTTGACAAGTATGGATCGAAACAGAATCAACCATACCTAGTCACATGCTTCCTACTTTGAATACTATGGATTAAACCATAACTACCCACATCAGTTGATGTTAAAACTTAGTTGATTATTCTTCTATGTTCTTTGTATCAGTTAAGTTTGTACTCTCAAGTGGATGTCGTTTTCATGCTGATTAAGTTCATGTCTCTTTATGAGGATTACGTTTTCAGCAAGGCGATGATGTTTTCATGCTAAGATACAGAAAAATTACAGTAAAATCCTATTTCATGATAAATCATGTTCTGGTCTTTATCAATCATGTCCTTATACTGAACATTGATGAAACTCCGTTTAATCATACTTTTCAGCCTCTAAACAACCAGCATTAAGTCTACGCAGGAATTACAAGGCTATCATGTTACTCATTTCAGTTCAGTTTACTACCGTGTCAATCAAGTTATTTCTTTGATCATGTCAGACAATTGACACCAGTATCGATCATCCCATAAAATTTCCACCAGTGCCATGTACAATATTTCAGGTGTACTCTACGTACGGTGTATCAGATATGATCCATGTGCAGTATTCCTTTTGTACTTCATGTACAGTAGTCCAAGTGTACTCCAGGTACCCTACTCCATGGATATTGTTAATCGATCCTCAATCATCTCAGATGTTTCCACTTGTCGATATTCTAACAAGTGCTGATGCTGCTCGTGAGTTGAAGATTTTGTTAGATGCTGATGCCACTAACACTTTGAAGACCTCACAATTGCTGATGCTGCTGATACTTTGGAGATTTCTCAAGATGCTGATGGTGATGCTGTTATACTATAAAGACACTACAGAGCAAGGACGAAAACTATAAATTTGAAATTTCTGACAAGAGTAAATTTCAACCATTGGACACTACCATTCTAGTCCATGCCTTACTTCCTCAGTTAGCTGTCACACGTTACTCAGCTAACCGTTCATTCAGAAGAGTGGGAACCGGAACTCAGCCGGCCACTCAGCAAAAAAATTGTTACATGAATCACAGTCATGATGATGACCGTCATTGAAAAACAAAGCAGTAGTGACAATCACCGTGCTTATAATTAATCAGTCAGTAACCATCGGAACTCCGGAACGACGTGACCAGAAATACAGAGGTCAGTAGTCTAACCGGTCCGCCAATCCTAGCAGTTACCAAAAATTTTCAGCCTTGTTCAGATTCATCTACTAAAACATGTGTTAAGACATCAGTCAAGACATAAGTCTCAGGTATCATTTCGGAAGACACATATCAGAACACCAGTCATGGTACACGACATACGAATATCTTCTCAGGGTACGAGTTCGAGCTCCTAACTCCAGTATGTTTCCAAGCAAGACCCTCAGTAATTCAGGGTATCTTTCAGAAAAGGGGATACCCATTCTATTATGCCACGCATGAACCAGATCATTGAAATTTTAGCCACCACCACTAGAGTATGATTCAGGTTAAACACGCAGTATTCACTCTGTGAGGTTACAAACGAACACATTCAGTGAAAAATCGCCATGTTTAATTCACATGTTCCTATGCCAGCTGTATTTTGAATCAGGTAGTTACCTGTCTCTCAGCCAAAAAAGACTCCACGGTACCACCCATGTTTATTAAGGTTTTCCTTTCAGTTAACGACAGGATCCGTCTTACTAAATCCCAAATATATTCATCATACTTTCTGTCAGAAAAAAATCAGTATAAATTATTTCTGCCTTACAAGCGCGTGACTTATCAGTCCATAGCTACGAAGACTTTTAGCTACCAGTTATAAATTCACTTCTAAAATTCCTCAAATCCATGATCAACATATTATACCAAAATTTCCAGATGTCATTCCAGAAACTCCTTCCTAACTACGAGACATAATTTAACATCGAGCTTGTCTCAAGAATTGTGCCTGTTTCCAAAACTCTTTATTCTAGAGTTGCATCTAAGTTAAAAGGGCTGCATCATTTGCTGCAAGAATTACCGGAATGAGGCTTTATTCGCCATGGCATACCACCAGGAAGTGTGTCGTTTCTGTCTATCAGGAAGAAGACCGGTAACATGAGATCATGTATCGACCACCGATATTTTGACAAGATCATCATTTTTAATCGATGTTCATTCCATGAATAGCAAGTTTATCTGATCTGCTATGACTTCTTATGTATTTTCCAGAGCAATTCACGATCATGTCACCATCAGTGGTGAGAGAAACATATTATAGTCACTATAAAAAAAAATTATACTTCTGAGCTCCCTAATGCTCCAGCTATAGTATCAAATTTATGAATAAATTTTTTTTATGACTTCGCAGACAAAATCGTCAGTATGTTCTTTGATAACATTCTGATCTTCTAAATTCTAGAGAGGTACAAGATAATCATCTTCTCACAGTGGAATAGATTCTCCGATAGGAGGAAATTTATATACGCAGCTTTCTAGATATGGATCCCAGTAGAACAAGGTGGCATTTCTTGACCACACTATTTCAGCAGAAAGGAATTTCAGATGATCCTGCGAAGGTGAAGGCCATCACCAGATGGTCACGACCGACGCCAGTGAATGAAGTACAAAATTCCTAGAATTCAGTTGGCTACTACCGCAGAAAATTGCTGAAAGTTCTCATGATTAGCTTTCTATGGCTAAACTTTCGCATAAAGAATAGGACCTACACTAAAACTTTGTATTTCCATAAGACCCTACACTACGAGAGATCTATTTTACTCAGACTCAAAAATTCTTTCATGACTAATCACTCAGATTCCACCAAAAGGTACCGTAATCCCAGGCAGAATTTTGATAGAAGCAGTATAACATAATTGATGCAACTATGTTCATATCTGGATGCCTGACATACCTCAGGTCCAAGATAGGACACCGACATGTTGCAGGAAATTCAGCAATAGGTCGTATGATTCCAAAGTATTCCATCAACAATCTTGTCAGATCGAAATTAGCGTTCGCGAATCACGCTCACGTTCATGTTCACAATCATGTGTACGTTCACATTTACGTTCACGCTTATTTTCACTTTCACATTTAAGTTTCATTCGCAGTATAATGCTGTTTCAGTTCATGCTTTGTACTATCACATGATTTAAGCTCACGTTAGCGTTGGTAACATTGCTTATGTTCAAGTTCGTGTGCCATTCGCAATACACGTTTCACGGTTTATTACCGAATACGGATACATAAAGCTTAAGAAACCAGACTCAAGTTAGTAGAGCTTCTTCATACCCAGGCAGACGTTTCACGTCTCAGGCCATATCGTTTTTTCATTCTTTCCTCAGTCAGCATATGTTCATGATCTGTCCTAGCATCACGTTTACAGTATGTTTCATGTAACATCAGCACAATATATTCCATGCCCATCATTCCTCATATAATCGTGAACCACGTTCACAATTGCTCACGTAGCACGTTCACAATTGTTCACATAGTCCATCCCTATATATTTCAGCAGCTTGTTCAGAGTTATAAATGTTATCTTTTCAGAATATTACACGTATTGTTTCATGTATCATACATGCTATAGTTATTCAGTCTATCAGATTCAGAAAATCCATCTTAAATATGGAACCAGAAGCTATTCAGCATCATCAGGACAGGATCATCAGGACCAAGATTTTTTTAATTATGTTAGACCTTTGAAGGAATCGTTTCGAGCGGGAGGCCACTCGAAACGGAGGAGTCCATCTGGACCTCTCATATCTTTTCCTTCAATAAATCCAGTTAATTTCTTTTAGTCAGGTTACGTTCCAGACCCTCTTCAGCCATGTCACATTACATGATCATTTCAGTCATGTCAGGTTTATACCTATCAGCAGCATTATGTCTTAATTAGAAGACAATTTATCCTTCAGCTTAATTGTTTTTTTTTCAGTCTACGTGTTCTTTCGGTTCTTATAACTTCATCAGCTTATTACCTTTAATTCGAGGACGAATTTCTCCTTTTTAGAGGGGAAGAATTGTAAAACCCAGTATAGTCGTATCTTTAATTCAGGGACGAGTTATTGTTTTTAGAGGGGAAGAATTGTAAAACCCGTATTTAAAAATTAGAATATTTAAATACGCGTTTTAATATTAATAAACTATATAAGTATTAATTATTAGGCAGAGATATTAATGCAGAAATTAAATACGCAATCCCAGTTTATTTAAATACTATAAATATTACAGTTTATTCAGATAATAAGTATTTAGTCTCATAAAATATTACAGATGAATTATTTATTTTACAGAAATAATTAAACCTTAATATTAAATACGCGTAGTCTCAGTTTATTTAAATATTACAAATGAATAATTATTCAGAAAATAATTATTAAGTTTCAGAATATATTACGTATGTATTATTACACGAAAAATAATTATCGTGATTCAGAAACAAAGACACGAGAAATAAAAACAAGTATTCACGACATTTGTATAAAAAAAAGAGAAAAGGGCCGGTTGGTTTGTTGTAATAAAAAAAACAAAGATTTTGGGCTAAGCCCATTTTGTACAAAAAATAAATAAACGGGGCATACCCTGTGGTTAATCAGACGCAGAAAAAAAAACAGATTATGGTTGTTGTGGGACTGCCGCCGGCTGAGAACAAGCAACAAGAGAAGACGACTTTTGATTCTCGTTCGATTTCAAGTTCTAGTTTTGAGTTCTATTCACGACATCTTGGTAAATCCATCTCCCCCTTTTCTTTCTGTTAAGCACGAACTCAGAAATTCAAATCAGGATGTTATGATTTATGATTTTTTTTTAATACATGTTGCACTACTACAAAAAAGTCCATAGAGAGCGGTCCAAAAAGGCAATAGAGACTGGTTTTGTAGGACGTCTCTATGTGGAGGATCTCCTTGCTCGAAACATAAAGAAACTGGTTTTTAAACCAGTCTCTATTAAAAGAATCGACACTGGTTATATTCGTAAAAACAAGTCTCTTTAGAGATTGGTCTCCATACTAATCTCCAGAAAGCAGTCTTTTTAAGAGCATCTAACCAGTCTTTTTATGGAGTAAAAAAATATGTTTTTTTCTTAAAACCAGTCTCTTTTTAATTAATTTTCTTTTTTTTAAATTTGGAATTTTTATTAAATTCCAGATTTTACAAATTTAACCCTCTACAATGAAATAATGTAAATACAAGAATTCTATAAAAAAACTAAATTAAAGGACTTGAATTGTCATAAACAACAAATGTATGTAAATAAAGACAACTTTATTAATTGTAAGGATTAAAATTGTCAAATACATATTTCGAATCAAATTTGTTTTTATTTAACTTGTCGTCACAATGTAAACCAAGCCCCAAGAATCGCGTTCAACTCTTTCTTATTCAACGGACGCTCGTTATTCGCTCGTTATTCCACGGTACCTACAAGTAATTTAATCAAAATTAAATAAATATACAAATTTAAAACAAAATTTCAATTAAGTAATTTAATCAAAATTAAATAATCTAACACCTTCCTACGTATATTTGGTTTATCTTTTTTAAGATAATTTTTAAATGTTACACCTAATTTCCTAGTAACTGATGTTTGTTTTTTATACTAATTTCCTAAAATACTGATGTTTGTTTTTATGCTTTATTTTTAATGCAGAACATGATTCTGCACAAGGAGTGCTGAAAAAAGTGACATAATACAGCTCCGGGGAGTCACTTTTGAAGTTAATGACTGGAAGGCGTCCACAAGACTCGACTATACTAAATGGTTCACACTTGGTCCAATGGGTACAACTTACAAGACCACTTGCATAATAAGAGGGACCCGGTGGACATCTCTGATCTTACGCAAAGAGGGACGACCAGATGGATGAAATGCTGTAGACAACTGTGCCATTTCTATGCATCAGCCAAAATCATATAGGATGTTGTTGCCACCACGAGGACTAGGTATGCAATTTCTCGACATTCCGTTTAGTGACAGTTGGTGACACCTACATCTCTATCTAGAAGTTAGGGTGTGCTGGTATGCAGTTTTGTATCTTGATGATTAGAAGCTAATGCAAATAATCTAGTTGATATCACACTCTAGTCTCTATATGTCTTAAGTCATATGCGAGTACTAGTTCACATTGCATTATGTGACACATAAAAAGACGATAAGCTTAGCAATGTTTCCAAAGTTACAATGTCTGATAAGCATCTCTCATTGATCTTAAAGTGAATAGATGAACATAATGAAAAGCGGCTTGCCATGAGATAACAAGTTCATACCTGATACCAAAGCTTTCATTCAAGGTTCAAGGATATGTGAGCTTTTCAAACTGATCGATTGATATAGTCTGAAAATGACAAAACCAGGGAGAGTCTGCACATTAATAGAAGTATGTGTAAGTACGAGAAACAAAGAGCAGTCCCTGTCAAAAACGGCAATATAACCTTTAGCTTTGTCTAAACCATTAGAGGCCAGTGGCGGAACTAGAGATAAAATAAATTTTAGAACGTAAGTTAGATGCGAATGTAATACAAAAATCTATGTTAGTTGAATACAAATTTTTGACCACTAATCAATTACAATAAAAGACAAATGCACTGATGCAACATACTAGTATACAGTAGTAACATTAACTTTCTTATTAAAATATTTAAAATAAATGTATGCTTACATAATATACTTTTGTCCTTTTAATTACTCAAAATATCTCACCTTCCTTCTTCATGTGTATCTCTCCCAATTATTCCGGCCAGCAAACAAAAACCACCGTAACATATGAACACTTCCATTTTTTATAATCTTCACAAATATGGAGGGCACTTTTACGATTTGTGTGGGGGAACCAGACATTTTTTCTAATAATTGAATCTTTTTTCTACATACTTTGTGTGCTCCCAAAAACTTGATGGGGGCAACGCCCCCCCATACCATACACATAGATCCGCCCCTGTTAGAGGCACGAGAAACAAATCTTAATATGACACGGGGGCCATGGAATGGAATGGAATGGAATGCTATTGAGAATAATCAAAAGTTATACGTCTTGTTGTGCAGAGATGCAAGGAGAATCAAGCTATATGAACAGTGGGAGTGAAACCAAAAAAAAAGAATAACTAGAAGATGAAAAGTATATACGTGCTCAACATATATACTTGAATAGAAAGCAGACAGGTGCAGACGCTCTGTATAAGGGATGCTCCGTGATGGCTGTGATGATGTAACGTGGGTTGTCAGATCTTAGTGGCGGCTGTGATGATGTAGGTGGTTAGGGTGGCGGTTGTGGTGATGTTACTATGGCGGCTGAAGGCAAATATG
This sequence comes from Glebionis coronaria, assembly GCA_025667525.1. Classification (NCBI taxonomy): domain Eukaryota; kingdom Viridiplantae; phylum Streptophyta; class Magnoliopsida; order Asterales; family Asteraceae; genus Glebionis; species Glebionis coronaria. Next base: position 530,793,598 of record CM046875.1, on the reverse strand, counting down.
GTGGCGTAGGCGGCTAAAGAGAGCAACGGTGGTGGTCTGAAACCACGACTATGGTGGGGTTTATAGTGGCTGATGGACAGGAAGGGTGGTGTAACATGGTGGTTGACGGCAGCAGTAGGGTTGCGCCGTGATGGCTGGTGTGGTGTTGAGTGGCGGCGGGGTGATGATAAGATGTATAGATCAGGGTGTGATGATGGATGGTGGAACCTTAGGTGCTTGCGGTGGCTGGACAGCGGCGGTCGACCGGAAAAAGTCGCCAAAAAAATGGTGGCTGCCACAAAGTTATGTGTGTGTGCTAGGGTTTTATCAAATGAATCCTAACCCTAAATTTTTCTTTTATATAATAAAGTATAAAAATTATGTGAAAAGTTAATAATAGTTTAGGGTGAATGTTATAAATATTACTGCAGGGACTAGAAGTGTAACATTTGTTATAAGTTTTGTTAATGAATGATTCTGGACTCGTTCAATATAGTTAACGGATGATTAAAAACACAAAATTTTCGCCGTTGCGTTTCAAATGATTTTTCCAACAAGAACGAGTATTCAATTGACCATTGTCTCATAATATTTCGTAAACTCTTTCAAAAATGTTGATAATTTATCTAGTCTCACGGTTTAACTTAAATTTAATGAAAATGGACTTCACTTAAATGTTTTCGTTTTTAATAAACGTTAATGAAATAAAATATTAATTACGTTAATAAATCCTTGTATTAAATATCTCGTGAAAATATAGATTTAATTATTAGTTGTGTCGGTACGCAGACTGTGTAATTTCTAAGATTTTGCAAAATATGACCCGTTTTCAAACCTAATATCTTAAAATAAAACAAGACTGGTTTTTTAAAAACCAATGTCTTAAAATGTGTAAAAACACTAGTTTTTTTTAATAAAAAATGGTGTCCATAAAACAAACACATAGAGACATGTTATTACGTAAAAACCAATGTCTTTACTTCTATAAAAAAGACTGGTTGCATCTTAAAAACCAGTTTCTTTAGAATTCACATTATGGAGATTGGTTTTTTTCAAGAAAACCAGTTTCCATGCATTCCCTTCCCACCAATTTTGGTCATAGAGACATGTTTTTTTATAACCAGTCTTTTTAAGGGGGTCTCTTTAGCGTTTTGTGTAGTAGTGTTGGTTAGTGGGGATTTGCTGAATCACGAAGAACCGAGACCATAAGGTCTCGGTGTATTGCTGTTCGACACAGCCGAGAAAACAACAAGTCTCGGTGGTGTTCTCTTTGACCCAACAGCGAGCAGAAAACCCCACGCAGGGGGGTAATCTGATGACAAGGGGTCGGGGTGTTGTTGGTTAGTGAAACCGATGACCCTAAGGTCTCGGTGGTCTTTTGTTTTGTTGCCAGCCTCGAACCACAAGCCCATCAGGGGTCCGGTTTGTAAACGGTAAGTACAGGGGGCGTTTGGATTAACTAAATTGTAAGGGTGCGTTTGGTTTTGTAAACTGTAAATAAAAACAAAAACAGTGGGAACCACTGCACTAGCAGTGGGAACCACTGCAGAAAACAGTGGGAACTGCTAGCAGTGGGAACTTAAGTCTAGCAGTGGGAACTTTATAATCAAGGCAGTGGGAACTTTTATAATACAAGCAGTGGGAACATTAGTAATAGCAGTGGGAACTTATATAAGGTGTAGTCAAATTATTTTATAAATAAGCTTTATAAAAATAGAGTTAAATAAAATTGTTATTTTATTTTATTTTATTTATTTAATTAGTAAGACAAAATTTATTTTAGCGTTGTTCTTTTAACTAATTAAAGGTCGGATTTAACTATGATTTAATTAATAATTATTTCAGAAAAACTAAATTTGGAAACTTTCTATTTATAGCAGGTTGCTATTTATAGTAATATTATTATGTTGGAGTACATGTTTTACGATAATCAGGAATACAGAGGATACGTTAATCAGGAGTAATATTATGAGAACAGTCAGAATTTACCAGTTTATCCATAAATAGTAATACAAGAATAAATTAAATTAAATTTAGAACATATAAGAATCAGTAACAGCAAACAGTAATGAGACGACTTATTTTCCGTCCATTATTTATGTAGTACCCGTGAAGTCAGAGTCGATCCTTCAGCTTCCATTCTGATTTCATTACTGGACACGAGGTACGGATTTCCGTCCTTTCAGTAAGGACTTCCTTTCTATGCATGATTAGGATTCCCCGTCTTCAGCCAAATGTTTTCCCCAGTATATGTTTAAGTTTATCAGTAATCATATTAATAACTAAATAAATTGCCTGAGCATTATATACAAGCACGACCAGTTTATGTACTAGTTACGGAGGTACCGTAACCACGGCACTAGAGGCACCGGTGTCGTGACTCACATGCAGGAGAGTGATATCCTGCATCGTCCCACTCAGCTCAGCTTGGCCATTTTATCAGTATTATTAGTGGGGCGTATGGATGCATCCTAGGCTTATATGTGTTACAAGTTATCAGGGTGAATGTGGTGTGTGCTCTACATCCTTCACATTGGAGTTGATCCCTCCACCCAGCACAGTTATTTAGAGGTCACCCCTCTATAGCATGATGAGGTCACCCCTCCAGTTATTCATGCACGGTTGTTACAGCACGTGACCTATATAAGCTCTGGCAAATAAAATACAGTAAATGCATGTTTTCAGAATTAATAGTTATATTTCAGTATCAGTATATATGAACCAGGTTTCTCAGATTTTATGCATAGTTCTACCACATGTTACATATCAGTCTTACAGCTTCAGTATTCTATCGCCTGTTTCATTCAGTATATTATTATCATGCTTTATATCCGTTCACTGAGCGTTATGCTCAGCCGTAGTTCCTTTCATGTTCTAACGGCAGGTACACCAGGACGCTCTTAGGATTCTGAGAGCATGTGCATTTGGATGGAAGCTATCCAGACTTCTTACTTTATGCATTTCTTACATTATTCTGCTTATTTGGACATTGTTTAGTCCTTTCCTTCAGTATTTTACTTTTCATGTTTTGGGCTTATGTTTGGATTACCGATGTTTGATTCCGGTATTCCTTTATGGTCAGTTAATGTTTTAGGACATTTACCTTATGCTTTGATGACACGCCATAAATACACGTAACGGTCCACTTATCCAAGTGGGGTGTTACATTTTCTTTATGCAACGCAAGCTCAGCAATTAGGGTGGAATTCGTATCTACGGATTGTCTAAGGGCCATATGCATTTGATCAATAATATGTTTAGGCACCATGACCAAATCATGTGGAGCATAAGATTTCATACCCGTCGTAGCATTTGGTTGAGGTTCACTCAAATGTGTAGGTTTGGGTACCACATCATTTGAATTACTAGTTCCCGAATGCTGTTCGAGGTTGTCATTTTCATGCCCAACTTGATGTTGGTTATCATCAATATTATTAGATGTGGTTGGTACCTCACTGATGACATCAGAACCGTAGTGAGAGAGATTAGCAACGAGAGCAGCGTGGGCAGAGTGAATGTCATCACAATCCGAATCGTATGCATCAAGATCGTCCGCTTGATAAGCTGCATTAGAAGTGGAAACGACTGCAATGCCTTCAGTATCTGCTGCCCCTGGGTCTGCTAGAAATGCTAAATCCTCTGAATCCAAAATCTTCCCCTTAGACTGAGCATCAACCAAATACATCTTCTCACGAAACCATACATCATCCCTCCTCCTTTTCGGCTGACTGCATTCCCTATCCATATGACCTTGTCCTCGGCAATTGTAGCAAGTCACAACCTTCTTAGGACCAATAGGACTCCCATTTCCACTAGCTTGAGAATTCACAGCTTGATTGTTCCCAGTCCTTGTAGGAGATCCATATGAATTTTGCCTTCCCTGAATAGGTTGCACCGTCACTTGACCATCTTGAACAGTGGCTTGTTGTCGAGGATTTGATGAGGTGCGGAGCTGATTGTTTGTTGGTGGAAATCCTCTAGTTGCAACAAGTTTTGACAAGTAAGCGGTGAGATGGTTTAGTACATCAGCTGGCGTATCATTTGGAGTAAAGACCGGTGCTTGGATTGGTGGAAGTTCATTAGAGTAGAAAGCTTGGGCTGGTTGTGCTTCTATTGGAAAATATCCTTGCTGAGGAGTATAGCCCAATGGAGAAGTGTTGGCTTGTGATGGTGATGTCTGATATTGTGGTTGATGTGGAAAAGATTGTTGATGAACACTTTGTTGATATTCTTGTTGTGGCATCATTGGTGGTTGATAAGATGGTTGCAGTGGTTGCTGATAGATGTGTGGTGGTGGCTGCTGCAAGTATGATGGTTGTTGATAAGTATAAGCCATGTTTTGTTGAGAAGCATACATTGCAAGTGGATCATGAACTTGAGGTTTAGACAACCGAGCCTCGATCACATGGCATTCGTGTTGTTGAAGAAAAGCTTGAAGTTGATCCACATTGGTGTTATGCAAGTCCTTAGCCAATTTAACATCCGTCACGTACTTTTTCCATTCTAGAGGAAGAGTGTTCAAATACTTGGTGTTCAATTGAAAGGTTAGGAATTGCCATGCCATAGATATTTAGCTCATTCAACAATAGGGCAAATCTCAGATAGTAGTCATTGAGAGTCTCCCATGGCACATAGGCAAACTTATCAAAAGTATCATAAAGCTTACACTCTCGTTCTTGTTTAGTTAACGAGGTGCCTTGCATTAGAACCCGAATTCTATCCCATAACTCTTTGGCAACTTTATGTTTGCTGACGAGTTTGTAGACATCTGGAGGAAGAGCTTGGAGAATGATGTTTGTAGCATACTTATCACATTTATCTTGAATCTTCATATCTCCAGTCAACTCACCCGTTGTGCGAGGACGAGTAGTCGTACCTTCCGTCACTGTACCATAATCTAATGGTCCATTGAGCACCGATGCCCAAATTAGATGTCCATTCTCCTTGTTCAACATATAAAGTTCCATTCGGGAAGCCCATTCCTCATACATAGTCTTCACCAACATTGGTGGACGGTTATCTGTACCCGAGAGGATGGACTTATCCGTAAGAGATGTGTACTCCATTTCAATAAGTTAAGATTTACAAAGTTGATCGAACAATGAAATAAGGTTAAGTGTTTTTGTGTTGAAGCCGAGAAACAATGTTAAAATCCCCTAAAATATGTTCTCGATAAACCAAAAATTCCAAGACAAAATTACACACATTTTTTATGGAATAATTTTTGGATTGTTGGAATGTCTAGATCGGAATGCCAGATCGGAATGTCAGATCGGAATGTCCAGATCGCAAAGCAAGGCTGTCGAAATGTTCAGATCGCAAAGTCCTATCGTAATGTTCAGATCGCAAAGTCCTATCGGAATGTTCAGATCGCAAAGCAGAGCGGTCGAAATGTTCAGATCGCAAAGTCCTATCGGAATGCTCAGATCGCAATGTGCTGTCGGAATGATTCAGATCGGAATGAAGCTGATAAAATTTGGGCAGAGTAACAACTTAAAAACATCCTTATAGCCGTCGGAATCCCAGATCGCAAAGAACGATCGGAAAGTCCAGATCGGAATAAGTAATGAAATCCAAGTATCGCAATGTGGAACCAAACACTTTCCGATGGTGATGGTTATTGCGATGGAAACCCCTTTGCACTTGTACTTTCCGATGGTGAAGTTTGCATGAATTTCGGAATGAAGAACACAAGGACTTTTTGCACTTTTTATCCAAAAATGATTGTGTTTTAACCAAAATCAAGACACCAAAAACACTACAATACTACTGAATACGTTATGCTTCTTGAAATCACGATCAAACACAAAAAAATTTTGATGATTCGGCAATATGAACTCAAAAAGCCACGAAATGCTTATAAGAACATACGCAACACTAAAACAAACCTATATTTCATCCCAAGCTCTTGATACCATTTGAAGAAATGTAAATCTTACTTATGGTTTTAAAGAGAGAAAGAGAGAGAGAGATGGTGGATTTCACACAAAGCTAGAGAGAGAAACTAAAAAGAAGTATGTGTAAATTATGAAACCACACACCCTCTCCATCTAAGGAGAGGGTTTATATACCCAAGCCCATGAGATGGGCTTGGGTTTACATTAGGCCGCCAGCCCATACAATCCATGGGCTCGGTTTTGGGCTTTGTTTGATTAATGTAAATAACTAAACTACGAGCTATAACATGGACTATTGTTGGAGTGACCGATCCTTTCTAATACGTAAAACGTATTTCCAACAAGTTGTTTTTAAAAGAGGTTCATTTTTAGATTTTTGTTCAATTTCAAGAGATATACAATGTTGTTGAAGCTCGTCAAAACATTTTGAAAGTGAGTTGTAAGAATCTTGAAGCTTTAAAAATTCAGCGTTAGATTCGTGATAAGGATGATTATCTACATCTTTTACAGGCTCAACAATATTCACAGAGAGATCATGCACATCATCACGATTATTCACAACAGATGTAATCTTATTAGCACAAGTAACAGTCACCACATTCATCACATCAAGAGACACAACTTATTCCAAGAATTGGTGATATTCAGACTAAATGTTTTCTTTCTCAATTAAGTGTTGCTCATAAGCATCATCCATTTCATAAAAAAAAATTTGAACTTCTTTTATTTCAAATTTGAGATTGTCCCCAAGAGATACAAAGCCGCTTTTAAGATTGTGTACAAACGGAATGATCTCAGCCTCAAACACCGCTTTCATGTGTTCGAAAGCCCATTCTCCGTCGGTTTGAGTCGTTGGAGTCGTACATTCCTTAATGACCTTGTCAAACCTGGTAAAGTATTGTTGAATCTCTTTCAAGCTTAACAATATTGTACTGACAGGTGGAAGAACCTTTAGAATTTCCTTAGGTTCAACCAAATTGACAAGTGTAGGAAATGTACTAAGGTTTTCTTTAGTAGACACCAAAGTTGGTGATTTGGTAAATTCCCTTTGTATGTTAAAACGATTTCGAGAATCTGTCCCTGCATACTCTTAGATAAGTTTATCATAATCAAACTTAGGATGTTCAAAAGCATTTGTGACCGATTCTCTTCATCTAGTGGCATATACTCGGGGTCATCCGAAATAACAATCGGATCTAATACCAATTCTAACTTGGTTGCATCATAAAGTCTTGGGGTTGCTGATAAAAGCTTGCTTTGCATAACCCGGGTTAGGTGGCAGGTCTGTTAGACGCGATAAGGTAAATTTCTTAAAAGAAGAATCAAACAAATGTACTAAGTGTGAAGCGGAGTATTGTTTCAAAAGTAAATTTTAGTCTTTTTAATTTGATTAGACGCATTAATTTATGTTTCAAGCTTTTTAGACTCGAGTATTTCGAAATCCGTTTTAAGTTTTTGAAAATTACTAACGACTAACTCTTTCTCTTTAAGTTATTTTGAAAGATTTGCTCTTAAATGTTCAATCTCTAGTAAATGATCTATTTGGACATTCCTAAACTCATCAAACTCTGGATTAGTTAAGGTATTGGTCGATGAGTTAATCCCAAGGTGTGAACCTTTTCCTTGTACAAAGCAAGCTCGACAGATAAGGTCTGATTAACACTTAGGGTTTCAAGGACCGCAGTATTCATTTGGCCAAGCGTAGATGCTGAAACCATGACCAAATCTTGTTGAGCAGGAGAATTCGTATTTGTAATAGCTCCCAGTTGTATTTCATCCAAAGTCTAGGGACTTGCATTGATATTTCTATCATTGTTTGTCTCCTCGTTTGAATTAATAACCACCGAAGGCTCCTCCGGATACTGAGACGCTTGCACAACTTGATAAGGTACGATACTAGTATCATTGGTAATGCTTGGTACCTCAAAGATTTGGTCAGACCCATAAAGCGAGAGATTTGCCATAAGAGCTGCCTTGGCGGTGTTGAAGTCGTCACAGTCTGAGTCATATAGATCGAGATCATCTACTTGATACGTTGCATTGTGAGTGAAAGCTGTTGTGAGTCCCTCATTGTCCGTAACTCCTGGATCCGCTAGAAACGATAACTCCTCTTAATCTAACTCACGACCATTGGCTTGAGCTTTGACCAACATGACCTTCTCCTCAAACCACGAATCATCCCTTCTCCTTTTGGGTTGCTTATACTTCCTAGCCATATGTCCTTCCCCTTTGTAGTTGTAGCAGATAATCATCTTCACTTTGCTAGTAGTATTTCCTCTTGGAGTAGTGTTAAATGGGCGTGCTCTGGTATTTGATGAAATTGGTCTCCCCTAAAGTGGTTGCACCATGACCATATCGTATTGAATTGTAGCTTGTTGACTAGAGTTAGAAGAAGTTCTCAACTGATTATTTGTTGGAGATGGTCATTTGTAACTTCGTTTGTTCAACGTTTAAGTGATGTAGGCATACATTTGTGTTAGCACGTCAGTAGGAGTATCCCCTTGTTTGAACTCGGGAATTGGAACCTCATCATCAAAGTATAAAACTGGTGCTGGTGGAACTGCATAAACACTTGAGGGAGTACTGACATGTTGTGAATAGTTGGGTTGAAGAACTTTCAGTTGCTGGTATGTGATAGCAGAGTTTGTAGGTGGTTGATAAGGAGAGTATATTTGATGAGCATATGGTGATAGATGTGAGTCTTTTTGTGATGATGGTGTTGGTAGTTGATATTGTTGATGTGATGTAGGTGGTTGTGGTAACATCGAGTATTGGGGATAACTTGGGGTTTGATACAGGGGCTGATAAGAAGATTGTTGTCACATAGCATGAGAGATATTATGATATGACAACATTGGTTGATTTGACATTAATGCCAATGGTTCATGGTAAGATCCTTGAGGCATTCGTGTCTTGAGCACATGCTTCTCGTGTTGTTGCAAGAAAGCATAAATTTGATCTAGATTTGACTTGTGCAAATCCCTTACCAATTTAACATCAGTGACATAGTGGCTCCACTCAAGAGGCAATGTATTCAGGAACTTAGTGTTGATCTAAAATTGAGCAATCGTAAGATTGTAAGTGTTCAAATCATTCATCAAAGTAGTGAATCTCCAATAGTAGTCATGAAGAGTTTCCCCTGGAGTGTATGTAAACCTATCAAACAAATCATAAAGTTGACACTCCCTCTCCTGCTTAGATAATGAAGTCCCTTGTAGCAAAAGCGTCAAACAATCCCATAGTTCCTTTGCTATCTTGTGTTGACTTTCCATACGATAAATATCAGGTGGAAGAGCTTGAAGAATAGTCTGAACAGCCTTTTCATCCGCATCAGCAATTAGTTGGTTGGAAGGCGTTAAATCAGAAAATTCCCTTGGTCGAGTCACATTATCTGTAGTAATTTCTCCCCAAACAAGTGGACCTTGCTCAATGGATTTGATCATGAGCCTTCCACTGGTTCGACCAATAATGTATGATTTCATGCGACCCTGCCATGCTTCAAATAGCTCTTTGATAAGCAACAGTGGACGGGTATCAATACCCGAGATGATAGAAAGGTCAGTAAGCGATGTCATTGTAGGCATGAATGAACGAGGATTCATTTTTTATCACTTGAAAAAAGATTACCAAATGATCGAGCAATGAAATAAAGGTAAAGTGTTTTAGTGTTGTTGAAACAATATGTTGTTATCCTTTGGTTGTGTGTTGTTGTGGTAGTCTACAAATAAATGCAAAGTCTTAAATCCTCGAAGTTGTGCAAAAATTGAACGAGATTTCGCAATACCCTCAAAGTAACAAGTCTTTGCAATAACTGAATTGCAATCCTCGCAATACTGAAACAATGCAAGTCATCGCAATAACTCAAAATGAATTTTCGCAATACTGAAACAATTCAAGTCTTCGCAATAACTCAAAATGAATCTTCGCAATACTAAAACATGCAAACTACGCAATGTCACAAGTCAATCTTCGCACAATTCTGTAATTTCACAATAATCTCAATAACTAATCTTCGCAATAATTAAGAACTTAACACTTCGCAATAATCAAAAGGCCAGTCTTCGCAATAATCCAACTTCAAACTTCGCAAAAACAAAACCCTTAAGTATTGTGAAGAGACTAACTTCGCAATAACAAAACCCTCAAATATTCCGAAGAGTTTTAAAACCCAGATTCACAATAAAGACACTGTTTCATAATGTATGAAGAAAAAATGAGATTTTTCATAGAAAACTCGTGATTTTAACTAATCCAAAGCACCCAAATCCCTACCACAACTATGTAGAAGATATGTAGGTCACTTGGAACAACAAAAACACGAAGAAATTTTGAAGCTTGGGTAAAAACTATCAAAAACTCACGTATACAACTAAAACAACCATGAACAACACAAAACACACCTCTATTTCATCCCATGGCTCTTGATACCAATTGTAGAATATTGGTAATCTATGATCTAACAAGTGGGTTGATGTTTCTAGTGAGAGAAAGTAGAGAGAGAAATATGAAAGATAATGTATGAAATATATTGAAATAATGAAACAACCAACACCTCTTTCCAGGAAGGAAATGGGTTTATATACCCAAGTCCATTAGTGGACTTGGGCCTCCGGCCCATGAACATGTTCATCGGCCGGGCTTACATAAAATGTAACTAAACTATATACTACGAGCCCTTAACTATATTGTTGGAGTGGTCGAGACTTTCTAAATACAAATATGTATTTGCAGCAGAATGTCTAGGCCAATTCAAGACAGATTCAATTTAGTAGGAAGCTTACCCTTTTGAACTTTAGTATGAAAAATTAGAAATGCTCCCTATACCCTGCCAATGTTCTTTTACCAAGTTAAAAGCCGCCACATAATTCACGTTTTTGAAGAATCGACTCGGCTTCGAGTTTACTCAAGAATAATAAAAGTATCAATCAAGACATACAAAATCACTTACGCGTTCACTGAAGTTTTACAAGTACACCTATGTACCAAACTTAGCATCCCGACAACTATAACTATCAAGATTCTACTATGCATCTCTTTCATACTAGCTTCTCTATCCGTAACAACGAAGAGACTATTAGTCTTGATTTCGTCCAGTGGCACATGCAAGTTCGCATCAGCCAAATACTTTATAAATTCACTACATGAAACACATCATGTACACACTCAAAATCTCAAGAAACCTGAACCTATTAGTTACAGGTGTTAGTTTATGGACATATTGAAATAGTCGTGTGTTAGGATCGAAATCGAGACTATTGGATTGCACACAAACGCTTAGAGCTATTTAATTAATTAGTTATGTTTTATTTAAATATAGTTAATTAGTTGACGAGTGTTAAAAATGTGATTAAGAACGGTTAAGTATTTAATGGAAAATGACTAATGGACGTTAAATGTAAAAGTGGTAACTAAAGATTGTGTCCCAAAGTTATTTTGGGAGCAACATATGGCCTGTCCCTTTATGGGGAATATATGTGTTTTGGTCTTGGTTTTTAGACTATTATATATTCTCTGTAATTAGTTCTAGCCTAAAACCTAAGCTACCTTGACACTATAAATACAAGGCTCTAGTTATTGGTTTTCTAATTCATTCATTGTGAGAAAAACTCAAGCCTAAGCCTTGCCATAGCCTTATTCGACCGAGCCCTACTCTTGGGTTGTTCGGTTTGAATTTTCCACTTCTACGACACGGTTCTGCTCGTGTAGACCTAGCTTGTCAAGTAGCTTGTTCGAGACGTGTGTACAGGAACATAGATTCAACCTTTGTTAGGTTGATCTTGGATTGGTGATTGTGTTCTAGTTATTGGAAGCATTGCAAGGTAAACTCCCGTTTATTTTATGTTCAATTAATTATGTGCATGTTATGATTATATGATCCTGAATCGCTTCCGCATGTGCTATGATGTTTATATGTTTTTTTTATCAAATAAATGTTATGTTAGATCTAATAAATCAACAGTGGCATCACGAGCCGTTTTAACATTGCAATAATTATTGAGCACCTATGATCTTAATATTGTATTGTTAAAACATGAGATTTAGGGTTTACATATTTTTTTATTAAAAATTCGGACCAATTTTGCTTGAATCACACGATTTTTATGTTATTGCTAAATAAAGAAAAGATTTTCTTGTAAACCCTATATTTATCACGTTAGATCTAAGGATTTAATTACTTGATTAAATGTTAGATCATGTGGTTAATTATTCGGGTAACGATCCTTCATAATAATCTTTACTTGTTTTAAGTGATTATATAGATAAAATTATAATCTTTACTTGTTTTTTTAAGTGATTATGTGGATCCATGATTTACATGCATGTTGTCATGTATCAAACTTGCCATGTGGTAAATGTTACGAATATTTGGCATATCTACTTATTTTGAATGAGATCATAAAATCTTTAATTTGGGAAGACTTAATATTCTATTAAAAACCCTAGATTTAAAAAGATTTTATTACCTAAATAAATGCATGTGGCTATTTGATTTATTTTTAGCGCATATATTTTGTATATTTGTGCTTAATAGTTATATTTTTATCGAATATATTTTTTATATATGCCATGTGTTTAACTTTTTTTGTCTAAAATGTTGTAAACAATGGGTATATTTTCCAAAAATATAAATTTGACTAAATAACTATATAAAACTAATAGATTTGTTAAGAAGTTTAAATGAGACCTATTATTGAATGTATCTAGTGCTTTAATTATAAGTTAGTATCCTTATTCGTAGAGTGTTCTGATATAAGCAAAATCTCATATCAATTAATCAACAAATCACCCTAAACACATAGAAAATACCTAACTTTTGTGCTATAAAGCAGTATTATGTGGTATGTTTTGTGTTTGTGCTTAAATAGGTAACAAGGGTACATGCAAGAGGAAATCAAGCTCATTTATGATGAAAATACAAGAGAAGGATCAAAGATGACAAGCCATTTGAAGATGAAGGACCTATCTTGACAACATTCAAAAGTTGAGGGACTTAAATGCAAATTTTGGAAAAGTCAAGATTAAAGTCAAACTTGGTCAAACTTCAAGTCAACCAAGTCAAGGGAGTCAAATAAACAAGAATCCAAGTCAAAAAGACCAAATTTGCCATTTAAATGAAGAAAGGAGCTCATTTGAGTAATATGTTAAAGAAAGGCGCTGAAAGTGTCAAAAATACATCAAGTTTGGCCTTGATCCGTGTCACACTCCTCTTAACCAATCAAAATGCAAGAAATAAATGTTTTGGATTTCCAGCAAACCTGCCAGCTCAATCTATCATTTAATAAACCGGATCTTGAACAGTGCAACGCACTAACTTTTCTCCACGAATAAGAATCCAACACTCTATAATTCAATTATCCAAAAACGGATAATGAACAATGTGAGGGGCCATAATCCAATCAGAAAATGCCACGTGTCAATGTTAACTATCAACAAGCCCAGAATCGAAGTTGATCTAAAAGGCGTTTCACAACAAACTTTCTACATGAAATTTACTTAAAATGAGAAAACGAATTCAGCTGTGCAACTTAATTAAACTGAAAGTGGAAGAATCAAAAAACCCTCCTTTGTTGTTCTTGATGAAGAATCTACAATCTACTCATCCTTGACACCTGGCACCTCCTTATTGGTTGAGACACGTCATGCTACCCCAACAACTCATCATCAACCTCTATAAATAGTAGCAAGGCCTTTCATTTTCATTGAGTAGTTAAGTGTGAAAAAAACACACACTTTAGTTTTTCCTCTCAAATTTGTTCCTTCATTCTGTTAGATAACAACTCTTAAGTGTTTGACACACACTAAAGAGTTTTTTAGATAGTTAGTTAAGCGGTTGTAACTACTTTTCCCTCCTTAATCAATAAAAGCACAAAAATATCCATTTCCTATTCTCATCTTCATCTACTTTGCTCAAATTCTGCATTACTGTTATGATATTGTGATATCATTGATCATCATTGATCAATGAAGTGTGTTTGAGACGTTTTGGAAGCTATTCATGTTCAATTCAGCCTAGCAGTTCATCATAGACATAGAATATCTAAATACCCTATCAACCAAGAACAATTAAAGACTTGAGATTTTTAGGACTTTCAATTTGTCAAGAATCGAGAGAAAACGAACTTCAATATACTCAATATTAAATGGCGCCGCTGCCGGTTCATGACATTACGAGAGACTATTGATTGACGGTTTTCATTGGCTTTTGGGATCCGTTCACCCCATGAACGTTATTTTTACGTATCATAAATCAAAAACATAAAAAAATCAAAAATATAAAAATATAAAAACTATAAAATAACAAAAACAATTCTTTTCCTAAAGAATTGACCAAAAAAATAAAAAATTCAAAAAGCAATCTTTTTCCTAAAAGATTGCAACCAAAAATATATATTATTGGATTTCCTCGGTTTTTACGTACATATAGTATTTTCTTTAAAAAACCCAATAAACACAAAAATATTTTCTCTATATTATTATATGTAGATACGTATACGTATACGAACAATCAATACACATATCTCCATAAGTATTGCTTTTGCAATACACCATGTTAGGGAGCGTTCCGGTCCTTGACACGTGTATCGATCAAATTTAATTAAGCAAGAATAGATAAATACTTCCAATAGGCAAGAATTCGAAGAATACAAACTACAAAGTGAATAGAACGGCAATGTGCTATAAAATGCCATCTAAGGGTTAATAGGTACTTAAGTGCTTCGCGCCACCTAACCCCCCGTTCACTAGTGCGTATTCTAAGAAGAAAGGCTTGATTGGGGGACTTGCACCCAAGTAGTACTTACGTATATTATACTTTCTTGTGGATATTTCATATTGAATCTCGAATAGGATAATCCCTTATTCTTCAAAGTCGAACGAGAGCTTCTCTCTCACTCCTTGATTTGAGTTGCATGCTCACTCGCGGCGTGCACAAATACCATTTGGTGTACAACCCCTTCCTCCCAAAAGGAAGAAAAAGAGAAAGAGTAAAAACACCACCGTCCATCAAGCCGATCCCTAGAATCGTGTTTTGATCTACACACAACAAGAAGCCATGGCTGGCGTTGACACTCGACCTTTGATGGAGCACTTGCAATCCAATGTGCAAGGATATGCTGATGAAATTAAGATACCTGATATTCCCGCAAACACCTTTGAGCTTAAGACATCTATGATTAACTTGGTTTCAAACACACTATTTTTTGGGAATAAAAATGATAATCCACATGATCACCTTAAGAAGTTTCTTGCTCTTTGCAACACCATTAAGTACAATGGAGTTCCCCATGATGCCATTAAGTTGATATTGATACAATTTTCACTAGAGGGCAATGCCAAGTATTGGTTAGATACACAACCACCCGAGAGCATTACTACTTGGGATGGTTTCACTAAGAAGTTTTTGAACAAGTTCTTTCCCCCATCTAAGACCACAACTTTGAGAAACTTAATAATAGGCTTTCAACAAAAACCTAGTCAAACCTTTAGTGATGCTTGGGAGGAGTTCAAGGAGTTATTGAGAAAATTCCCAAATCATGGATTCAATGAAGTTCACCAAATCAATACTTTCTATAATGGATTAATACCTCATCACCAAGATTCACTCAATGCTTCCGCGGGTGGAAATATTCTTTCTAAATCCATTCAAGACGCTTGGAACATTATTGAGACCAAATCAGTGGTGCAAACTAACACACAATTTGATGAAAGGGTTCATGTTGTGCAAGATAGTTCTCAAACACCTTGTGATAACCAATTCCTCAAGAGTCACCAAGAGATACTCAACAAAATAGATAGGAACCAAGAGATGCATCTTAAGGCAAATCAAGAATTAATCCAAACCATTAAGGGCCTTTCCTTGAACAATTTCACTAATGATGTGCATGCTATTGCTTTTTCATGTGAGACTTGTAGAGGCCCCCATTCCTATCAACAATGTGACAAATTTCAAGGTTATCAAGTTGAGTGTTATGATTACCAAGAAGAACATAGAGAACATTTCAAACCCAACATCAATCCAAACAACCTTTCTTACAAGTCTCAAAACTACCTTGCTCCACCCGGATTCCCACCCCATCCACCCACCCTTACTCAACCCAATCCCCCTCAATTGTTACAAAGGAACCAAGGGCCAAGGACACAATACCAAGGGAACAACTATAAAGCACCCACCAACTTTCAAAATCAAGCAAATAACTTTCATCCACCTAATCAAGGATTTAACCCACCACCCCCACCCTTCCCAAATCAAGGATACCCTCAAGATCAAAATCAAGGATATGGGTCACATGATAATCATGATGTTGAAAGGAGAATTCGTGAAAGTGAAGAAAGAATGCAAGAGCAAATGAGAATTACAATGGAGGAGCAAACTAAGAGGCTTTTGATGGCATTTAACCAAAGACCACAAGGGGCTTTACCTTCTAACACATAAACAAACCCGAGGGCCAATGTCAATGCTGTTACAACAAGAAGTGGAAAAACGACTAATGATCCTTCACTTCCTACACATTCTATTGTTAAGCCTACTACGATTCCATCTTGTTATAAGCCTTCTACATCTTCTTCACCACCTCCAAGCTCTAATACTTCACCACCTACACCTTCTCAACCTATACCCACTTCTCCTTTACCTTCCACACCTACCAATGAAGAAGCTACACAAGAGAAATCTTCCACTACATCACCTACTCTACCTACACCTAAACCAAATCTTCCTTACCCTTCAAGATTGAGAAAGGACAAATTAAAAAACAAGGATGATATACAAGTCTCAAACTTTTTGAGGATATTCAAGCAACTTAACATAAACATCTCCTTTGCGGAAGCTCTTGCTTATATGCCAAAATTTGCTAAGATGTTTAAAGATCTCCTCTCCAACAAGGAGATCCGGGGCGCTTTTTGATCCCTTGTAATTTTCCCGGGGTGGAAAATTGCATGGCATTGGCGGATCTAGGGTCAAGCATAAATCTCATGCCTTTATCGGTTTGGCAAAAACTCTCTCTTCCCGAGCTCACTCAAACGAGGATGACCCTTGAGTTAGCCAATCGTACCATAGCTTACCCGGTAGGTATTGCGGAGGATGTGTTTGTAGGTATGGATAAGTTTACCTTTCCGGCCGACTTTGTAGTGGTTGATTATGACATGGACCCGAGAGTTCCTCTAATTGTTGGTAGATCATTTTTTAGGATGGGTCGTACTCTTATAGACGTGGCGGAAGGAGAACTAATTATGAGAGTTGAGGATGAGAAAGTGGTGTTTAAGCTAGGAAAAGTGACTAAGAAGTCTCAAGCTTGTGAAACCATTAACATAGTTGATGTACTGGATGAGGTGTGTGAGCATTTCCATGATGCTTGTAAGAGTAATAGTGAAGACATGCCTCATGTAGAGACTGTTGCCTCAATTGCTCCCTCCTTAACACCTTTTGGAGAGAGTGATTTCCTCTTGGAGTAATTTGAGTCCAACTTCCTTGGTAATGATGATTCTCTCATTAATTGGGAAGAAGACATTCTCACTATCCAATAGTTGCTCAATGAGGATCCCATTCCTTCACCTATCCCACAAGAAGTTACCAATGATGATCCATGAATCGTGAAACCTTCCATAGAGAGTCCACCTACCCTTGAACTTAAGGACCTTCCATCCCACCTAGAGTATGCTTTCTTAGAGGGGAAATACCAATTACCCGTGATCATTGCTAAAGATTTGAAAGAGGATCAGAAATAAAAACTTATAGAAGTCCTTAAGAAACATAAGCAAGCCATAGCATGGAAAATATCTGACATAAGGGGAATTGATCCAAATTTTTGTACACACAAAATCCTTATGGTGGATGATTACAAACCCGCTATTCAAAGCCAACGAAGGGTTAACCCTAAAATCCATGAGGTCATTAAGAAGGAAGTTATCAAACTCCTTGATGCGGGCATGATTTACCCTATTTCTGACTCTCCATGGGTTAGCCTGGTACATTGTGTTCCTAAGAAGGGTGGAATCACCGTAGTGCCCAATGAGAAGAATGAGCTTATTCCTACTAGACTTGTTACGGGTTGGAGAGTCTAGGAAGCTCAATGATGTTACTAGGAAAGATCATTTTCCATTGCCTTTTATGGAACAAATGCTTGAAAGCTTAGCGGGAAATGAGTACTATTGCTCTCTAGATGGATTCTCAGGTTATTTTCAAATACCCATTGACCCTAAGGATCAAGAAAAGACCACATTCACTTGTCCCTACGGTACATTTTCTTACAAGAGAATGCATTTTGGCTTGTGTAATGCACCGGGGACATTTCAAAGGTGTATGATGGCAATTTTCCATGACGTGATTGAGCAAACTATGGAAGTTTTCATGGATGATTTCTCGGTTTTTGGAGATTCATTCACTCCTTGTCTCTCCCATTTAGAACGTATGCTTAAGAGGTGTAAAGAAAAACGTCTTGTTCTTAATTGGGAGAAGTGCTATTTCATGGTTAAAGAGGGGATAGTCTTGGGACATATGATATCCAAAAAAGGTTTAGAAGTGGATCGTGCTAAGATAGATGTGATTGCTAAGCTTCCCTCACCTACCACGGTGAAAGGAGTTAGAAGTTTTTTGGGTCATGCGAGATTCTATAGACGTTTCATACAAGATTTCTCTAAGATAGCAAGACTGATGACCCATCTCTTGGAAAAAGAGGCTCCTTTCATTTTCAACCAAGAGTGTTTGGACTCTTTTGAGATACTTAAGGAAAAGTTGACTAAGGCTCCCGTTTTGGTTTCTCTAAATTGGGAATTGCCTTTTGAGCTTATGTGTGACGCTAGTGATTATGCCATGGGGGCCGTGTTAGGATAAAGAGCGAATAAGCATTTTCAACCTATACACTATGCTAGTAAAACCATGACGGGTGCACAACTTCATTATACTACCACAGAGAAAGAGTTGCTTGATATAGTCTATGCCTTTGAGAAATTTAGACCCTATCTTGTGCTATCCAAAACCATAGTGTATACGGATCATTCCGCACTCAATTACCTCATGACAAAGCAAAATGCTAAGCCTAGACTTTTGAGATGGGTTTTATTGCTACAAGAGTTTAAGATAGAGATTCGTGATAAGAAAGGAGCCGAGAATTTAGCGGCGGATCACTTAAGTAGACTTGAGCATCTTTTTCAAGGATATTTGCCTCATAATGAAATCAATGAATCCTTTCCATTGGAGGAGCTCATGTCTATCTCTTCTCAAGATGATGCCACCCCTTGGTTTACGATATTGCAAACTATCATGTGGGGGATGTGCTAATAGATGGTCTCACTTCCCAAAAGAAGAAATTTCTTAAGGAAGTGAAGTATTACTTTTGGGATGACCCTTACCTCTTTAGGCAATGTGCGGACCAAATCATTAGACGGTGTGTAGATGGGCCCGAGGCATTTAAGATCTTAGAAGCTTGTCATAAGGGACCTACGGGTGGACATTTTGGGCCCAGCTATACCACCAAGAAAGTCTTTGATTCGGGTTACTATTGGCCTTCTATATACAAAGATGCCCATGAGATGGTGAAATTTTGTGATGTATGTCAAAGACAAGGAAAAATTACTCAACGAGATGAGATGCCACAAAACTTCATACAAGAATGTGAGATTTTCGATGTGTGGGGAATAGATTTTATGGGACATTTTCCATCTTCTAAGGGAAATAAGTACATACCCGTACTGGTGGATTATGTGTCAAAATGGGTTGAGGACAAAGCCTTACCTACTAATGATGCTCGAGTTGTAGTAAAGTTTTTGAAGCAATTATTTGCTAGATTTAGTGTACCTCGGGTCATCATAAGTGATCGTGGTACTCACTTTTGTAATGATCAATTCACAAGAGTTATGAAGAAGTATGGTGTTAACCATAGACTTTCTACCGCGTATCACCCCCAAACCAATGGTCAAACAGAGGTCACAAATCGTGGTTTAAAGAGAATTTTGGAAATAACGGTGGGAGAGCATCGAGCTTCTTAGTCGGATAAGCTTGATGATGCTTTGTGGACTTTTAGGACGGCTTTTAAGACACCAATTGGTTGTACACCATATAGGCTTGTCTATGGAAAAGCATGCCACCTCCCATTCGAGTTAGAGCATAAGGCTTCTTGGGCTCTCAAGTGGGCTAACTTTGATTTAAATCAAGCCGGCTCACATAGAAAAGACCAACTCAATGAAATGGATGAATTAAGAGCCAATGCTTATGAGAACTCATTGCTTTATAAGGAAAAGACTAAGCAATTGCATGATGCTAAGATCAAAAACCGTGAGTTCAAAGTTGGAGAGCCGGTTCTCCTCTTTAACTCAAGGTTGAAACTCTTTGCGGGCAAGCTTAAGTCGAGATGGTCCGGTCCATTCACTATTGCTCAAGTATTTCCATATGGAACTATTGAGTTGTCACAACCCGATGGTCCAAATTATAAACTGAATGGTCACCGTATTAAGCACTATTTTGGGGAGGACATTTCCGTGGAAATGGTCCAAGAGATCCCCATTTTCCCTTTGAATTAATTCATTGTAGGAAGAGTCGAGCTAGAGACTCCTTAAATCAAGCTTGAATAACTAGGTTTAGAGTTTTTAGACTTAGAGCGTTATAGGTTAGAAATAAGGCTATAGAGTTGATGATAAGTGTAGGGAGACCTTCCTTTTGTCTTCATGTTGTTTGTAAGGTAGATCACTCATCACGTTCTTTGGAGCTTATGGAGGAAGCCCTTGTATCCGATTCACTTTGTTACTATTGTGATATTTCATAGACACATTATACTTAAAAAATGAATTCACTATAGTTAATCTTTCCTTAGCTTGGGTTAAGCAAAGTCTATTCATTGTTATAAGTGTTGGGGAAGTTTATGCTTTCATGCTCTTAAACATTGAGGACAATGGTTAGCTTAAGTGCAGGGGGTCTTCTATCGAAGTGACCTTACCTAGAATTTGTCATTGACCTTCATGATAACATGGGAAATTAATTTTTCAAACATTTTTCAAATCTTTGATCTACTTTGGACACCAAAAATATGCATACATAATTTTTGCATCAATCATTTTTCATTTGCATAACACATTTGCATTGTAAATATTCTTCTTTTATTTTTCATCAAAAATATATAAAAAGAAAAAAATATAATAAGGACATGGTTTAACAAATTTAGACTTCTTTGACATATTAGGCCCGCCATGGATATTTTGACTCAACCCAAGTTTGCTTATCTAAGCACTCTCTAGCTAGTATCCTTAACCGTGTAGTCCTTCATTGGTCTATTAAGCTAAGCATCCACCACTCTCATTATTTGAGATTTTAAATTTGTGGAGAATGGGAGATGATAGAGTTGAAACAAGTATAAAAGGGCTAGATAAACTTCATGATGATTACTTGTGGCTAAACCCTTCTCTTCTTTACCTCTATTTTCTTCGCATGTATATATATTAATAAATAATCAAGAAAGGTTTTAATTGCTTTGTAGTCTCTTATGCATTTTTTACTAATCATTCATGGCTGGTATAAGTAAGTTTTAAGATTCTAAGTTAGAACGTTTTACGTGTACTAGACTTATGTCATGCTTAATACTTAGCGGGTGTTTTTCCTTTTATTCTTTTCAACTTTCTTTGTGAGGAATAAAGAAAAATAAGAGCGGCTTTAAAAAAATGAATGGCTAGAATAAAAAAAGAAAAAAAAGAAAGAAAAAATAATAATTATACAAGACTCCCAAGAGGGGCAGTGAAGTGTATATTATAGTAACTATTAGATTCCAATATTACCTTGATGGGTTGCGGGGATTTAATAGTTGCTCCAATCCAATATTACCTTGACGGGTTGCGGGATTGAAGATCCAAAGTCTCAAAAAGGCGGAGGATGTAAATTATTGCGTGAGTTTTATTTTTATTTCCTTAGCGAGTGTGTAGCTACTTATTAATGCATGACATGAGGATTTTACACATAAGGCGAATGACTTATTACTCTTGAAACGGACTTATATTAATTGTGAGCGGTTTTTCAAATAATGGATGAGAGGATTACCTAGGATTAAAACCGTGCTTCCTTATTTTTGGATTTTACATTTCTTATATTTCACGCTTCAAATAATGACAAATTTGCCTTCAAGCAATTTGCTCAAATAATAACCGGTTCCACATTTAATTGTCATGAATAAGTTGATGCACTTTTTATTTGTGAATACAATGATCCCATTTTAAGCTTGGTATGAGGAAAGTGAAACTTGAGGGTGATAAGTGTCCATGGTACCAAAGCCCTAATTTAAGTCATTGATTTCTTTATGAGTTTTTCCATCAAAACCATTTATGAAAAATCAAAAATATATAAATAAAATTATTCTTCCTTGCATTGCATTGTACAAAATCAAAATTACGCATCATATAGTGTAGAGTAGTGTAGAAACATTCCATATTGGCCGAGGTGGATTAATTATGAGGAAAATGTAAATTTATTCTTTAAAATATAGCATTGCATGAGGTCATGGCAATGTTCAATTGTAAGGGATTTTAAAAAAATGAGTGGCTAGAAAAAAAA
Organism: Glebionis coronaria; assembly: GCA_025667525.1. Taxonomy (NCBI): domain Eukaryota; kingdom Viridiplantae; phylum Streptophyta; class Magnoliopsida; order Asterales; family Asteraceae; genus Glebionis; species Glebionis coronaria. Next base: position 530,771,194 of record CM046875.1, on the reverse strand, counting down.
GAAAAAAAAAAGAAAGAAAAAATAATTATTATACAAGACTCCCAAGAGGGGCAGTGAAGTGTTAATTATAGTAACTATTAGATTCCAATATTACCTTGACGGGTTGCGGGGACTTAATAGTTGATCCAATCCAATATTACCTTGACGGGTTGCGGGATTGAAGATCCAAAGTCTCAAAAAGGCGGAGGATGTAAATTATTGCGTGAGTTTTATTTTTCTTTCCTTAGCGAGTGTGTAGCTACTTATTAATGCATGACATGAGGATTTTACACATAAGGCGAATGACTTATTACTCTTGAAACGGACTTATATTAATTGTGAGCGGTTTTTCAAGTAATGGATGAGAGGATTACTTAGGATTAAAACCGTGCTTCCTTATTCTTGGATTTTACATTTCTTATATTTCACACTTCAAATAATGACAAATTTGCCTTCAAGCAATTTGCTCAAGTAATAACCGGTTCCACATTTAATTGTCATGAATAAGTTGATGCACTTTTTACTTGTGAATGCAATGATCCCATTTTCAAGCTTGGTATGGGGAATGTGAAACTTGAGGGTGATAAGTGTCCATGGTACCAAAGCCCTAATTTAAGTCATTGATTTCTTTATGATTTTTTCCATCAAAACCATTTATGAAAAATCAAAAATATATAAATAAAATTGTTCTTCCTTGCATTGCATTGTACAAAATCAAAATCATGCATCATATAGTGTAGAGTAGTGTAGAAAGATTCCTATTGGCCGAGTTGGGTTAACTATGAGGAAAATGTAAATTTATGCTTTAAATATAGCATTGCATGAGGTCATGGCAATGTTTAAGTGTAGGGGATTTAATATGAGAAAAATTTCATATCAATTAATCAACAAATCACCCTAAACACATAAAAAATACCTAACTTTTGTGCTATAAAGCAGTATTATGTGGTATGTTTTGTGTTTGTGCTTAAATAGGTAACAAGGGTACAATTTCAAGCAAACAAGAGGAAATCAAACTCATTTATGATGAAAAGACAAGAGAAGGATCAAAGATGACAAGCCATTTGAAGATGAATGACCTATCTTGACAACATTAAAAGTTAAGAGACTTAAATGCAAATTTTGGAAAAGTCAAGATTAAAGTCAAACTTGGTCAAACTTAAAGTCAACCAAGTCAATGGAGTCAAATAAACAAGAATGCAAGTCAAAGGACCAAATTTGCCATTTAAATGAAGAAAGGAGCTCATTTGAATAATCTGTTAAGGAAAGGGGCTGAAAGTGTCAAAAATACATCAAGTTTGGCCTTGATCCGTGTCACACTCCTCTTAACCAATCAAAATGCAAGAAATAAATGTTTTAGATTGCCAGCAAACCTGCCAGCTCACTCTGTCAATTAATAAACCGGATCTTGAACAGTGCAACGCACTAACATTTCTCCACCAATAAGAATCCAACACTCCATAATTCAATTATCCAAAAACGGATAATGATCCGTGTGAGGGGCCATAATCCAATCAGAAAATGCCACGTGTCAATGTTAACTATCAACAAGCCCAGAATCGAAGTTGATCTACAAGGCGTTTCACAACAAACTTTCTACATGAAATTTACTTAAAATGAGAAGACGAATTTAGCTGTGCAACTTAATTAGACTGAAAGTAGAAGAATCAAAAACCCCTTTTGTTGTTCTTGATGAAGAATCTGCAATCTACTCATCCTTGACACCTAGCACCTCCTTATTGGTTGAGACACGTCATGCTACCCCAACAACTCATCATCAACCTCTATAAATAGTAGCTAGGCCTTTCATTTTCATTGAGTAGTTAAGTGTGAAAAAACACACACTTTAGTTTTTCCTCTCAAATTTGTTCCTTCATTCTGTTAGATAACAACTCTTAAGTGTTTGACACACACTTAAGAGTTTGTTAGATAGTTAGTTAAGCGGTTGTAACTACTTTTCCCTCCTTAATCACTAAAAGCACAAAAATATCCATTTCCTATTCTCATCTTCATCTATTTTGCTCAAATTCTGCATTACTGTTATGATATTGTGATATCATTGATCATCATTGATCAATGAAGTGTGTTTGAGACATTTTGGAAGTTATTCATGTTCAATTCAGCCTAGCAGTTCATTTCAGTCCCATTGTAACAGTTTAGTAGCAGCTTATGATTTTGAACAGAAATAGCATTCGGAGTTGATTAATTGGGTTAATGGTGGTGTATTGGTGGTGTTCTAGTAGATTCTAGTTGGGTCAGCGCCATACTACTCCATCAATGAAGGCTTCAAGCTAAAAGGTTTTGGGATTCTGTTTTTAGGTTCCACTCAATTGAACTTTGCATGCTAAATTCCTAGTGTAAACACTATTTGCTACTATGATCATATGTTTAGCTTTGTTTTAGTGTAATCTTGTTGTATTGGTAGTTTTTTAGTAGTCTTGTAGCCTTAATCTGCATTTACTTGATTTCAGCTTCATTTTCATCAGCAAGTAGCTTTTGAGTTCATTTTGTGAAGTAGTTTGTTAACAAGTCTGAATTTGGTTTAAATTCTCTTCATTTCACTCATTAAACATGTTTTGATATCAGTCTTAGTTTGATTTACTCTTTTACTCAAAATTCCTTTGAAAAAGTTCTTAACAGTCTGATAAAATGGTGTTTGGATTTGTCTAGTTCTTGTGATTCAAGTCTGTTAATCTAGTTGAGATTTGCTTGTTTACATTTGGTAACATAGTGATAACTCATTTGTTCAGTTTTGTAGTCATAACGAAAGTCAATCAGGCAATTGACATCAAAAAGTATGGGTCAAGGTCTGTGAACATTTTCATTCAGAAAACTAGCTTAATTCAAATCATTGCCATTTACTCATTTCTTAACCATTTTGCTTGAAACCAGTTCTCAATTGTAGTTTAACATCCTAAGATTTAGCTTATAAGAGGAAATTCTATAGTTTCCCATTTTGACTGAGAAATCAGCTTTTTAATAAGCTCTTGACCAAAAGCAAGTGTTTGTGATAAAAGCTTGACTGAGTTCTTGTAACTGCATTTCTACTTCACAAATCTGCCTGTTTTTCTTCACAAACCTTGTTAGAAACATGTCCTGAGTAGTTTGGGTGATTTTCAGCTTTTTCATATTTTTGGTCAAAGTTGGTCAAATAAGCACTTTCTAGCTTAATTTCAAATTCCAGCTTATCTAGTGGATCATTTTCAATTTGGAAAGACATTGCATACTCCTATTGAGCTGTTTAACAAGATTGATCATTAAAATCTGATTGTGGATGTCTGGATTTCCAGTTTGCTTAATGTTGGCTTATTAGAATAAGCTAATTTAAGTTCTACTTGTTTTTAAGCTGTTTCCTTATACAAGCCTAGCTAAAATTCAATTTTAAGCTTTTTAAAACAAGTTAGAGCTTAATTGGTCCATTAACGAGCTTAAACCAGCTTATTGAACTTGTGTGCCCGTTTTTGTTAAGAAATTTCCATTAATTGCATTTTGGTCCTTCTAGTTCTTAACTTGGTTAATCTGTTGCTAATTTTACAAGTGTTTGGTTTTGCAATTTTACAGTCCTTTAACTTTCAGAATTTGCTAAATTCAGTTAGGAAATTCGTTTAGATTGCTAAAAGTTGTTACAAGTTTGTTGGATTTTACATTTTTGCTCCTTTACTTTCTGAAATTTACATTCAAGTCCTTTACTTTCATTTAGCTTACATTTTGAGCACATTTACTTTTATGAACTTTAATTTTGAATTTTTGTGAATATTACTTGGTATTTGCAAATTGTTTTACGGATACGTTGGAATATTATTTTTCACTTTTTACATGTTGATTGAAATAGACATAGAATATCCAAATACCCTATCAACCAAGAACAATTAAAGACTTGAGATTTTTAGGACTTTCAATTTGTCAAGAATCGAGAGAAAACGAAATTCAACATACTCAATATTAAATGGCGTCGCTGCCGGTTTATGACATTACGAGAGACTATTGATTGACGGTTTTCATTGGCTTTTGGAATCTGTTCACCCTGTGAACGTTATTTTTACGTATCATAAATCAAAAACATAAAAAAGTAAAAAATATAAAAATATAAAAACTAAAAAATAACAAAAACAATTTTTTTCCTAAAGAATTGACCAAAAAAATAAAAAATTCAAAGAGCAATCTTTTTCCTAAAAGATTGCAACCAAAAATACATATTATTGGATTTCCTCGGTTTTTACGTACATATAGTATTTTCTTTAAAAAACCCAATAAATACAAAAATATTTTCTCTATATTATTATATGTAGATACGTATACGTATACGAACAATCAATACATGTATCTCCATAAGTATTGTTTTTGCAATACACCGTGTTAGGGAGCGTTCCGGTCCTTGACACGTGTATCGATCAAATTTAATTAAGCACGAATAGATAAATACTTCCAATAGGCAAGAATTCGAAGAATACAAACTACAAAGTGAATAGAAAGGCGATGTGCTATAAAATGCCATCTAAGGGTTAATAGGTACTTAAGTGCTTCACGCCACGTAACCCCCCGTTCACTAGTGCGTATTCTAAGAAGGAAGGCTTGATTGGGGGTCTTGCACCCAAGTATTACTTACGTATATTATACTTTCTTGTGGATATTTCATATTGAATCTCGAATAGGATAATCCATTCTTCTTCAAAGTCGAACGAGAGCTTCTCTCTCACTCCTTGATTTGAGTTACATGCTCACTCGCGGGCGTGCACAAATACCATTTGGTGTACAACCCCTTCCTCCCAAAAGGAAGAAAAAAAGAAAGAGTAAAAACACCACCGTCCATCAAGCCGATCCCGAGAATCGTGCTTTGATCTACACACAACAAGAAGCCATGGCCGGCGTTGACACTCGATCTTTGATGGAGCACTTACAATCCAATGTGCAAGGATATGCTGATGCTATTAAGATACCCGATATTCCCGCAAACACCTTTGAGCTTAAGACATCTATGATTAACTTGGTTTCAAACACACCATATTTTGGGAATAAAAATGATAATCCACATGATCACCTTAAGAAGTTTCTTGCTCTTTGCAACACCATTAAGTACAATGGAGTTCCCCATGATGCCATTAAGTTGATATTGATACAATTTTCACTAGAGGGCAATGCCAAGTATTGGTTAGATACACAACCACCCGAGAGCATTACTACTTGGGAGGGTTTCACTAAGAAGTTTTTGAACAAGTTCTTTCCCCCATCTAAGACCAGGGCTTTGAGAAAATTAATTATAGGCTTTCAACAAAACCTAGTCAAACCTTTAGTGATGCTTGGGAGGAGTTCAAGGAGTTATTGAGAAAATGCCCAAATCATGGATTCGATGAAGTTCACCAAATCAATACTTTCTATAATGGATTAAGACCTCATCACCAAGATTCACTCAATGCTTCCGCGGGTGGAAATATTCTTTCTAAATCCAGTCAATACGCTTGGGACATTATTGAGGCCAAATCAATGGTGCAAACTAACACACAATTTGATGAAAGAGTTCATGTTGTGCAAGATAGTTTTCAAACACCTTGTGATAACCAATTCCTCAAGATTCACCAAGAGATACTCAACAAAATGGATAGGAACCAAGAGATGCATCTTAAGGCAAATCAAGAATTAATCCAAACCATTAAGGGCCTTTCTTTGAATAATTTCACCAATGATGTGCATGCTATTGCTCTTTCATGTGAGACTTGTGGAGGCCCCCATTCCTATCAACAATGTGACATCAAGGTTATCAAGTTGAGTGTTATGCTTACCATGAAGAACATAGAGAACATTTAAAACCCAACATCAATCCAAATAACCTTACTTACAAGTCTCAAAAATACCTTACTCTACCCGGATTCCCACCCCACCCACCCACCCTTACTCAACCCAATCCCCCTCAATTGTTACAAAGGAACCAAGGGCCAAGGCCACAATACCATGGGAACAACTATAAAGCACCCAACAACTTTCAAAATCAAGCAAATAACTTTCATCCACCTAATCAAGGATTTAACCCACCACCCCCACCCTTCCCAAATCAAGGATACCTTCAAGTTCAAAATCAAGGATATGGGCCACATGATAATCATGAGTATGTTGAAAGGAGAATTCGTGAAAGTGAAAAAAGAATGCAAGAGCAAATGATAATTACAATGGAGGAGCAAACTAAGAGGCTTTTGATGGCATTTAATCAAAGACCACAAGGGGCTTTACCTTCTAACACACAAACAAACCCAAGGGCCGATGTCAATGCTATTACAACAAGAAGTGAAAAAACGACTAATGATCCTTCACCTCCTACACCTTCTATTGTTAAGCCTACTATGATTCCATCTTGTGATAAGCCTTCTACATCTTCTTCACCACCTCCAAGATCTACTACTTCGCCACCAACACCTTCTCAACCTATACCCACTTCTCCTTTACCTTCCATACATACCAATGAATAAGATACCCAAGAGAAATCTTCCACTACATCACCTATTCTACCTACACCTAAACCAAATCTTCCTTACCCTTCAAGATTGAGAAAGGACAAATTAAAAAACAAGGATGATATACAAGTCTCAAACTTTTTGAGGATGTTCAAGCAACTTAACATAAACATCTCCTTTGAGGAAGCTCTTGCTTATATACTAAAATTTGCTAAGATGTTCAAAGATCTCCTATCCAACAAGGAAAAATTGGTGGATTTGACTAACACATCCCTTAATGAGAATTTCTCCGTCGTGTTGCTCAAAACCTTACCTACAAAACTTGGAGATCCGGGGAGCTTTTTGATCCCTTGTAAATTTCCCGGGGTGGAAAATTGCATGGCATTGGCGGATCTAGGGGCAAGCATAAATCTTATGCCTTTATCGGTTTGGCAAAAACTCTCTCTTCCCGAGCTCACTCCAACTAGGATGACCCTTGAGTTAGCCAATCGTACCATAGCTTACCCGGTAGGTATGCGGAGGATGTGTTTGTAGGTGTGGATAAGTTTACCTTTCTTGCTGACTTTGTAGTGGTTGATTATGACATGGACCCGAGAGTTCCTCTAATTGTTGGTAGACCATTTTTGAGGACGGTTCGTACTCTTATAGATGTGGCGAAGGGAGAACTAATTATGAGAGTTGAGAATGAGAAAGTGGTGTTTAAGCTAGGAAAAGTGACTAAGAAGTCTTAAGCTTGTGAAACCATTAATATAGTTGATGTACTGGATGAGGTGTGTGATGAGCATTTCCATGATGCTTGTAAGAGTAATAGTGAAGACATGCCTCATGTAGAGACCGTTGCCTTAATTGCTCCCTCCTTAACACCTTTTGGAGAGAGTGATTTCCTCTTGGAGGAATTTGAGTCCAACTTCCTTGGTAATGATGATTCTCCCATTAATTGGGAAGAAGACATTCTCACTATCCAAAAGTTTCTCAATGAGTATCCCATTCCTTCACCTATCCCACAAGAAGTTACCAATGATGATCCATCCATCATGAAACCTTACATTGAGAGTCCACCTACCCTTAAACTTATGGACCTTCCATCCCACCTAGAGTATGCTTTCTTAGAGGGGAAAGTCCAATTACCCGTGATCATTGCTAAAGATTTGAAAGAGGATAAGAAAGAAAAACTCATAGAAGTCCTTAAGAAACATAAGCAAGCCATAGCATGGAAACTATCCGACATAAGGGGAATTGATTCAAATTTTTGGACATACAAAATCCTTATGGAGGATGATTACAAACCTGCTATTCAAAGTCAACGAAGGGTTGACCCTAGAATCCATGAGGTCATTAAGAAGGAAGTTATCAAACTCCTTGATGCGGGCATGATTTACCCTATTTCTGACTCTCCATGGGTTAGCCCGGTACATTGTGTTCCTAAGAAGGGTGGAATCACTGTAGTGCCCAATGAGAACAATGAGCTTATTCCTACTAGACTTGTTACGGGTTGGAGAGTTTGTATTGATTATAGGAAGCTCAATGATGCTACTAGGAAAGATCATTTTCCATTGCCTTTTATGGACAAATGCTTGAACGCTTAGCGGGAAATGAGTACTTTTGCTTTCTAAATGGATTCTCGGGTCATTTTCAAATACCCATTGACCCTAAGGATCAAGAAAAGACCACATTCCCTTGTCCCTATGGTACATTTGCTTACAAAAGAATGCCTTTTGGCTTGTGTAATGCACCTGTGACATTTCAAAGGTGTATGGTGGCAATTTTCCATGACATGATTGAGCAAACTATGGAAGTTTTCATGGATGATTTCTCGATTTTTGGAGATTCATTCACTTCTTGTCTCTCCCATTTAGAACGTATGCTTAAGAGGTGTGAAGAAACACGTCTTGTTCTTAATTGGGAGAAGTGCCATTTCATGGTTGAAGAGGGGATAGTCTTGGGACATAAGATATCCAACAAAGGTTTAGAAGTGGATCGTGCTAAGATAGATGTGATTGCTAAGCTTCCCCCACCTACCATGGTGAAAGGAGTTAAAAGTTTTTTGGGTTATGCGGGATTCTATAGACGTTTCATACAAGATTTCTCTAAGATAGAAAGACCGATGACCCATCTCTTGAAAAAAGAGGCTCCTTTCGATTTCAACCAAGAGTGTTTGGACTCTTTTGAGATACTTAAGGAAAAGTTGACTAAGGCTCCCGTTTTGGTTTCTCCAAATTGGGAATTGCCTTTTGAGCTAATGTGTGACGCTAGTGATTATGCTGTGGGGGCCGTGTTAGGACAAATAGTGAATAATCATTTTCAACCTATACACTATGCTAGTAAAACCATGACGGGTGCACAACTTCATTATACTACCATAGAGAAAGAGTTGCTTGCTATAGTCTATGCCTTTGTTAAATTTAGACCCTATCTTGTGCTATCCAAAACCATAATGTATACGGATCATTCCGCTCTCAAGTACCTCATGACAAAGCAAGATGCTAAGCCTAGACTTTTGAGATGGGTTTTATTGCTACAAGAGTTTAAGATAGAGATTCGTGATAAGAAAGGAGCCGAGAATTTAGCGGTGGATTACTTGAGTAGACTTGAGCATCCTTTTCAAGGAGATTTGCCTCATAATGAAATCAATGAATCCTTTCCATTAGAGGAGCTCATGTGTATCTCTTCTCAAGAGGATGCCACCCCTTGGTTTGTGGATACTGCAAACTATCTTGTGGGGGATGTACTAATAGAGGGTCTCACTTCCCAACAAAAGAAGAAATTTCTTAAGGAAGTGAAGTATTACTTTTGGGATGACCCTTACCTCTTTAGGAAATGTGCGGACCAAATCATTAGACGGTGTGTAGATGGGCCCGAGGCATTTAAGATCTTAGAAGCTTGTCATAAGGGACCTACGGGTGGACATTTTGTGCCCAACTATACTGCCAAGAAAGTCTTTGATTCGGGTTACTATTGGCCTTCTATATACAAAGATGTCCAAGAGATGGTGAAATTTTGTGATGTATGTCAAAGACAATGAAAAATTACTCAATTAGATGAGATGCCACAAAACTTCATACAAGAATGTGAGATTTTTGATGTGTGGGGAATAGATTTTATGGGACTTTTTGCATCTTCTAAGGGAAATAAGTACATACTCGTAGCGGTGGATTATGTGTCAAAATGGGTTGAGGCCAAAGCCTTGCTTACTAATGATGCTCGAGTTGTAGTAAAGTTTTTGAAGCAATTATTTGCTAGATTTGGTGTACATCGGGCCATCATAAGTGATTGTGGTACTCACTTTTGTAATAATCAATTCACAAGAGTTATGAAGAAGTATGGTGTTAACCATAGACTTTCTACCACGTATCACCCCCAAACCAATGGTCAAACCGAGGTCACAAATCGTAGTTTAAAGAGAATTTTGGAAAGAACGGTGGGAGAGCATCGAGCTTCTTGGTCGGATAAGCTTGATGATGCTTTGTGGGCTTTTAGCACGGCTTTTAAAACACCAATTGGTTGTACTCCATATAGGCTTGTCTATGGAAAAGCATGCCACCTCCCACTCGAGTTAGAGCATAAAGATTCTTGGGCTCTCAAGTGGGCTAACTTTGATTTAAATCAAGCCGGCTCACATAGAAAAGACCAACTCAATGAAATGGATGAATTGAGAGCCAATGCTTATGAGAACTCATTGCTTTATAAGGAAAAGACTAAGCAATTTCATGATGATAAGATCAAGAACCGTGAGTTCAAAGTTGGAGAGCCGGTTCTCCTCTTTAACTCAAGGTTGAAACTCTTTGCGGGCAAGCTTAAGTCGAGATGGTCCGGTCCATTCACTATTGCTCAAGTATTTCTATATGGAACTATTGAGTTGTCACAACCCGATGGTCCAAATTTCAAAGTGAATGGTCAACGTATTAAGCACTATTTTGGGGAGGACATTTCCGTGGAAATGGTCCAAGAGATCCCCATTTTCCCCTTGAATTAATTCACTGTGGGAAGAGTCGAGGTAAAGACTCCTTAAATCAAGCTTGAATAACTAGGTTTAGAGTTTTTAGACTTAGAGTGTTGTAGGTTAGAAATAAGGCTATAGATTTGATGATAAGTGTAGGGGAGACCTTCCTTTTGTCTTCATGTTGTTTGTAGGGTTGCTCACTCATCACGTGCTTTGGAGCTTATGGAGGAGGCCCTTGTATCCGGTTCACTTCGTTACTATTGTGATTTTTCATAGACACATTGTGCTTAAAAAATGAATTCACTATAGTTTATCTTTCCTTAGCTTGGGTTAAGAAAAGTCTATTCATTGTTATAAGTGTAGGGGAAGTTTATACTTCCATGCTCTTAAACATCGAGGACAATGTTTAGCTTAAGTGTAGGGGGTCTTCTATCGAAGTGACCTTACCTATACTTTGTCATTGACCTTCATGATAACATGGGAAATTAATTTTTCAAACATTTTTCAAATCTTTGATCTACTTTGGCCACCAAAAATATGCATTAATAATTTTTGCATCAATCATTTTTCGTTTGCATATCACATTTGCAATGTAGATATTCTTCTTTTATTTTTCATCAAAAATATATAAAAAGAAAAAAATATAATAAGGACATGGTTTAAAAATTTTAGACTTCTTTGACAAATTAGGCCCGTCATGGATATTTTGACTCAACCCGAGTTTGCTTATCTAAGCAATCTCTAGCTAGTATCCTTAACCATGTAGTCCTTCATTGGTATATTAGGCTAAGCATCCACCACTCTCACTATTTGAGATTTTAAATTTGAGAAGAATGGGAGATGATAGAGTTGAAGCAAGTATAAAAGGGCTAGATAAACTTCATGATGATTACTTGTGGCTAAAACCTTCTCTTCTTTACCTCTATTTTCTTCGCATGTATATATGTTAACAAATAATCAAGAAAGGTTTTAATTGGTTTGTAGTCTCTTATGCATTATTGACTAATCATTCATGGTTGGTATAAGTACGTCCTAAGATTCTAAGTTAGAATGTTTTATGTGTACCAGACTTATGTCATGCTTAATAATTAGCGGGTGTTTTTCCTTTTATTCTTTTCAACTTTCTTTGTAAAAAGAATAAAGAAAATTAAGAGCGGCTTTAAAAAATGAGTGGCTAGAAAAAGAAAAAAAAAAGAAAGAAAAAATAATAATTATACAAGACTTCCAAGAGGGGCAGTGAAGTGTTAATTATAGTAATTATTAGATTCCAATATTACCTTGACGGGTTGCGGGGATTTAATAGTTGCTCCAATCCAGTATTACCTTGATGGGTTGCGGGATTGAAGATCCAAAGTCTCAAAAAGGCGGTGGATGTAAATAATTACGTGAGTTTTATTTTTCTTTCCTTAGCTATTGTGTAGCTACTTATTAATGCATGACATGAGGATTTTAAACATAAGGCGAATGACTTATTACTCTTGAAACGGACTTATATTAATTGTGAGCGGTTTTTCAAGTAATGGATGAGAGGATTACTTAGGATTAAAATCGTGCTTCCTTATTTTTGGATTTTATATTTCTTGTATTCACGCTTCAAATAATGACAAATTTGCCTTCAAGCAATTTGCTCAAATAATAACCGGTTCCACATTTAATTATCATGAATAAGTTGATGCATTTTTTACTTGTGAATGCAATGATCCCATTTTTAAGCTTGGTATGGGGAAAGTGAAACTTGAGGTTGATAAGTGTCCATGGTACCAAAGCCTTAATTTAAGTCGTTGATTTCTTTATGAGTTTTTCCATCAAAACCATTTATGAAAAATCAAAAATATATAAATAAAATTGTTCTTCCTTGCATTGCATTGTACAAAATCAAAATCATGCATCATATAGTGTAGAGTAGTGTAGAAACATTCCATATTGGCCAAGGTGGGTTAATTTTGAGGAAAATGTGAATTTATGCTTTAAAATATAACATTGCATGAGGTCATGGCAATGTTCAAGTGTAGTGGATTTAAAAAAAATGAGTGGCTAGAAAAAAAAAATTAATAATTATACAAGACTCCCAAGAGGGGCAGTGAAGTGTTAATTATAGTAACTATTAGATTTCAATATTACCTTAACGGGTTGCGGGGATTTAATAGTTGCTCCAATCCAATATTACCTTGACGGGTGCGGGATTGAAGATTCAAAGTCTCAAAAAGGCGGAGGATGTAAATTATTGCGTGAGTTTTATTTTTCTTTCCTTAGCGAGTATGTAGCTACTTATTAATGCATGACATAAGGATTTTACAGATAAGGCGAATGACTTATTACTCTTGAAACAGACTTATATTAATTGTGAGCTGTTTTTCAAGTAATGGATGAGAGGATTACTTAGGATTAATACTGTGCTTCCTTATTTTTAGATTTTACATTTCTTATATTTCGCGCTTCAAATAATGACAAATTTGCCTTCAAGCAATTTTCTCAAATAATAACCGGATCCACATTTAATTGTCATGAATAAGTTGATGCACTTTTTACTTGTGAATGTAATGATCCTATTTTTAAGCTTGGTATGGGGAAAGTGAAACTTGAGGGTGATAAGTGTCCATGGTACCAAAGACCTAATTTAAGTCATTGATTTCTTTATGAGTTTTTCCATCAAAACCATTTATGAAAAATCAAAAATATATAAATAAAATTGTTCTTCCTTGCATTGCATTGTACAAAATCAAAATCATGCATCATATAGTGTAGAGTAGTGTAGAAACATTCCATATTGGCCGAGGTGGGTTAATTATGAGGAAAATGTAAATTTTTGCTTTAAAATATAGCATTGCATGAGGTCATGGCAATGTTCAAGTGTAGGGGATTTGATATGAGCAAAATCTCATATCAATTAATCAACAAATCACCCTAAAACACATAAGAAATACCTAACTTTTGTGCTATAAAGCAGTATTATGTGGTATGTTTTGTGTTTGTGCTTAAATAGGTAACAAGGGTATAATTTCAAGCAAACAAGAGGAAATCAAGCTCATTTATGATGAAAAGACAAGAGAAGGATCAAAGATGACAAGACATTTGATGATGAAGGACCTATCTTGACAACATTCAAAAGTTGAGGGACTTAAATGCAAATTTTGGAAAAGTCAAGATTAAAGTCAAACTTGGTCAAACTTCAAGTCAACCAAGTCAAGGGAGTCAAATAAACAAGAATGCAAGTCAAAGGACCAAATTTTCCATTTAAATGAAGAAAAGAGCTAATTTGAATAATCTGTTAAAGAAAGGGGCTGGAAAGTGTCAAAAATACATCAAGTTTGGCCTTGATCCGTGTCAGACTCCTCTTAACCAATCAAAATGCAAGAAATAAATGTTTTGGATTGCCAGCAAACCTGCCAGCTCACTCTATCAATTAATAAACCGGATCTTGAACAGTGCAACACACTAACTTTTCTCCACCAATAAGAATCCAACACTCAATAATTCAATTATCCAAAAACGGATAATGATCCGTGTGAGGGGCCATAATCCAATCAGAAAATGCCACGTGTCAACGTTAACTATCAACAAGCCCAGAATCGAAGTTGATCTACAAGGCATTTCACAACAAACTTTCTACATGAAATTTACTTAAAATGAGAAGACGAATTCAGTTGTGCAACTTAATTAGACTGAACGTGGAAGAATCAAACCCCCCTTTGTTGTTCTTGATGAAGAATCTGCAATCTACTCATCCTTGACACCTGGCACCTCCTTATTGGTTGAGACACGTCATGCTACCCCAACAACTCATCATCAACCTCTATAAATAGTAGCTAGGCCTTTTATTTTCATTGAGTAGTTAAGTGTGAAAAAAAACACACACTTTAGTTTTTCCTCTCAAATTTGTTCCTTCATTCTGTTAGATAACAACTCTTAAGTGTTTGACATACACTTAAGAGTTTGTTAGATAGTTAGTTAAGCGGTTGTAACTACATTTCCCTCCTTAATCAATAAAAGCACAAAAATATCCATTTCCTATTCTCATCTTCATCTACTTTGCTCAAATTCTGCATTATTGTTATGATATTGTGATATTATTGATCAATGAAGTGTGTTTGAGATGTTTTGGAAGTTATTCATGTTCAATTTAGCCTAGCAGTTCATTTCAGTCCTATTGTAGCAGTTTAGTAGCAGTTTGGGTTGATTTTGAACAGAAATAGCATTTGGAGGTGATTAATTGGGTTAATGGTGGTGTATTGGTGGTGTTCTAGCAGATTCTAGTTGGCTCAGTGCCATACTACTCAATCAATGGAGGCTTCAAGCTTTGGGATTCTGTTTTTAGGTTCCACTCAATTGAACTTTACATGCTAAATTCCTAGTGTAAACACTATTTGCTGCTATGATCATGTGTTTAGCTTTGTTTTAGTGTAATCTTGTTGTATTGATAGTTTTTGAGTAGTCTTGTAGCCTTAATCTGCATTTACTTGATTTCAGCTTCATTTTCATCAGCAAGTAGCTTTTGAGTTCATTTTGTGAAGTAGTTTGTTAACAAGTCTGAATTTGGTTCAAATTCTCTTCATTTCACTCATTAAACATGTTTTGATATCAGTCTTAGTTTGATTTACTCTTTTACTCAAAATTCCTTTGAAAAAGTTCTTAACAGTCTGATAAAATGATGTTTGGATTTGTCTAGTTCTTTTGATTCAAGTCTGTTAATCTAGTTGAGATTTGCTTGTTTACATTTGGTAACATAGTGATAACTCAATTGTTCAGTTTTGTAGTCATAACAAAAGTCAATCAGGCAATTGACATCAAAAAGTATGGGTCAAGGTCTGTGAACATTTTCATTCAGAAAACTAGCTTAATTCAAATCATTGCCATTTACTCATTTCTTAACCAATTTGCTTGAAACCAGTTCTCAGTTGTAGTTTAACATCCTAAGATTTAGCTTATAAGAGGAAATTCCACAGTCTTCCATTTTGACTGAGAAATCAACTTTTTAATAAGCTCTTCACCAAAAGCAAGTTTCTGTGATAAAAGCTTGACTGATTTCTTGTGACTGCATTTATACATCACAAATCTGCCCATTTTTCTTCACAAACCTTGTTAGAAACATGTCCTGAGTAGTTTGGGTGATTTTCAGCTTTTTCATATTTTTGGTCAAAGTTGGTCAAATAAGCACTTTCTAGCTTAATTTCAAATTCCAGCTTATCTAGTGGATCATTTTCAATTTGGAAAGACATTCCATACTCCTATTGAGCTGTTTAACAAGGTTGATCATTAAAATCTGATTGTGGATGTCTAGATTTCCAGTTTGCTTAATGTTGGCTTATTAGAATAAGCTAATTTGAGTTCTACTTATTTTTAAGCTGTTTCCTTATACAAGCCTAGCTAAAATTAAATTTTAAGATTTTTAAAACAAGTTAGAGCTTAATTGGTCCATTAACGAGCTTAAACCATCTTATTGAACTTGTGTGCCCGCTTTTGTTAAGAAATTTCCATTAATTACATTTTGGTCCTTCTAGTTCTTAACTTGGTTAATTTGTTGCTAATTTTACAAGTTTTTAGGTTTTGCAATTTTACAGTCCTTTAACTTTCAGAATTTGCTAAATTCAGTTGCTAAAAGTTGTTACAAGTTTGTTGGATTTTACATTTTTGGTCCTTTACTTTCTGAAATTTACATTCAAGTCCTTTACTTTCATTTAGCTTACATTTTGAGCACATTTACTTTTATGAACTTTAATTTTGAATTTTTGTGAATATTACTTGGTATTTGCAAAGTGTTTTACGGATACGTAGGAATATTATTTTCACTTTTTACTTGTTGATTGAAATAAGTATAGAATATCCAAATACCCTATCAACCAAGAACAATTAAAGACTTGAGATTTTTAGGACTTTCAATTTGTCAAGAATCGAGAGAAAACGAACTTCAATATACTCAATTTCATGTTCCATCTCGATATTTCATCTTGGATGAGTGTGTTGAGTTTACGAATTAAAGTGCCATCGCTCCCTAAATGATTATAGAATGGCGTCGACGAATAATGGTTACTGAACAAATAATCTAGCACTCTATAATTCTTTAATGTGGTCATTTAATCTTCAAGAAAATGTCTATAAAAAGTTTTATATAACTTATGCTATGGAGTTGTATGCATGCTTCTCCATACATAAACTTTGATTTGACACATCAAAATAATACCCATAATTTAAGTTGAATGCCATCTAATTGAGAACACTTGAAGTTGCAATTTTAGTCAAGTGAGAGCCTTGGATTAAGATTGTGATGGAAAGAAAACTATTCATATGAGTGACATCTCGATTGAAAGTTTTACGTTCAATAGATTAGAAGACTTAATTGAGTTAGTTAGTGATATCTAGAAACTCAAGGCATTAGAAAGGGACTAAACATGTTTACAATGCAAAGTTATTAAACTTGCAATGTAAGTCCTTTAAAATACTAGAATTGCAAAATTAGTTTGTCAATTAAATTGTTCGACAAGTTGCCAGGCTGAATACATTTATTACTAGCAGATCAACTGATGTAGTAAATTTATATCACCATGGGTACTAGTAATTCAAGGAAAATACCATGGTTAATTTATTAACTTGGGTAATTTTATTTTCTTGAAAGTATTGATTATCGAAAATACTAATACATGAACTTTTTCTGTAGAAATGGCTCATCCCCAAAACAACTCTCAACATGTGTCTTCTGCCCTCAAAACTTTCTTTGAAGGCGAGAAGCTGACTGGCCCGAACTTTAATGATTGGTATCGCTCCCTAAGGATTTTCTTGAGGGTGACTGATACTATTGATTTGTTGTACCAACCTTGTCCTCACATGCCTGTTGAAGATGCTTCCGAAGAGGACCATGCTCTTTTCAAAGCTGATTACAAATGGTACTCTGATGTATCCTGCATCATGCTTAGCGGAATGAATGCTTCTCTCAAGCAACAATTCGAGTACTATACTCCAATGGACATGCTTGCTAAGCTCCGCAATATGTTTGAAAAGACACCAGCTGTTGAGCTCTACGATCTTGTAGACGAACTGCACAACTGCAAACATCAAGCAGGACAACCCGTTAGTGCACACTACTTGAAAATGAAAGCGATGTTGGATCAGCTTTATGTGCTAGGGAAACCCTATGACGATGTAATGTCGATCAACTTAATCAATAGGTCCCTTAACAAGGACTTTAATGAGTTTGTCAGAAACTTCAACATGCATTGCGAGGGGAAGACATTGAGTAATTTACACGCAATGCTCATTGACTATGAAAAGGGTTTGAAGTATAAATCACCTGCACGTGCACCTACGCCTCAAGTACTTGCAATACAAAAGGGTAGGGTTGCTAAGCCAAAACCGCAATCGAATAAGATTAATAAAGGCAAAGGAAAACCTGATAAGGGCAAGCAAGTTGTGACTTATCAGAACAAACCTAAGAAGCATCTTCTAAAGAAGAAGGATGATTCTCAAAAGGATAGAGATTGCCACTACTGTTGATGGATATTGGAAGAGGAACTGCCCTCTTTACCTCAAGGATTTGCGTACAAGTAAGAAGAAGTTTAAGCCTGGTGCGTCAACTTCAGGTAACTTACTTGTGATTGAATTATTTAATCTATCATACAAATCTAATTCCTGGGTATATGATACGGGATATGGTATTAACATTTGTAATACCATGCAGGGATTTAAGATTGAAAGGAAGCTATCTTATGGTGATTAATTTCTGCAAGTGGGCAATGGCGCACAAGTAGCGATTGAAGCAATAGGAACATTTAAGCTACTTTTACCTTCGGGTTTAGTACTGAGTTTGAATAAATGTTATTATGCACCTTCTATTAAAAGAGGTGTAGTTTCTGTTTCTTGTTTGATAGACCTTGGTTTTCACCATACTGTTTCTAATAATGGAATTTGTGTTTCTTTGAATGGCATTTTCTATTTTACTGCTATTGCTATGAATGGTGTGTTTGAAATTGATATGAATGATCATGTCACCAATGATAATAATAATTCTAATTTTAGCATCAATAAGAAAAGAAAGTTAGACTTGGATTCTTCTTATCTTTGGCATTGTAGGCTTGCCCATATTGGGAAGACTCGCATGAAAAAGCTTTCGAAAGAAGGACTTTTGGATAGTTTTGATGATGAATCATTGGATAAGTGCGAATCTTTTATTTCAGGGAAAATGACAAGGAAACCTTTTAATGCTAACATTGAAAGGGCTACGGATCTACTTGGTCTTATACATACGGATGTGTGTGGACCACTTAGACATGTGTCAAAGAGAGGTGCTAGCTACTTCTTATCATTCACGGATGATTTCAGCCGATATGGTTTTGTTTATTTACTTAAGCATAAATCTGAGGTGTTTGAAACATTCAAAGTGTTTAAAGCTGAAGTAGAATTGCAAACTGGAAAGAAGATTAAAGTTCTTCGATCCGATCGAGGTGGCGAATCAAGAATTTAAAGATTATCTTGCTAAGAGTGGAATTGTCCAGAATCTTACTTCTCTTTATACTCCACAACAAAATGGTGTATCTGAAATGAGAAATCATACATTATTAGATATGGTGTGATGCATGTTTAATCTTACTACTCTACCATTATCTTTTTGGAACTATTCCTTAGAATCTGCGATTCGTATTCTTAATATGGTTACCACAAAGAAGGTAAGTAAGACACCATATGAAATATGGCATGGCAAGAAGCCTAATATGTCTTATCTTAAGGTCTGGGGTTGTGAGGCGTACGTGAAACGTGACTCAGATGATAAACTCCATCAAAGATCTGTGAAGTGTATCTTCGTAGGATACCCTAAGGAAACTATAGGTTACTACTTTTACTTCCCACCTGAAAAAAAAGTTATTGTTGCAAGATATGGAAATTTTCTTGAAAGAGAATTTGTATCTCAAGAATTCAGTGGGAGGAACTATGATCTGGAAGATGATCATGAAGATACATCACCTTCTGAAATTACTAGCAAATATCCTGTAGAGCCAGAAAGTCTGGGTCCTCCACCGGAATTAGTTCCTATCCGAAGGTCTGAAAGGACTATTCGAGCACCCAACCGTCTAAGTCTAAACATAGAGGTTGAAGATAATGAACCAGGTGACTTCGGTGAACCTGCTAATTATAAATCTGTTATGATTGATCCTAAGTGCAAAAGGTGGAAAGGTGTTATGGATGAAGAAATGCACTCCATGGATTTCTCATGTCAGATCTCAAATCGTTTCCTTGTTTGACCAAGTCTGCCTTCAAATTGCGTACTTCCTGTTGGAGATTTCCCACTATCACATCGTTAGTCCTCATGTAGGTTTCCACTTCTTGGAGTAGAGCGGTGGGTTGGTTGGAAGGAGGAGCATTGTATGCGGGTGGTTGATAAGCAGGTTGTTGGTAAACTTGGTTGTTTCGTTGAGGTGGTTGTTGCTGTTTATGAGGTGGGATATATGGTTGTCGAGGTTGTTGTTGTTGTTGAGGAGGGCGATTGAGGTTTTGTTGTTGGTTTGGGTTGGTTGGGGGAAAACCAGGTGGTGAAAGATAGTTGTTGTTGCGGTAACTAAGCAGATTACGGTCACCTTGAGGTCGGGCTTGATAAGGAGGTTGAGGATAGGTGCCATATGCTGCATTCACATTCTCAGCAGGGTAGTCTTGGGTAGCGGTACAAGTGGTGTAAGAGTGAGGACCACCGCATATCTCACAAGGTTGGCTGACAGCGTTAACTTGAGCGTTTTTAGCGTTGTTGCTGCTGTTGTTGACGGTGTGGGTGACAAGCGATTCGAGAAGCGTAGTGATTTTGTCTAATCGCTTGTCGCTGTCATTAGTGCTAGCACTAGCGACATTGGTCCTAACACTCTTGGTTTGCACACGAGATTTATTCTCAATGATATCCCAAGCAGCATTGGAAGTCTTAGCCAATAAATTACCCCCCGAGGCACTGTTCAGTGAATGTTGGTCACTCATGCTTAAACCATTGTAAAAAGTGTTAATTTGATGTACTTTGGTAAAACCATGTTGTGGGCATTTTCTTAAAAGATCTTTAAAACGATCCCAAGATTCACTGAATGACTCATCGTACTTTTGTTCAAAATTTATGATCTCATTCCGCAAAGCGGTAGTACGAGAGGGTGGAAAAAAGTAATTGATAAACTTTGTTTCCAAATCCGTCCACGAGAGAATACTCTGTGGCGGTTCCTTAGCAAGCCAATGCCGGGCTTGTCCCTCTAAAGAAAAGGGAAAAAGTTGTAACCTTATAACCTCTTGTGGAACGCCATTGAATTTGACCGTGTTGGTGAGTTGCAAGAATCTCTTGATGTGGTCATGCGGATCATCAATGGTTCGTCCTAAGAAGGGTTGAGCGGAGACCATCTGGATAAAGCCTGATTTTAACTCAAAGTTGTTGGCAGCAATTGGAGGTATGACAATTGGGTCCGTGTTGCCATCTACATGAGCTTGCAGTAGTTCAATCATCGGGCGATTATCCGGAAGGGGCTCATTGTTGTTGTTATTATTGTTGTTTTGAGGTGGTATGTTGTTGTTGTTTTGTACACCGGCCATGTTTACATTATCGAGAGTTTCGGGCTCGGGATAAAACGTGGATCGAGTGCGCATACACCTGCAAAAGAACGAACAAAGAAAAACAAAGCAAAAATATTTTTGGGTTTTTTTTTTTTATAGTTTTTTAATTTTTAGGATTTTTGAAAATTTTATATTTTTTAGTTGTTTTTGAAAATTTTCTAGAAAAAGTAACGTTCACGGGGAACGGATCCCAAAATCCAAGTTCTCACAAAAAACTTTTGATCTTAACGAGAAGAGCCGGCAGCGGCGCCATTTGATACACGGGTTTGCTATGGGTTCTAAATTCTCGGAATCCTCTCGAATTGATCTCGGCCTTAAGTGGAATGATTGTTCTTGGTTACTAAATAAAAGAGGTTGGTTTTCTAATCTAACAAAAAGGTTTAAATATGCTAAAATGAAACCTTAAATCAAAGACAATGAATTTAATGATGATTAATAAAAACTTGAATTAAAATTAATAAAAACTTGAATTAAAATTGAAATGAAGAATAAAATTAAAATCTAAGTATAAAACATAAATAAAAGTAAAGGAACAGATAAATAGTAACACTCACAGAAAAATTGATTCGGAAGATTAATCCTTGGTTCGGAAGTTTACACTCATTCGGAAGTTACTGTTCCTTCATTCGGAACTTACTGATTCGGAAGTTTTGGACTTCCAAATGAAGCCCCCCTTTGATTCGGAACTTACTGATTCGGAAGTCACTATTCACTGGTTCGGAAGTCCTCAGTTTGATTCGGAACTTGCTTGGTTCGGAAGTCCTTGGTTCGGAAGTTTGAAACTTCCGAATGAAGGGTTTGGTTCGGAAGATTTGGACTTCCGAATGAAGGTGGTTGATTCGGAAGTTATGGACTTCCGAATGAAGGGTTGATTCGGAAGATTTGGACTTCCGAATGAAAGGTTGATTCGGAAGATTTGGACTTCCGAATGAAGGTGTTGATTCGGAAGATTTGCCTTGGTTCGGAACTTCTGGAAACCCAGATACAGTAACAGTTAACGAAGAACAAGGAGACACGATTTTAATCAAAATCAAACCAAATACTTAAAAAGGTTTTGCCAAATTAAATACAAATCATTTAAATACCATAAGCAACAAATCCCACCAATAAAAACATAAATCCAAACAACTTTTGAAGATCAAATCAAGAAAATGAAAACTTAAAAACTTGAAGATAAAGATGAAGATGAACAAGATTAAATGGAAAGATTAAACAAAGAACTTGTATTAAATGATTAATGTTTTAACAAGATTAAACAAAGATGAAAACAACAAGATTGGAAGAACAAAGATTAAAATCACCAATCACCCTAGTGGTGATGGTGATGAAACGAAAACAAAGAACTGGAAAAAGAAGAAAAAGAAAGCTAGCTAAAAAATGTGTGAGGGGTGGCCTATTTATAGGCTTGTCCTTTAGTTGGTGAGTGGGCTTTCTCCCGTTCTTCTTGTCTTTTCGTCTTTTCAGAAAAGTTTCCGTTTTCGATTCTGATTCGGGATTTGTCGTCGATTAAATTCAACTCGTCTTTTAATTTCTTCGTTTAATAGACTTGAGTTTCTTCGACTTATATAAATCCTCCATCTTTGGTCCTTTTCTTCGATAAATCTTCGAATAGGCCCAGTGACTTCAAATCTTTTGCATCTCTTGGACAATAGACTTTATCTTGAGTCTTTTTCTTCAGTGAAACCCGTGCAATCCCATGTTTTCTTCAATATTTGTCCGGTTGGCTCTGAAAACACAATAAACACAAAAACCACGCATAATTCCAAACAAATGATATTAAATACGTGTTTTGGTCTCGTTTTAGCCCGAATTAAGTGGTAAAAGGATGGGTGTTTACACACCTATCAGATGTCAACAAAGTTTGGACGAAAGTGGATCCACCTCCTGGTGCTAAAGTAGTGAAAAGTAAGTGGATTTATAAGTTGAAAACTGACATGGATGGAAAGATACAATCCTACGAAGCTCGTTTGGTGACCAAGGGCTGCACTCAAACGCATGGTGTTGACTACGACGAGACCTTCTCGCCGGTAGTCGACATTAGAGCTATTAGGATTCTCATGGCTATAGCCGCGTATTATGACTATGAGATATGGCAAATGGATGTTAAAACTGCCTTCTTGAATGGTCTCTTAAATGAGGACATCTATATGGAGCAACCTGAAGGGTATGTTAATCCTCAATATCCAAATCGTGTGTGTAAACTTCAACGATCAATTTATGGTCTGAAGCAAGCCTCACGACAATGGAATAAATGATTCGATGAAGAAATCAAAAAGTTTGGATTTGATCAGAATCGTGATGAGCCATGTGTATATCGCAAAGCTAGTGGGAGTAATGTAGTTTTCTTGGTCTTATATGTTGATGACATATTAATCATGGGAAGTCATATACCAGGTCTTAAAGTTGTTAAGGTTTATCTTGGTAAATGTTTTTCTATGAAAGATCTAGGAGAAGTTGCATACATATTGGGTATTAAGATCTATCGTGATAGGAAAAGACGGATGATTGGACTTAGTCAAAGTGCATATCTTGACAAGATATTAAAAAGGTACAACATGCACAACTCCAAGAAAGGTTATCAACCTATGGAAGTTAATCATGGTTTAAGTCATGACAAAGATGCATCAACTCCTGAAGAGGAGGAATACATGGCAAAAGTTCCTTATGCTTCGGCTGTAGGATCTATCATGCATGTTGTAAGATACACAAGGCCCGATGTGGCGTTTTCTCAGAACTTAGTCAGTCGTTATCAGCAGAAACCGGGTAAGCTCCACTGGGCTGTTGTTAAACACATTCTTAAGTATTTAAGGAATACGAAAGACACGTTTCTTGTTTATGAGGGTAAACCAGACACAGAACTAAATGTAACAGGTTTTTGTGATGCTTCTTAGCAATGTGATAAAGATGATACGAAGTCCCAGACTGGTTATGTCTTTGTCGTCAATGGAGGAGCTGTAGACTGGAAGAGCCGTAAGTAGTCAACAATAGCTATGCATGTTGCCCAGGCCGAGTATGTAGCTGCCTCAGAAGCCGCAATGGAGGCTGTTTGGATTAGGAAATTTATTGATGATCTGGGAGTGATGCCTTCAATAAAGAATCCTACTGATGTGTATTGCGACAACTCTGCCGCAATCATATTCGCCAATGAACCTAGAGTCATGAAAGGCGCCAGACATTTTCTGAGGATATTTTACTATGTTCGATAGCAAGTTGCTGCCGGTGAAATTAATTTGTTGAAAGTTCACACAGATAGTAACTTAGCTGATCCTTTCACTAAAGCATTGTCTGGTAGGAAAGTCACCGAGCATGCTAAGGGAACAAGACTTATGTTAGCTAGTGAGTTCATGTAAATCTGTGATTTAGTATTTGGATAAGGGGTGTTAAACATTATTACCTTGATGAAATAAAGTTTGGGTTACGTTTATTTCCGTTAGTTAATTCTGTATCCTATATTTGCATGTTTATATGTGACAACCGTGGTTTTGAGGTTCGTCACTTGGTCTTATTTTAAGGTTAATTTATGTGTGACTATGTGATTTACGTGTTTACATGTTATTTTGTGTGAACGAGGTTGGTGTGGATATCGTTTATGGGTATAAAGTACTCATAAGTAAATCGAGGAACGGTTATTTCATGTTCATGAGCTCACAAATTAGTGACTATGAAATGAAATGGTGTTATTTTGGTGTTTTACGTATACGTATAAGTATTATAGTATATCGTATTTTTTTTACGATTTGGGGTTTAGCATTTAGAGGTCTCGGGTAAGGTGTTTAGTCATGTGAGTATTTTTCGGGATGGTTTTAAGTCATTTAGGACTTAGTTATAAAGTTTATTTCAAAATTTAAGATTTTTTTAAAACTGTATATTTTACGGGTTTTTTCGGTATACGCGTAAAATTGACTAGTTTTAAGGTTTCGGAGGCTTTAGGAGCTGAAATAAATTAAGGTAAATTAAGGTATTATTAGTAACATAATAATAAGTAATAAAAAATATATATATATATATATATGTTAAAGTCGGTTTAGGCCGATTAAAAAGAAAGAAAAGGGAAAAAAAGGAAAAAAGGGAACCGGGCTTTTGTAATGGGCCAAGGTCTTGTTAGGAAATTATATAAAGACTTTTTATTAACTAAAAACATATCAGAATCCCCTGGAGATCAAGCTTAAGTCGAAATCAATGGAGTCTATTTAAGATTCTTCATTAATTTTTCTTCTTTCAAAAATTCTAAGGTAAAATCTTCAATACACTTTTTAATTAAATTGTTTTTAATTCTCTTACAATCAATAAATGATGGATCTAGGGTTAAGTTAATTATGAATTCTGTATTATAATGGTATAAACATGATTAGATTAATTAGAGATAATAATTATACATGGTGATGGTAATTAATTAAGCTAATTGTGTTAAATTCGTTTCTAAAAACTGGGCAAAATTTTATGTCACTTGTTTTGATCATATCTAGAGTTCTACAAACCCTTATTTTACGATCCAAGCATCTTTGAATAGGTATTTGAAGTGGCTTTCAAATGCAAGAAATGAGAACTAAATTGGAGGTCGGGAGGTGGGTCAAATACAGGTTAAACAGTCGGAGGTCAAAACAGTTTTGAAATCAGTCGGGTTTAATTTAATGTTTTAAGGTGATTGGGGTACTTAGGAGTACACTTGAGCCCTCTAATGAGCATGGTAGTTGGTTTATATATTAAATAAGAGACCTGAAGGGTTTATAAGCAAATGGGTTAGGGTAAGACCCCCTAATCATAACAAACTTTTTGTATGTTCAAAATCGGTAATATGCGGATAGGCAGAAGTATATATATATATATATCGGGGCATTAACAGTAGCTTTAAGGTTGGGGCAAAAGGGAGGAGTTAGCTGACATATGTAAGCGCATAGGGTTTCCTTTACAGAGATCATGGGTATGGTTAGGTGGGCGTTTAGCTTATAGTTTGGAGACCTAAAAACCGGGACTGTTTTGGGTAAAATGTTAACGAGACGCGTTATGAAGTAAACTAAGTTAAGGGCTTTATAGAGGGGTGTAATGAGATGCTTAGAGCATATAAATGAGGTATATATATGGGAGAAGTTTAGATGTCCATCATGGGTTGATGAGCCATCTTAGTGTTTGGTTCATGTTTTGATTGTGTGCTTTTGTTTGTTAGCTTTTTGCTAGTGCGCGGATTTTTGGAGAAGCTCAATCAGGTGAGTTTCATAGTCCCATATATTTTAATGATTTTCACTTCCAGATGGGATGGAAGAGACACTGTATGGTTTTTTAACTAATGTTGTGAATGTTTTTATGGTTTGTGATGGACTTGTGTGTGCACTTATGTGATTAACTGCTATGTGATTCTTGATTGTGTTTATGATTTGGATCGGGGGACACGTACCATCTCAGTTATTGTGGTTTGACTTGTTACCAAGGGGATGTTGACAAGGCGGGGCCTTGGGGAGGTACATAGATGTGTGAGCATCTATGGGACCAATGGATAATGACAAGGCGGGGCCTTGGGATTGATACATAGGTGTATGGGCGCCTATGGTACCATGGTGTTTGGTAAGGCTGGGAGCCTTGGATTTGGTTTGGAATGATCTATCTTGAATGTTAGTTGTTAATGCATACTTGTAGCACATTGTCCATATGTTTAGTGGTTTATGGTTGTTCACAGCTTATTATAATTTATTTTCGGTTGGAGTCTAAACCTATGACTCTCACCAACATTTTGTTGACGTGTTTTAGTGTCTCTTTTAGGTGATAAAGTGGTTAAGCGTGAGAACATATGTGGCTAGGATTGGAGTCGCGTAGGAATGCATTTAGAAGGAGATCCCCGTTCCTTCTTAGTTTATTTGTCTGTGTGTTTCAATAAGTGATACTATGAACCTATATGTTGATTTGTTTGTGTTATTTGTTTGTCTTGGGTAAGAGGTAGGACTGTTACCTACTTACCTAGACTCCTGCATTGATGAGATATTGTCATGACATTTGTGTCACCTTTTATAACATTTCTAATTCATATGGTTATCTCTATGGACACGCCATTGTTGTGATGATATCCATGCGTCGAGTCCCATATTCCGCCATGATGGGGTGTGACAGAATGGTATCAAAGCGCCAATGGTTATAGAGAATTAGGTTGCCTAGTCTAGTAACCTAGTCTATAGCTTAAGGGTCCCTACATATAGGCGTCATAGGAGTATGTGTGCATTTTATATTAATTAAAGTTTTCTGGATGTTATTGGTTTTTACTTGCGATGTTTGTTAAGTTTTGACTAGTATGGGTTGAACCATAGTAGTTCATACTTAGCCACATGTTATTTTCTATTCGGGGTGTGACTAGTGTTGGTTGAACCATACTCATCCACGCTAGTCATTGTCGTATTTTGCTTAAATTGTACATTATAGTACATAATTTGGTACATGGTAGTTTCTATCTTTTGTTGGGTTATTTTATGTACTTGAGGTATAGTATTTTTCTTTTGATGTTTAAGTCATGTTCCCTAAGAATCATGTGGTGGTTCGAGTTATTAGGAGTAGGTGGATATGAAGGATTTTAAGCTGCTTCCACTCTTATGGGCGACATGACTTATAACTGATTATGTTTTCATTTTGGATTTAGTCTATGTTGTTCTAGCTAGACTATGGATTTATGTATTTCAAGAGTTTGACTATGTTATTTTAATGGATGGAGTTTTGGACTTTTTTTGGTTATGTGGTTTTGAGCTTATGTGAGTAAATGGATATATGTGTTATGTGTTGTATTAATTCTTATAAGTGTCATCATAGGAAGGAGTGAATTGGGGAAGGGTAATTGTATAAGTATGGTGGCCAACATAGTTATACAAGTACCACAACTTCAATGGATTCCTAAGTATGATTGCATGAAAGAGGGTTAGTACATGCTTGTATAGTAGATGTTAGACGGATTTAAGTATATGTATCCCGATATGCCTATATATGTATGATCCCCTACAATTATCGATTGTATCCTTAGGAGGGTGGCTAGCTCGCTTTTTTTTATATTAAACCTCCGTTGTAGCGTATTCTTTGAGTTTCGTATTTCACGTGTACGTTTTAAAATGGTGTTCTTGGTTTTAAGTCTATTGTAATAACTTGGGATTTCTTTTGAGATAATGAAATCTTTTGTGTTGGGTCTTACATTTCTTTTGGTCGGTATATATTGAAAAAAAAGGGACTTGGAAATCTACTATAGAGTTAGATAGTTGGTTGTATTCGGTAAAATAAGGGTAAGGTGTTGGATTCGTGTTTGAAACAAGATGTAACATAAGATTTTTTTAATCAACATTTGTTTATTTCAAATTCTAAAAGACTTTCTTTAAAATAAAGCGAAATAAAATTTCTTTCTACTTAAATAGTTTATATAAGTGAGCTTAATCAATATACGTCATTTATAATTATTTATGCAAGACTAAACAAAGTTCATGAAAATTTCACATACATTTATTTCTTTTCATTTAAAAAGGATTACGTTAATTACTAAGAGGATTCTTTAGTTTTTTTTAAAAACAACTAGTATAAAACTGTTTTGGTCATAACTTGTTCGTTTTTAAAGCTTTTTGGGTGATTAAAAAGCCTAAAATTATGTACTCGGAATATACTTTTCAAATATTTGGTATGTATAGTCATGAGGTGTCAGTAGCTTGATCGAAATTTTTGTACAAGTGACGGGTTCAAGGTTGAGTTTTGAATAGTAGTTTTTTTTATGATTTGGGATGCACGGGATACCTAGTCTTTGAGTTGAGTTTTGAGATCGTCTAGAAGGTTGTTTGTAGATTGTTCGAGTCACATAGATGTGGTGAGGAAAGAAAAAAAATATTCTTTTGGAAAAGTCGATCTTGTGCACGGTTTAAATAATATGTCACGGGGCATAAGATGTTTTGGTTGCCACTAAGTGTTTCTTGGATCATTTTTCGTTGTCATGAGTCATTTGAATTGGTTCATGTTTGAGTTTTACTTTTAAGTTTTCGTGGTTTTGGTCATTTTTAACTGGTGCACGTGAAATGTCGTTAGTTATCCGTGGGTTTGATTCGTTGATCGTATCTAGTGGATTTAGGATGTAGTTTTGGGTTCGTATTGATTGGGAGCGTTGAGGTAGACATATGAAAGACTTGGTCGCGCCTACACGATTAAGTAGGTGGCCCTGAGAGAATGGTCGGAATGCCCTTAGTGGGGATGAAAGAGTTAAAAGTTCGTAGACGAACTAATGTGGTCATGAGGTCTCTTAGGAGTGCCAAGGGAGATGAACAGAGATTTGTATAATGTATGGATATTGGCACAAGTAACGCGCCATAGAGAGTGTTAGAAGGGGATATAATACCTCAAAGGTATTTATGATTGTTCGTAAGGCATGTAAGTTTTCCGAAAATTTCCTGAGATTTAGTAGGTTTGCCTATTACTGTGAGGTAGAACCATAAATAGAGCAAGTAGGAGAAGTGAGAGGAGTTGTAGTTAGTGTCTTTCCAAGGAAATTGTTGATGGAATGATTTTAAGAGCAAGAGTTGTTAGAAATTGCAACGGATGCAAGGTAAAATTTGAGTTGCTTAGTAGTAGATTGGCTGTGAAAAGCGGTTGAGTGGTCTGATAAGAGGAAGTATTGGTCTTTTAGAATACATGTAGATTTTCGCGAGTAGAACGAGGTAGAAATTTATTCGTATTGCTTCTAAGAGAGGGTGCAAGGAGGACCTAGTTGAAACTGCTAAGGATGTTGTAGAACGCTTTGGGTTTACGGTTATGATTTTGGCTTCGCCGAGGCGCTAGCAGTTTTCATGGAGTCAATGAACCGGGGGTGCATGACAATATATAAACGAGTTGTCATCGGGAGCATCGATGACATCTTGATCTA
This sequence comes from Glebionis coronaria, assembly GCA_025667525.1. Classification (NCBI taxonomy): domain Eukaryota; kingdom Viridiplantae; phylum Streptophyta; class Magnoliopsida; order Asterales; family Asteraceae; genus Glebionis; species Glebionis coronaria. Next base: position 530,741,409 of record CM046875.1, on the reverse strand, counting down.
CTCAAATCTAAGAAGGAGAGTGAGGCGAATTATGAGTTGGTTTTGGAGTTGTTAGGAAAGGGAATTATACGTGAGATTTTCAAGTGTGAGTTTTAGGATTAAGTTGGCCAGGACGAGTAGTCAGAGATGATGGCATATCGTGGAACCAGCAAGGGGCAAAGTGAAGAAGGGTGAGGAATCGTTTTGGAGGTTGAAGAGGTGGATTGGATAATGAGCAGATCTTGGAATTATCGGAAGGACTGGATGAATTCGCGAAGCATGACGATACGTGGAGCAAGGATTTGGATGTATACGAGAACGAATGTAACACCCCCACAATTGCTATGCGCAGCGGAACTACAACAATGGGTGCTACACAGTATTCATTGCACACAAGATATATCAAACGACGCTAAAAAGACGTCAACTTAAAACTTGAAATTTAAAAATTGTTAGATGATACATGTCCACAGTTTTTCCAACCCCAAATGGTGCACAGAGTTTAGCGTTTTCGGTCCCCATGAATCTCAACCCAAAAACTTCAGTTTTACAACAACACGACATTAAACTTAAAAATTTTTAAGTAGATAAAGGAGGGAAAAACAAGCGGACTCCAAGCCTTACACACCACATCCATCCCATGCATGCTCCATCCTACATCTTAGCGGTTACCTGAAACACATGCCAAAAATTTGGTCAACGAAAACGTTGAGTGGAATTCATAGGTTTTTCAATCCGTTTGAACGTATATATAATAAAAACCATTCGTGATCATTTATAGTCTTGTCGATCAAACAAACTATAATCAGGATACTGACAATTGTGTTTAAGCTCATGACACTAATCCGTTAACTCAATCACCCGCGTACGAATACCGGCGTGATTCAGATGAAACCAGTGCCCCTTCTAAAGGCATCAGTTGCAATTATACCTTATTTCTCATACAAAATAATCTACCGCAGAACTTACTAAAAAGTACAGCTTCTCGGCTAGCATTGGGTCGTTAACCCCGTAGTACTACAAATTGCATAAGCGGCTATTTCCCCCTACTCGAGGGCAGGACAATAGTTAATAGTTCATGATTTTAGGGACTTTTGCAACTTTGGTACTCAACACAATTTCTAAGGCAACTTTCGGGTCTAACAATCATTCATGATATACGTTCCTTTTAAAAACTAGCATGCATTTCCCTCGCGGGTAAAACAATTTGAAATAAATATAAGCGATGCTATAAATTCACACCTTAGATATTAAGTAGTCGGTAGTTCGAGGAATGATCTCTGACGATGTTACGGATGCCCGGGTAATTCAACACCTATCACAAATAACGCGTAATGAGTAATCTCATTTAAATACTTTACGGTACTGTATAAAATACATATATAATAGTCACTTAGGACAAGTATAACTCACGCCAAAAACAAAATAACAAACATTACTCATTTTATTCCGTTCGTTCTCATTACCTACGTTGTCCAATTTTACTCATTCTCGCCGGTACTTGACTAAAGTACGGGCTGTTTTACCTTATTAAACCACACTTATAAAATTTGACAAAATTTCCAAAAATCCTATAAGACCTGTAGATAACATTTTTTTAAGCCCAATAAAAGTTTTTACTTTTACGACCCGTTACGCAACTCTTTTCCACGACTACATTTTACGGGCTGAATTTGCGCTTCGACCAATTTTGACCTCTTTGACCTATATGAAAAATACCTTTGACTTCTTTGACACCTAAGTCAAAATATAGACCCATTTACACAGGTTAGGGACCAAATTTTGACCCTTGACCATTTACCAATTTATACTTGTGACCCTCGGGATTTGACTAAAACTTTGCACAAATTCGGATTATGAAAGTCCTCGTCTCCCGGTACTCGATCTTTAAAATGTCATAACTTTTAGCTCGTTTTGAGTCACGGGCTCTACCTTATACCAAATTAAAGCTAGAAAGACCATCTACAACTACATTTTGTTTTCAAGTTCTGGAAAAAAAATCATTTTTATGAAATGGACCAAATGTTTCTGCCTAAAAATGACCATACCAAAAACGCACTTAGACTCGATTCCAAGCCTTCTAACCAACACTAAACATCATCCTAAGCCTTCCCAAACATATCCTAACATCAAACTTCAATCCTACCCCTATTGATCAACCAATATCAAATTCAAAAATTCAAAGAAATAACATGCAACTAGTAAAACCTATGTGAATCATCCTAAAACAATGAACCAAACACAAGAACAACATGCAAAATCAACAACCACCATGGCTCCCCAAACACCCCCTTTGCCGTGGGGTTTGGGTGACCCAATCACCACAACCAAATTAATTTTGGTGGGTTTTTCTTGGTGTTCTTGCATCCATAACACTTAAAATCAACATGCATTAGCTCATTTAGCCTCAAAAACGAATTTGGATAATATGGAAAAATCTTGAAAATTTTTTGTTAGTGCATGTTGGATTTGAGCACATGAACATGTGGGGAATGACCAAACTAAGTGTGGTCTAACCTTAGATTTTTGAAAAATCAAGTGGAAGAAGATTTTTGGTGGATTTTGGTGGTGTCTAGGGGTGTCCGTCGGTTTTGGTGAGCAAGGAGGGAGAGAGAGCTCAAATTTTGGTGAAAGTGTTGTGTGTGTTTGTGTTTATGACAATTTTGGCCTTTTTGGTGGGTTGGGAGGGGCTTAAATGCAATTTTTAACTTCTTTTGGCCTCAAATGGAAAACGTCCTCAAAACTTTGCGGGTTCGACTTATTTGTCAATTTTGAAAATTTTACGGGAGTCGGAAATCTTCCCGAACGCTCCAAAATATTTTTGGGATACATTAAATGTACTCGGAAGGCTATAAAACTCACCCGACTCAACTTAACACGAACCGTAAGTAAAATTCTCGAAAAATTACATTATCGATAAATCGTCAAAATTATATAAAATTGGGCATCCCTCGGGATCGTAATCGTCATCGTCCTTCTTAAAACGTCAAACGTAAAAATTATAACCTCGAACATCGGCTTTAACCAAAATACTTATAAGTATAGAAATTAAAATTTAATAAAAATTTCAAAAATTAGCGTAATTTAGGGTAACGTTAATGACCTCGATTCTAGGGTGTCACAACGAAAAAGAAAGGCGGTTGTTTATACGTTGTGGGAACTAAAGATTTGGAAGAGCTAGATAGACTTAGTTAGTGGAGCTGGATTGTTATATCTGCCTAGAATGCTAGAGGCATTTGGGGTACGAGACGTAGAGAATGATCTATACAGATCATGAACGTCTCCGACACATGTTTAATCATTTTGATTGAACATTTGGAAAAGGTGATGGGTGGAGTTAAGTGATGAAAGAAAAATGCAAGGCCAAGTACTATCTGGGAAAGGCAAGCATGGTTGATGAGACATGGAATAAGAAGAATGAAGTGAAGCTGAGACGAACTTGAACTATATGGATGACGTATTAGGGTGATTTGGATGAAGGATGTAGGTTGCACGAGTTGAGTTGTCTAAAGCAGAGAACGCGTCAACATGTATGTTGCGTAGCTTGGACAATCATATGGAGAAAAGGGACGTAGACTATCCTTCCTACATAGATAGGAGTAGCTTAGAAAGGGCGGTGTAAGGACGAAGTTGGTGAAAGGGATACATAATGGGGTGGAGGAATAAGTACGACGAGAGTTGGGTGATAGTCGATAGACTGACTAATTCATCTCATATTTCAAGAGGAATAAGAAGTCACGTAGTTGAGAAGTTGGAAGGATTGCGTACGGATGTGATGGAATAGAGGGTTTTGCGTAAAAGTTAGCCTAATATGTATGGAATGCCTTATGAAGGATTATGGCAGGGGAAGAAACGATGGGAAGCAAGCGTAGTATACCGTTGATAGACTAATGTTCGGTATGAGCATACTATAGGGGTAATTGAGAAAGACGCCTAGAGCATTGGCTTGAGATTTGGAGATAGTTGGAGAACGCATTATATTAGGAAGAATTCTCCTACAAAGAGAGAGTCACCGGTGAGAGGGGCATATTACCCATTGATGAGGATGTAAGGAATAAAGGAGGAAACACCTAAATTATAGGTTGAAGACGGGATATAAGATGGTATGGAAATTAAGATTGTGGAGAGACAAGCGAAAAGTAGTATGGAGGAAGAATGATTCGAGGGAACAAGATGTTGTGAAGATAGTGGGGTAATATTGAAGAGAAACCGTTAGAGCAAGAGGTTAGTAGTCACAAACAATGGAACTTCCACCTAGAGAAAAGGTGTAACACATGTTAGTATGAAGGATGGTTAGTTACTTGGTGCCGAGCATGAAAAGCAAGGATGAGGTGGTGGTTATGACATGTTTCTTGTGAATATTATGGGAAGCTTTTGGTTATGCAATCCTGCATATACCATTGGATGTGTTTAAGGTTGGGAGAACTTCCGAATGATGGAAAATCCGTAGAGGATAGAAGCCGTTAGGTATGGTGATAGGAATTGTAGTAGAAACTGCTGGATTTAATTCATAGGAGATGAGGTGGATCACCGTTACAGTGGGATGAAGTTAGAAGCGGCCAACGTATTGGACCGGAGGTGGATCGGAAAACTATGGAGGTGGTGGCAGTGACTAAGTAGAGGTTGAAAATAGCAAAGAACCGACAAGAGAGCTATGCAGACAAGAGGCGTAAGCCGTTGAGATTTGAGATAAAGTTATGCTAAAGGTTTCACCATGGAAAGGGGTGATGCGGTTTGGAAAGAAAAGGGAAGTTAGCACCTAGATTTGTGGGTCCATTTGAAATCCTTGAAAGGATTGGGCTAGTGGCATATAGGTTGAGATTACCGGAGGAATTGAGTAGTGTGCATGACGTATTTCATGTATCAAACTTGAGGAAATGCTTAGCAAGAACTGACTTGCAAGTACCGTTAGATGATATTAGTATGGATACGAGTCTTCGTTTTATCGAAGAGCCGATAGAGATTTTGGGTCGTGAAGCTAGGACGTTGGATAAAAAGGGTAATATACCGTAGATATGGGTAGATGGAATTTGGAACGTGGACTAGAGTTCACGTCGGAACGGGAAGGATTTATGAGGAGCAAGTATCCTCAGCTAATTGATAATGACGATCATAAGGAGTAAATCGCGGGATGAGATTTCTATTAGGAGGGAGTGATGTGACAACCGTGGTTTTGAGGTTCGTCACTTGGTCTTATTTTAAGGTTAATTTATGTGTGACTATGTGATTTGCGTGTTTACATGTTATTTTGCGTGAACGAGGTTGGTGTGGATATCGTTTATGGGTATAAAGTACTCATAAGTAAATCGAGGAACGGTTATTTCATGTTCATGAGCTCACAAATTAGTGACTATGAAATGAAATGGTGTTATTTTGGTGTTTTACGTATACGTATAAGTATTATAGTAAATCGTATTTTTTTTTACGATTTGGGGTTTAGCATTTAGAGGTCTCGGGTAAGGTGTTTAGTCATGCGAGTATTTTTCGGGATGGTTTTAAGTCATTTAGGACTTAGTTATAAAGTTTATTTCAAAATTTAAGATTTTTTTTTAAAACTGTATATTTTACGTTTTTTCGGTATACGCGTAAAATTGACTAGTTTTACGGTTTTAAGGTTTCGGAGGCTTTAGGAGCTGAAATAAATTAAGGTAAATTAAGGTATTATTAATAACATAATCGTAAGTAATAAAAAGAAAAAAAAATAAAAATATATATATATTAAAGTCGGTTTAGACCGATTAAAAAGAAAGAAAAGGGAAAAAAAGGAAAAAAGAGAACCGGGCTTTTGTAATGGGCCAAGGACTTGTTAGGAAATTATATAAAGATTTTTTATTAACTAAAAACACATCATAATCCCCTGGAGATCAAGCTTAAGTCGAAATCAATGGAGTCTATTTAGGGTTCTTCATTAATTTTTCTTCTTTCAAAAATTCTAAGGTAAAATCTTCAATACACTTTTTAATTAAATTGTTTTTAATTCTCTTACAATCAATACATGGTGGATCTAGGTGTTAAGTTAATTATGAATTCTTTATTATAATGGTATAAACATGATTAGATTAATTAGAGATAATAATTATACATGGTGATGGTAACTAATTAAGCTAATTGTGTTAAATTCGTTTTTAAAAACTGGGCAAAAATTTTTGTCACTTGTTTTGATCATATCTAGAGTTCTACAAACCCTTATTTTACGATCCAAGCATCCCTGAATAGGTATTTGAAGTGGCTTTCAAATGCAAGAAATGAGAACTAAATTGGAGGTCGGGAGGTGGGTCAAATACAGGTTAAACAGTCGGAGGTCAAAACAGTTTTGAAATCAGTCGGGTTTAATTTAATGTTTTAAGGTGATTGGGGTACTTAAGAGTACACTTGAGCCCTCTAATGAGCATGGTAGTTGGTTTATATATTAAATAAGAGACCTGATTGGTGGCTAAGCAAATGGGTTAGGGTAAGACCCCCTAATCATAACAAACTTTTTGTATGTTCAAAATCGGTAATATGCGGATAGGCAGAAGTGTATATATATATATACATATATATATATATATATATATATATATATATATATATATATATATATATATATATATATATATATATATATATATATATATATATATATATATATATATATATATATATATATATATATATATATATATATATATATATATATATATATATATATATATATATATATATATATATATATATATATATATATATATATATATATATATATATATATATATATATATATATATCGGGGCCTTAACAGTAGCTTTAAGGTTGGGGAAAAAGGGAGGAGTTAGCTGACATATGTAAGGGCATAGGGTTTCCTTTACAGAGATCATGGGTATGGTTAGGTGGGCGTTTGGCTTATAGTTTGGAGACCTAAAAACCGGGACTGTTTTGGGTAAAATGTTAACGAGACGGGTTATGAAGTAAACTAAGTTAAGGGATTTATAGAGGGGTGTAATAAGATGCTTAGAGCATATAAATGAGGTATATATATGGGAGAAGGTTAGATGTCCATCATGGGTTGATGAGCCATCTTAGTGTTTGGTTCATGTTTTGATAGTGTGCTTTTGTTTGTTAGCTTTTTGCTAGTGCGCAGATTTTTGGAGAAGCTCAATCAGGTGAGTTTCATAGTCCCATATCTTTTAATGATTTTCACTTCCAGATGGGATGGAAGAGACATTGTATGGTTCTGTAACTAATGCTGTGAATGTTTTTATGGTTTGTGATGGACTTGTGTGTGCACTTATGTGATTAACTGCTATGTGATTCTTGATTGTGTTTATGATTTGGATCGGGGGACACGTACCGTCTCAGTTATTGTGGTTTGACTTGGTACCAAGGGGATGTTGACAAGGCGGGGCCTTGGGGAGGTACATAGATGTGTGAGCATCTATGGGACCAATGGATAATGACAAGGCGGGGCCTTGGGATTGGTACATAGGTGTATGGGCACCTATGGTACCATGGTGTTTGGTAAGGTTGGGAGCCTTGAATTTGGTTTTGAATGATTGATCTTGAATGTTAGTTGTTAATGCATACTTGTAGCACATTGTCCATATGTTTAGTGGTTTATGGTTGTTCACAGCTTATTATAATCTATTTTCGGTTGGATTCTAAACCTATGACTCTCACCAACATTTTTTAACGTGTTTTAGTGTCTCTTTCAGGTGATAAAGTGGTTAAGCGTGAGAACATATGTGGCTAGGATTGGATTCGCGTAGGAATGCATTTAGAAGGAGATCCCCGTTCCTTCTTAGTTTATTTTTCTGTTTGTTTCAGTAAGTGATACTATGAACCTATATGTTGATTTGTTTGTGTTATTTGTTTGTCTTGGGTAAGAGGTAGGACTATTAACTACTTACCTAGACTCCTGCATTGATGAGATATTGTCATGACATTTGTGTCACCTTTTATGACATTTCTAATTCATATAGTTCTCTCTATGGGCACGCTATTGTTGTGATGATATCCATGCGTCGCGTCCCATATTCCGCCATGGTGGGGTGTGACATTATATCCATGAATATTAATTTTATTCTAAATTATCCGTTGTCGATTAATAATATGGGAATATTATTAAATTAAGACAAATCTAAAGTTTGGTGGGAGTAGTTCTTGAAAGAATACTTGATATGATTACATACCAAATTTAGATGATATTCGATGATTCGAGATATAGGACTTATCCCAACTGATGTGGTATTACTTTATGGATCTTTGTCATTAAGTATATCATAAATAGTTATCTTTCGACCTGAGATACCAGGAAGCGTTGTGGATCTAGTGCATTTCTGTGAATCAATCTAACGCTATATGTAATTGGTGGCTATATGGATTTGATTTCAAGGGTGTTGCAAAATTCATGAGTTTTGCTTGTAGTCAAAATGGGATTTTGTTCCCTTCAATATTTTGTTGGAGTTTTAATACAGCTGGGCCCCTCGTGGGATTAATTAAAGATGTATGTGTGGCCACACCCAAATTGATATTTGGTAATCTTTAATAATCAACGAACGAGAAAGCATTTTGTTAATTAAGAAATGATTGAGATCCATATCCTTATTAACGTGTATTAAGAAACAAAAGGATAATAATAATGATGTTTAATCATTAAAAGGTTTTGTCCAGGAGACCTTACTCGAGATCGTACTAGAGGCATCGACGTGTAGCTAGACGCTAATCGATGTGATCACGATATTTATGAAATAGTCCAAGTGGGAGTTGTTAGTTTATGGACATATTTAAATAGTCGTGTGTTAGGATCGAACTCGAGACTATGGGATTGCACACAAACGTAGCTATTTAATTAATTAATTATGTTTTATTTAAATATAGTTAATTAGTTGACGAGTGTTAAAACTGTGATTAACGACCGTTAAGTATTTAATGGAAAATGACTAACAGACGTTAAATGTAAAAGTGGTAACTAAAGATTGTGTCCCAAAGTTATTTTGGGAGCAACATATGGCCAGCCCCTTTATGAGGAATATATGTGTTTTGGTCTTGGTTTTTAGACTAGATATATTATCAGTAATTAGTTCTAGCCTAAAACCTAAGCTACCTTGACACTATAAATACAAGGCTCTAGGTATTGGTTTTCTAATTCATTCATTGTGAGAAAAACTCAAGCCTAAGCCTTGCCATAGCCTTATTCGGCCGAGCCCTACTCTTGGGTTGTTCGGTTTGAATTTTCCACTTCTACGACACGGTTCTGCTCGTGTAGACCTAGTTTGTCAAGTAGCTTGTTCGAGACGTGTGTACAGAAACATAGATTCAACCTTTGTTAGGTTGATCTTGGATTGGTGATTGTGTTCTAGTTATTGGAAGCATTGCAAGGTAAACTCCTGTTTATTTTATGTTCAATTAATTATGTGCATGTTATGATTATATGATCCTGAATCGCTTCCGCATGTGCTATGATGTTTATATGTTTTGTTTATCAAATAAATGTTATGTTAGATCTAACAAATAAACAAAATGATCAATTCATCTTGTTGGAAAGTGAGTTAAACTTTGGGGTTTATTTAGTAAATTTGTTTTAGGTAATTTGTTTGGCTTTTCTTACAAGCTTTGCTATTTTTAATATGTTTTTGTTTGGTAAGTTTTAGGTTATTGGTTCCCTATAAATAGAGGCCAATGCCATTAGTTTTTCTTGTAGCTTTCGGATTGTAACTTTGAGTATTGAATAAAAGCTTCCGCTTCGTTTGTTCGTATTTGTTTGCTCGTTTGATTTATCCAACAAGTAGTATCAGAGCTAGATCGATTCGAGATGAAGAAAAAGAAAAGGAAAAAAAAGACGTTTGTCTAGTTTGAGGAGGTCAAAGTTCGATCGACTAGTTATCGTAATTGTTTAGATATTTGTTTCGATTGTTCATGGGAGGTTTGTTTTTGGTTCGCTCTTGATTGGTTGGTCAACTTTGGTTCGGCGAATTAGATGATTGATGCATAACAATTTAGTTGTTTGACTTTCGGTGGTTTCTTCTTGGCAATATATTGTCAGTATTTTACTAATCACATTTGTTTTTGGATTTTTTAAGTTGATCGCTTTGGGATACCAAAGTTTATTTGGGATTCGAGTTGGAATTAGTTTTTGGGCAAGATCGTATATTAGTTTTGAAGATTTTAGAATTTTTTGGTTATGGTGGAGTAACTACTGGGATCTTCTTTTGTCGGATTTTTGAAGTTGGTTGCTCAAATTTGATAGTCTTTGGTGAAGACCGTTTGGGGTTATTTGTTTGTTTGGTTGACCGTTTTCAGGTTCGGTCGTTAGTTGGTTGACCGTTTTCAGGTTCGGTCATTTGTTTGGTTGACCGTTTTCAGGTTCGGTCGTTTGTTTGGTAGATCGTTTTCAGGTTCGATCATTTGTTTGTTTGTTTGGATCGTTTTCAGGTTCGATCATTTGTTTGTTTGTTTGGATCGTTTTCAGGTTCGATCATTTGTTTGTTTGTTTGATCGTTTTCAGGTTCGATCGTTTGTTTGTTTGTTTGTATGGTTGAATAACATATCAAGAGTTATTCGTTCGTTCGTTTGGAATTCCGAATTAAGACAGAATGATCGTTTGGTTTGAAGTTTCGAATAGAGTTGAAGTCACGGTGGTGATTCTTAGAAAAGTGACTTAAACTCTCAATGGGCGTTTGGAATTTGGTATTCGGATATTTGAATTTGAAGACCAAGATTCGTTTGATGTGAAGTTTCGTATGAAGTTAAACTCACGGTGGAGATTGTTGAAAAGTGAGTTAAACTTTGGGGTTTCTTTAGTAAATTTGTTTTAGGTAATTTGTTTGGCTTTTCCTACAAGCTTTGTTATTTTTAGTATGTTTTTTTTTTTTTGTAAGTTTTAGGTTATTGGTTCCCTATAAATAGAGGCCAATACCATTAATTTTTCTTGTAGCTTTCAGATTGTAACTTTGGGTATGTTTGGCGACACGTAGCAGTAAGCAGTTGTAGAAGCAGAAGCAGTAAGCAGTAGTAGTTAGTAGGAGCGGTAAGCAGTAGCTGTTTATTAAAAAAAGTGTTTGGTAAACAGAGCAGTAGCAGTAAATATTAACTATAAAATTACGAAAAAGGGCATACAATAATTAAAGGAATAACAAACTTATTAGGAAATTAAAGGAGGATAAATTTGTAATTTTAAAGCAAACTGCTAGCGGAATCTTTGAAATGCTTCTCCTATCAAGCATTTCAAATAGGAGCATTTGTATGATATCTAAACTCTAGTCACTCCTTACCAAACAAGCTTTTAAGTCAAACTACTAACCGCTTGTCGCTTACCGCTCCAAAATGCTTGAAAAAGCTTTCTACCAAACACAGCCTTTAAGTATTGAATAAAAGCTTCCGCTTCGTTTGTTCGTATTTGTTTGCGCGTTTGATTTATCTAACACATCTCGAGGATCTCAGGTGGTCATAGGTATCTCGGTACTAACTTACCATCTGTCAACACCTATTAGCAAGACAAGACACTTTTGTGAAATCCTACTATTTCAATTTTACAAAAACAAAAACGATTATAAGTAAGATCTAAATCTTGACATCCTTATCCTCTTTTAATAGTATTAATAAATTTATTTTTGTAATTTGCTCTCATGACACACTATTTGTAATATAATTTTAAAAATCGTCATCCGATCCTAACTTTCTAGCTCCACCAGTCTTTATACGGGAGCATAAAAACTTTTTTAAGGTATACAAAAGTGGCTGAGAACATAAAAATGTGTTTTAATATAGATGCATGGGATAATGGTATAAACAAATACATAGATCAAGTCAAAGGAATAGATTAAAAATAGAGACCTTGACAATGCCTCAAGTCCTGGTCCAACAGGGCCTCCACCACTTGTGGCCTTGTGCCTTCCGTTATTTAAACTTTAAAGGTTCTACAATATTTTCGTCAATCACACCTTTTATAATTAATCAAAGCATCTATGTTTCTCTATTTTCATATAATGTGTGACGTGTGAAAACTATCAATATTAAAAGCATAAGTACTACTGTTATTTAATATTTTCTTTAAAAAAATGAGTAACAAAAAAAATAAAAAATATCTTACGTGCATCCCCACACGTAGGTGACTTTCACATATGAAGATTCAACTAATTTGTCTTAAAGTTGCGAGTACAACCTAACACTATACATATGTGTCAATAACGACTCCGATAGTCGTCGTATGTGAGTCAATAACGACGCCACATCTTAGGTAGAATACATATATAGTACTGGTAGGCAAAGTTAAATGTATATTTGCTGAGGAGATTGTCAAATTGTATAGATAAAGTTAGTTAACATGCAGTTTGATAATGACTCAAAAAGATAAGGTTGATCCACACTCATTTTCGCCTTAAAAAAGGTGATTGAAGACTTTATTGTTACACATGCTCAAACTATATAAGGCTCTTATGTTTTCAAAAGGTTCGAGCGACCATTTCACACTCGCTTTTGCTAATAATATGTTGTTAACTGATTTTTCGCACATTTATAACTAGTACTACAAGTTAAGACATTAACTTTTATGTAGAGTAGGCAAAGTTATCATCTTCTTCAATTTGTATCTATCATACACCATTGTTTTATTGTTGCCAAACTCAAATAACATGATAAGTTAGAAGACTAAACATTATTCTACTAAAAGTAAAGAAAAGTAAACTCTCAATATTGTATTCCACAATGTATGAGGAGGTTTAGATGTATATAATCTTATCCATTACAAGAGATGTTATTTTGGATTCTACCAAATGTAAAAAAAAAAACCTCTGATCTTGCAAAAGATAAAAGTCGAACCGCTTGATCCAAGTCGTGCTCTTTTTTACAGTAGTAAACATAATTCACTCAAACATAAAAAAGTGTCAAGATCCAAGATAAGTTGTGGTACATGAACTCCGCTGAGCTAAAAGTACCGTCCCATGTTACAGTATTTATTGGTGAAATTGTTGGATCCAATGTTTGGTTTGCAGCATTAACATTAACATTTTCAAAATGTCCAACACTCTAACTTTTTGTTTTCTATGAAAAGACTATAATGATGTTCGATGTTTGTGGTTTTATTTTGAGTGTAGATTTATAAACTGGGTGTTTTAGGATTAGGTTTTATAAGATTTACATAAGATTTATATAAAAAGAATCATTAAAATTAAAAAACTTAGGCTGGTGGGAGTGGGTTAAGTCCCACTCGTGAGTTGGCCAAAGCCACTCACAGCCCCTACCCCACCCTTATAAACCCACGCGTGACTTGTTCCCAGCCAAGAAAAAAAACCGGGCAAACTCACCCAGGTGAGTTTTATACATGTGGGTCCAGATGTTTTTTATTTTTTAGGTTAGGTTTAATTTTGGGTGTTTTTTGTGAGTGGGGTGTATTTAAATAATAAAAAAATAGGTATGAAAAGTGAGTGTGAGTGAGTTTGGGTGAATGTCATTACCCTCGTGAGTGCGTTTAGGTGAGTTTGTTAAAAAGCTGACGTGGCGCTGAGGTGGCGGTGAGTGAGTTTCACCCCACTCCCAGCAGTCTTACATAAATTAGTGATTATGGTATTAATTATGTGGAAAAAATTAGTAAAAGTAAAAAACAATGAAAAAAAAATAAAAATAAAAAGTAGAGAGAGAAATCCTAGGTTGACGGTAGGGGTGTTATCGGGTTATCGGGTCTTGTCGGATCGGGTTGAATCGGGTTTTGATTTTTTAAAACTTACCCGCAAGCTGACCCGATAAAGAATCGGGTTCGGGTGGTATTTGGGTCGGGTTATATCGGGTCGGGCGACTCGTGTTATACTATAAATGATCTTTTTATTTTTAAAATCAGTAAGTTATCTTAGCTACTTGATACGATATATGTTTGTTGTCACATATTAATTGGCGAAAAAGATGTGATACGAAAAAATTAAGACTACGTAGTTGATGTTAATAACATACTACAAATAAACATTGCACACTGCTAGCTAGCCTTGTTGGAACTGAGTACCAAAATGCTAAGTTATGTGACAAGTGATTTTATCCACTTCTTCCTAATGTTACAATAGCTAGTTGTTGTAGTCAACTACTGTATAAATGTTTCAGCAACAAAAAAAGTTACATATTTATTCCAGTTTAGGGTTGTAAACTTTTGAAAACTATTATTTTAAAATTAAAGGAAATGATTTGCGGGTCTTATCGGGTTGACTCGCTAACCCACTAACAAAATTATTTCAACCTGAACCCGACCCGATAACATTATCGGGTTATCGAGTCGGATGAAAAATAACTCGACAAGATTTTTAACTCGATTTAACCCGACCTGATAAGGTTTGTCATGTTTTGGGTTCGAGTTCGGGTCGGATCAACCCGACCCTACTGACACCCCTAATTGAAGGTAAGAATTTATCTAATCCCAATGACAAGGTTTACAGCGCAAATTTAATTACTATTCAAACCAAACATCTAAATTTCCTTTCAACCTAAAGATTTGACAAAAAAAAAAACGTATACCAAACTGGCCCTTATTTAGATTATTTAAGGGATTTTTTAATCACTTTCATATTGTCTAAATATAGTTTTCAGGTTAGAAGTTCGACTTTTGTCATTCTTTATATGAGAGATTTTCTCAGAATTAACAGTCAGGTTTGAATCTCAACCCTTAAAGTCTATTAATAGGAAACTGGATGGCTAGCATGGTATTGATATTCTTTTTGTGAGATGATTCGAACTCAGATCAAGAGACTTGATGCCTCGGTGACACGCAAGATACTCCGCTGCACCAAATTACCGTTAAAAAAAAATATGATCGATAATTTTACGAGACATGGTAAACCATTGGTTGACTTCTATGAGTTTTCTAACGAACGAGTTACACTCGATCAAAATTGATTTAATGATTTACTATACCTGGAGTGTTAGTCACTTATTTTGAGATGATTTTTTGATTACTCGAATTGAACTACAAATGTTTGGCTCATTTCAATTTGCTTTTGAAGGTGTCGATATTGGTTAATTAGTTTTCATTTGTATTCATTAACTAAAAGAGCCAAAGTCAATTGAAATGGTATACAGAGTATTAAAGTTACTTTTTGACTTGATTTTTATATCTAAAAGACATGATGGATAGATAGATAGCTTATAGCTTAATCTTGTGATCTCGTAAATTAAGACCACAACATGGATTCGACAACTATAATGTAAAGTAGGAAAACACATCATGTGTGTATATTGATTGTATTTACCACACATTCTGATTACATGAAGTTTACATGGTGTATTTTAGAGCACGTAAACATGTTGAAATACCGATCTACAACCAAGCCTATTTGGAACCTAACATATTTCAGCCACTTTGGTATTGATTTTTATAAAAAAAAATTATGTTTGGCAAAATTAATTGTATGTAAGCCGTAAGTTATGAACTACAAAACTATTAATATAAATTACAAGCTGTATTTATTTTCAATAAAAATGTTTAGTAAATTAGATGTTGATCGTAAGATTAAGATGCAAAATGATTTAAACATATATATTTAACTAAATTATAAGATGATTGAAATATAAATCGGTAATTTAGATTTCTAACAACTCTTAAAAATTTATAAAGTTTCATGAATCAACTTTCTAATATAAAAACTAATAATTTTAAAATTTTGTTATGTTTAATCAGAACTACTTATTTTAAAAAAGATTGTTTTTTTAAATAAAAAGCTAATAGTTTCAAAAAGCTTTAAAATAAGAGGTAAGTTAAATATTTTTGATTTTTTATATGATTGAACTTATTGATGAAAATTTTTGGATCAAATTAAATTTTGTTGCTACATGTTTTTTAAAATCGCAATTCGTGTAGCTAACGTTAGACAGTTAGATTAGAGCCCATATTTGATTGTAGATTTCGGTCCATTAAGGTTAAGTTGTTTATTGATAATTTTTTGGTGGTGAAAGTTTAAAGCTCTCATTACCATATTAAATTTAGTAAAACTTCCTCTTCAACTATTATTAATCATCAAATATATATACATCGTATGTCTTGCATAATAAGATAACTAATATGGGCTAAGCCTGATAAAAAATGCATGGGCTACTAAACTGTCGGTTAATACTCGCCCACCAATTAGAGCGGGAGGTCTTCCTATGTTTAAACTGGAACGAAACTCAAGAAATAAGGTACCCGGAAGCCTTTTGGTGAAGATATCTGCATATTGAAATTCGACACGGGACATGAAAAACGTGCACTTTCCCATAAGCCACATAATGACGAACAAAATAAATATCCATCTTGATATGCTTAGTACGTTGATGATGTACCAAATTAGCATAAAGATAAATGATACTAACGTTGTCACAGTAAACAAGCGTAACAGTATGTAAAGGAGCATGTAATTTCAGCAAAAGATTACGAATACACGCAGTTTCAGCAACAACATTAGCAACACCCTGATATTCCGCCTCTGCACTAGATTGAGATACAGTAACCTGTCGTTTAGCTGACCATGACAGTAGATTATCCCTAAGAAAAACACCATACCCAGAAGTCGATCTTCGGGTGACTAGGCAACCTGCCCAATCAACATCAGTGTATGCAGTGAGCTAAGTGGTAGTAGAAACATGTAGCTGAATACCATGATCAATAGTACCACAAACATACCAAGGAATCCTCTTTAAAGCAACAAGATGTGGCCTTGAACAGCATACGAAATATACGGTCGCGTAAAAGTAAGATACTGAAGAGCACCTATCAAGCTACGGTACAAGGTAGAATCAGAAACCGGGTCTCCATTAGGACATAACTTGGATTCAGTATCAACCGGAGTCCTGCAAGGATTGCAATGCTGCATATGAGCTTTTTCAAGAATCTCTTTAGCAAATTTGGACTGTTATAAAAATAATCCGGATGCAGTCCGTTGAGCATAAATACCAAGAAAATAATTAAGAGAGCCAAGATCTGTCATCGCAAACTCGCCATGAAGAGAAGCAATAATACGTTGCAGCAATGATGTACATGACGCATTCAGTATAATATCATCCACATATAATAACAAATAAGGAATGTCCGATCCAGAATGATAAACAAATAAATATGCATCGGTTTTACTTTGCTGAAAACAATCCGTGTAGCAAAGCTAGCAAAACGCTGAAACCAAGCCCGATGAGCCTGCTTTACACCATATAGTGAGTTCTGCAAGTGACATACATAATTTGGTATCGCGGAATCAACAAATCCGAAAGGTTGGTGCATGTAAACCGTCTCAGACAAATAACCATGAAGAAAAGCAATCTTCACGTCAAGTTGATGAAAGGCCAATCACGAGAAATTGTAAGACTCAATACAGTTTGAATGGTACCCGGTTTAACCACCGAACTAAATGTCTTATCATAATCAATACCTTGTTGCTGACTTCGTCCATTGGCAACAAGACGAACCTTATACCTACTTAATGAGCCATCTGCATAAAACTTATATTTGAAAAGCCACAAATAACGAATAACATTAACATTAGCTGAAACTTATATACTCCTATATTAGTCTTCTTGTTTTATTTTTCTCAGTGGGAATTACCTTTTCAGGGATTACCTTTTTTCCGGGGATGGTTACTAATACCCCTTAAAATGATTTTAATACCCCCTAATTTTTTGATTTATTTTTTCTTTTTTTATTTATTTTTTATTTTTTTGTTTTTATTTTTGTTATAAAACTATGAAACGGAAAATACGGAATAAAAAATATAAAGTTTAACATGTCAAAAACAGTAAACTGTTAAAAAATACGGAACAGAAACTGAAAAAAAACTATGTTGTACTGTATCTGAGGGACAAAGAGGGTATTCCAAGTACTTTTGTGTACTTTTTTGTCCCCAAAAAAGTATTTATAACATAACCCTTTTTCCGCGTAAATATCAGCAACCATTAAAAACACTAATGTAATTGTCGACTAAAAAAAGGAGTGCATCCTTTACTAAAGTAGTAACTATTATATGTAACAGTATCAAATATATATTCCATTTAAAGTTACCGACACTATCGACTACCTATTTAAGTTATTTTCTATGAAATGAACGAATTACTTCTATTAACAGAAACTACTTTTCAATTACTATGGCATATATCTGAAAAGGCATGACTAATTTACAAAATCAAAACCTTATTTAGTTATAACTAACTTTAACCGAATAATATTCGAAAAGAATAACACATTATTATGATAATAAATATTCTTTTCGTCTCAATTTATTAGTTACTCTTAAAAAAAATTTAATTAATTTTGACTTTAAATTAATATTTTTGTGTTATATAATTTTTGATATAAAATATATATATAGATTGAGTTCTAGATGTATTTTCATTTGATATTTTTCATCAATTATTATATAACATAAAAATAATAATTTAAGATCAAAATTTCATAAAAAAGATTTTAATAATCAATATTAGACTTTAAAAATTAATATTAAACTAATAAATTGAGACGAAAAGAGTACTAAACTTAATAAATTTGAGACTAAATGGTCTTGGTACATCTTGCTCAAAAAAAAAAAAATGGTCTTGGTACATAGCCACCAAATGTAACCAAACACAAACATACGGACCGAACCAAGACATGTTCCACATACACTTTGACCTTTTCTCCTTTATGTTTTGGTTCAATATAAATACAACCCCCTTGCACACACATAAATAATCAACACATACATATCTTTATCTCTCTCAAAACTAGAGTAATATTCATCATCCATTTATATATTTTGTTTGGTGATTCAAGTTGCATAATCTCGATGGAGAACTTGTTGGGTTTGCTTAGAGTTCACATCCACAAAGGCGTAAACCTTGCTGTTCGAGATGTTACTACTAGTGATCCTTATGTTATTATGCGCATGGGTAAACAGGTGACCTTTTTTCTTAATGTCAAATACTTATGCATTCATTTGTAACCATCATCATATGTTATCTTGATGTCCTCGTAATAGGTTCCAGATTCAAATCTCACTAAGTAAATATTTTGGGGATTACAAGTAAAGGGGTCAGTATACATCTATATCTAAGACTCGTGATAATTAACGTGAACTAGAGAAACACACCAGTTTACTATCCATGCATTTGTGACTTGAACTCGGAATTTATAGTTTGGGGGTTATTATTTAGGGAATTTCTAACATGTGCCCTCAATGCACATGTTTGTGTTTATATAAAAGTAAAGTTTAGGTTTATTAAATGTAAATTGTTATTTATCTATGGTGAATTTTAAGTGTATTTAATTGAATTTAATATATTTTTTAATATAAAAGGAAAGTTAGTGTTTAATAAATATGGCTTAACATGTGCTTGAGGGCACATGTTAGAAAAAGGCTAAAAACTTGTAGGCTGAAATGTCTGGAGATCATTTCAGATTGAATTGTTTTTTTATTGCGACCATACGTCGTGCCGGCAATCACCGGTAATGTGGTTAACTTAATCACGGTCACGGCGTCACTTTCATGCATTTAATGTAATATTAAATTTGTTGTTCTATAGCAGCCTGTATGGTTTGACTTTAAAATACAATTCTACAGTATAATAAATATTACGGAGAAATATTTTTGGACTTATATAAATCCAAAAAAGTTGCGTGTAGACTTGTGTTTACACTTTAGATTAGTTAAAATAATATTACACATGGTTAATGAGATTACTAATCATGATATTTTGCTTCTTAGAAATTGTTTTGGTAAATTTTTATCTTGTTTATGCACACTTTTTGACCATGTCTAAGCTAGTAACAAGTAGCTTGTTCTTAGTTATTTGAGTGAAAGGTGTAATTAACTTATTGCTTTTTATGATTGAAGAAACTGAAAACAAGAGTGGTCAAGAACAACATAAACCCCGTGTGGAACGAAGATTTGACTCTCTCGGTTGCAGAGCCTCTACCCGTCAAACTCGTAAGTTTTCACTTTCATTTTATTTATAACTTTATGATTCATAAAAGACTTTTTACTATTAGAAAAGCTTTATAAATCACTTTGTGCATTGCAAGAAAAGCTTTGTTAATGACTCCTTAGCAAAAGACTTGTTATATGTAAGTGGTTGACACAAAAATTACCAAATCATATACATTAAATAATTCAACTAAAGTATCATATAAAGCTATTGAAGACAATAATTAATGTATTTAAATTAAAAAATCATTAAAAACTTTTTGCATTATACATGTTCTTATTAGTTGAAAAAAATAAGCATCTTAAATTTTATTATTATTATAATTATAGAAAGATCTAATCAAAATATAATGCAATGTTGACCTATAACTTATCACTGGGTGGCCCTTTTTGGCAAGGATGATATTGTCCCTAGATAGTGCCCAACATGTATATACAAAAGTTTTAAACTGAATCTTAAACAAGTGAATTATAGTATTTAATAATTTATATCTAACCATTAAGTCTTATTTTTTTTTTATAAATTGTATGTACATTTGATTATTTATAAGTGATTCCCCGAATTGACTTGTTAAATCTTTGCATAATTGGCTAATGAAATTGGTTGGCAGGGCCGTCTTTGAGGGTGTGCAAGGTGGGCGACCGTACAGGGCCCCAAGTGTTTTAGGGGCCTCAAATTTTGTCCCGTCAACAATTATATGCATATATGCACATATTTTTATGAAAATTCGTTCTCAAAAAAGTTCAATATGTAGTTTCGCACAGGGCCTCATAAGTTTTCCCAAATTTAGAGACGGCCCTGTTGGTTGGTGGTTATAACTTACCTACCAATTCAATAATGTGTGTACTCATGTTATTCTCATTTTCGTTACAATTAAAAAGACATGACAATCTACTATCAAGGGTGTGCTAATGTTTGGTTACATTAGCAGTTAACAATGTAATCATAGTTAGCGGTAGCATTAATAATAACAGTTAGCAGAATTTATAAAAGCGTTTGTTAGATTAGTAGTAGCTGTAATTTAAATGTGTAAAAAGACATAAAAGGACATACATATATAAATAGAAAACTTTTTAAAATTAAATGTGTTATCTTAATAAGGGTATTTAAATAATTTATTATGTCTAAAGCTCTTTCATTAATAATACTCATTTAAAAATGCTATTTGAAAGAGCATATGAAAAAGTAGCATTTTTATGAGAAATGCTAATGCTTATTACTCTAACCAAACGAGCTTTTTTTAATAAAAAAAACTAAATGATAATGCTAATTGACAAAAATGCTCTTGAAAAAGTTGTTACCAAACACCGCCGAAGACGTGACTATCCACTGTGTGATATCTTTATCATAGATGTGATATATCATCTCTTGACATAAAGCATGTTATCATCCAACTATTTTTTCCTTTTTTGCTATGTATTTGAACTTTATTCATCTTCACTTTATCATGTTCGATGAGTAAAACGTGTTGCACATTTAGCTACTTGTACTTTGGTGATCAAGTTTTGTTTGGAAACTAAACAAAGGTCACACTCTCATGGTTTCAATAATTGCAGGAAGTGTATGACAAAGATACATTTAGTCTCGATGACAAGATGGGTGATGCGGTTTTCGACATCCAGCCATTCATGGAAGCCGTGAGGATGCGTTTAGGAAATCTACCGAATGGCACAATCATCACAAACGTGAAACCGACTAGGACCAACTGTTTGGCCGAAGAAAGCCATATAACATGGACAGACGGAAAAGTGGTCCAAAACATGGTTCTAAGATTGCAAAACGTCGAGTGTGGGGAGATTGAGATTCAGCTATCGTGGATCGACGTTCCAGGCTCAAGAGGTCTTAAATGATCGATTAGTTTATATATCATAGTTCGTGTCGTATGCTTTCCTTGTAAAAATTCATGGAACAAACTAGCTTTTTTATGGTGTGTGTTTCTCTCCTCTTGTTTGAGATTTGCCTTTTGATCTTCATTGTCGATGTAATGATGATATCGGGATGCTATTTGTGTTAAAAGAAAGTTTTAACTAATGCACGTTTTCGGGCCTATCGAAGACAAGCAAATTAGCACTAAATCTATGTTCCCAATAAGGTATACATCCCATAGAATCAGTTTCTTCAGTTTATCTGAGTTTATTTCATTTTTATCAAGTTTAGTCTATTTCATCCTTATATGCTTGTCTTGCAAATATATATAAGTACTTTATTACTTAAAGAATTATGCTACATTCACAAAAGTTGTACAGAAAGATTTTCACAAAATAATTAAGCAAACATTGATTACTTCAAAGGATTTCGAAAGGAGAAATTGATTTGTACTCTCGCGTTTTTTATTTTTATCATTTGTATGTATTACATACTTGTAAAATGTTCACATTGTGTTCAGGTTTCTGAATACTTGTAAATTTGAGTGTCACATTTGATAATATCATTTCGCAAACCACGTCTCTATAAGCCGATAATCTCAACACATATAATCAATGTATTATTATCAAGTGACTTTTAAGTTAATGATGTACAGTAAAAGGGATAATTTGCAAAAATTGGGTTTTGATTTACACACTCTAATGTGCAATATATTAAAGCATATTATATATTTTTTTTGAACGATAACTTTATTAAACGAAAACTAGCAAGGAGCTAAAATTATAAAAAATTTAAAAATGAGTGTTGAATCCAACTATCCCAACTATCTCAACTAATAGAGTTTTTACCCCTAGCAATATACCAAGAAAAAGAAAACTATGTCTTCAAAAATAACATCTTTTGGAGGATTTAAGTCAAAAAAAAGGAGATGGTTTCTATATGACCAGATACTCCATCAAGAAGTGTAAACTTCCAGCACCTGTTTCGAACTTGATTGTAACCAAACCAAATTAAACTAAGAGAACCAAGATCTATACGAATCAACAGGGTTCCAAACCAAAAACCAAAACCCCACCAATTACAAATAGACCGAGCAATATCTTTCGCCAAGTCGCAACAAAACGACAAGTGATCCAGATTCTCGAGGGCCTCACAGCATATAGGACAAGAAATAGGGGATACCTGAGATCCATATTACTTATGGACGCAAGAACCTTAGACCAACTAACCCATTCAATCTTTTTCTCGCCATCACGAATACCATTGAAAAAACTCCGCCGAATAGATTTCATGGATTTGAGAACTGCCTTATGGACCTTAAAGAGAGACATATTATATATAGGGGTGGATCCGAGAACCGATTTGAGAAGAGTAAGACGACCTACAATAGAAAGGATTTCGAGCTTCCATGAAGATAGTCTCAACTTAAGCTTATTAACAGTTTCGTCCCATGCCCTAATCGAAGATATGTTTTCGCCTACCATGATACCCAAGTATTTAAACGGCGTATGAAGAACCGAACAACCAATCAACGTAACAACCTCTAAAACCTGAGAATCCAATATTCCAACCCCAAGGAGTTGGTTTTACTTCAGAATTAATGGAGAGGCTAGATAACAAAGAAAAGCAGTTAAAAGTGTGCATGATACAAGTCAAATTACCACGAGACCATTCACCGATAAAAACTGCATCATCCGCATAAAATAATGAGAAAGAGGTTGAAGGGTCAATCTTAATACCTGTAAACATGCCTGGTTCGATAACACGAGAGAAGAATAAGTGTAAAGACTCCATGATAATAATAAATAAGTATGGAGCCAGCGGATCCCCTTGTTTCAAGCCCATATGAAAATGAAACTTTCTAGCAGGACTCCCATTATTAACAAGAATGGAAGCCATACTAGTATATAAGATACCTGGAATCCACAAATACCACTTAACACTGAACCCAAATGATTTAAGAACATCACCCAAATAATCCCACCGGATAGAATCATATGCTTTAGCAAAGTCGATCTTAAAAACCATAGAACTATGTTTTTTGATGACATCGAGCAAGGAGCTCGTTAATGATAAAAGGGCCATCCAAAATTTGACGGTTAGGAAGAAACACTGTTTATACGTTTGGAATAATATCAGCGATGACCGTAGAAAGACGATTGGCAAGAATCTTCGTAACAACTATATATATACTCCCAATCAAGCTAATAGGCCTGTACTCACCAACTGATTTCAAATCCAATGTTTTCGGGATAAGGTCAATAAAAGAAGAATTACATCCAACAGGGAAAGTGGCGTGATCAAAAAACCACTCCACAGCTAAGCAAAGATCAGGTACAACAATATTCCTGAATTTGCGAATAAATTCAAAAGTAAAACCGTCCGACCCAGGAGATTTATTTTCACCATAATCCCAAACAGCCCTACGAATCTCATCTTTGGAAATAGGAGCCTCCAACTCCCCCGACTGATCAATATTAAGGAGGTTAGGAAAATTAAAATTGATGACACCATGACGGATTCCAGGATCACAGAAACAAGAAGCAAAATATTCACGAAACTCATATTTCACTTTACTAGGATCATCAACCCATTCACCATCAATCATGACATCTTTAACCGCTAAGTTGGCGCGTTTTCTATTAATCATTCCATAAAAAGAACTTGGAGTTTTCATCCCTTTCTACCGCCCATTAATTTTCGCCTTTTGGATAGACTCACGCGTTTCCACAAACTGGATATCATGATATTGTTTTAGGAGCTCTGAGCGAGCAGTGAAAAGATCATCGTTAGCACCAAGTTGATCTAATATTTTATCAATATCTTTCAGCTTAGTTTTAATCTCCGTCGTAGGATTCATATGATTCCGCATATAATTCCCGATCCACAATCGAATCACTTTTTTTAGAGCCTGAAGTTCCTTTTTGAAGCGAACCATAACATTACTATCATTGAGAGTAATAGAGTTCCAAGTCTGAGTAATCATGTCACCAAAACCTTGAAAATCAAACCATGAGTGAAACAAACGAAACGAGGTAGCCCCATAATCTATGTTAAACTCTCGATATATACATAATACAATTGTTTAATGCATATTTTCTTAGTGTCCCAGTCAATTTTTAGAATGTGAAAACTATTTCCCAATTTTGTAAGCAACAACAGCCCGCAAAACCCTTCTTTACATAATAATGTATGAAATAACTAAAGATTAATTACTTTAGGATTACGGTATTGATAAAAAGACGCACACTATTTTTTCGAAACAATTTGATAATATATTCTGTGAGCCTTAGTGTCTTTTGGTCTTCGTATAAACTCTGATATCATGCAAATTTGCAATTGTTGTTAAGTAGCTAACTGTCGTGTCTTGGCATACGTAGAAAACTATAATTTGATAGTAAAAAACACTTTATCAATCTCAATTAAAAAAGTATGAAACTCGAAAACAAAATACAATCAACAATTAAACCTACCACCGCTGCTCTAACTGTGAGTCTTATCTAATTAATAATAGTCTTATAATCAGACCAGGGGCGGAGCCAGGATTTTCAATAGAGTGTGGCACGAATTTTTTTAGGCTAATTAAGTTTATGCCTTAAGAAATTATAGTAGCACAAATTGTTTTGGGGGTTGCACAAACCATAAAAACAACATTTTTAATGACTTTTTGCACTTCGTGACCTCGGAACGGGTGTAGCCTGTGCCACACCCGGCCCCTATGTGGCTCCTCCTCTGAATCAGACTCAAGAAACTTTACTGTTAATGCATTGATGCCTAAAAACGTTACTTGCATTTTTCGGTCTCTTTTTATTTTGATTACGACAATATGTAAAAACAAGCATTTACGAAAATAACGAAAAATAAATTCTTTAGTTCAAGTATTTTTCATTTCAAAAATTATCACTTAGGTATGTACAAACAAGTACTCATCCTAAATTAAAGTGATCAAAGATTTAATCTTTTCTTAAAACTCACTTTTTATTAAGTGTAACAAGTTTTTATTAAACTTTATTTTTAAGAAAATGTTTTATTAAATTAAATATTTGAAAATTTGAAAATGCATATTCTATCTTGGTTTGGAATATCCTTTCAGGATATTTTAATCACCAGATTCGAACCATACCACTAAAAGACAAAAAGGAGCGGAGTCTACTCTGGCGGTTTCTTAAGTGGCTATGCGGTTCCTTATCGATAAGGAACCGCGGGCAGATATAGCCATTGGTGCCTTGTCTTATAAATAGTGGACCATTCTTAGATTTTCTCTTCACCACTTTTGCACATATAATTCCAGATTCTTTCATACTTCTAAAATCACTCAAATTCTTGGTCATTTGGTTGATTACTACTTGTTTAGAAGTAAATATTTCTTCTCTCATATCTTCCTCTCCAAGTGCAAGAGAAGAACACTTTCATCCTTGAGGTGTTGTGTCTACATCAAAGATCCACTGAAGATCAAATCTTATTTATTCATTGTTGTGTCATAGTTGTGAAGATCCAAGTAGTTGTGTCTATTTGGAAGTTGTGTATGTACTAAGGTTTATACTTGTTCCTTAAAGTATACTAGTGTAGATTGGTACTAGCTACGATTAGGGCACGACTTTTAGCTTAGAGTCGGAAGTTAGATAAACAACATTGTGTAACGTTTCTTCACCTTAAGGAACTTGTTGATTAGTGAACTATCGAGTAAGGAGTACTCGAGGAGTGGAGTAGGGACGAGGAGTGAGCTTCGTTGGCGAACCACTATAAATCCTTGGTGTTTGGTTTGATCTTCCTTTCCCTTATCTCTTTACATTCATTATTCTTTATACTTGTGATTATTAGTTTTGTTGCACTATACCTTGTTTATATTGTGTATAAGAAGGTTTCACATAATCACTCAAGTCTAAGTTTTTGAAAAGGATTTTTGAAAACCGTCTTTTGACAAGTAAATTTTAAGACTCTATTCAACCCCCCCCCCCCTTCTAGTTTCTACAATTGGTATCAAAGCGTGGTTGCTCAAGCCTTTTTGAAATATATTGTATTTTAAAACTTGAATCGATGTATGGATTCCAACAAGTACCTAGAAGGGAAATTCATGCAAAGACCATTTCTTTTTGAAACTGATAGTTTTATTTATTAGAAAAATAGATTTGAGACTTATGTGAAATCAAAAGATTTAGATCTTTGGCAAGTTATTACGCATGGTGATTTTTTGCCTTATCAATATAATGAAGTTTCTAAAAGCAAAGAGATAGTCACTTTTGACAAAGCTAATGATGACACTAAAAGAAAACTTGCTAAAAATAATGAGGCTAAAATGGTGATTTATAATGCTTTACCAAAGAAAGAGTACGAAAGGATTTTTATGTGTGAAACCGCTAAAGATATTTGGAACACTCTTTTAGTAACCCACCAAGGTAATAGTCAAGTCGAAAAAAGTAAAATCGATCTTCTTGTTCAGCAGTATGAACAATTTGTCATCTTAGAAGATGAAACTATTGATAGTGCATTTGCTAGATTTAACACTATTATTACTAGTCTAAAAGCACTTGATGAAGGTTTTTCTAGCACGAACAATGTTAGGAATTTCTTAGGGCGTTGCATCCAAAGTGGAGAGCCAAAGTCACGACGATTGAAGAATCAAAGGATCTCACCACATTATCGCTCTATGAACTCACTGGCAACTTAAAAGTTCATGAGATGATAATTTTGAAGGACTCGGAAATGGTGAAAACAAAGAGTGAAAGAAAGTCTCTAGCACTTAAAGCCAAGAAGGCGCAAAGTGACCATGAAAGCTCCTCGGATAGTGATGATGAGGAATATGCCATGGCGGTTAGAGACTTCAAGAAGTTCTTCAAGAGACGAGGTCAACACGTGAGGCAACCAAGCAACAACAAGAAATCCTTCTCCAAAAACCGTTTTACCAAGGACGATAAAGGCGATAGGAAATGCTTTAGATGTGGTGACCCGAATCATTTCATCGGTTATTGTCCTAAGCCTTCACGCGACAAGAACCACACGGCGTTCGTTGGAGGTTCATGGAGCGATAGCGGTGAAGATTTTGATGACAAACCTAAAGATGAGAAGTGTCTCATGGCTCACACTTCTAAAGAGATATGCTTGGGAATCGATTTAGAGCCCGACGAGTGGTTTAAGGATAGTGGATGTTATAAACACATGATGGGTAATCGAAGTTTGTTCTCGCACTACAAAGCATATGATGGAGGTAACGTTACATTCGCGAGTAATCGACGTGGTAATATCATTGGCAAAGGTACGGTTTCTCTTGAATCTATGACCATAGAAAATGTAGAGCACATAGATAACTTAGAATTTAACCTTCTAATTATAGGTCAAATTTGTGACAATAAGTGTAAGGTCATCTTTTCGGAATATGACAATGAAATCGTAAAAGATGGAAAGGTCATTGGAAAAGGTGTTAGAAACCATGGGCTTTATGTCATGAAGGTCAATAGGAAGTCAAAGGACAACTTATGTCAAGCGACTTTAGATGATAGTTCTACTCTTTGGCATAGGAGATTAGGTCACGCTAATATACGTTTAATTTAATCTTTAGTCTCTAAGGAGTTGGTAAGACATCTCCCCAAGATGAAGTTTGATAGTCACTTTTGTGATGCTTGCAAAGTTGAGAAGCAAGTTCACTCAAGTCAAGAATTTGGTTTCGATCTCTCGGTGCTTAGAGCTCCTACATATGGATCTCTTTGGACCTTCCGTCATACGGAGTTATGAAGGTAACCTTTATACCCTAATCATAGTTGACGACTATTCTAGATTCACTTGAACTAGATTTTTGGCGTCTAAGAATGAGGCTTTCGATCACTTCGAAATCTTTGCTCGAAGAATCCAAAATCAGTTAGGATGTTCAGCTGTCTCTATTAGGACGGATCATGGTAGGGAATTTGATAATGAAGTGCAATTTGGTGCCTTATGTGAAGCTCATGGTATTACCCATAACTTCTAGGCTCCTCGCACTCCACAATCAAATGGGGTAGTTGAAAGGAAGAGTAGGACCCTCCAAGAGATGAGTAGGACGATGTTAAATGAGCAATCTTTGCCTCAAAATTTTTGGTGCAATGTCGTGGACACATCGACCTATATTCTCAACCGAATTCTTATTCGACCTTTCCTAGGAATGACCCCCTATGAGATTCTTAAAGGTAAGAAGCCCTAATTGGAATACTTTAGGGTGTTTGGAAGCAAGTGCTTCATTCTCAACACCAAAGATTACCTTACTAAGTTCGACCCAAAGTCGTACGAAGGTATCTTTTTAGGTTATTCCCAAACTAGCAAAGCCTACATAGTCCTCAATAGAACCTCGGTGTAATTGAAGAATCACTTAACGTGACATTCGATGAAACCCCTCCTTCATCTAAGACATCACATTTGGTAGATGATGACTTGGATGAAATAGACATAGTCAAAGCCAAAGATGTTAGAAACATAGGAGTTGAAGACCTTAATGCTGAAAAAGGGAGTAAACATTACGGAGTCAAAGGATCATTCTCTCGACAACGTCATAGACGAATTAAATCAAAAGACCCTAAGATTTAAAGTCCAAAATCAAAGTAACTTCTTTTGTTTTGTCTCCTTGATTGAACCAAAGAATGTTAAAGAAGCTTTGATGGACGAGAGTTGGGTCATCGTCATGCAAGAAGAATTGAATCAATTCATTGCTAATGACGTTTGGGAACTTTTTCCTCCACCTAGAAGTTCGACCATCATAGGAACCAAATGGATATATAGGAATAAGTTAGACGAGAATTGTGTTGTATCTCATAACAAGGCTAAACTTATAGCTCAAGGCTATAATCAACAAAAAGGTATTGTTATGACGAGACATACGCACCCGTAGCAAGATTAGAATCCGTTATAATCCTTTTAGCCTACACTTGTGCCTTAGACTTTAAGCTTCAACAAATGGATGTAAAAAGTGCGTTTCTTAACGGTTTGATCAATGAGGAGGTATATGTGGCTCAACCTCCCGGCTTCATTGATTTTGAGAAACCGGATCATGTTTACAAGCTTTATAAAGCTCTTTACGGTCTTAAAGAAGCACCCAAAGCTTGGTATGATAGACTTAAAGCGATTCTTGTAAAACATGATTATACCATGGGGATGGTAGACAATACGCTCTTTACAAAGAAGAAAGGTTCTCACCTCATTATCGTACAAATATATGTTGATGACATTATATTTGGTTTAACTTGTCAATCATTGTGTGATGACTTTGCCAAAATCATGCATGACGAGTTTGAAATGAGTATGATGGGAGAACTTAACTTCTTTTTAGGACTCCAAATTAAACAAATGGACGATGGTATTTTCTTTAATCAATCCAAGTATGTTAAAGAAATGCAAAAGAATTTTGGATTAGAAGACTCTAGACCAATGAAGACACCTATGGCCTCGGATACTAAACTCACCGTAGATGATGATTGTTAGTCGGTAGACAACACAAAATATAGAGGTATGATTGGTATTTTGTTGTACTTAACGACAAGTCGACCAGATATCATGTTTAGTGTTTCCTTTGTGCTCGCTTCCAAGAGGCTCCCAAAACCTCTCACCTTGAAGCGGTTAAGCGTATCTTCCGATACATTAAGGGCACTATACATTTAGGATTATGGTATCCTAAAGTGACCGGCGTAGAAACCATTGTCTACGCGGACTCGGATCATGCGGGAGACTATATGGACCGGAAAAGCACTAGTTAAGTTTGTACCTTCATGGGTTGTTGTTTAACTTCTTGGTTCTCCAAGAAACAAACCGCTCTTGCTATATCCATCACGAAAGCCGAGTATGTGAGTGTCGGTAAAACATGTTAATGCTAGAGTTTTTGTCTCAATTAAAGTTCGTTTTCTCGGAATCTCTTCGAATTGATTTCAGGATAAGTGTGAGAAATAAGTTGTTCTTGGTGGAGTAGAAATGGAATGGTCGTTGTCTAAAACTAATTAAAAATAAAGACTTGAAACAAATAAAAATAAAGTGAAGACGGTAAAAGGGAACAATAATAAAAGATTAAAACTTAACGGGAAATAAATGACGAGAAATTAAAGGCAATAAAAGTAAATAAGTCAAATTAAAACTTAAATCGAAAGGAAAGCGAGTAAAAGTGCAAGTAAAGAAAATGGCGGGAAAAATAAAGTTTAAAAACTGAAAACTGAAAACTGACAAACACTATTCCGAATAATGAAACATTCCGAATAGGGAATCCTATTCGGAATGTTCCGAATAAGGAATCCTATTCGGAATGTTCCGAATAAGGAATCCTATTCGGAATGTTCCGAATAAACGTGTAACTAAACTTTCCGAATAGGGAATCCTATTCGGAACATTCCGCATAAGATGGTGAAACAGCAGCCTGTTCGGAATAATTGGGAAAGAACAGTAAATTGAACAGATGAAGAACAGTAGGCACGAATTTGAATAAATCTAACCAAAACAAACCCAAAGATTAAACCAAAACAACCAATAAACATCAACTAACAATAATCAATCAAAACAAATCATCAAAACTAACAAACAAGACCAAATCAATCAAAACCCACTTGATTAAAATCATAAAAACTCAAGAACATGAACTCAAAGATTAAGAACAAATCAACAAGAAAGGAAGAAGGAGATGAATTAAAAGCTTAATTAAAAAGTAAAGATTCAATAACAAAAGCTTAAACACAAATTAATCTAGAGAGAGAAAGCATAAGTTTTTAGAGAGAGAAACTACCTACCTAATCTAATCCTAAACTAAAACTAACCAACCCTCTCACATGTTGTGAGGGTGGTATTTATAGGAGAGGGGAGTAGTTGGTGGCTTCCTCTTTCTTTCTTTCTTGGTCCTCAGTCTTTTAGTCTTCTTAAATTCTTCGACTTTTAAGACTTCGTCTCGGGATTTCTTTGAACTCGTCTTGTAATTTCTTCATAAATTAGACTTGAGTTCTTCGGCTTTATTAAACTTTCGTCTTTGGACATTTTCTTCGATAAATCTTCAGAATAAGCCTTGGACTTCCGTTCTTTTTGCATTCTTGATCTTTTGACTTCGTCTTTTGTCTTTTTCTTCAATAAACGCCCGTGAAAGACCGTGTTTTCCTTCCTTTTCACATTTTGACCCTGAAACATAATAAAAACACAAACCACGCATAATTCCGCCATTTACGACATAAATTATACGTTTAGGTCCCGTTTTAATGTAATTAAGTGGTAGAAAAGATGGGTGTTTTCACACCTATCAAATCCCCTACACTTAACCATTGCAATGTCCTCATGCAATGCATTAGTTACAATGCACGTTTACACTTTTCATCATAATCAATCCGTCTTGGCCTTTATTAAACAACTAAGGAAAATTTAAAAGATAGAAAATGATAGAATGCAATAAGGAAGAAACTTGTAAAGAAATCTAAGACTTACATTAGGGCTTTGGTGTCGTGAATGTTTATCACCCTCAAGTTTCACGTTCCCCATGCCAAGCTTAAAAACAAGATCATTGTTAGTACAAGTTAGCATAACAAACATTTACTCATGTGGTTCAATTAATCACTTAAACTCCCTTATTCCTACGGGTATCTCTTATATTTTATTTTTGTCTTAGAATGATCACGAAGATGCATTTTTGGACTTATTTCGATAGTTTATTTAGGCTGAAAGCAAAGTAGGACGATTTGATTAATAGTTAGCTAGAGGACAAAATCTCTTAAAACTGCTTCTCGGGATATCAAAAAGTTCATATCTTGGCATAACTCGGTTCACGATTTGAGACCTTTCTCGGGCCGATATTTGGCATGTACTTTGATAGGTGTGAAAACACCCATCCTTTCACCACTTAAATCAGGCTAAAACGAGACCAAAACACGTATTTAATATCATTTGTTTGGAATTATGCGTGGTTTTTGTGTTTATTGTGTTTTCAGAGTCGACCGGATGAATATTAAAGAAAACATGGGATTGCACGGGTTTTATCAAGGAAAAAGACTCAAGACGAAGTCTATTGTCCAAGAGATGCAGAAGATTTGAAGTCATTGTGCCTATTTGAAGATTTATCGAAGAATAGAGCCAAAGATGGAAGATTCATATATGTCGAAGAACTCGAGTCTATTAAATAAAATATTATAAGACGAGTTGGAATTATTCACCGACACTTCTCAAATCCAAGTCGGAAACGTTTATTTAAAAGACGCGTGAAGACTTAAGAAGAAAGAAGAAAAAGAAGCCCGAATCAAAGCCCAATCAAGAGCCCATCAACACCATACACACGCCTATATAAAACCTTCACCTCACAAAATTTCACACACTTAGTTTTAGACTTAGTTTTTAGTTTTTCATTTTCTCTAGTTTTCTAGAGAGAGAAAGTTCCATACTTTCTCTCACTATACTTTTCCTTTATTTTTCATCTTTTAATTCAAGCTTTCTTGTACTTTTGATTTAATTAATCTTAATCAAGTTTATGCTTTTAAGTTCTTTAAGCTTTTCCTACTTTTCTTGATTTGACAAAATCCTTGATCCGATTGTCGAATTCCATACGGTTTGGATTATTGGATTAGCTCGTGTTAAAAGTTTAATGTTTACTTGTTTCTTCTTAAGCTCTACGTGAATAAGCCATAAGCTCTCCATGCTTATCGGCTTATTGCTTGTTCAAGCTTATTGATTTCGGATTTCTTATAAGATTTAATCATTCAAAAGTTTTGTTTATTAAGTTTTAAAGTTTCTTGTTTTCAAAAGCTATCAAATTTAATCTTTTTGAAGTGTTAAAGTTGCGGATCACTTGGCTTATTGTGCATGCTTATTGGGTTTTAAGTTGCCACCATTTTCGGAACACACTTGCTTCCATCGCAAAAGTAGGGTTTTAACACATTCCGATAGCTTCTTTGGTCTTGGTATCGCAATAACCCAAAAGGGGTTTCACTTTGCGATAGTTTGTAAGTACCCCCTATTCCGATCTGGGATTGCGATCGCATATTGCGATCGCACATTCCGACGGGGTTTAGGTCCCTTTTCTAGTCGAAACTCTGGCCAATTTTTATTTGCAACATTCCGATCGTCCTCATTCCGACAGCATCATTGCGACAGTTTGGATTTTGAACATTCCGATGGTGGTTAACAGATACATTCCGATGGACCATTATTTTGTGCATTCCGATGCTTTTGACTTTTAGGTATTCCGATAGTAATAATTTTCAACATTCCGATAGAACAAGTTTTTAAGCATTTATTCAATTAAGTTTTCAAAGTAATTTTCTAATCCTTCCTTTATGTTTTCAAGCACTCAATTTTAACTTGTCAATTTAGTTATTCTTCCAAAGTTTTAAGTTACTCGACGTCATCTACATTTAAGTGTTATTAGTTTAAAAATAGATAAACAAACCAACTCCTTTTTAGTAACCAAGAACAAATCATTCCACTTAAGGCCAAGATCAATTCGAGAGGATATCGAGAGACAAAATTGAACCCTAGCAAAATCAATGTATCATACTTCATACTTCATATCTTCGAGAGACGTTCTTGAGATAATGGTCTTCTCATCGTTAATAGAGTTTCTTCACTTTGGAGACTTTTGAAGGGTACTCCAACTTTGTTGACCACGACTTCATGATTATTCTTCAATCTCTAATTGGGATTTTGAGATACAACGATCCGCCTCCTTTTCGGACTTGGATCTATTTATCCTCATACCTTGTTAGGGTCTTTTCGGATAGACTTCTCCATGATCTTTATGGGAGTTGAGTGCTTTTCGTCGTGATTCTTGATCCTTCATATTGATTTTGGGAATAATGCTTTTCACATCACTTTGGATCTTCAGCAATAAAATGGAATCCGCATGCCTTGTTAGGGCCTTTTTGGACTCGCCAATCTTCGCGCCCCGCTTCATAAGTTATGCCTTGGCTATGAACTCTTATCATTACCGAGCAACTTTTAAACGATCTTGGGCTAGAAGCTAAGTTATTCAATAAAATCGTACGACCTTACTTATTGCAGATAATTATTAGCAAGTGATGGGAGAAAAAGATCATAATTGACTCACATAAGTTAATGAGGGAATACCAAACTTGTAACAAACTCTATCATTTCTCGTTCTCCACAATTTAAAATCTCAAGGAATGAGACTCGTGGATGCTTAGCCTAATAAACCAACTAAGGTCTACATGGTTAAGGATACTAGCTAGAGTGAACTTGGATAAGTAAACTCGGGTTGAGTCAAAATATTCACAACGGGCCTAATATATCTAAGATATCTAAACTTGCTAAAACCATTTTATTAAAATAAGAGAAAAATAGCAAAAATAAAGGGAACTACAACTAGGCCAAAATAGATTAAAAATTTTGAAAAATGTCGAAAAATCGATTTTCCGGTTAAAATGAGGACAAATACAAGGAAAAGGCCACTTAACTTCGATAGAAGTCCCCCCTACACTTAAGATAAACATTGTCCTCAATGTTTAAGCATGTGGAAGTAAACTCCCCTACACTTAGGACATTGTGCACGTTGTTTAAATCTCGCTAAGGAAGAGACAACTAAAGAGATTCCTATTTTAATATTGAGAAATATAAAATAGTGAATCGAAAAGAGTTTAGGATAGAACCGGGAAATCGGGAACACGGAATCACGGTTCGTCAAAAGTCATCAAGAGTGTGTCTTTGAAGCTGTAATCCCTGCATATGATAAGAAAGAAAGCAAGAAACACCACGGGGCTCCCCCTACACTTATGATAAACATAGATAGATAATTGGGTTGCCTCCCAAAAAGCGCTTGTTTTTGTTAACCGAGTCACGAGCCTGACTCGTCCCCGAATTAAATGGTCCATGGGGAAGCCTCGAATGTAATACCGGGAT
This sequence comes from Glebionis coronaria, assembly GCA_025667525.1. Taxonomy (NCBI): domain Eukaryota; kingdom Viridiplantae; phylum Streptophyta; class Magnoliopsida; order Asterales; family Asteraceae; genus Glebionis; species Glebionis coronaria. The sequence goes on along the minus strand of CM046875.1, from coordinate 530,705,868 downwards.
CAAAGACCTTGTCCTCGTTCCCGGTTGACATCAACAAAGGAGAAGCAGGAGGAAAAGTAGCGAATGGGAGGAAAGTCCGCTCAATATAAGCAAAGCAAGTGAAGTCCAGATTGACGGGAGGTGGGGTGGGTAGAGGAATCACATTGTCATCCACCAAAGACAATGGATGCAGACCAAGTGGCAAAGCCGTCAGGGTATAAATTATAGAATTGTCATTGTCACCTCCCGGGTCAAAGCACTCATCCTCATTTCCCGGTATAAAACGAGTAGAGTAAAAGTGATACATCACCCGCTTGGGTGTGCACGTGGGAGGATGAGGTGGCAATATAATATGAGAAGTATGAGAATAATTACCTTGCACTTGCGTCCCTTTTTCATTAGATTCACGTCTTTCCACCTCTGGAATAGAAGGTAGAGTGTCATCGTGTAATAAATCCTCTAGAAAAAGTATATCTCCTTCCACATCAGAATACCCGGATATGTATTCCACGGGTGTATCAATATCAAGATACTCATCGACCTCAGGAATATGAAAACCATCATCACTAAGGAGTGAAGTATTTTGCTTTAGAAATTCCTCCTCGTCGAAAATAACCTCAATATCGTCATCACTCTCCTCATTATCTATAGGGCCAATGATATGCTCAGGGATATGAGTACCCGTCTGATCTCGTTGTTGTAAAAATGACTTCATACAAGTTTGCAGCGTGTGTAAAAGCTCTTTCGATTGCTGTTGAAAAGCTGTAGCAAGATCGTTTCTTTGTTCTTGAAAGGCTGTAGCAAGATCGACAATTGGTTCTTGGTAACTCATCCCGTGACGAGGCTGGTGATCGAGTGAGTGCTGTGGGGGCTCAAAATGTTGAAAACCTGAATTATAGCATGGTTGTGGCTCATAGTAGTTCATCGGTTGGGAAGAATTAGAAACCGGGTTTGGTTCATAATAATCCATTGGTGAGGAAAATTGAGGACACGGATTTTGCTCATGATAATTCATTGGTTGACAATAATAAGTGTCGTGAGGACCCCCACAGTTGTTGCAAACCGGGTGAGGAGAAAAATCAGGTGCGTCTTGTGGATAGCTATTATCAATGTCATAATTGTACCCCGGTTATTGCCCGTGTCCATACGGGTATTGAACCGGGCACGATACATGCCAATGAGAATCGTATCCACAATAGATGCACGGGGGAACAGGAGGTGGGTTCAAAAAGAATGAATTAGTCGAGTTGCACAAGGGACAAAATCCGGATTGTGTGTAGTCGATATCGTTTCCACACCGCTCACATGTACACCATTGGCAAAAGTTGTTCCCAGATAATTGTTTCCCACACCGGACGCAATGGACATAAAAATCCATAAAGAAAGATAGATGAGCAAGAAGAATATTTTTGGTGCAAAACTTTGAAAAAGAAATGCTATTAAAGATTTTTTTTTTAATGTTTTTGGATTTTTTTTTTTTTTTTTTAATATTTGGACACGAAAAATAACGTTCAAGAGTGAACGGATCCCAAAAGCCAACGCGTCTCTCACAAAAAACCGTTAATCTTCACGAAAAGAGCCGGCAGCGGCGCCATTTTAATGCTAGAGTTTTTGTCTCAATTAAAGTTCGTTTTCTCGGAATCTCTTCGAATTGATTTCAGGATAAGTGTGAGAAATAAGTTGTTCTTGGTGGAGTAGAAATGGAATGGTCGTTGTCTAAAACTAATTAAAAATAAAGACTTGAAACAAATAAAAATAAAGTGAAGACGGTAAAAGGGAACAATAATAAAAGATTAAAACTTAACGGGAAATAAATGACGAGAAATTAAAGGCAATAAAAGTAAATAAGTCAAATTAAAACTTAAATCGAAAGGAAAGCGAGTAAAAGTGCAAGTAAAGAAAATGGCGGGAAAAATAAAGTTTAAAAACTGAAAACTGAAAACTGACAAACACTATTCCGAATAATGAAACATTCCGAATAGGGAATCCTATTCGGAATGTTCCGAATAAGGAATCCTATTCGGAATGTTCCGAATAAGTAATCCTATTCGGAATGTTCCGAATAAACGTGTAACTAAACTTTCCGAATAGGGAATCCTATTCGGAACATTCCGCATAAGATGGTGAAACAGCAGCCTATTCGGAATAATTGGGAAAGAACAGTAACTTGAACAGATGAAGAACAGTAGGCACGAATTTGAATAAATCTAACCAAAACAAACCCAAAGATTAAACCAAAACAACCAATAAACATCAACTAACAATAATCAATCAAAACAAATCATCAAAACTAACAAACAAGACCAAATCAATCAAAACCCACTTGATTAAAATCATAAAAACTCAAGAACATGAACTCAAAGATTAAGAACAAATCAACAAGAAAGGAAGAAGGAGATGAATTAAAAGCTTAATTAAAAAGTAAAGATTCAATAACAAAAGCTTAAACACAAATTAATCTAGAGAGAGAAAGCATAAGTTTTTAGAGAGAGAAACTACCTACCTAATCTAATCCTAAACTAAAACTAACCAACCCTCTCACATGTTGTGAGGGTGGTATTTATAGGAGAGGGGAGTAGTTGGTGGCTTCCTCTTTCTTTCTTTCTTGGTCCTCAGTCTTTTAGTCTTCTTAAATTCTTCGACTTTTAAGACTTCGTCTCGGGATTTCTTTGAACTCGTCTTGTAATTTCTTCATAAATTAGACTTGAGTTCTTCGGCTTTATTAAACTTTCGTCTTTGGACATTTTCTTCGATAAATCTTCAGAATAAGCCTTGGACTTCCGTTCTTTTTGCATTCTTGATCTTTTGACTTCGTCTTTTGTCTTTTTCTTCAATAAACGCCCGTGAAAGACCGTGTTTTCCTTCATTTTCACATTTTGACCCTGAAACACAATAAAAACACAAACCACGCATAATTCCGCCATTTACGACATAAATTATACGTTTAGGTCCCGTTTTAATGTAATTAAGTTGTAGAAAAGATGGGTGTTTTCACACCTATCACATGTCAACAAGCTCTAAGGATGAAGCAAGCGCTTGTTGATTACGGGATTTCTCTTGATGATGTTCCCATCATGTGCAACAATATGGGTGAAATAGACCTTAGCAAGAATCCCGTGCAACATTCGCGAACCAAGCACATAGAGATTCACCACCATTTCCTTAGGGATAATGTTCAAAAGGGGAACATTTTGATAGAGAAGGTGCCATCGGTAGAAAACTTAGCCGATATCTTCACTAAGCCACTTAAGAGGGAACCTTTTAATTATTTGCATCTAGGTCTAGGTCTAATGGAACATATTCCTTAATTGCGCATTTTATTAATCGAGTCTTTTCATCTTTTGAGTCTTTTCTTTCTTTGAGTCACTGAGTCTTGTAAACTCTTTTTGGAAAACCTCTCTTCCTCTTTTTCAAAATTCTCAAATTTCTTTCGAAAATGATCGAGAAATGTTTTTGCATTGTTAATTCAATCTAAAAACATTTTTCACAGCTTCTTGTTATTAATAATGAGCTTACATAATTCATATGTATGTGTCTCTCAAGTATAGCAAGAACAAAAATGAACTATAGAGGATCATTGTGTCATGACTTATTGTCTAGTTCTACACACCTCCAACATCGATTTTCTTTAAAATCCATGTATTTTGGTCAAAACCTTGTTTGGTGAGTTCTTGTGTGTTTTCTTTGTCTATCTTTGCTTTTTAGCATATCTCTATGATTAGTTAGACTAGAAAAATAGGATTTGCCGAATTAGAAAATCCTCCTTCATCACTAAAATCAACTCAATGTGGGTGGTTCTTTATAGAGACCGTGACTCCATATCGATATGGAACCGCCGGTGGAGAAAAGGAATCGCGTACAGTGCTTCCTATTTCGGGTATTTCTGAAACTCCAAATTTACTCCAACACTTTTTGGAATCTTTGTTTCAACCCTTTGACCACGCTCAAAATATCTTGAGCTTTCTCTATTTAACCCTAAGCATTTTGTATCATTTCTCAAATCAAAATGTCTTATTCTCCAAATGAAAGCCTTGATTCTCCTCCATTTTCTCCAATTGCTTTTAATCCCAATTCACCCAGGAACACTCTAAATCACATTTCTTCTCCTTATAAGAATGTTGATTGTGGAACTTTTTTTCTTCCACCACTAGCCTTTAGTGTTCTTCTTCCTTCACATGATAATGTCATGCATCATAGAACATATTGTCATTGTTGTCAATATCAACATCTTGCTATGGCTCATATCTATGAGGAGTTGAATTACATCAAAAGTCTCTTAGTCAATCCTCCTCTTCACTATGACTATAAGATTACTACCAAGCCACCACCACCTCCTTCCGCCACTACCTAATCTTTTATCTAAGCATTGGTTGCTTATCTTTAAGACATCTAGTTTAAGCAAATCTTAGGATTAGATTTATGCATTTGGCTTGTTTTATTTTACATACATCTTTGTATGTTTTGTTTCCTTGTATCTTTTATTCATGTTTTTTACATGACTTATCTTGGATCTTGGTCTCTTCTCTTTTATATTTTTTGTGTGTGACCTTTGCTATATCTTGTTGGGTATTTCTTCTCTTCTACTAACCCTTCTATGTAGCTTGTCACCATATCTCTATTCCTTGGTGCCCCAAGCACGGGGGAGTAAGCACCAAAGGTGAGCATTTGCAAAGTCCGATTCTTCTCTTCTACAAAGACTTTTGCAACCTTTTTGCTTCGACAAAGGGGGAGAAGTGAAATAAACTCGTCTTCGAAAATCTTGTTTTTCATGTGATTGATTTTATGTATTGTCCAAATAAAAAAGGGGAGATTGTTAATGCAATGATGCCTGATATGAGTGTATTTACTCATATCATTTGTAGCTTAAAACATTGAAATATTGCATTAAATGTATCAAATATGCCTTGGAAATGCTTGTTTCTTGTTTTCATGTGTGTAGGTACCAAGTTCGCGAAAACCGACAAAAAATCGACACGAGAATGAAGAAAAAGATCTTAGAAGCCAAAATCGAGCTCGACACGAGTGGATTTAATCATTTATCGAGTAAACGGGCCAAGTGGGTCCCACAATGGGGTAAATGGGCTCAAAGGCCCATTTAGATTTTCAAAGTTAATAAAGGGTTTTGATTTGCAAGTCCATAAGGCCCAAAATACAAATAACACACGGATGGAAAAAAAAAAGTTGTTTGGGCCCAAGCCCAAACTGAGTAGAAATGAAAGTAATCATTGTATATGGGCTTTAGGGTTCCATTTGTGAAACGTGTATTTAACACGCTGCTTTCACATTACACAAATAAAACTCGTTCCACGTAAAGAACCACACGTTTTGTTATCTCAATTAAATGTCCAACATCCAACTGTCACCCACTCATCTTCCATTCATTCCCATTAATAAATAAATTATAACCGATCCCACTTTTTAATAAAACTTTCGATAGTTACAATGAGAGTTTTCTCTCATCTTCCCCAATATTTCCCTTTCCAAAAACCAGTTAAAAAACCTACTGTTCATTAACCCTAGATGGGTAAAAACACATTTATACAAAGGGCTTTTGATATATTCGGGTAATTCACACCAAGGGGAATAAAAACCCCTTGGTTTAAGGAAGAGAAGAGGTGGAGAACTTATGCTACGTGGCCGATTTCAATTTGAAGCAACACCTCAACCATCTTTTTCCACCAATCAGGAGCCAAGAAAGAAACACAACTAGCACACGGATGCCACGTTGGCGATCCGTGTGCTATTGTGGCTCATATCCACCATCCGATTAAAGAGAGAGAAAAAAGATTGAAGATCGAAGGCTCAGAATCGAGAGGAATATTCTTTATCAGATGCGCATATTCACTCCTCAACAAGCCTTGAGAGGCTATAAATACCCCCAATTTCTTGTGTAATTTCATCCTTTCTTTTACTTTATTGTTATGCTGTAGAAATAGATTTAGATAAATTTGTATTTTCTTTTATAAAGTATTGTATAATTTCTGGAAATTAATGGATGTTCAATATTTTTAATCTTCAAAAAAAAAAAAAATGTTTGTCTTTATTTAAAAAGTTTACTTAGTTTAATTCTTATAACTTAGATTTAAATAAACATAGTTTTAAATAGATTAGTTTAAAAAGTAATTTTAATAAAGTTTAATTAGTTTAAAATAAGTGTATTTAGATTTTTAAATAGATTAAAAGTTATTTTTAATAAATAGATTTTTTTTTCGAATTAGATTAATTATTAAATAGTGTTTTATTTTTAAATAATTAAGTGTTTATAGAATTTTAATTAGGCGGGGTTTACGATTCATGCACTTTAGGTTAATTTTAATTAGCTCAAAATTCGTAGATTTTAATTGTAGTTTAAAAACCGAAAACCAATTCAAATCGATTGTCCAAATCAAAACAAAACGTCTCAAATTCATAAGATCTTCGTGTACAACGAACTCGACTCACTCACGTGTTTAATTAAATTCGTTATTGGTATTATTAGATTATTACTTTTTCCTAAAGGTAATTGTCTAATTTACCCTATAACGTATCAAATTAATTCACATATACATATCCACTTACACCAAAAATTTTGGCGCCGCTGCCGGGGATCTTGTGTACGATTCGTTTTTTGTGGAGATTTGTTGATCGTGGATTTGAAGACCCTTTCCGTCCTCGGAAAGTTTGTTATTTTTCTATTATATAGTATGTATCGTTTTTCTCGTTTTTTGTGAATAATATATTGTATTACGTAGAACAATAATTTTAAATACTTTTCAAATAAGCCTTAGTTGGGATTTCATCACCTAGCTATTGTATTCGAACCCAAAACAAAAATAAAGGCAAAATAGATAAATACTAATAAGAAGTGTGAACTCGGTTTATACAAACTATAAGGTGGGTATAAGGCGAGTGCTATAAAAGGCCGTCTAAGGAAAAAGGGTTTTAAGTGCTTTGTGCCACCTCGTTTTCCCGCTTGCTTGTGCGTATATTGAGAGGGATGACCTATTATTGGTTTGCCAACTCAAGTAGTATTAAATTTTATTTTTTGTTGTTTACTTATTGAACCTCGAGACGTTTAGGTTTTCACCTATCGTTTCAAAGTCGACCGAGGGTAATTTACTTCCATAGTAGTTATCCTTATTCCTTGTTTTTTATCGATCATTTTTGATTGAGCAATACCAAATAAAATACCAAAAATAATCTTCTTCTTGTCTAATTTCTTTTCTTCAATCCTCTAAATTCTCGTCTTTGTAGTGTATGCAATTACGTTCTTCACGTCTTGTGATTGATTTTAATAGGCTTGAAAATATTCCTCGTAGAAATAGAAATCGTCAACAACGAATAGTGGAACCCGAGCTTCCACCTATTGTTGTAGAGATGGTCGATAACCGAACAATGGAGGAATTGCTCCGTGCACCCACCGAAGGGTATGGGGAAGCAATCGTTGTGCCGGCTATTTTGGCGGATCATTTTGAGATTAAGACGGGTCTTTTATCGCTCATTCGTGCCGACCAATTTCGTGGCAATGAGAACGATAGCCCGCATTCTCACATACGGAATTTTAATCGAATTACCTCGACTCTCAAATTTAGAGATGTGCCGAATGACGTGATTAAGCTCATGCTTTTTCCGTACTCGCTCGAGGGTAATGCTAAGCTTTGGTATGAGAAAGAACCACCGGGTTCGATTTTAACTTGGGATGATTTAGTGTCTAAGTTCATGAATTATTTCTTTCCACCATCTAAGACAACACACTTTAAGAACGAGATCACTAGATTTGAACAAAAAGTGCATGAATCGTTTGGGGTAGCTTGGGAGAGATTAAGGATTTGTTAAGACAATGTCCACACCACGGTTTCTCGGAATCGCATCAAATTAATACTTTCTATAATGAGCTAAATATGATTGAACAAGATTCTTTAAATGCCCCCGCGGGTGGTAATCTTTTAAGAAAAACTCCGAGAGACGCGTGGGGAATAATTGAGGATAAGTCTAGAGCACAATATTCACGAAACACACCGGGTGTTTCCAATGTGAATTCATCTAATCCCGAGATTTCTAGATTGGACTCTAAGATTGATAGTGGATTTGCGACCTTGTTGAGTGAGATTAGGAAGAATCCTCATAGATCGATTAATATGGTTGAGAATGTTTGTGTATCATGTGGTGGAGCACATCCTAATTATGCTTGTTTGAACGCGGGGTTTGATCAAGCTAGTGCTTTTGCCGCGACGGGAACTTATGGCTCCAACGGTCAAGTTCCTCGTCAAAATCATGTTGCTCCACCGGGTTTTCCACCGGTTCAAAATAGGTACAACAATGGAAACAATGGGAATAATTTTAACCGTGGTAACCAAGGGAATTACAACCAAGGAAATGGGTTTAATGCTAATCAAAACAATCAAGGTTTTCAAGGAAATAATCAAAATGATTTTTCAAGCTATGTTAAATCAAATGAGGCAAACATGAAGGCTTTACAAAATAACATCCAAGGGCAAATTAATACTTTAAGACTTGATTTTCAAAATTCGATTAAAGGGCAAAATAACAAGATTGAGCTTAATCAACAAAGGTTAGAACAAAGTCAAAATCGTATGCACCAAAGTTTGGAACAAAGTCAAAATAAGTTGCTTTCGATGTTTGAGGGATTTATGTCTAAACCGTCATCTTCTTCGGGTTGCTTACCTAGTAATACCATTCCAAACCCGAAGGGAGAGCTTAAGGCCGTAACCGTTTATGATGATTGTGAGGATTTAGATGAAGTTGAAGTGATTGAGTTTAAGCCTCCACCTAAGGAAACTTTTCTAGAAGTCACCAAGGCTACTTTGAATGTGATTAGTACCTCGGTTTTCTTTGATTTCTTCCCCGAGAAATATAAAGATCCGGGTCAATTCTTGATACCTTGTGTTTTCAATGAGCTTGGGGTTTGCAAAGGCCTAGCCGATCTAGGAGCTAGCATTAACATAATGCCCCTAGCCCTTTGGAAGACTATTGATTATGCACCTCTTAGTTCTACTCGTATGATCATTGAGCTTGCTAATGGAACCACCACTCGACCGGTTGGTATAGCGGAAAATGTCGTAATGAAAGTGGGGAATTTCTTGTACTTAGCCGATTTTGCTATAGTCGATTATGAGACCAATCCTCGTGTGCCAATTATTCTAGGAAGACCATTTTTGTGCACGGCTCAAATTCAAGTTGATATGAGGAAAGAGGAAATTAAATTGTTTTATGGTGATAAAAGCATTGTTTTCAAACCGGAAAGGATTCCAAGATTTGTTGCTAAGAAAATTGAAAGTGTTAAACTTGTTGAAACAATTGAAAATGATAAAAAAGCTCTTTTTGATAAAGGTGTTTTTCCAATTTTGGAAACTTCTAATTGTGATAAAGGAAAGTCAAAATCAAATGAAGAATCTTGCTTTATTGAAACATGTTGTAACCTTTCCTCATCTACACTCACTCCACACGAGGATGATAGTGCTAAGATTGAAAAACAAATAGATGAATACCTAAGTGAGCCATTTGATGCTAGTGAGTTTAAGAGTGAGAATTTTGATCCCGAGAGTGATATTGATTTAATTGAACAATCTTTGAAAATGGACTCATTTTCACTCTCTTCTATGGATCATGTTGATGTTCCAAGGCACAATCTTCATTTGAAGAGCCTTTGATTCCTAACTTCACACCGAGTGAGGTTAGTGACTATTCATGTGATAAGTTCATCGATGAACTTTTTGCTATCATTGATCCACTTTCACGGGGAAGTGAAGACGTTTCCGATCTCGAGATCGAATGTGATTCTTGTGTTTTACCTACCATTCTCGAAGAATTCGCCGATGAATTGCCTTCTAATGAGAATGATGATCTAGTATCCGAATGTGACACACTCGATACTTTGTCGGATATTTCTTGTGATGACAAGGATGACGACACTTTCGTGACTTACTCAAATCCTCTATTTGAAGTTTCATTGAGCAATAATCCGTTGTTTCAAGAGGATTTTGAGAACATCATGCCTCCTACATCTCACAACCGTTGTGATGATGAGCTTTTCTTTAAGGAGGATGATGAGTTTCTTTATATAGACATTCCTTCGGAATTTGAGGAAGAGTCTAATGAAGGTGATGAAGACTCTTGGTTTGATCACCCGATTTATGATGAGGACAATGTTGACCCGGAGGGAGAAATTACTTTTGCTCCTATTATCCTTCCCACTCGATTTGATCTTAATGTGCGGGTTTTTCATGCGACTCGTTTTGAGTACCATGACCCTTTTATTCACATTCATAAGAGTGAAAAGGTCAACAAAGTCATGCAAGTTGAAACCGCTATGGTTGAGACTTTTGTACCACCATTACTATGTGCTTCATATGACTTAGGATTAGCATGGGGGGGAAGACACCTTGTTGTCTATTCCTTTCTCCACCGAGGACGAGGTATTCGACCCCGGAATCGTTGATTTAGGGAAATCTCGGCCTTTCACCGATGCAATAATTGAAAGACTTTTTAATCATCTTGGTGCGAGTTTATCTCGTGGAGCATGCTACATCCATACCATTAGTTGTGACTACCATCTCTTGTTAGAGATTCGTGTTAGAGTTTTATCCTTTCGTTTGTCATCCGACAACGAGGATGTAATCTTTGACCCCGGCATCGCGCTTTATGTTGGTTTCTACTCCAATATGCCGGTTTTTACCACTTTCCCTAAGGACCAATGAATGCGGGGATCGAGTCGAGCTCATGACTCGGTGAACAAAAACGAGGTGCCTTGTGGGGGAGTCCCATACATTCTATCTTCTTTCTATTTTCTAACACCTAATAAGGCTTGATCTTTCAAGCTCGTGCTCGTGTTTTGTTGTGTTGTGATCTTAGGTACGACCCTTATATTTGAAGACTCTCGTGTTCGGTTTTCGCCGATCCACTTGATCTTCCATTCTTTGAATGCCAAAAAGGGGCACACTTTCTACCCTTGATTTTTATCGACTAACGTTTTATCTTGAGGCATAATTAATAAACGGCTTATAGATTTGCGTACTCTTTCCATGCTAGGAGATTGCATTAGACTCTTCGTATTTTAGCAAGGGGGTGTTACTCTTGAGCTAAGAAACATTGATGACAATGTTTGGTTTTAGCATGGGGGAGTCAATCGATATAATCGCTTGCAATTGCTTTTGTCGTGTCCAAACGTATTGTTTTTCTCATTGTTTCAATAAAATTTTAAATATATATATATATATATATATTTTAGTGTTATTTTTAAGTTTTTAATAAGAAAATAAGTGCTTTTGACACGAATGTAGGCTTTCCGTTGGTGAAAATAAGAATAGTTTTTGAGTCGACTTGGTTTTTAACCTTAGCTTTTCCTTAACGTATTTGAATTAAGTTTTGCTAGGCTATTATATAGGGAGCTTTAAAACGTGAAAGTCTTAATTCATACGAGTTAAGAACAAGAACTTTTCGCAAGCTCCTATAATTGATCCTAGAAAGTCGTTTATCAATGGAACTTTAAAACGCAAATTCTAAAACTTGCAAGAGTTTAAGAAGATGCAAGATCCTATAGATGACTTGAAAACCCAAAGCTTTGATTTAATAGGCTAAGTATCCATTGATTTCATATTTTTGGAATTTTACAATATGGAGAACAAGAGATGATAGAGTTCAATCATAAGTTTCTAAAATTAGCTCTTCTTTTTGCAAGTATTTTTGTGTTTGATTTAATCTCCTCGTACTTACTTTCCTCGCTTGTATAATAATTGCTTAATAAGTGAAGTTTTTAGCGGTTTAGGCTTGATATCTTAACTCGTAACTCCTTCTTTTTCTTCCATTGTAATTAAAGTGAGTACACATTAAGGGTGTCGGCGTTGTGGTCTTTTGATCATGGGATTGCGGAAATTTGGCTTACTATAAATATCATAATAATAAGAAGAATAAATAAAAACATGTTCTCTAGGAGCCTTCGGGTGGGAGTCATGTAGCACAAACCTTGTCATTAGAGCCTTAGGGTGTATGTCAAGGGGCGTGTTGAATAAAAATTGCTTCATCATCATGAGCCATAAGGTGGGATGGTGTTGTCAATTCCCTTATTTTTGTCCAAGGAGCCTTAGGGTGTGGATTTTAAATAAGGAGCACAATTACGTCTTAAAGAGCCACAAGGTTTTATGATGTAGTTGTTGCTAACTCCATTTAAGGTCATTTTTGACTTTGGAGGTTTTTATTTTTGTTCTTAAGTAGCCATATTAGCCAAATTTCGGGTCCGGGATTTATCCCTAAATCGTGTTAAGTTATCCTTGATGTGGGCTTTCTTTAGTGACAACGGTTTTTGAAGTCGAGGTTAGGTTTTGAGTATTGAGTTTACACCGTTCTTGCCTTCATTTTTGGATTAATAAATATCAAAATAAAGTCAAATGAGCCTTTGGGTGAATGAAAAATAAAATCTAGAGATACAATTAGGAATAATAGGAGATTGAGTTTAACACAAATTACTTGTATGAGTTGGTTTAATTTTGGGGCTTATGATTGACAATGATCTTATTTTTAGCTTGGCATGGAATGAGTGAAAAGTCGAGGACGATGAATCTATTTGAGTTTAATGATCCTAAAAGTTATTTTTCAATAATGAAAGCAATACATTATGTCTTTGCAAAATAAATTGTCAATAGTTGAATAATGGTGTAGTCATAGTTTTATTTTATCATTGCGTGAGGACACGGCAATTGCTTAGCATGGGGGAATTTGATATGAGTGTATTTACTCATATCATTTGTAGCTTAGTACATTGAAATATTGCATTAAATGTATCAAATATGCCTTGGAAATGCTTGTTTCTTGTTTTCATGTGTGTAGGTACCAAGTTCGCGAAAACCGACAAAAAATCGACACGATAATGAAGAAAAAGATCTTAGAAGCCAAAATCGAGCTCGACACGAGTGGATTTAATCATTTATCGAGTAAACGGGCCAAGTGGGTCCCACAATGGGGTAAATGGGCTCAAAGGCCCATTTAGATTTTCAAAGTTAATAAAGGGTTTTGATTTGCAATTCCATAAGGCCCAAAATACAAATAACACACGGATGAAAAAAAAAAGTTGTTTGGGCCCAAGCCCAAACTGAGTAGAAATGAAAGTAAAATCATTGTATATGGGCTTTAGGGTTCCATTTGTGAAACGTGTATTTAACACGCTGCTTTCACTTTACACAAATAAAACTCGTTCCACGTAAAGAACCACACGTTTTGTTATCTCAATTAAATGTCCAACATCCAACTGTCACCCACTCATCTTCCATTCATTCCCATTAATAAATAAATTATAACCGATCCCACTTTTTAATAAAACTTTCGATAGTTACAATTAGAGTTTGCTCTCATCTTCCCCAATATTTCCCTTTCCAAAAACCAGTTAAAAAACCTACTGTTCATTAACCCTAGATGGGTAAAAACACATTTATACAAAGGGCTTTTGATATATTCGGGTAATTCACACCAAGGGGAATAAAACCCCCTTGGTTTAAGGAAGAGAAGAGGTGGAGAACTTATGCTATGTGGCCGATTTCAATTTGAAGCAACACCTCAACCATCTTTTTCCACCAATCAGGAGCCAAGAAAGAAACACAACTAGCACACGGATGCCATGTTGGCGATCTGTGTGCTATTGTGGCTCATATCCACCATCCGATTAAAGAGAGAGAAAAAAGATTGAAGATCGAAGGCTCAGAATCGAGAGGAATATTCTTCATCAGATGCGCATATTCGCTCGTCAACAAGCCTTGGGAGGCTATAAATACCCCCAATTTTTTGTGTAATTTCATGCTTTCTTTTACTTTATTGTTATGCTGTAGAAATAGATTTAGGTAAATTTGTATTTTCTTTTATAAAGTATTGTATAATTTCTGGAAATTAATGGAAGTTCAATATTTTTAATCTTCAAAAAAAAAAAAAAGTTTGTTTTTATTTAAAAAGTTTACTTAGTTTAATTCTTATAACTTAGATTTAAATAAACATAGTTTTAAATAGATTAGTTTAAAAAGTAATTTTAATAAAGTTTACTTAGTTTAAAATAAGTGTATTTAGATTTTTAAATAGATTAAAAGTTATTTTTAATAAATAGATTTTTTTTTCGAATTAGATTAATTATTAAATAGTGTTTTATTTTTAAATAATTAAGTGTTTATATAATTTTAATTAAGCGGGGTTTACGATTCATGCACTTTAGGTTAATTTTAATTAGCTCAAAATTCGTAGATTTTAATTGTAGTTTAAAAACCGAAAACCAATTCAAATCGATTGTCCAAATCAAAACAAAACGTCTCAAATTCTTAAGATCTTCGTGTACAACGAACTCGACTCACTCACGTGTTTAATTGAATTCGTTATTGGTATTATTAGATTATTACTTTTTCCTAAAGGTAATTGTCTAATTTACCCTATAACGTATCAAATTAATTCACATATACATATCCACTTACACCAATGCCTAAAAACGTTACTTGCATTTTTCGGTCTCGCTTTGTTTTGATTACGACAATATGTAAAAACAAGCATTTACGAAAATAATGAAAAACGAATTCTTGAGTTCAGGTATTTTTCATTTCAACCATTATCACTTAAGGTATGTACAAACAAGTACTCATCCTAAATTAAGTGATCAATGATTTAATATTTTCTTAAAACTCACTTTTTATTAAGTGTAACATGTTTTTATTAAACTTTATTTTTAAGAAAATGTTTTATTAAATTAAATAATTTAAAATTTTGAAAATGGCATATTCTATCTTAGTTTGGAATATCCTTTTAGGATATTTTAATTACCAGATTCGAACCATACCACTAAAAGACAAAAAAGAGCGGAGTCTACTCTGGCGGTTCCTTAAGTGGCTATGTGGTTCCTTATCGATAAGGAACCGCGGGCTGCAATAAAGAACCACGGGCAGATATAGCCGTTGGAGCCTTGTCTTATAAATAGTGGACCATTCTCAGATTTTCTCTTCACTTCTTTTGCACCTATAATTCCAGATTCTTTCATTCTTCTAAAATCACTCAAATCCTTGGTCATTTGGTTGATTACTACTTGTTTTGAAGTAAATCTTTCTTCTCCCATCTCTTCCTCTTCGAGTGCAAAGAGAAGAACACTTTCATCCTTGAAGTGTTGTGTCTACATCAAAGATCCATTGAGAAGATCAAATCTTATTTATTCATTATTGTGTCATAGTTGTGAATATCCAAGTAGTTGTGTCTATTTGAAAGTTGTATATGTACTAAGGTTTATACTTGGTCCTTAAAGTATACTAGTGTAGATTGGTCCTAGCTACGATTAGGGATCCACTTTTAGCTTAGAGTCGGAAATTGGATAAGCAACGTTGTGTACGGTTTCTCCACCTTAAGGAGCTTGTTGATTAGTGAACTCTCGAGTAAGGAGTACTTGAGGAGTGGAGTGAGCTTCGTTGGCGACCACTATAAATCCTTGGTGTTTGGTTTGATCTTTTTTTCCCTTATCTCTTTACATTCATTATTCTTTATACTTGTGATTATTAGTTTAGTTGCAACATACTCTGTTCATATTGTGTATAAGAATGTATCACATAACCACTCAAGTCTAAGTTTTTGAAAAGGATTTTTGAAAACCGTCTTTTGACAAGTAAATTTTAAGAAACTATTCAAACCCCCCCCCCCCCCCCTTTTAGTTTGTACACTAACGATCAAGATGATCATTCAAAAACTAAAGTTACGACAATATATCAAATGAAAGAGAAGGTGTGTAAAAAATAGATGAAGATTATAAGCTCCACTCAGTGACTGGAGCTTATATAACAACTTGACTTGTGGAATTGCAACCAAGTCCTTTTGATATTGCAACCTAGTCCTTTCGTGTTTTTTCAATATCTATTAAGTGCAAGTATTTTGCAAAATGAACACTTCCATCTATACTACTCAAAAGTCCATAAGAACTAAGCCTAAAACTAAAACTTACACAACAAGCCCATGAGATTAACACCTCCCGTCATGATCTATTATCTCGTACAAATCAAACATCTAAAGTCTTTTAAGTAACAGTTTATGTTGCAATGTGTCCAACCCATAACAAGGATATCTGTAACTTAATTTGTATAATTCACATTAAAAGTTCTAACAACACCACTCAAAAAAAAGTTTTCTCACAAACTGCAAGTCGATTCCAATGTGTTTAGTTCTTTTACGGAAAACTGGGTTGTCCGTTATTTTAGTAGTTGTATCACTGTCACAGTGAAGTGAACCAGGTAAAAAATCATTATAGTTTTTTTAAAGATTTTTTTAAATCAATATAACTTCATTGGTAACTAAAGCAAAAGCTCAATACTCTGCTTCAGTTAAAGACTTAGAGAATGTGTTTTATCTTTTATTTTTTCAAGAAAAAATATTCTTATCAAAGTAGACACAATACCTAATAACAAAACTTCTAATAATAACCCATTTAGCCCAATCAGCATTAGTAAAATCTTTAAGATACACAACATAATCCTTACAATATGAAAGCCCAAACTTGCAGAACCCTTAAAATATCTCAATATCTTGCATGCAGTACTAAGATGTGATTTCGAAGGTGAATGCATTAATTTACTTAAACAATGTACAACATAAGAAATATCTAGTATAGTATTTGTCAACTAAATCAGCTTTCCCATTAACTTCTAATAATCGACAATGTTATTAAGAAAAAGATCAGTATCAGTAGCTTCATTTGATATAGACATTTTTGTCAACATAGGTGTTTTATCAGGTTTACAAGCAAGCATGCCATATTCAGACAACAAACCAAGCACATACTTCCTTTGATTCAAGCAAATACCTTTATCATTATCAACCACTTTAATTCCAAGAAAGTATTTAAGTTTTTCTAAATGTTTAATCATGAATTTCGACTTAAAGTAAGCTTGAAAATTATCAATCTCAGATATGCTATGGGCAGTAGTGATTATGTCATCCACATAAAGACATCTTTATCAGACTTGGTAAATAAACAATAATCGAATTTACTTTGACTAAAACCATTTTTAATAAGAGCAACAGTTAGTATAACATTTCATTGTCTAGATGACTTTTTAAGTCTGCAAACCTTATTATCATTAGTAGGGTAATACCCTCGATGATGTCTTATACATTTCGCATCCCGGTTAAACCGTCGGGTTTAGGGTGACAAAGTCAATCCGATCGAGTTTCGGTATTTTTGTGTTTTTTACAAATAAAGCATGCAAATTATGTGTATTTGTGATGTAATTTTATTTTTAGATATTATATTTGTTGATAAATAGTTCATATGTTCAATATATGAAAATTTCATGATTTTTATATATGATTTTTGTTAATCATTGAAATTATACTTTTTTTTGGAAAACTTGGCTGACCTGGGTCGACCCAGGTCGAATCGATAACCCGGTGACCTGATGGATCGACTTGATCGATTTAAAAACCGATTTTCAAAACATTGTTTTAAACTATACTAAAAACAATTCTTGATTACTTGGAATAAAATGTTTGATATGTCAAACATTTTTGTAATTTAACACACTTGAATTATATGAAATAACTATAAAGCACTAAAAAGTTTTATGTGAGCTCAAAAGGCTTATAAATTAAGGATATCAAATATAATGAACTTTTATAAAGAGAATTCCTTCGCCGTTTTATTTCGAGGAAGCGCTCAAGTCAAGACAAAATTTATAAAATTAAATAGCCATCTTAATCATAAATTAATAAAAAAATTGATAAAAACTTTCTTCATTATGAATAAAGTTTTTAAAACTTTATATAACCTTATTAAATGCAAACACCCAATTTAGAAGAGGTCTAGAATTTAAGATTGTTTTCATTTTAAACTAGTTTTAATGCCCGTACACGCACAGGACTTGAATATAAAGAATAAATTAGTAATAAATCTATTATTGTGATTTTATGTATAAATATATATATTTTTTTTAGAACATCTAATGTTTATATGTTTGATTATTTTATATGGTTGATTATTTTTTGAATTTTATACTCTTTTTACTTTCGACATTTTTATTCTAAATAGTTATATCTTAAATATTAATCAACAAACAATTTACATCAATCTTACACAACCTTATACCTACTCGAATTACAAATTTATGATTTTGTAATGCTTATTATTATATTATAAAACAATATTAAGTTTTTAATATTTAAATAGTTACGATGCTCATGAATCCACAAGTTTTACATGATTTTGCATTATGTGATAATATTAATTGATATTTTGTATAAATATTTTTTGCACAAAGGATTTGAATTTGTTTAACTGAAATGTTAGTTATCATTTTCTAGACATTGTGTGCTTAGAAACACATAACGACCTTAAAAAAATATATATTTTTGTAATATGTAGAATCCCTTATATTTATTTTCATCTCACATCGATGTCTGAGATCCGACCATCATTTTTATATTTATATTAATGTTAATAATAATTTACGTAAATTGCATTGCTTGACTTTATAAGTGTCAAAATAGAAATATATAATAATTTGTGTTTTAATTTGAATATTTATAATCATGTGATTAGTTGATTTTTTTTATATAACATAGATGTTGTATTTTTAAAGTAAAAAGTTTAGAATGTATAAAGTTTAAGGGGTATTTTGTTTATTTTATAAAATTATTAAAAAATATGAAAAATTATAAGTTTACTCTTAAGGTCCATTTAATTTATTTAAAATTAAACCAATAAAGTTTTATCAATCTCTTCCTCTATTTTTAAGTTTTTATTTTCACAAATTTGACACATACATCTTTGTGTGTTTTCATCAATTTCTTTCACCAAAATTTTTAATTTTGACTAATTTGAATTCAATTTTGACTTTTTTCCACCAATCATATCACTTGATTTTGCTTATGTGTCAAAATCAAGCTATTTTATTGGTTCAATTGTTTTTTCTCTAACCTCCACTTTTCACTAAAATTCTCAAAAAATCTAATTCTTTTATATAATAAAAGATAAACATGAAACATATTTCCATTATCTATACTATTTTATAAAGTATTTGAGACCTTCTTAAAATAGCAAGGCTGAAAATAATTCAGATTTTTTTACCTACTAAATAAAGCAAGTTATTAATATATTCATCAACATTATATATTATAAACTTTTCTAACAACCTTTTATAACAAACTTTTATAACAACCTTTTAAAATAACATTTTTCTTTTAAATTGAAAATTTTATTTATTTATATATTATTTTTATAATCTAATTTCACTATATTTTTAAAAATTTTGTGTTTTTTAATTTGATATCCATTTTGATATATTTTATTAACTTTTATTGTTTTCAATTTTAGTAGGTTTTTAATTCGATTTTTTATAAATTTATAATGAGTAAGAGATTAATATTTGTTAGTCTCAAAATTCTTTATTAGATACTTGCCGCTGCATTGAGTAGGTACCGTTCTAGTGGTTTATAAAGTGATAAACTTTTTTATTATTTCTTAAACTTTTTTTATAAACCATTATGAGTTGAGTTATTTTGTATCTTTGTTTTTACTTATAATCTAATGGACTAATCATAACCATTCATTACCTAAAATTAATTTCATAAAAAAATACGAAGGTGTCATTTTTACCAAAATGTCTAAAAATTGCAAAAAATCGACGGAGGACCAAAGTTGTAAATTTGACGAAAAATATTTTTCGATGGTGATATGTCACTAGTGAAAAAAAACAATGAAATATTACTAGTGTTAACACAATGAAATGTCACTAGTAATATCTAATGAACATAATTACACTGTAATATCACAGTGATATTCATTACTTTATCACTAGTGATATTTCATTATTTTATCACAAGTGAAATATTAATGGTGATAAAAATTATTTAAAAAAATTTACAATTTTAGTCCCTCCATCTTTTTTTTTTGAAACTTTTGGACAAAAATAATCCCTCCGCGATTTTTTAAATTTTAAATTAATATTCATATTTAAATCAAACCAAAATAAATAGTAGAGATTAATCTATTTACTTGTGAGTAGAAACAAAAATAAATTTAAACTTTTTCAAACCTCATAGTGGGTACTCTAACAACATTATCTGATTATATACCTTTTGTATATTCAGCCATAGATGCCCTAAGCTTTTACCGTTAACGCTAAATACAATAGCGATCAATATTAATTACGTCTACGTAAGTGAAAGATGGCATGAATAGGCCCCGTTTAACAACATATGTTGGCTGGATTGACAAAGACACAATTTGTCTTTTGGGCATATTGAATTTGTATCAACTCTCTTATTCATGACGTTTATCTTATTATTTTTCCTTTTGTTGAACATAAGTAAGATAACGTCGTATTATTTTGATTTTTTAATAGTATTAAAGAAGTTCAGGTAGAAGTATTTTCAAGGTTGCTTTCGGAGAATTAATAGCATGAAAAGTGACCAAAGTTCTCTATACAGCATATTGGGCCCTGGTAAGTGGTCCAGCATCTAATGGGCCCGTTCATTAATTTTGATGTTGAATAATACTCTCGCATGTCGCATCTATGCAACAAGTATATCCCAATTGCACTCTCAAATCAATCTAGATACCAATTACCCTTGGAAATGTTTACAGAAAACAAGAGACATTATTTATGAAATGAAAATTTGAAGAGTAAAGAACCTGTGAGAAAATATGATATTTTAATGTTCAAAATAAATTGTGCTCAATCTCGTCTTTCACGAGATACGGTACGGAGGAAGTGAGATGTAAACAATCAATTGAATGTTAAATATAAAAATTTGATATGTGAACTAAATTTGTGTATAGCTTGGGTATATTGCACACACGTTACGATCTATTCCAGATTGATCATTCACATTTGTCAAGCCGATAATGGAGTATTTTGTATCTACAGTTGTTTAATGCATGTTTAGAGTGTCTTTCAAAGTGTCTCGATTAAATGAGAGTGTGCAAATCATCTTCCTTTTTTAAATGTAAGATTACACAGTATAAGTCTCAAGGCAAAACAATTATAAGATTAAAAAGTATTTGATGTATCAGGCTAGATTAATTTTAAGGTTAAGCACAATTGTTACATATTCTTTACTGCATGTCAGTGCCAAAGAAAAATTCAGTTTGGAGCTACCCATTTGGGACAAACAAGTTCTATTACGGGTCATTATGGGCACAGATAGTGGATTGAAACTCGATAATTAGCATAAGGAAACTGTAGATAATAGATATACAGTTCCAATAATATATTCAACGAGATATATAGCCCGCGGTTTTACGGCGGAAAATGAAAGACAAACGATTAGCACTTGATGGATAAAATAGAAAGTTGTTCACGTCAATGATTGGCCCTGTAATGAATGAATAACCTCAAAAACTATTTCCATTAAAAAATATTTCAAATGTGTATTAAGTTTAAGCATTTTTTATAAAACATACGTATATTAGAAGAATTGCAAAATTGGGCTCGTTTGATTCACAATTCGATGTTCTTTTCAGCGGTATTTGAAAGAATCGATAAATATATCCATGTTTGATAAGTAAACTTTGTTATACTAAAAAGATGTAAATAGTTAAAATCCTAAGGTTATTTTTGTAATAAGTTATATAATATAAGGTATTTTTTAATTTACTTGTTCTATTCATGTTATGGTTATGAAGCACTTGACTTTTGACGTGTTTTCCAAAACGACAGAAGGAACTGAACAAAACGACTTTGAAAGAGCTAATACGACGTCGTTAGCTTCCATATTGGATATATACGAGACGTATAATCCGCGCTTCGCGGCAGGAGATGAAAGACTAATTGTTGCATCAGATCGATAATGCGAAAGACTGTCTACGTCAATAACTGACTTTACAATGAACTAATGATTTCAAAAATTATTTCGATAAAAAAAATATTTAAAATGTGATTTAAGTTTTAACAGTTTTTATAAAATTATATGTATATCTGCAAAATTAGGCTTGAGTCACGACTTTGTTATTCTTTTAAAAAAATTGATAGATTTACGTTAGCTCGGTATGGATCCCGTACCTAATTAGTGGTATTATTTTTTCCCAAAAAAAAATTACTGGTACCGATACCGTACCGATCGAGATTCGAATATCGGTACCGATACAGGTATTGGTACCGAAAAATCGGGTTTCTATCGTTTTTTGAGAATTTTCTGATTTGATACCAATCTCATACGATTTGTGGTACCGATTTTTTTCACTTTATTTCTTTTGCTCAATATCCTATCGAGCATGATTTAAATATCGAGAATCGATATTATTCCGATTCGATTTTAAGATTCGCATCCAAATGCTCATCAATAAAAAAAATGTAGCTAGTCAAATGTTTGACGTGATTTGTTAATACATCCAATAGTTGTAATGGTTGCTTCGTAAATTGTTTATTCATTTAAGTGTTGGGCCACTCGTGATTTGTATTTTGATAAAGAATTCAAACGACAAAGGCAATATAATAAAACGACATTTGAAACGGTGATACGACGTCGTATACTTCGCCGTTTAATATATATTATAATTATAATAAGTGAGTATATGAATTGACAAAATGAATATATCCTATAAAACATATAAATGATAAGATGGACAGTACTGATAATATCAAGCAGTGAAACAACGGGACAGAACATGGAGAGAGTACTCCAATAGTACTTGAAGTTTGTCCGAATAAGGTCTTCGAGAACCAATATATAAGAATTGATAGGACTCGCTGTAATCTGCTTCACTACTGAACAATAGATGTCCATGGAATGGTATTATGTATGGTAAGGTTATTACATCAGCAGGCTGTATTGCAACAAATTTTCACTTACCATCTTCTAATACATGAACCGGGTCATTAGTATCAATATATGTGTACAGTTTTTTATTGGTACCTAGGATACAAAAGTTTGGAGAATGTATGATCTTCTCATCGGCGTCATTTCCTAGCAGCAGCCATTGTCTTAATGACATGTCAGTTAGTTGTGTAAACATGTTTGTTGGCACATCTAATGCTGATTCAAGGGATTCATGTTGACGTCATAACCAGCCTGCAAGCAAGATATCCCTCATACTGGTCTTTAGTTTTTTACCACCAGGACAACCAGATATGAGACCCTGCAAGCAATCATCTAATATAGTGTGGCAGTATTCCAATTTCAAACTCTTGTATAGGACGCATCTCCCAGTCTCCCAAGTCCCACCAACAACCCATCTCAGGCTCAAGAGCGACCAGACAGTGGGATCATAGTTATCAAAAATCACTAAACTTTTTTAGCGATGACGACAAAAAACTGAGCTTTGCAGACTAAGAGCACGATAAAACTCGGCCAGCTCCACCTCAGCTTTCCAATCCTTACATGGTAATTCAAACATTAAATTTAATCAAGCACTGAACACCAATATTATGTGAAAGACTTGGGATTAGATCATAAAAAGGAAAAGACAGATGATGAATTTATATAGCATGAATGGTAGTCCCCAGTTACTATTAGAAGAGTCAGGTGAATTATAATAGGAAACTAAATGCTACAAAGAAGATAAAATCCTAGCTTAAAATGATAATTGGTCGGGAGCCTCCTAATACTTGCCACGAAATGAGCAGGATTTACTTGAATGCGTATGATTGAATTTATAACTTACCTAGATAAATATCTGCATAAATAGTTCTTATTTTACCACGATGTCCAAAGATGCAGGCTTAACATTATAGGTCTCCCATATGTAAAATTACTGAAATTTAACTAAATATGACTAAGGGGCAGGGGCGGACCTACATTGAACCTATGGGGTGGCGGCGCCCCCCATAGCTAGACCAAAACGACGAGATTTTAGTGTATTTTTTCTATAAATTTGAGCGTTACTTTTAAATGCCCCCCACTCAAAATTCATATTGCCCCCCATTCACACATTAAATTCCGACATTTAACGATGTAAAACCTAGAAATATGCAATTTTTAAGTTAAAATACTCGGGTTTTTTATTAAGATTATAATTTTTTCGTTTTGCTATTATAAAAAAAAAATCCCCCCCCACTATAACATTTTCTGCGTCCGCCACTGCTAAGGGGTGTTTGGATTATGGGTTGTTATGAATTAAAGGAAATGAATAATGGACATATCAAAAGAGTTTGTTCAATGGTATCAGTATGGGTATTAAAATCAGGAATCATGTAGACAAGTAAGGGATCTCCAAACCTGCGGGTATAGAAACTATTTCATATTACCATTCCTATTCCCATTGCACCCAGGACACCATAGTTAGCAAAAAAGAATCCATACCCATGATAAGATCTTGACTTTTACACAGTTAATGAATGCAACTTCACGTCTATCAATATGCTGTATTATGAGGCATAGTGATTTGTAACTGCCCGATGATAAAAGCTGTGTACGACCTATTTTGCTTGCAGATACATAGACATTCATACCATTAAACAGAAATCTCTTTACCATACAAAAAACAAGAATATCTGGTTCATTCTTCAGAAAGTTGTCATAATGCCTCTATCAAAACTCATGTATCTACCACTAGATGAATGATCATTTTTAATGTTTCAGACTAAAATCCTTTGCAATGGACAGAGTAAGATCACGACAATTATCATTGGCGATAAAAGAATGTTATCAGGCCCTTCGATAGATTATCAGGCTCAAGTATATGGTATCATTTACACTTTGTTTTGAAATGATTTGACAAGTTAGTCAGCCAATATACATGTTTGAAAAAATTACGAAAACAAAAGGAGAAACAAGTGACGGACGGATGGTTATTACCAGGGGTGGTAATTCAGGTCGGGGTCGGGTTAGCGGGTTCGGATTGTCAGGTTGGCGGGTCAGAAAATCCCAACCCAAACCTGACCAATTTAAATAATCGGGTCAACTATGTCAACCTAACTCGTTTACACATAACACGAACCTAACCCATTTAACCCATATATATATTTGGATTGGTGTTAAATAGGTTACATGGTCTGAATAGGTTAAACGGGCTTCGGGTTGACCCATTTAACAAGTTATATGTATACAAAAGTAGGCAGATTACATGTGTTAACATGTTAAATGGGTTTAGGTTCGACCCGTTTAACCTAGTTAACACGTATGATAAAATCATAAAATATTGATCATTTTTAATATAAGGAAAAAATAATCTTAAATGGGTTGTCGGGTCGACCTGCTTAATTTAATTCCAACCCAAACCTAACCTGTTTAATAAACGGGTTAGATAGATCGACCCAAACCTGATCCAAGATTTAGTTTACTCAACCGAACTTGTTAATTTTCGTGTCGGTTTCAGATCAGGTTTCGTGCCGGATCATAAATTGCCACCTCTAGTTATTACTACCCTATGGCTAACTCACCTAATACTACAAGAAAACTTACAGTATAAGTAAGCACATAATCATAAGGCAAACCCAAACCCCATTTCAACTGCTCCAATGGAGGCACCATCCCTACTCATCATAAGCAACTTACACACCCTATCACAAAAATCACTCCCATTTTCCCTAAAAACCACGTTCGCTTCGTTATTCAAATTAACGGCTTCTAAACTCAATCTAAACCAAGGAACAGATGTCCTACCACTATCCTTTACACTAAAAGACTTGTACAAACTAAAACTCTTCCAACCCGCAGATATTATTCGCGCATCTGCTAGCCAGACTGCCAGAGACAGAGTGATGTTTTCAGCTATGGGGCTGCGCCAAGCTACCAATCGAATCCAATACTGGTCGGGAGCCTCTTAATATACACAGGCCATGAAATGAATGTAGCTTAGTTGAATGGTTGGTTATGCTTGAAATATTGAAAATATCCTAACTAGCAGTTTGTCTAACAGATATATCCCTGCATAAATACTTATGTTTTTACCACGAAGTTTGGAACTTAATTAAACTATTATTAATGGGCGTTTGGATTGAATGAATGGGAATGAGAGCAGAAATGATTGAAGGTATTTGTTTGCCGGTATGGGTTTTAAAATCAGGAATCATGAAGAAATACCGTACGACTTCAAGCCTACATATATGCTATTACAGGGCATAGTGATTTGTAACTACCGATATTGAGAGGTGTAGCAGACGTACATAGTCTGCGGCCTGCGAGTATTTACACGTTCATACTGTTGAAAGAAAAAAGTTCTTACGTGTAGGAAAAAGAAGGTTATGAGTGCATTTCCTGATAATAGTATTTGGTATGACTAGTCTATGAAAACCCATGGATATTAGATCAAAGATCCTTTTTTATGTTTCAAACAGAAATCCCTTATCATGTGACAGGGGAGTATAGTTACAACAATTACAGTTCACTAGTGATATAAGATGTTCTTGTTCTTCGATAAACTCTGAGGCTCGGGTATGTTGTGTTATGTGTATTTATTTGTTTCTGGAATGATTTGTCAAGTTACATGTTTGAAACAATTACGAAAACATATGGAGAAACAAGTCATGGATGGTTATTACTACAACTATGGCTACATGTAAAACTCAACCGTAACGCCTACATAATTTACGAAAGACTACTAGATAACTTACAGCATAAGTAAGCACCGAACTGCTATTCGCACAATCGATAAAGATTAGCGGTGTCATCAGATTCATATTCCGGAAACATATGACCCTCCAATTCCTCTTCAGACTCAACTCCGTTTTCACAAGATTCATCATCAGATATATTATGTAATTCATCCTTTTCACCTAAATTTGCAGCAGTAGGTTTCTTATATAACCCACGGCTCCTATCCAAAAACCCTTCCTTCATCAAGCAAGCAAACTTATCCCTGATTTCAGAAATGGGGTGTTTTTCAACAAGCCGATGACCATCGTACGCTTCCCTCAAAACAACCGTTTGCGTATTGTTCTTCTTAGAAATATAAAATATTCCCGGATGACGTTCAAAAACCTTAGTAAACTTCTGAGGAAGACTCAACGGCTTTCTAAGATTACTAACATTTTTCCGTTCGGTTTTCTTCTCCACAGTAAGATGCAAAAGCTCATGAAACACGCCCACAGCCCTCTTTTCAGAAACATCAGTTCGTGAATCCAAATGACTCGAATCCTTATATGGCGAAGTATACTCTAGCCTCTGCCATTCCTCCAACCACTCGATACTTTTCCTCTTCAACCCAAACCCCCTCGGAAACCCAACACTAAAACCCAACCTACCATCCACAACATCCTCTCCCCTTCCTTCTTCCACTGCACTCGTTTCAATCTTCGCAACCGCAAGCTCATCACGCCAAAACCGCAACTTCAACCCAACACGATCCTCACCAACTCTCACCAACTCAAAAACATCCTTAAACCTCTCCACAAAACAATGTACATAACCATACGGCAAACCCAAATCCCATTTCAACTGATCCAACGTCTCCAACGGTAAAACCATCCCTTTACACATCATGAGCAACTTACACACCCTATCACAAAACTCACTCCCATTATCCCTAAAAACCTCGTTCGCTTCGTTATTCAGCCTAACAGCTTCTAAACTCAACCTAAACCAAGGAACAAGAGTCCCACCGCTATCCTTAACACTAAACTCATGAAACAAATTGGGGTACTTTCTTAAAAAGGTGGATACTTTAACAGTTTTAGGGATACCCAATTGGCCTCTATGTCGACCGCAGAGTTTATAAATAGGAATGGTATCGTTTTCGGAGTTCGCGATAATTGAGACTATGGTCATGGCTGATTTAAGGTCTGTGTTACCTGTTACTATGGTGTCTAGGATATTGTCTTTTGCCCATTTTAGTTTAATGTTGACTAAGGTGTGTTGTTGGGTGTATCTGAAACCTAGTTTTCGGTGGTGGTGATGGTGGTGGGTCAAAGATAAAAGTGACCGGAGCATGTTCAGTGACTACCTGCAGGGTTTATGGAGGAGAAGGTACATAGGGTGTGTTTGGTAGGGACATTTAAAAAGTTTTTAGCAATTACTAGCACTAGGATTTGTGCCGAGCTTCGCCGCGGCAAAGTACGGGCGTTAATGGGAAGGTTTGGTGAGCGGTGCGTTGTCAATAAGCGTTAATGTAGCGATTATATGAACAAAAAAAAGTAACAGCCATGTCCATGAGTGGTTTTATACCGTATATAGATTGCATAATAAGTTTCTTTGTCAAAAGATTGTTGATTTGTTTCGTTCGTTCACCTAGTTTTTCTTTTCCTTCTTTAGTGGTTGTTCTAAGTCAGTGAAGAGAGATCTCTTTGAGGACCTTGGGTTGGTTGGATGTTCTGTTGTTTTGAAGGCATCTACAACCGTTTCTGCGACTTTGCTAATAACATCTGTTGTTGGGGTACCTGTTTATAGATACATAATAATAAGGAGTTAGATGGAACCAATCACTATTAACGTATTTGCTGGTTTTAAAGAAACGACATACGTATATGGACTGTAATGTTATGTATACCAAGGTTAGCAGTGGGATGGTCCGAGTGCACATACCTGGCTCTGGTTTCTTGATTTGTTGTGCAGGGGTACGGGGTAGGCTTTGGGTTCCAGTAGTGCTAGCAATTAAAGGTTTCTTTTCTTCGCATATGGTCTTCTTTCCTGTTGTAATTATACATGGTTAGAAAGGTAAAAATGTAAGAATATATTAACAATGTTAATTGGATAGAAGCATGCGATAGGTTAATGCATTGGAGTCTATGAATATGTTCAGACCTGTAGAAACTAGAAGGGGGGGGGGGGGGGGGGGGGGGTTGAATAGTTTCTTAAAATTTACTTGTTAAAATATGGTTTCCAAAAATCCTTT
The DNA here is from genome assembly GCA_025667525.1 of Glebionis coronaria. NCBI lineage: Eukaryota > Viridiplantae > Streptophyta > Magnoliopsida > Asterales > Asteraceae > Glebionis > Glebionis coronaria. The sequence continues at coordinate 530,677,187 of CM046875.1, read as the reverse complement.
TTCAAAAAACTTAGGCTTGAGGAAATATGTGAAATCTTCTTATGCACAAATATGAACAATGATAGTGTAGCTAAACTAATATTAACAAAAATATATCCACAAAGAATAAAGAATGATAGTGTTGCTAATCTAATATTAACACAACTATATCCACAAAGAATAAAGAATAATAGTGTGACTAATCTAATATTAACACATGTATATGCAAAAAGTAATAATGAATGTAAAGAGTTAAGGGTAAAGAAAGATCAAACCGAACACCAAGGATTTATAGTGGTTCGGCAACGAAGCTCACTCCTCGTTCCTACTCCACTCCTCGAGTACTCCTTACTCGAGAGTTCACTACACAACAAGCTCCTTATGGTGGAAAAAACCGTACACGTCGCTTAACCAATTTCCGACTCTAAGCTAAAAGTCGAGCCCTAATCGTAGCTAGGACCAATCTACACAACTCTACTTAGTACATACACAACTTCCAAATAGACACAACTACTTGGATCTTCACAACTATGACACAACTACAAGTATATAAAAAATGATCTTCAATAGATCTTTGGTGGTGGACTCAACACTTCACTAGGATAGTGTTCTTCTCTTTGCACTTGGAGAGGAAGAAATGGAAGAACAAGATTCACTTCTTAAACAAGTAATAATCAAACAAATGATCAAAGATTTGAGTGATTAAAGAAGGGGTTTGAATCTGGAAATAAATGTGCAAAAGAGGTGAGGTGAAAAGCTGAGAATGGCCAACTATTTAAAGGACAAAGGAGCCAACGGCTAGTTCTGCCCGCGGTACCTTATCACAGCCCGCGGTACCTTATCGATAAGGTACCGCCTAGGCGCTAAGGTACCGCCGGACTAGACTCCGCTCCTTTTTGTCTTTTAGTGGTGGAGGTCTTATCTGGGTATAAAAATATCCTGAAAGGATATTCTTAACAGAATAAGAATATGCCATTTTCAAATTTCAAATAATTAATTTAATAAAACATTTTCTTAAAAATAAAGTTTAATAAAAACTTGTCACATTTAATAAAAAGTGAGTTTTAAGAAAAGATTAAATCACTTGATCACTTGATTAAGGTTAGTACTTGTTTATCCATACCTTAAGTGAAAATGGGTAAAATGAAAAATACTTGAACTCAAGAATTCGTTTTTTGTTGTTTTCGTAAATGCTTGTTTTTACATATTGTCGTAATCAAAACTAAGCGAGACCGAAAAATACAAGTAACGTTTTTAGTTATTATTGCATTAACAATCTCCCCCTTTTTGATTCCGACAATACATAAACTCAATCACACAAAAACAAGATTTTCGAAGACGAGTTTATTCATTTCTCCCCCTTTGTCGAAGCAAAAAGGTTGCGTAATCCGGTGTTGAAGAAACGGACTTTGCAAAGACTCCCCCTTGGTGCTTACTCCCCCTAGCTTGGGGCACCGAGGAATCGAGATATGGTGACTAGCTACATAGAAGGGTTAGTTGAACAAAAACAACCAACAATATATAGCAATAGGTCACATAAAAAAAATTAAAAGAGAAGAAAACACAAAGATAAAGATCCAAGATAGGTTACTAAAAAAACATCATACAAAGAAGTATGGAAAATGAAACAAGCCAAAAGCATAAATCTAATCCTAGTTATTCTAGAATTCTAAGATTTGCTTGAATGTGGTGTCTTGTGGATAAGCAATCAATGCTTATATGAAAGACAAGGTAATAGCGGAGGGTGGTGGTGGTGGCTTGTTGGAGATCTCATAATCAAAGTGAAGAGGAGGCTTGATTAGGAGACTCTTGATGTAGCTCAACTCCTCATAGATGTGTGCCATAGCAAGATGTTGATATTGACAACAATGACAATATGTTCCATGGTGCATGACAATATCATGAGAAGGAGGAAGAACACTAAAGGGTGGTGGTGGAAGAAAGGAAGTTCCACAATCAACATCCTTGGTAGGAGAAATGTGATTAAGAGTGTTCTTGGGTAGGTTTGAATTGAAAGCAATTGGAGAAAATGGAGGAGATTCAAGGCTTTCATTGGGAGAATAAGACATTTTGGATGTGAAGTAATGCAAAATGCTTATGGTTTAAATAGGGAAGGCTTAGGGTATTTTTGGGGTGGTCAAAGGGTTTGAAACAAAGATTCTCAAAAAGGTTGGAGCAAATCTGGAGTTTCAGACAAAAACCCGAGAAGGAAGGCCACTGTAGGCGGTTCCTTATCTAGGGTGGCGGTACCTTATCAATAAGGTACCGCGGTTCACATAAGGAACCGCCTGCAGAAGCAGGGTTTGGTGTTTGGAGGAAGATTTTCAGCAAATCTTATTTTTCTAGTCTAACTTATCATAGGGATATGCTTAAAAGCAAAGATAGACAAAGAAAACATATGCAAACTTACCAAATAGATATTTGACCAAAATACATGGATTAAAAAATCAATGTAGGAGGTGTGTAAGGCAAGACCTTAAGTCATGACACAATGATCCTCCATGATTCAATCTTGTTCTTGCTATGTTTGAGAGAATCATACATATGAATTATGTAAGCTCTATATTAATAGCGAGAATCTATGAAAAAACGTTTTTAGATTGAATTAACAATGTCAAACGAATTTCTCAACCATTTTCGAAAGAGACTTTGAGAGTTTTGAAAAGGAGATGAGAAGATATTTCAAAATAATTTTAAAAGACTCAAGGACTCAATGTGGTAATAGAAAACACATAATAAGAAAAGAATTTAAGGAAGATTTTCCATTAATCCTAGACCTAGACGCAAGTAATAAAAAGGTTCCCTCTTAAGTGGCTTAGTGAAGATATCGGCTAAGTTGTCCTCGGAGGGCACCTTTTCGATAGTAATGTTCCCCTTTTGAACATTATCCCTAAGGAAATGGTGTCTAATTTCTATGTGTTTGGTTCGCGAATGTTGCACGGGATTTTTGCTTAGGTCTATAGCACCTTTATTATCGCACATGATGGGAACATCATCAAGAGAAATCCCGTAATCAACAAGCGCTTGCTTCATCCATAGAGCTTGTTGGCATGCTTTTCCGGCGCTCACATACTCGGCTTCCGTGGTGGATATCGCAAGAGCGGTTTGTTTCTTGGAGAACCAAGAAGTTAAACAACAACCCATGAAGGTACAAACTCCACTAGTGCTTTTTCGGTCCACATAGTCTCCCGCATGATCCGAGTCCGCGTAGACAATGGTTTCTACGTCGGTCCCTTTAGGATACCATAATCCTAAATGTATAGTGCCTTTAATGTATCGGAAGATACGCTTAACCGCTTCAAGGTGAGAGGTTTTGGGAGCCTCTTGGAAGCGAGCACAAAGGCAAACACTAAACATGATATCTGGTCGACTTGCCGTTAGGTACAACAAACTACCAATCATACCTCTATATTTGGTGTTGTCTACCGACTCAAAATCATCATCTACGGTGAGTTTAGTATCCGAGGCCATAGGGGTCTTCATTGGTCTAGATTCTTCTAATCCAAATTTCTTTAGCATTTCTTTAGCGTACTTAGATTGACTAAAGAAAATACCATCGTCCATTTGTTTAATTTGGAGTCCTAAAAAGAAGTTAAGTTCTCCCATCATACTCATTTCAAACTCATCATGCATGATTTTGGCAAAGTCATCACACAATTCTTGACAAGTTGAGCCAAATATAATGTCATCAACATATATTTGTACGATTATGAGGTGAGGACCTTTCTTCTTTGTAAAGAGTGTATTGTCTACCATACCCATGGTATACTCATGTTTAACAAGAAACGCTTTAAGTCTATCATACCAAGCTTTGGGTGCTTGTTTGAGTCCATAAAGTGCTTTCTTAAGCTTGTAAACATGGTCCGGTTTCTCAAAATCAATGAAGCCGGGATGTTGAGCCACATATACCTCCTCATTGATCAAACCGTTAAGAAATGCACTCTTTACATTCATTTGTTGAAGCTTAATATCTAAGGCACAAGCGTAGGCTAAAAGGATTCTAATAGATTCTAATCTAGCTACCGGTGCATATGTCTCGTCATAATCAATCCCTTCTTGTTGATTATAGCCTTGAGCTACAAGTCTAGCCTTGTTACGAGACACAACACCATTCTCATCTAGCTTGTTCCTAAATACCCATTTGGTTCCTATAATGGTAGAACTTCTAGGTGGAGGAACAAGTTCCCAAACATCATTGGCAACGAATTGATTCAATTCTTCTTGCATCGCAATGACCCAACTCTCATCCGTCAAAGCTTCTTTAACATTCTTAGGTTCAATCAACGAGACAAAACAAAAGAAGTTGCTTTGGTTTTGGACTTGAGATCTTAAGGTCCTTTGATTTAAGTCACCAATGACATTATTGAGAGTATGATCCCTAGAGTCCTTAATGTTTACTTCCTTTTCAACACTAAGGTCTTCAACTCCTATCTTTCTAACCTCTTTGGCTTTAACTACTTCTAATTCATTCAAGTCATCATCAACCAATGGTGGTGTCTTGGGTGAAGGAGGGGTTTCATCAAAGGTTACGTTGAGTGATTCTTCAATAACCCATGAGGTTCTATTTAGGACTATGTAGGCCTTACTAGTTTGGGAATAACCTAAAAGGATACCTTCGTAAGACTTTGGGTCAAACTTGGTAAGGTAGTCTTTGGTGTTGAGGATAAAGCACTTGCTTCCAAACACCCTAAAGTATTCTAATGAGGGTTTCTTACCTTTAAGAATCTCATAGGGGGTCTTTCCTAGGAAAGGTCGAATAAGAATTCGGTTGAGAATATAGGTCGATGTATCTACGGCATTGCACCAAAACTTTTGAGGCAACGATTGCTCGTTTAACATCGTCCTACTCATCTCTTGGAGAGTCCTATTCTTCCTTTCAACTACCCCATTTGATTGTGGAGTGCGAGGAGCCGAGAAGTTATGGGTAATACCATGAGCTTCACAAAAGGCACCAAATTGCACTTCATTATCAAATTCCCTACCATGATCCGTCCTAATAGAAACAATTGAACATCCTAGTTGATTTTGAATTCTCCGACTAAAGATTTCGAAGTGATCGAAAGCTTCATTCTTAGATGCCAAAAATCTAGTCCAAGTGAATCTAGAATAGTCGTCAACTATAACTAGGGTATAAAGGTTACCTCCATAACTCCGTATGGCGGAAGGTCCAAAGAGATCCATATGTAGGAGCTCTAAGCACCGAGAGGTCGAAACTAAATTCTTGGCTTTGTGACTTGAGTGAACTTGCTTTCCAACTTTGCAAGCATCACAAAAGTGACTATCAAACTTAATCTTGGGGAGGTGTCTTACCAACTCCTTAGAGACTAAAGATTGAATTAAACGCATATTAGTGTGACCTAATCTCCTATGCCAAAGAGTAGAACTATCATCTATAGTCGCAAGAAATATGTTGTCTTTTAACTTCTTATTAACCTTCATGACATAAAGCCCATGCTTTATAACACCTTTTCCAATGATTTTTCCATCTTTTACGATTTCACTGTCATGTTCCGAAAAGATGACCTTACACTTATTATCACAGATTTGACCTATAATTAAAGGGTTAAAACCTAATTTATCTACGTGCTCAACATTTTCAATGGTCATGGAGTCAAGAGAAACCGTACCTTTGCCAATGATATTGCCACGTAGACTACTAGCGAATGTGACGTTACCTCTATCATATGCTTTGTAATGCGAGAACAAACTTCGATTACCCGTCATGTGTTTAGAACATCCACTATCCTTAATCCACTCATCGGGCTCCAAATCAATTCCCAAGCATATCTAGGTAACAACACACAAGATCAAACATTTGGTCCCCAATATCTCATGGGTCCAAAATTGTTAGTTCCAAACATCCCTTGCATTTGGTTGGGATGAATGAATGAGGTGGGGATTCCCCATGGAGAACAAAATGGAGGAGGGTAGTAATTCATGTAACCATTTTGTTGTTTATTACTTCTCCTAGGTGTGTTTGATCTAGATTTAGAGTTGTTATTATTCTTTCTAGGTGTTGGAGTTTTACTTCTAGTTCGTGAGTTCTTTTGATTATCTCTTGTAGGCGTTGTCGTTCTACTTCTAGGCTTAGACTCATTCCGTACTCTAGGTGGAGTAAAAGATAATCTAGATAAACTTCTATCTCCCATGAGAGGTTTACTTAACGGCTTATAGAACTTACTAATAGCATTTTCGTCAAGTATGGGTAATTGAACCTTATTAACAGTAAGATGCTTTGGTTTTTCATTTAACTTAGATTTTTCAGAAAGTTCAGAATTTTCACAAAATTCAACTTCTGGCCGCGGTACCTTATCTATGGCCGCGGTTCCATAGTGATAAGGAACAGCGCCATAAGATATGGAACCGCGTCCAGAGGAAGTTTTCTGTGAAAACCTGACTTGTTTTGGTTCACTAGTTGAGGCTTCATTTGAGTTAAAACCTAAACCAAGTTTTTCCTTAGAATGAACTTGTTTGTTTAACATATCATCAAGAGCACTAGTACCTCTCATGAACTTTTCCAATTTAATGGAGGTGCTCTTGAGATCATCATTCTCTAATCTAAGTTTCTCACAACTTAAGCAACCTAAATCAACCTCTTTGTTTTTCTCAAGTTTAGCCAATTTCTCCCTAAGTTCATTGATCTCATTTTCAAGCTTTGTTTTGGTTGATTTTAAGGTTTTATTCTTTTCTATGAATTTAAGACTAAGTTTGTGTAAGCTATCATATTTGCCTTCAAATTCAATATCATCTAAAGTGGAACTATCATAGCTATAATATTCGGTTTCGGAATGTACCTCTTTAGAAGTGTGAGCCATAAGACATTTCTCCTCTTTGGGGTTGTCATCATCATCGTCACCGCTATCGCTCCAAGCGCCACTAACGAATGCCGTGTGGTTCTTATCACGAGCGGGCTTTGGACAATCACCAATGAAGTGATTTGGATCACCACATCTAAAGCAACTCCTATCACCTTTTTCGTTCTTGACAAACCGATTCTTTGACAATGGTTTCTTGTCATAGTTTGGTTGCCTAACGTGTTGACCTCGTCTCTTGAAGAACTTCTTGAAATCTCTCACCGCCAATGCATACTCCTCGTCATCACTTTCCGAGGAACTATCATGGTCACTTTGTGCCTTCTTGGCCTTAAGTGCAAGAGATTTCCTTTCACTCTTGGTTTTTACCAATTCCGAGTCCTTCAAAATTATCATCTCATGAACCTTCAAGTTTCCTATGAGTTCATCGAGTGATAAATTTGAGAGATCTTTCGATTCTTCAATAGCCGTGACTTTTGCTCTCCACTTTGGATGTAAGGCCCTTAGAAACTTCCTAACATTGTTCTTGCTAGAAAAACCTTCATCAAGTGCTTTTAGACTAGTAATAATGGTGTTAAACCTAGCAAATGCACTATCTATAGTTTCATCTTCTAAGATGACAAATTGTTCATATTGTTGGACAAGAAGATCGATTTTACTTTCTTTGACTTGGCTATTACCTTGGTGGGTTACTAAAAGAGTGTTCCAAATATCTTTAGCGGTTTCACACATAAAAATTCTTTCATACTCTTTCTTAGGCAAAGCATTATAAATCACCATTTTAGCCTCATTATTCTTTGAAAGTTTCTTTTTAGTATCATCATTAGCTTTGTCAAAAGTGACTAATTCTTTTGTTTTAGAAACTTCATTAAATTGAAAGGGTAAAAAATCACCATTGGTAATAACATGCCAAAGATCTAAATCTTTTGATTTCACATAAGTTTCAAATCTATTTTTCCAATAAATAAAATTATCGGTTTCAAAAAGTGGTGGTCTTTGCATAGATTGCCCTTCTAGGTACTTGTTGGAATCCATAGATCGATTCAAGTTTTAAAATACAATATACTTTAAAAATTCTTGAGCAACCCGCTCTGATACCAATTGTAGAAACTAGAAGGGGGGGTTGAATAGTTTCTTAAAATTTACTTGTTAAAATATGGTTTCCAAAAATCCTTTTTCAAAACACTTAGGCTTGAGGAAATATGTGAAATCTTCTTATGCACAAATATGAACAATGATAGTGTAGCTAAACTAATATTAACAAAAATATATCCATAAAGAATAAAGAATGATAGTGTTGCTAATCTAATATTAACACAACTATATCCACAAAGAATAAAGAATAATAGTGTGACTAATCTAATATTAACACATGTATATGCAAAAAGTAATAATGAATGTAAAGAGTTAAGGGTAAAGAAAGATCAAACCAAACACCAAGGATTTATAGTGGTTTGGCAACGAAGCTCACTCCTCGTTCCTACTCCACTCCTCGAGTACTCCTTACTCGAGAGTTCACTACACAACAAGCTCCTTATGGTGGAGAAAACCGTACACGTCGCTTAACCAATTTCCGACTCTAAGCTAAAAGTCGAGCCCTAATCGTAGCTAGGACCAATCTACACAACTCTACTTAGTACATACACAACTTCCAAATAGACACAACTACTTGGAGCTTCACAACTATGACACAACTACAAGTATATAAAAAATGATCTTCAATAGATCTTTGGTGGTGGACTCAACACTTCACTAGGATAGTGTTCTTCTCTTTGCACTTGGAGAGGAAGAGATGGAAGAACAAGATTCACTTCTTAAACAAGTAATAATCAAACAAATGATCAAAGATTTGAGTGATTAAAGAAGGGGTTTGAATCTGGAAATAAATGTGCAAAAGAGGTGAGGTGAAAAGCTGAGAATGGCCAACTATTTAAAGGACAAAGGAGCCAACGGCTAGTTCTGCCCGCGGTACCTTATCACAGCCCGCGGTACCTTATCGATAAGGTACCGCCTAGGCGCTAAGGTACCGCCGGACTAGACTCCGCTCCTTTTTGTCTTTTAGTGGTGGAGGTCTTATCTGGGTATAAAAATATCCTGAAAGGATATTCTTAACAGAATAAGAATATGCCATTTTCAAATTTCAAATAATTAATTTAATAAAACATTTTCTTAAAAATAAAGTTTAATAAAAACTTGTCACATTTAATAAAAAGTGAGTTTTAAGAAAAGATTAAATCACTTGATCACTTGATTAAGGTTAGTACTTGTTTATCCATACCTTAAGTGAAAATGGGTAAAATGAAAAATACTTGAACTCAAGAATTCGTTTTTTGTTGTTTTCGTAAATGCTTGTTTTTACATATTGTCGTAATCAAAACTAAGCGAGACCGAAAAACGCAAGTAACGTTTTTAGTTATTATTGCATTAACAAGACCATCTTTGATTAAAGGAAAGAAAGCAGTGCCTGTTGGTAACAGTAAGTTATGTGTGGTTCTAAATGTGTCTGTTGACACTTCTTTAAATGCACATAGCAGGTCTGCTGCTAGTAGTGGGGTATATGTGATTCTTAGTGTGTGGTTGAATGAGGTCCATAGTTTTTAGTCTGCAACTGTTGTATGGGTTGGTTGCTAGTGGTAATAAGTAAAAAAAATGAGATCCAATGGCACATGGCAACACTGTAGTGGAGACCCTCTATTTAAGTGTGCCATTGTAGCTGACAGGTACACCAAGACATTTAAGGAAAAAGTATGACTTGGCTAATTGCGCTGCAAACATTACAATTGCTTTGCAGCTCAAGCGACTATAGGGATTGTTTCTACTTCTATTTGAATCAAAGGGTTGAAGAGGAGAGGGATCGGAGGGCTAGGATTGAATCTCTGTATCGCGAGGTGAGTGGTGCTATTGATGACATGGTTGTTTTCATTTTGGAGCTCTCTTTCCTAACCTTTGACCGTCGCGTGCACTGAATGGTTGGACTTTTGTATGCGTTGCAAGAGCGGGACGATGCTGAGCTTTGTAAGCTGAGAGGGCTGATGGATGAATCGGATGCCCGAATTCATGAGATGGAGGTTTTTATGCGATCTTTGTGATCAGCGGGAAGGAACGTGCTTTCAATGTTTGAATAAACGGCAACAGCCATTTGTCTGTGGAATGTGTGCTTGGGATGCGTTGTTCTTTATGTTTTATGTGTTGTAAGCATGGTGTATGTTATGTCTTATGAAAATGTAGTCCGTCTTCTGTGTAATATATTTTATCAGTTATTTAGTGTTGCAATCGAATTGTTCGTATGTGTCAGGCTAGCCATGTAGAATTTCTAAAATGGTATTAGCAAGAATTGTTTCTGTAATATAATATCATATACTTTTTGGGGGAAAAAAATAAGGCACAATAATTGAGTATGTGAACAGTTATTTAGTGGTGTTGTTGTGGGGTTTTTTCTATCTTTGGAAAAACTTCCATAAAGGCATCAAATTTGTGGTGTATCTATTTTTGCTAAAAAAATAAGCCAGAACTATTGAGTATGGTAAGAGTTTGGGGCTTTTGGTAGTGCGTGTTATGTATCTACTTTTGGAAAGGTGCGTACGGAACCACGTAATTTGGGATGTGGGTACTCTCTGTGTTGATAGTGGTCGTTGTTAGTGATTGACATTAGATGATGCTTGTAAGGAGGCAGTGGTATATAAGGGGGTGGTAACGTGTTTGTGTTCACACATTCTTACACAGATATGTAGTTAACTTACTAAAAGGAAACTGCAAATGGCATATCGGCCCAAGTGCGCTGCTTTGGAGGTAGCTGCCCAATCGGACGATTTGGCGGACATGTTTATTTCCCACTTGTAGGATGAGATGCAAGGAGAAATGAGTTGGAAGGAGAAGTTGGAAGAGATGTGCCGGCAGTTGAACACCGGCATTATTGATAGGACACACCTTGTTTATGAGTTGTGAACCGTTCAAGGGGAACCGGTCATCAACCAGATGGTGGCCTTTTTACAGACTTTGCAAGATGGAGATTGCTCTTTTCACGACCAGCTCGCAACTGAAGCAACTGCGGCTATAAACCGCATCCAACGGATGTAAAGGTTCATCCAAACGTTGCAAGACAATATGTGAGGCTGAAATTAGGCCGAATACATGAAATTGAGCTTTTTATTTGATCTTTGTGATTATTGGAAAGCAATGTGTTTTCAGTCTTTCAATAAATAGTTACAGCCATTCGTTTGTCGACAGCGTGCATGTTGTGTGTTGTTTTTTTTGCGTGTATTTGTTGAAAGCACGGTGGGTGCACTTTTTTCCAGAATGTATCCTGTGTCTTTGTAAGACATTGTGTTTCTTTATAAATGTTGCAATGCATTGTTGTTTTTTGGGTTCATTTTGGTCTCATGTGATGCCCCTTAAGCAATCTGTTTTTTAATGGTATGTTCTCATAATATAATCTGATATCCATATTTGGAAAAAAACAAAGGCAGAATAATGAGTGTGCGAACAGGCGTACAATGGTCTCACTGTGTTGCTTTTTCTTATAGTTTTGGAAAAAACTGTATATACCAATCAAACATGGGTTGCATCTTTTTTTGGAAAAAAAAGCACATAATAATAGAGGATTGGAACAGTGTGTGCCTAGTGGTATGTTGTTTTTTGTGCCTACTTATGGAAAGATGGGTTCAGAACCATGAGAAGTGGGATGTGTGTACTGTTTCTGGCGATAGTGGGTGGTGTTAGTGCAGTACATCACACAATGTAAGTGAGGAGGACATGCTATATAAAGGGGGTTAACATTGTTGTTTTTAAACATTGTTACATATATTTGTAGGTAATTTACCAAAAAGGAAGCTGAAGAATGGCATACCGGCCTAGATGTGCCGCTCTTGAGGCAGAAGCCCAATCAGATGATTGGGCGGACATGTTTGTCTCCCATTTGCGAAATGAGATGCAAAGAGAAATTGCCTGGAAGCAAAAAATAGAACAGATGTGGCGGCAGCTAAACAGCGGCATTGTTGATAGGAGACATCTTCTCTGAGAGTTACAGACTGTTGAAGGGGAGCCCCTTGTTAAACAGATGGTGTCTTTTCTAGACACTTTGCAAGATGCGAATTGTGATTTCCGTGACCATCTATCGTCTGAATCAGGTGCGGCTGGCAACCGCATCAGGCGGATGCAAAGGTTCATTGAAAGGTTGCAAGGCGATGGGTCAGAGTGAAATGTGTTGTTGAACGTGTGAAAACGTGTTCAATAATAAATGTTCGATGTGAATCTGTGCCAAGGCTGATGTACTTGGAAATCTCTTTCTTTTTTATCTTTCTAGTGTTATTGTGGTACCATTTGGTTGAATAATATATTGCCACGCGTGTTTTTTTGCGTGGCAGGACTTTGAGTATTTGGTTATATGCGGTTGCATGGTTGTTTTGTGGAAGTTGTTTTTTTCCATTTATTTGTTTTCATTTATACAAATTCTAAACAGAAAGATACTAAAGAAACGTCTGTGTTGAGTTCTAACAAAGTTGTAGGACAGAGAGATACCTGGTTCATGCTTGGGCAACGGGTCCACGCCTTCTGTTGGCTGACCTATCTCTGTCATATTAGATTTTCTGTCAATGGTTTTGTAAAAACTAGAAGGGGGGGGGGGGGGGGGGTGGGTTGAATAGTTTCTCTTCGATTAGTCACCTAATTAAAATTACTTTCAATTAGGTTTGTATCAAAACTATCTTTTACTTGAAGCTAAGTTGCATAATGATTAGATTCAATTCAAATGCATTAGCAATGGTAATAGGTAAGTATAATGATATTGAAATAAGTAAAGAGTAAGGAAAGAGACAACCTAGTGACAAGACACCAAGATTTATAGTGGTTCGACAACGAGGCTCTATCCTTGTTTCTACTCCACTCCTCGAGTACACCTACTCGAGATTTCCACTATATCCACAAGCTCCCTTCTTGGCGGAGAAAGCCTTACATCGTCGCTTACATTATTTTCCGACACTAAGCTAAATGTCGAGACCTAATCTTTAGCTAGGACCAATCTACACAACGTTGCCTACTTCACAATTTAACGACACAAGGCTAGATGTCGAGTTCTAATCTCAAGGTAGAACCAATCTTCATGACGTTGCCTACTTCATAATTTAACGACACAAGGCTAGATGTCGAGTTCTAATCCAAAGCTAGAACCAATCTTCACGACTCTTAACTTTGAAGCTAAGTGAGAACTTCACACAACACAACTACTAATCACTTTCAAGTTTAGTGAGAACTCACAAGACACAACCACATCACTTTATAGTTTAGTGAGAACTACTACAAATCTATTACAACTCAACTAGACATATCCAAGTACACACATGTAGCTTGGATCTACACAACACAAATCCAAGCAAACACATATGCAATGGATGTACACAACAAATCCAAGTATTCACAAATAGCTTGGATGAACACAACTAGTCCAAGTATTTCATAAATACATATAGATCAACAAAAATAAAAAAGGCTAACATGATGAACATGACTAATTCATGGATTCATCTTTATCACAACACTAGTGAGTGAGTGATCTTCTCATTGGACAAGGTAAAGGAAGGGATCAAGAGGATAATCATATGTAAACATACTTAACACATTAAGTGATCATTTACTAATGATTATGCTATAGAAAAGAGAAAGGGGGCTAAGAAAAACGTCCAAGAGGGTTGTTGGAAAATGAGATTTGATCCATTATTTATAGAAGACAAAGTGCAACGGCTAGCTGGGCGCGGATCCTTAACTAGCCCGGCGGTTCCATATCGCTAAGGAACCGCCTAGCTATTTAAGGTACCGCCCAGTAGAGTCCGCTCCTTTTTTTGTCTTTTAGTGGGGTAGGAATATCTGAGGTGTTTTAAACCTTCAAAGGATATTCTTATGGCATATGGAATATGCCATTTTCAAATTTACATTTTCCATTTTAATAAAACATTTTCTTAAAAAGAAAGTTCATTAAAAAATCTTTTGTCATATTAACAAAAGTGAGTTTTAATGATAATCACTTTGATGATCACTAAGTATGATTAATAAAAGTTAGTGATATGATTATTACCTTGATGATAGTGTTAGTTAAATAATTCGTTTTGTGTTTTACACTAAATGTGTTGTATAGTTTGTTGTGATCAAAACTAAGAAAGATTAGTTAAACTAATAATGTTTTTAGGCATCACTTGCATTAACAATCTTCCCCTTTTTGATTACGACAAACTATAAACTCATTTACGTAGAAACACAAAATATCAAATTATTAACGAGTTTATCACTATCATTTCTCGCCCTTTGTCGTAGCAAAAAGGTAAGCACAAGTCTTTGAAGAGAACCGGACTTTGCTAGTAGCTCCCCCTTGGTGGTTGCTCCCCCTTGCTTGGGGCACCAAGTGTATGGGCTATGGTGACATGCTACACAAAGGTTAGTAGAAAGAAAAGAAACATTATTGTATATATGATCACTACCTACTAAGTAACTTGAGATAGAGAAGGAGAAGAAATCTCAAATTAGAAGCAAGTATTTGCTAAGTATGTCCAAAGAGGTAAATGACAAAATCAAAGTTCAATTGGTGAAATGGAGGTAGAATAGAAACATCCAACCAATGAAGATGATACATTTGTCAATGGGTTAAAATTTAGAATTGATGGAATCACCTATAATCAATTGTGAAGATTAACCACGATCAACTCAAAAGAAAGAGAGAATGATCAAATAAAGAAAACAAACACAACACAAAGGTTTCATATTACATAAATATGAAAAAGACAAACAAAGTAGATAGTCATACACACAATATGAGTATCTAAAGCAAAGGATACGGAAATTAAACCACAAAGCATAAGTTATTCTTATAGTGATAATTTTCCAAGATTGCTTAAAATGTTATTGACTCCAAAACAACTAAAGTATTATTGACTCCAAGAGTGCTTAGTCCTTTAGTTGAAAAATAAGACGACGAGGCATCATTCGAAGTTTTGTCCACGGGAACGAAAACTTTGAGAGGAGGTCGAGTGAGGAGGAATTCAAGAAAATTTAACTTCTCATACACATGAGCAAGTTCAATTTGTTGAAATCGACAACAAGTACACGAGGATCCATGATGCAACACAAATTCGGTTGATGGGGGAAGGCCATCACACCTAGGTTTTGGTGGTGGTGAGGAGAGTGGGTAGGAAATGTTTTCACAATGCCTTGTGAGGTTTGGGAAGGTTGAAAGGTCACTGAGTTGAGGGGTGTCAAAAGGTTTTGGTGGTGGGGGGAGATTTTCCTTTTCTCCGGTGATGGGGTTAATGGAGTAGGTCTCATTCCAATACTTGATTGGAGAGAAGGTGGGGTTCTTGGGTGGTTTGTGTAGAAACTAGAAGGGGGGGGGGTTGAATAGTTTCTCTTCGATTGGTGACCAAATTAAAATTTCTTTCAATTTGGTTTGTATCAAAACTATCTTTTACTTAAAGCTAAGTTGCATAATGATTAGGTTCAATTGAAATGCACTAGCAAGAATAATAAGCAAGTATAATGATAATGAAATAAGTAAAGAGCAAGGAAGGAGACAACCTAGTGGGAAGACACCAAGATTTATAGTGGTTCGACAACGAGGCTCTATCCTCGTTTCTACTCCACTCCTCGAGTACACCTACTCGAGATTTCCACTATATCCACAAGCTCCCTTCTCGGCGGAGAAAACCTTACATCGTTGCTTACATTATTTTCCGACACTAAGCTAAATGTCGAGACCTAATCTTTAGCTAGGACCAATCAACACGACGTTGCCTACTTCACAATTTAACGACACAAGGCTAGATGTCGAGTTCTAATCTTAAGGTAGAACCAATCTTCACGACGTTTCCTACTTCACCATTTTACGACACAAGGCTAGATGTCGAGTTCTAATCGAAAGCTAGAACCAATCTTCACGACTCTTCACTTTGAAGCTAAGTGAGAACTTCACACAACACAACTACTAATCACTTTAAAGTTTAGTGAGAACTCACAAGACACAACCACATCACTTTATAGTTTAGTGAGAACTCCTAATCAAATCTATTACAACTCAACTAGACTTATCCAAGTACACACATGTAGCTTGGATTTACACAACACAAATCCAAGCAAACACATATGCAATGGATGTACACAACAAATCCAAGTATTCACAAATAACTTGGATGAACACAACTAGTCCAAGTATTCATAAATACATTGGATTGACCTAAAACATAAAGGTATCATGATGAATATGACTAGCTCATTAATTCATCTTTATCACTACACTAGTGAGTGAGTGATCTTCTCATTGGACATGGTAAAGGAGGGGATCAAGAGGATAATCATATGTAAACATCCTTAACAAATTAAGTGATCATTTACTAATGATTATGCTATAGAAAATAGAAAAAAGGGCTGAGAAAAACGTCCAAGAGGCTTGCTGGAAAATGAGATTTGACCCACTATTTAAAGGAGACAAAGTTACAACGGATCTATAACGGCTACTGTGTGCAGTACCTTATCTCACCCCGCGGTACCATATCGCTAAGGTACCGCGTAGGTACTTAAGGTACCGCCACTAGACTCCGCTCCGTTTTTTGTCTTTTAGTGGGGTGGGAATATCTGAGGTATTTGAACCCTTCAAAGGATATTCTAACAGCATTTGGAATATGCCATGTTCAAATTTTTATTTTCCATTTTAATAAAACATTTTCTAAAAAAGAAAGTTTATTAAAAAGTCTTTTGTCTTATTAGCAAAAGTGAGTTTTAAGGATAATCATTTTGATGATCACTAAGTATGATTAAGAAAGGTTAGTGATATGATTATTACCTTGATGATAGTGTTAGTTAAATAATTCATTTTGTGTTTCTACACTAAATGTGTTGTATGGTTTGTTATGATCAAAACTAAGAAAGATTAGTTAACACTAATAATGTTTTTAGGCATTACTTGCATTAACAATCTCCCCCTTTTTGATTACAACAAACGATAAACTCATTTACGTATAAACACAAACTATGGAATTATTAACTAGTTTATCACTATCATTTCTCCCCCTTTGTCGTAGCAAAAAGGTTAGCATAAGTCTTTGAAGTGCATCGAACTTTGCTAGTAGCTCCCCCTTGGTGGTTGCTCCCCCTTGCTCGGGGCACCAAGTTTGTGAGCTAAGGTGACATGCTACACAAAGGTTAGTAGAAAGGAAAGAAACACCAATGTATATATGATCACTACCTACTAAGTAACTTGAGAGGGAGAAAGAGAAGAAATCTCAAATTAGAAGCAAGTATTTTGCTAAGTATGTCCAAAGAGGTAATTGACAAAATCAAACTTCAATAAAATGAAGATGATAAGCTTGTCAATGGGTTAAAGCTTTAGAATTGATGGAATCACCCATAAGCAATTGTAAAAATTTAACCAAGATCAACTCAAAAATAGAACTAATTAGATAGCACACAAATAACACAAAAGTTACAAAAAAATAATACAACAAAGAGGATAGTCATACACATATCATGAGTATCTAAAAGCAATAAATATGGAAAATAAATCACTAAGCATAAGCTAGTCTAATAGTGATATTTTCCAAGATTGCTAAAAATAAAATAAAACTAAAAAGACGACGATGCATCATTCGAAGTTTTGTCCACCGGAACGAAAACTTGAATAGGAGGTCGAGTGAGGAGGAATTCAAGAAAATTTAACTTCTCATACACATGAGCAAGTTCAATTTGTTGAAATCGACAACAATCACACGAGGATCCATGATGCAACACAAAATCGTTTGATGGGGGTATGGCATCAAACTTAGGGTTTGGTGGTGGTGGGGTAAGGGGTTTAGGAATGTTTTCACAATGCCTTGTGAGGTTTGGGAAGGTGGAAAGGTCATTGAGTTGGGGGGTATTGAAGGATTGTGGTGGTGGTGGAACATTTTCTTTTGCTCCGGTGATGGGGTTTATGGTATAAGTCTCATTCCAATACTTTATTGGAGAGAAGGTAGGGTTTTTGGGTGGTTTGGACGAAGATGGTTCATTCTTCTTAACCCAAACGGGTCGAACCGAGATTTTCGGTTTCTTTGAAAGCTTGGATGAGGAAGCTTTGGGTGAGTGGGGTTGTGACAAAGAAATGTCAAGGTTAGGAATGTAGGAGTTAGGCATTGTGAGAGTGTGAGAATGATATCTCAAGGTTATGTGAGAATGAATTCTCAAGGTTGGGAAGGTGTGAGAATGAAATCCCAAGGTTGGGGTATAAGTAAAATGTAATCAAGGTAAGAATTTGAATACAAAATGTGTATTGTCAAGGAATGTTTAGTCAATTTGAGTAAACAAGGAATCTTGACTGGGAATAGGGTTTAAAGGTTTTGACCAAAAATTCGTCAAAAGTCACTTTCTGGCCGCGGTACCTTATATGAGCCGGCGGTTCCATATCACTAAGGAACCGCGGGTCCTTAAGGAACCGCGTCCAGTGGACTTTAAACAATGTTTTTCCTGGGTTTTGGGAAGAACTAAGACTTTTTCAAAAAGTTGCAAATCTTGTAAATTTACCTATATTAGAACCAAAATATGCTAGGATTGCATAAAGCAACACATTCACAAAGAATGTCTTGACAAAGGATGACAAAATAATTTAGATATCATTTTGAACCATTTTTAGTCAAGTTTAGGGGTTGTGATAGATTTAGGTTCAATTTTAATTTCAAATTAAAGTTGATTAGTGTGCACAAAGGGATAGAATCACATAAAGCTAAATCCAAAAGTCAACAACATAAAACATTCATTAGTGAAACAAGTACAAAGATAAATAAAACTAACTAATACATAGCTAGCTTATCATTAAATCTAGATAGGTGGTTTTCTTTGGCTTGTTGTTGAAAATCTTTATTAAAAGAACTCCATCATTCATCTCCTAGGAGGAGACATGGAGAACAAAGCAAGCAAGAAGTTTTGCAACCTCCTATGTAGTTCATACATGTCCATCCTAAGGTTATGGATGATGTAGTGATTGTAAAGACAACATGGGCAACTAGGACCATGAGTTTGATGAAACCCAAAGTAAGGATCACCCAAGAGGAAGGAAAGTGGGACACCCAAAATTGGGATGTTTGAGTTGGGTGGAGGTGGAGGAGGCATGTTCTCCAAGGGTGATGTGGGTGAAAGTGGAGGCATGTTCCTCAAAGGGGAAATGGGTGAGTGTGGAGGAAAATTCTCCAAGGTTGATGAAATTGGTGAGTTGAGAAGGGTAAATGGTGAAGTCACCAAAATGTCATCAAAGTCATTCTCAAAAGGAATGCTTTGGATTGGTTGAGGTTGTGTGGTCACTTCCAAGGGTGCACTTGGAGTGAAGGGTGAAGAGAGCTCATTCATTCTAGAATTGAATGAAGAGGAGGTAGAACCAATAGAGTGGTTAGTACCATGGGTGGAAGAAGTCTTGCATGGTGCAAGAGGTGGGGAAGGTGATGAAGAAATGAGGATAGGAACATTCTCATTCTTAGGTGTGAGGAAAGGTGAAGAGTTAGGCTTAGATACCTTAACTCTTATTTTGAGTGTTTTTCTTGGGGTGGAGGTCTTGGAAGTGTTTGAGGTTTTGGTACACACCATGGTTGATTAGGGTGGTTTAAGGTTTAGGGAGGTATGTTTGATGTGTGAAGAACATGGCAAACAAGGTGGGTTTAAATGGTTGAGGGGATGATCCAAACTAGTAATGGGTTAAAATCATTTTAGGTGAATAATGAATTTAGATACCCTAGTTTAGGAAATGTGCAGTTTATTACTGAAAATCATGCAAGGTTTACACAAAATTAAGAAAACAGTGTAAAGCAAAGATGTTGTCGTGCATAGTGGCTGGCGGTTCCTTATCTAGGACCGGCGGTACCTTATCGATAAGGAACCGCGGGTCGATATGGAACCGCGACCAGAAGGTTTTCAAAAATTTCCCATTACAGTTTTTGATAAACCCAGATTTTTCCCAAAGGTTTTGCAAGCCAAAGTTAACTACAGATCATAATTTAATAAGCTAACTATCATATGGCATGCACAAAGCTATGTAAAACACAAACATGAAGGCATAATTAACATAAAGGATCAAAGTAAATAATAATCCAAGCATAAGTTAATACATAACCAAATGAAGAGAAGAGAGTCATGAAAACATCCTAGATGAGTGTTGCAAGTCACTATGAGCATGACATCTAATTCCTTGATTCACTTCTGAGGCGTTCTCGAAGAAGATGATTGAGATAAAATTGATAGTCGGAATCAACTTCATGGGAGGACAAGATGGAGATTGAAGAGGACATGAAGTTAATGAAGTTTGAGGGAGGGTTACTAGAAGACTCTTCTTGAGAAGTATTTTCGACTTGACACGAGTTCATATTGATCTCGGGTGAAATGTTCCCTTGAATGGAGGACATGGCACGATCAACGGAGTGATAGGGTGAAGATAGAAGAGATGGAAAGTCAATTAGGACTCTTCTAAGAAGACGAGAAAGAAGCATTCCATAGGGAAGACTTGACTTAGACTCAAGAAGAACAAACCTAATTCTTCTAGTCATGAAAAATGCGAGATTGTAAGGGGTTGTGGTGGCAACGCAATACATCATATGTGCAAGGCAAGCGGGTACTAAATCCCGATTCCCATCAAGACACATTGCATTTTCCCTAATGATTTCGGTCCAAGGAGTCATGAAATCATTAATATCACTAGATAGTAATTCCCAAGGAGAGAGAGTTCGAACAGCTCCTTGAAATTTACCATGAATAGGATGCTCACGAGGTTTAGAAAGGGTATGCATCATGTCCGAAGGAGTTGGAAGCACGGTCACATAGTGAGCATCAATAGGGGCCGATTCTAAAGAGTCTAAACTCCAAGCATCGGTGAATCGACATTGACCATTAGATGACACTCCAAGAATATCACCGAATTCTTCAAGAGTGTAAGTAATGATTTTCCCCATGATGGAAAATCGTATAGATATTCCATTATTGATGCCTATCAAAGTGAATGAGCTAAAGAACTCCATAAGGAACGAAGGAAATATTGGCTCATAAATATCAAGAAGACAATCAAAGCCAATGGACGCAAACATGAAGCGAATAAAATCATTTACACAATTAGAGGGAACTATGCGTCCTTCATGGAAACAACGATGTTTAAGAGACTTAAACGAGTTTTTATGAGAGTGAATCAAATGAGGGTAAGGAGAAGAGGGCATGTATGCTCGTGTTCGTTCATGATCTTTTTGATATTGAGAAGGCATGATTAAGTACCTAAACACAAAACAACATTTCTCCAATCACTCATATGAAAAATAAAAAGGAAAACGAAAAATGAAAATGTGTTATATCAATTTCTTGACAAACATAGGATTGAATCCATATCATTTTCATGTTCACAATGTGTCTATTCCATCATTGACCAAGAACACATGATCTATGTTAGATCAACAATGGATTAGAACATTGGTTTTTCAAAACAAGGTTTTTAGGTAAGCATTAACAATGTCATTACCTACTTGTTCATGGGTTCATCTCAAATCTATCCTTTAACCAAAATCATTTAGCTTAATTTCGGATTTGTTCTACAAGTGGGTTTTAGTGAAATCTTAATGAATATGAACCTAAGGAATCATAGTAAAATAACTATGTCAACCCACATTCCTATTAATGTTTTAATTCAATTTCAATTTTAAAAATCCCCAATTATGAAAAGATGAACCCTAGAACAAAATAGATGAAATTGAAAGAAAACACTTACAATTAATTAATGTTAGATGAAGGATGAGTGAAACCCACAACTTGGAATCAATTAATTTGAGTGATTGAAGGTTTTGGAAGCTTCAACAATGGTGGAAAAGGTAAAACCCGTCGGCTGTGTGTTTTTGGGAGAGAGAAAGTTTGGTTTGAAAAAGAATAAAAAAAACACAAACTGGCGCTCTGACAAAAGTTACTGCCCGCGGTACCTTATCGATAAGGAACCGCGGGTTTGAGCCGCGGAGATAAGGAACCGCCTGCAGAGGCAGGTTTCTATCTCTGAAAAACGCCAAATTTTGAAAATCCAGTTTTTCTAAAATACTTGAAATTAAATCATGAGCCTTTAAGAATATCATTGGATCATCATAACACTAAGCAATATGCCTTAACGAAGGATTACGAGTTAAATCAAGATCGAAAAGAACCGAAACGGACAAACGACTACTCGTAGCAAAACGACTAAATGGAGAGAAATCAAGGGAAGTGAATCAAGACTAGGATCAATGCTCAAGGGATTAATGACAATCTTCAAATAGTGGTAACGAGGAGCTTGTGTCATATATAGTGGTTTAAGACGTGCCTTTCCGGCGAAACGTTAAACGGCTTTGGTAATGAATAAACACAAAGCAATTATTCAAGTATAGACTAAGATCACTTTCAATAATAGTCTTAGTCTAAACCAAATATGAGCAAGGTATTAATTCACTTTCTCTCCCACAAAGGGCCTACTAACCGTATAGGTGAAAACCATAGAAATCATGCTTGATACTTTAAGCTTCTACTAACTCACTCTACATCACCATAGTGAGTCAAGTATCCAAGCAATGAAGGTTTGAGAGGACAAAGAAAAGAAGCACAAACCACAAATAAATGTCAAGGCAAGGATGCCGAGAACAAGCACATAGTCAAGTAATGATCAAAAGAATGATCAAAGGGCGTATGGAAGAACGAAAGCGTACATTGGCCACAAAGAGCAATCCATGAACGGAATAAGTGCTATGCCCAATCAATGACTATGATGAGTACTAAGTCTTCAAGGATTAGTATCATTCCCAATCATCTTGGTATCATCATTCAAAGATGTTAAAGATCAATAAAGATGATTCTTCTACAATTGCAAGTAACTCAATCCACAACCAATTAAGTGATTGATCTTCATGAGTACCTACACAAAGCAAGATGCAAACTAGTAGATACATTTCAAGAGTATATCTAAAATGCATAAAGGCTACTAATCTTAAGTGGGATGCAATGTTATCAATTAAAAGACCTATTTTTCAAGGAAAACATAGTTTTGACCAAAGAGAAACTTTAGTACAACTAGACCTTCTAATTTGAGGAGACAATGGATCGATCCAAGTTTTAAAGTACAATATACTTCAAAGATCTTGAGTGACCATCGCTCTGATACCAATTGTAGAAACTAGAAGGGGGGGGGGGGGGGGGGTTGAATAGTTTCTCTTCGATTGGTGACCAAATTAAAATTTCTTTCAATTTGGTTTGTATCAAAACTATCTTTTACTTAAAGCTAAGTTGCATAATGATTAGGTTCAATTTAAATGCACTAGCAAGAATAATAAGCAAGTATAATGATAATGAAATAAGTAAAGAGCAAGGAAGGAGACAACCTAGTGGGAAGACACCAAGATTTATAGTGGTTCGACAACGAGGCTCTATCCTCGTTTCTACTCCACTCCTCGAGTACACCTACTCGAGATTTCCACTATATCCACAAGCTCCCTTCTCGGCGGAGAAAACCTTACATCGTTGCTTACATTATTTTACGACACTAAGCTAAATGTCGAGACCTAATCTTTAGCTAGGACCAATCTACACGACGTTGCCTACTTCACAATTTAACGACACAAGGCTAGATGTCGAGTTCTAATCTTAAGGTAGAACCAATCTTCACGACGTTGCCTACTTCACCATTTTACGACACAAGGCTAGATGTCGAGTTCTAATCGAAAGCTAAAACCAATCTTCACGACTCTTCACTTTGAAGCTAAGTGAGAACTTCACACAACACAACTACTAATCACTTTAAAGTTTAGTGAGAACTCACAAGACACAACCACATCACTTTATAGTTTAGTGAGAACTCCTAATCAAATCTATTACAACTCAACTAGACTTATCCAACTACACACATGTAGCTTGGATTTACACAACACAAATCCAAGCAAACACATATGCAATGGATGTACATAACAAATCCAAGTATTCACAAATAACTTAGATGAACACAACTAGTCCAAGTATTCATAAATACATTGGATTGACCTAAAACACAAAGGTATCATGATGAATATGACTAGCTCATTAATTCATCTTTATCACTACACTAGTGAGTGAGTGATCTTCTCATTGGACATGGTAAAGGAGGGGATCAAGAGGATAATCATATGTAAACATCCTTAACAAATTAAGTGATCATTTACTAATGATTATGCTATAGAAAATAGAAAAAGGGCTGAGAAAAGCGTCCAAGAGGCTTGCTGGAAAATGAGATTTGACCCACTATTTAAAGGAGACAAAGTTACAACGGATCTATAACGGCTACTGTGCGCGGTACCTTATCTCACCCCGCGGTACCATATCGCTAAGGTACCGCGTAGGTACTTAAGGTCCCGCCACTAGACTCCGCTCCGTTTTTTGTCTTTTAGTGGGGTGGGAATATCTGAGGTATTTGAACCCTTCAAAGGATATTCTAACAGCATTTGGAATATGCCATTTTCAAATTTTCATTTTCCATTTTAATAAAACATTTTCTAAAAAAGAAAGTTTATTAAAAAGTCTTTTGTCTTATTAGCAAAAGTGAGTTTTAAGGATAATCATTTTGATGATCACTAAGTATGATTAAGAAAGGTTAGTGATATGATTATTACCTTGATGATAGTGTTAGTTAAATAATTCATTTTGTGTTTCTACACTAAATGTGTTGTATGGTTTGTTGTGATCAAAACTAAGAAAGATTAGTTAACACTAATAATGTTTTTAGGCATTACTTGCATTAACAGTTTGGATGAAGAGGGTTCATTTTTCTTGATCCAAATAGGTCGAACCGAGATCTTCGGTTTCTTGGAAAGCTTGGATGAGGAAGCTTTGGGTGAGGATGTTTGTGACAATGAAATGTCAAGGTTATGAAAGGAAGAGTTAGGCATTGTTGAGGCGCGAGAATGAAATCTCAAGGTGGGGGTATAAGAAGAAAGTATACAAGGCAAAGGTTTGAAAATAAAATGTAAAGTGTTAAGGAATGTTTAGCCAAATTGAGTAAACATGGAATCTTGACAGGGGATAGGGTTATGAGGAAAGACCAAAAACGAGCCAAAAATTGGCTTTTCTGTCTGCGGTACCGTATAGGGACCTACGGTTCCTTATCACTTAAGGAACCGCGCGACTTTAGTGAGCCGCGTGCAGTGGACTTGAAACCTTGATTTTCCAGGGTTTTGAGAAAAATTAAGACTTTTTCAAAAAATTGCAAATCTTGGAATTTTACCTCTATTAGCACTAGATTATGCTAGGGTTGCATAAAAGCAACACATTCACAAAGAATGTCTTGACAAAGGGTGACAAAATATTTGGATAACATTTTGAACCAATTTTAGTCAAGTTTTAGAGGTTGTGATAGATTTAGGTTCAATTTTAGTTTAGAATTAAAGTTGATTAATGTGCACATAAAGATAGAAACACATAAAACTAAGTCTATAATTCATCCTCATGAAAAACACTCATGGAGGGAAAGAGATACATTAAGGAAAATAAAGAAAATAAAAAAAAACAACTAACTAAAAACAAAGTTAGCTTAAATCTAGGTCATGATGAGTAGTCTTCCTTGGCTTGGTTTTTCTTAAAAAACACTTGTTAGGGAAAATCATCATTTATCTCCTAGGAGGATGATTGGCAAAGAGACTCAACAAAAAACTTTGCAACTCTATGTGAGCCCCAATCATCTCCATTCTAAGGATATCAAGGAGATAGAAGTTGTTGAGGCAACAAGGGCAATTAGTGCCATTGTGCATGAAATACTCATAAAAGCTAGGATCACCCAAGTTTGGTGTGTTTGAAGGAGGTGGAGGTGGAGGAGGTATGTTCTCCAAAGGTGATGAGGGTGAGTGTGGAGGTATGCTCTCCAAGGGTGAAATGAGTGAGTTAGGAGGGGTAAATGGTGAAGTCACCAAGGTATCAACAAAGTCATTCACAATTGGAATGCTTTGGATGGATTGAGGTTGGGTAGTCACATCCAAGAGAGTACTTAGAGTGAAGGGTGAGGAAAGCTCATTCATTCTAGATTAGAATGAAGAGGAGGTAGAACCATGAGAATGGTTGGTACCATGGGTAGAGGTAGTCTTGCATGGAGCAAGAGGTGGTGAGGTTGATGAAGAGATGAGAATTGGGACAATCTCATTCTTGGGTGTGTGAAAGGGTGAAGAGTTAGGTTTGGGCATTTTAATCTTAATCTTAAGATTTTTCCTTGAAGTGGAGGTTTTGGATGAGTTTGAGCTTCTTGTAGAAACCATGGTTGAAATGAGAGGTTTAAGGTTTAAGGAAGAATGGTTTGATGTGTGAAGAACATGGCTAACAAGGTGGGTTTAAAAGGGTGAGGGGATGATCCAAACTAGTAATGGGTTAAAAACATTTTATGTGAATAATGAATTTAGGTAACCTAGTTTAGAAAATGTGCAGGTTTTTGCAAAGAATCAAGCAAGGTTTACACAGATTAAGGAAAATAGTGTAAAGCAAAGATTCTGTCGGACACAGTAGCCGGCGGTTCCCTATCTAGGGTGTGCGGTTCCTTATCAATAAGGTACCGCGGGTTGATATGGAACCGCAACCAGAGGTGTTCAAAAATGGTACTTCCTCAAACTTTGGTTAGCCCAGATTTTTACCAAAGGATTATCAAACCAAAGTTAACTACTGACCAAAATCTAGGAAGCTAACTAACACATAGGATGCACAAAGCTATTCAAAACGAAATCACAATGGCATAGACAATCATTAGGATAAAAATAACAAATAATCCAAACAAGTAGTATTAGTTAGTACAAAACCAAAATAAGGTAAAAAGGAGCAAATGTTCATCATCACATTACATGTTTACCAACATGTATAATTTGAAACAATTCAAAGTCTTCATCTTCTCTTCTTGCCCAATCCCTTGATCATGTTTCCCAAGTACTTGAATCCCTTCCTTGACTCAACTCGATGTTCATGTAAATCACCTTGGGTTCGAAGACTTTGACGGTAAAGTTCCTCAAAATTGAGATTATTAGGAACTTCATTAAAGGAATGATGAGGAGGGGAAACAATGTCATCTAAACCATCCACGAATGAGTTTGTAGAGTGGTGAGAAGTACTCGAAGAGTCAATGGGAGCACTTGTGCCAATGCCATCACCATCACTTGTTGGCATGTGCATGTCCTCATCATTGGACTCTCGTTGGTCGGATTTACGATCACATCTTGTCTTTCTCTTATATACCTCTTGAATAGGTAGCATAACCCGTTTGACCGGTTGAAAGTGAGAAAGATCAAGATTTGGAAAATCACGGCCAACCCTTTTAAAAAGGCGAGTGAGAAGCATTGCGTAAGGGAGGTTTGTTTTAGGCTTGTGAATAGCATAATTGATCCGTTGAGCGATAAAATATGACAAATTTTAATTGGTGTTGGTAAAGATGCAAAATAACATATGCACTAAACACGCCGGAACATGATCCCAGTTTCTACCAAGACAAAACACATTTTCCCTAAGGATATTGGTTCATTGGACCATATTATCATTAAGGTCGCTTAAGAGAACCTCATGACGTTTCACCGAACGTACCTTAGTATGAAGGCTTCTTTTAACGGGTCGATTACGCTTTTTGGAGACAATGTCAACAATGTAGTCAAGATCAATTTCCGCATGATCATTTGGAGGACAGTTGTTGGATTCAAGGAGAGCACTAAGCTTCCATTTATCCGTGAAGCGACAAGTGCCTACAAATGGAACATCAAGAATTTGACCGAAGACTTCGAGAGAGTCTCAAGATGAACCTAACAAATATTCCATCATTGTTTTCAATGACGGAGTATGTGCTAAATAACTCCAATAGGAATCGAGGATAGATGTCTTCCTTAATGTGAAACAAACAATCAAACCCAATGTTTTCAAACATAGATTTGATGTAGACATAATCCTTAATATCCTTTTGGACAACTCTACCCTCATGAAAACAACGGGATTGAAGGGAGGAATAAGTATGGGCGAGATGAGTTGAGTGACAAAAGTCAGAAAGGTTAGGCATATACTGTTTAGCGAGTTGATGATCCTTTTGGTATTGTGAAGGCATGATTAGTACCTAAATAAACACAAGAAAATATTTTTCCAATCACTCATATGAAAAATAAAATCAAAAATCAAAATATGAGAATATGTTATATCAATTTCTTGACAAACAAAGGATTGAATCCATATCATTCTCATGTTCACAATGTATCTATTCCATTATTAACCAAGAACATATGAACGATGTTGGATCAACAATGGACTAGAACATTGGTTTTTCAAAAAAAGGTTTTTAGGTAAGCATTAACAATGCAACTACCTATTTGTTCATGGGTTCATCTCAATTCCATCTTTTTAACCAAAATCATTTAGCCAAAATTCGGATTTGTTCTACAAGTGGGTTTTAGTGAAATCTTAATGAATATGAACCTAAGGAATCATAGTAAAATAACCATGTCAACCCATATTCCTATTAAGGTTCTAATTCAATTTCAATTTTAAAAACCCCCAATTATGAAAGGATGAACCCTAGAACAAAATAGATGAAATTGAAAGAAAGTACTTACAATTAATTGATGTTTGATGAAGGATGAGTGAAACCCACAACTTGGAATCAATTAATTTGAGTGATTGAAGATTTTTGAAGCTTCAACAATGGTGGAAAAGATGGAATCCGTCAGCTGTGTGTTTTTGGGAGAAAGAGGTTTTAGTTTGAAAAAGGTTATTTTAATAAAACTGGCGCTCTGACAAACTTTACTGCCCGCGGTACCTTATCGATAAGGAACCGCGGGCTTGATCCGCCAGAGATAAGAACCGCCTACAAAGGCTGGTTTTTATCAATGAAATTCGCCAAATTTTTGAAAACCAAGTTTTCTAAAATACTTAAAAATATATCTTAAACCTTTTAGAATATCATTGGATCATCATAACATTAAGCAATATGCCTTAATGAAGGATTACGAGTTAAATCGAGATCGAGAAGAACCGAAACGGACAAACGACTACTGGTAGCAAAAAAGGAAAGTGGAGAGAAGTCAAGGGAAGTGAATCAAGACTAAGACCAATGCTCAAGGGATTAATGACAATCTTCAAATCGATGAGACGAAGAGCTTGTGTCATATATAGTGGTTTAAGACGTGCCTTTCCGGCGAGGTGTTAAACGGCTTTGGTAATGAATAAACACAAAGCAAATATTGATGCATAGACTAAGATCACTTTAAATAATAGTCTTAGTCTAAACCAAAATATAAGCAAGGTATTAATTCACTTTCTCTCCCACAAAGGGCCTACTAACCGTATGGGTGCAAACCATGGATATCATGCTTGATACTTTAAGCTACTACTAACTCACTCTACATCACCATAGTGAGTCAAGTATCCAAGCAATGAAGGTTTGAGAGGATAAAAGAAAATAATCACAAACCACAAACAAATGTCAAGGCAAGGATGCCAAGAACAAGCACATAGTCAATTAATGATCAAAAGAATGATCAAAGGGCGTGTGGAAGAACGAAAGCGTACCTTGGCCACAAAGAGCATTCCAATCCATCAAGGAATCAATGCAATGCCCAAGAATGACTATGATGAGTATTAAGTCTTCAAGGACTAGTATCATTCCAAATCATCTTGATATCATCATTCAAAGATGTTGAAGATCAATGAAGATGAGTCTTCTACAAGTGCAAGTAACTCAATCCACAACCAATTAAATGATTAATCTTTATGAGTACCTACACAAAGCAAGATGCAAACTAGTAGATACATTTCAAGAGTAGATCTAAAATGCAAAAAAGCTACTAATCTAAGAGGGATGCAATATTACCAATTAAAAGACCTATTTTCCAAGAAGAAATAGTTTTGACCAAAGAGAGACTTTAGTACAACTTTGACCTTCTAATTTGAGGAGACAATGGATCGATCCAAGTTTTAAAGTACAATATACTTTAAAGATCTTGAGTGACCATCGCTCTGATACCAATTGTAGAAACTATAAGGGGGGGGGGGGGTTGAATAGTTTCTCTTCGATTAGTCACCTAATTAAAATTACTTTCAATTAGGTTTGTATCAAAACTATCTTTTACTTGAAGCTAAGTTGCTGAATGATTAGATTCAATCCAAATGCATTAGCAATGGTAATAGGTAAGTATAATGATAATGAAATAAGTAAAGAGTAAGGAAAGAGACAACCTAGTGACAAGACACCAAGATTTATAGTGGTTCGACAACGAGGCTCTATCCTCGTTTCTACTCCACTCCTTGAGTACACCTACTCGAGATTTCCACTATATCCACAAGCTCCCTTCTTGGCGGAGAAAGCCTTACATCGTCGCTTACATTATTTTCCGACACTAAGCTAAATGTCAAGACCTAATCTTTAGCTAGGACCAATCTACACAATGTTGCCTACTTCACAATTTAACGACACAAGGCTAGATGTCGAGTTCTAATCTCAAGGTAGAACCAATCTTCACGACGTTGCCTACTTCACAATTTAACGACACAAGGCTAGATGTCGAGTTCGAATCCAAAGCTAGAACCAATCTTCACGACTCTTAACTTTGAAGCTAAGTGAGAACTTCACACAACACAACTACTAATCACTTTCAAGTTTAGTGAAAACTCACAAGACACAACCACATCACTTTATAGTTTAGTGAGAACTACTACACAATCTATTAGAACTCAATTAGACATATCCAAGTACACACATGTAGCTTGGATCTACACAACACAAATCCAAGCAAACACATATGCAATGGATGTACACAACAAATCCAAGTATTCACAAATAGCTTGGATGAACACAACTAGTCCAAGTATTTCATAAATACAAATGGATCAACAAAAATAAAAAGGCTAACATGATGAACATGACTAATTCATGGATTCATCTTTATCACAACACTAGTGAGTGAGTGATCTTCTCATTGGACAAGGTAAAGGAGGGGATCAAGAGGATAATCATATGTAAACATACTTAACACATTAAGTGATCATTTACTAATGATTATTCTATAGAAAAGAGAAAGGGGGCTAAGAAAAACGTCCAAGAGGGTTGTTGGAAAATGAGATTTGATCCACTATTTATAGAAGACAAAGTGTAACGGCTAGCTGGGCGCGGTTCCTTAACTAGCCTGGCGGTTCCATATCGCTAAGGAACCGCCTAGCTATTTAAGGTACCTCCCAGTAGAGTCCGCTCCTTTTTTTTGTCTTTTAGTGGGGTAGGAATATCTGAGGTTTTTTAAACCTTCAAAGGATATTCTTATGGCATATGGAATATGCCATTTTCAAATTTACATTTTCCATTTTAATAAAATATTTTCATAAAAAGAAAGTTTATTAAAAAATCTTTTGTCATATTAACAAAAGTGAGTTTTAAGGATAATCACTTTGATGATCACTAAGTATGTTAAGAAGAGTTAGTGATATGATTATTACCTTGATGATAGTGTTAGCTAAATAATTCGTTTTGTGTTTTACACAAAATGTGTTGTATAGTTTGTTGTGATCCAAACTAAGAAAGATTAGTTAACACTAATAATGTTTTTAGGCATCACTTGCATTAACAGGTTTCAAACGGATTTGGTTGGTCTAATTGCAGAAGGCCCCCCATTCCTGCCACACTTGAATTTGCCTCTAAGACTTGTAATGCCTTTGGTTGTTCCAGTTCAAGTTGGTTTTCATCTTGGACAAGTTTGTCCACGACAAACTCACCGGACCATTTCTTTGTGGCTGGAGAAAAGCGAAATTTGAATGTATGTGTTTGTCCAATCAGGGCTTCAAGTTCTGCTGGAATTGTGCGCCTGTCAACCCGCCTATATCTGCCTGCCAAATCAGCGCAAGGGGTGGCTGCGACTTGTGCTCCATATTCATAGAAGAACGTGAAACTTGCCTGGGCAGTGCCGTCATGAACACGTGCTTTGAAACTGTACATGTTGAATCGAACAACGCGGTTGCTTTAGTATGTGGGTAAATTATTGTGCGTGTTTTGTGAGTAACACTGCCATACTTGAATAAGGGGTCCTCTAGTTTTTCGTCATCTTCACAGATAAACGTGCCTTCAAAGTCCTTTGGCCTTTTTGTGCATTTTTTGCATGATACATAGTACCATATTCTGTTTTGCACGATGTCTGTTATAGTTGCGGTGCGCTGATATTGAACCCCCTGACCAAAAAAAATTGTATTTAACTATGGATAACATCTGTTGATATGATACGCTATAGTGTTTGATTGTACCTTGTGACCGTCAGGGTTCTGTAACAGCAAAGCAGAGAGAGGTTCAATTTTAGGTTTTTCTTCCGCACCTGGTGATCTGAAGTGGTGTTTAGCCACTCTTAGCATAGGAGTTGACTTAAACCATTCAAGAAATCTGTGCATCAGTGACTGTGTTACAATAGGCCAGAACATATGTAAGTGTTTATATTCTTTTGTAAGCATTGATAGGTGAATAATTAACCGTACGCCTGTTTTGCTTGTTGAACCTCTGGTACGTCAGGGTCAATGTAACAAAACGTTGTAGATGTGCCAGAAAGTTCCAAACCTGCAATGGATGAACATTTGGTTTATTCTTTAACCAGTATTTGGTTCACAGGCATAGCACAGACTATAACAAACCTCTGTATTCGGTCACGCGGCAGGATCCAACCACAAGCAGCACAGGAGGAGCGAGCTTTTCAATACTTTCTTTGTCAAATTTGATAACGAGGTTGTCCCACAGAGTTAGTTCTATAGCGCTTCCACTTAGCTCATGCGGCAAAAGGGTTAAAAAAAGGAGGTTAGAACGGAAAAGAGATCTAAAAGCAGTGGTAATTGTAGAGGAAGCATGTTATGGGGAACAATAGCAAGTGCACACTTACTCTAAGTTATCAATGGTGATCCTTCTTCTTATGTTTCCGTACTTAAGCAACTCTCCTATCGAGCGTATGCAACCAAAGTAATCTTAAACAAAGAAAGGGATTTGTTAGACAGTTGTAGTTTAAATATAAACAATGGTTCTTTTAATCATACCTTTAAGGCGTAGGTAAACGAATTTGTTGTATGCGTTTTTGAAAGGTTTCCTGGAAGACAGCCGGTCGAACGGGACGAAATCAAAAATATGTTGCGGGTAGGTTTTTTCTTCGCCGTCTAACATTTCGAATTTTGTGATTTTCCCGAACCTTAGTGTAGTTGCCATTTCGAGTGTTTGCTGGTAAGGATTAGTTTTTTCACAAAAGAAATATGTGATGCGATAAACCTTCCCATATTGAAGCAGCGGTTCAAAGTACGCTGGATTTGCCACATCCATGTTGGCCTGAATTGCATCTCCCTGCAAACACACAAAAGGAATGAATGAAGACCAAAGAACAGAGCATTCCTTTTTTTTTGCCGTCATATGATTAAAAGTTTTTTACCTGCTTGTCGATAAGAAGGCAACAGTAATTTAGGTCTTTGGTAGTTGGGTCATATTTCGTTGGTAGGCTTCTACTCATCCACCTACGATACACCATTGCTTCAAGCACACAGCCTCTTTTCTGTGGTGTTAAATCAGATATTGGTGTTGCTACAACGATCAATGCATTCTCGCTTGTGCCAGCCATTAGAAACGCTCACTTGCACAACAACAGAAAGAGAAACGGCGTTTAGCAAGGACAATATGGCCGTGTCTTTTGGATAATGTATAAAAGTTATAGGTCATGAGTAATAAGCAAGGGATGGACCTGAGCATGACAGTAACAGAAGACCCTCTATCCTAATGTCATGCATAGTGTTATAAGTTTTCAAGCATTTCACATACACACTCTATCCTAATGTCATGCGTAGTATTATCAGTTTTCAAGTATTGCACAGATGGCATTCAAAGCACGTATAATAAATAGGGTCGTGTAACGTAAGCAAGAGTAAAAGTATAGCATATAGGATTTTGGCATGTTTTGTCATATGTTGTGTAAAAAATCTATGTACACGATGTTTTTAGTTATGTTTGGGGGTTTGTTTTCTGGTTGTTTTATGAGTATCCTTAGCCCGCCTGGCGAAGTGGCCCTCGAGAGTGCAACATATAACTGTCTGTGGCTAAATACAAGCTTCGGTAGGTAAACACCTATCTTTGACAAAGACAGGCCTTGGCTTTTATTGATCGTCATCGCATAGCACAGTTTCACTGAGAACTGTTTCCGTTTGAACTTGAAAGAGAGGTGCGGATCTTCATGCCCCAAGGGGATACGGTGTATGTACACCTTCTCCCCAACCCGTGTTCTCGTAATAATCTGAGCCTCTATTAACTTTGACTTAAGTGCCTGGACAATCATTCGTGTCCCGTTACATAGGCTGCCAGCCAAGTTTTTGTTTCTTAGTAGCATGATAGGACAACCAACTTTCAAATGCAATTCGTGTGGTGGGAACCCGGGAAAGTTAAGTGTGTTCAAGAACTCCGGTGGGTACAACATGTCTGTTTCTGATGTATCGCCTCCATTTGGGTATGCAACATCGTTACTTAAGTAGGTAACTGTTTGACCAATGATCTGTTCTAGTATCCGGTTGTTAATAACATCGAAAGTTTCATTCTTTGGGCACACAATAGCTTTAGACTGGAACGAACTTGCTGTTGGTTTCTTTAAAGTGTCGGCGTCATAGATGAATTCTATAAGTTCCGTCAGCCCGTTGTCATCGCCAGTAACACAGTACTGTGTGGGAATTGGTATCCAATTCGCGCTCTCGGGTTCTTCCTCGTCTGGTTCACTGACTTTACCATTTCCAACTGCAAGTAGCCATGTAGCAAATTCCTGGGCCTTTTCTTTTTCATATGCAGTTAGGTCGCCTCTCATCAATCTCATGTTCTCAGTGAGCGTGTAAACTTTAAAGTGCTGCCATAGATGTGACTGGGATATGGATAAGGTTATCAGCTCAAGTCTTGAAGCCCCTTTTTTCACTGGAAGAGTTTGCCGGAAATCCCCACCCAGAATCACTGTTTTACCGCCAAAGATAGAATCTGGAAAGCTCATAAGGTCTCGGAGGGTCCGATCAAATGCTTCAAAGCAACGACGATTATTCATAGGCGCCTCATTCCAAATAATAACATCCGTATCAGCCAACAATCGGCCCAGATGTGTGTTCTTTTTTATATGACACAATGATTCGTCTGTGAGCTCTAAAGGTATCTTAAATCTAGAGTGAGCTGTACGACCAGCGGGAAGAAGGAGGGATGCAATGCCAGATGAAGCAACGGTTAACACGATCTTCTCTTGTGAACGCAACGATCCTGTGATGGTTTTCCACAAAAAAAGTCTTCCTAGTTCCACCATGACCATACACAAATATTAGCTCTTGCTTCTTCTGCACTGCTGCCAAAGTGATAAGGTCATAAATTTTGCGTTGGGCACCATTGAGTTTGCGTAGAGCGTCAATTGTTTCGTGGAACAACTGCGCCTGATTGTAGTTTCTCTCCTCCATCAGCAGCCTGTTTTTAAGCTCATCCAAAAGTCTTTGTGGAGGGGAAGGGAGGCCAAACTCCGATAAGGTCCTACCATTATCGGTCAAAATACACAGGATGTCGTATAAAATATATCTTTTTTTCAGCATCGTTTAAAAAGTACCCTAGAATACCCACAGTCGCAGACACCCTTGCACCAATGTCGTCGGACATATTTTCCCAGTGTTTCTCCCATAGTTTGCGGGGGTCAATAATCTCGCAGAATATTAACATCTGTACAAATAGTGTCCGTCTTTCAGATGCACTTGCATGACCGACACTTTCTTCCAGAGCTATGTCCCATTATCAGTCGTCTCCTAGGAGGCCTAATGCATCGCATGCAGCACGGTAGGTTGGGAAAACATGATTGTCGATGGTTCGTACCTCTGTTGGTGATATGCAGCCTTTCCTGTGAGATAGAAGCATCCGGAAGTAGAACAGGTCACCCGCGCTAGGATGCACAAACGCAAGTCTACCATAAGAGTGCTTGGTTGTGACAACCCTTCGTCTCCAGCTCTTTGCATCTGCGTACCACACGAACTCCGTGGGAAATTTCAGGTAGGTTAAGTGCCTGCCAACAATGTTGTTTGCGTTGTACGCATACCATTCAGTCAACGTAGTTTTTTTTGTCAGGCAGATTAACTATGACCGAGACATCATCACGCTCACGAAAATTAACACGCTGCATGTTCTCTAAGTGAACATCAAGTATCTGTACATCTGGTTCTCTCATGTGTATGGGGAAATAAAAAAATCCTCCAGCAAGCTTCATGAGGACAGATGTACCGACCATCAATATAATCTTGTATCTCGTCCCTCGGTTTGGGTGGAGGCTGTGAGGAGTTAGATGCTTCACCGACTGGCCTAACAACTTTCGTGAATATCTTATCAGGGCCTTTGGATATATACTTGAACAAATACTTAATCAACATGCTCCATCTGCAGTACTCAACATTTATGTGCGCCTTGAAGGTGAGTGACAGGGCTCGGTTATATGGTACCACATTAGCATTATCCAGCTCAAAACCTTTTTAGTGAAACATATGCCTGTGTCCCGCTGTCGATAATGGACGTATCTACCGTTGTGAAAGTAGGTATGTTCATTGTATTTTTTTGGAAATTTTTTGCTACATAGGTTATCCTTCATGCAAGGCGAATTCATGTTAGTTGCGCCACATGGTCCGTGGAGCATAAGCTCCGACACAATTGCAAATGTTTCTGGGTCATCGCTAGGATCTGGCAGTTCTACTGAAATAAATGCATCAAGTTGTGATGGGTCCATTATCCTATCTTTCTCGTACAACCACAGGAGTGTATGACAGTGTGGCTGACCCCGTTTCTGAAACTCAATTGTGTACAGGACTGCGCGAATAAGGAACAAATATCAAGTGGGGCAGATGTTAGCGTGTGAAGCAAAAAGATTAGGGTAATGAAACTTACGACCAGTGACGGACCCAAAAGGCTTGGACTCCTTTAAAAACTTAACAAATTCTTTCACTTTCTGTTCAAAGATCCGACAAGTAGCGTCTGGCCTATCGGGAGTTGACAACAGCGGGAACTGGGCCATGAATCTATCTATTTCGGGCCACTTCGTGTTGCATGTGAATGTGATAAAGA